>CM060682.1:53080718-53786244 GCA_030686995.1 Artemisia argyi | reverse complement strand
AAGCCATTAAACGGTTGCAACCAAAGAGAGCATACTTAATTGGAATGACCCATGAGTTTGATCACCACAGAGATAATGAGTTCCTTCAGGATTGGTCTAAAAGGTACCCACGATTAAGATTGTTGCTAATACTTAGAGGCAAATTGGGCCAGTTAATTGGGTTGGGAATTGGCCAGTTTGGGTTGAAACCGGTCTAGTTAACACTTAACACACATGTTTTTTGTCCATTTTGGTAAAAAAAAAAAGTTAAAATATTTAATAAATTGTAAAAACTATTCAATAAAATAATATTTTTGTAAGAAGCGATTTAGGTATGAATTAAAAATAAATCTCTACAGCTTTTGATCCTCATTTTATCTGTTTCTTTTAGATGGGTTTTTTTTTTTTTTTTTTTTTTTTTTTTTTTTTTTTTTTTTTTTTTTCCCCCTCTCTTTCTCGCTCTAGTATATTTCAAATGGGTCTAAGTTGCCACCTCTGCTAATACTCACTTCTAATTTTGTAATTTATCATTTGGTGCTTGTTGCAGAGAAGGAATTCCAGTTCAGCTTGCACATGATGGTTTGAGGATACCTATACATCTCTAGGGGTAATTATACTGATATCAGATAATTATTTTTTCAACTGTATCAGTGATAAGTCTATAACTGGTCTCTTCTACCCAGCTGAGTTTAAACAGTACACGCGGCAAAAAAATCAATATATTTATAACAAAAGGAAAAAAATAATAAAGAGTAACGAAATCTTTAGATGAAAGTTAAGTGTTGCTGCATTTTCACACTTCTTTTACTGGACACTCCAACACTTAATGATGGTAATGAAGGTTTAAGCATCTGATAGATGATAAACTGTAGTTCAAGTATGTAACTGATAGTAATATGAAAGTGACACACTGATGGTTTTTATCTATTTTACAAGAAATTGAATCATCTAGTACTTTAAGCACCTTTTTGATGTTTCTTGTTTCGGTAAGTAACAATGGACATTATGCATCAATAAAGTGGAAAAGGAATAATCAGATTGGACCTGCCTGCAAAGTTAGTTTATGACTTATTGAGTTTTATAGATGAATTATGTGCTTGATATTCTTATGAAGCTATTTAATATAAAAAAAAAAATGGTCCAACACTTTTTGATAAAGCATTTACGAGGTTTTTATGGATTTGATACATTTTGGACGACTTCCAATCTATATGGCTTGCTCAACCCATTTGACAAGTTTCCTTGTTAGTTAAATTCTTTAGCTTAACCCATTTGACCCATTAGTGATAAAACATAAATAAACCAAACAACCATTTACACACCCTTAATTCAGTTGTTGATGTTCATCTACTTTTGTATCCGTTTGCAGGATCTACTCAGTGCAACAAGTATAAATCAACACACTTTTTGTCTCTTTAAATACTAGTGAAGGTATACTATGCGGTCATAGAATGTTAAAGTCCTGAACTACTCAAAAAAATAGGATTTTTAAAATCCTAATCGTATTGAGTATGTATACAAAGATGGCATTTACGAAGAATTGTACTCTATATCAGCCGCAAGGGTCATGTTTTGTAGCGAATGCAGTTCTCCAAAGTTTTGAGATATATCCGACTTTTATTCTTAATTCATTTCCTTTAATTCCACCCTACATGGGGCTCGTAACATGGACCATACCAGGTATATAACATAGTCCATACATTTGTCGTCAGTTGATGTAATCTTTGTGTTAAATAACCCGAAAGCTTAGTTTGTGTTTAGTTGGATTTTTTTTTCAGTTTTCTTACCAATCTTGACAAAAGAATCAAGAGAACACGTTTGAAGGAAAGTTGGGGGTTTGGCTAACAAAAGAAACAACTCAACAAGGAAACCTTTAACTAAGGAAATCTTTGTGTTAAATGTGTTATTAGTAATTTTCTTTTTCGTTTCGTGAAGATATCTATTGAATACTCCGGAGTAAACTATTTGAACACAATTCTCATTTTTCCTGTTTTGTAAAACTTTAGAGATAAATCAATTAAAAACAACTAGCAGGGTACCCGCACGTTGCAGCGGCGGGTATCCTGTAATCAAAACTTTTGGTGAACAATATTATTCGATTATATATTTATCGTAATAATAACTTGTTTCTAAGAACATGACGTTTTTCACATTACGTGTACCGACTTCTCCTTAATTAAACAATGAATAATATATAAGTTGATTAGCTTAAAATGTCTAAGTTGTGGGCTAATAATACCCTACACATGATGTTTAGCTGATACTCAGAAGATGATACTGTGTCCAACAAAAAATGACATATATTTCAAAGAGTTGGTCCCTTTTGTGTGTTTGTAGATTGTCTTCGTGTTGTTTATTTTTTTTAACCCAATTCTAGTTTCTTATACCAGGCCCAAGTGCAAGTCCAATAGCAATTAACCTAGTCATTAAAATGTGCTAATCTAAAAGATACCAACCTTAAAACTAAGCAACCTAATTTCACTCTCACTAAAACAAATGCCACCCTCACAGCCACCAAATAACAAATTCGTCCCTTGTATTCTTGATATAATCGAACATCAACAAAGAAAATCTAAGATTTCTCTTGTTAATGTTTGAACCCGATTCATATGTGCATACATGGTCTAAGGTGTTTTCTCTTGTCAAGATTTCTCTTATGTTTTCTTTCTTTTTGAAACAAACGAACCACACAAAGGTCTAAGGTGTTTTCTTTCTTTGTGATTATCTGAATACAAAAAACGTTCATATGGCTTCAAGAACTTTATAACAAACGTGCTTTTGAACGAAATAAGGAAATGATGTAACAGATTTCTTAGGTTTTTTCCTTTTAATTTTCGGACATGATGATAGAAGTTGAAACTTCTTAAAGATCTATGATGTGATATGTGTTTAAATTTTCAAAGATTTGTTATGAACAACAATAAAATTTAAATCTTGTTTTATTTTCCTTTTATGTTTCGATATTGATTTGTTAGTGTGGAGGGTGTGGTGATAGTTTTTCCTTCGCCACATCAGCTCCACATCATCAAAAAACACATCCTTTATCTTTTCTTTCAACTTTCCCTCAACCATTGCGTCACCTTCTCTCTCTCTTTTATTAATTTTTTCTTATTTTTTATCATTTAAAAATGCCCCTTATATACACATACACACTCACAACAATTAATAAAATAAAATATATATCTCCAAAAAATGTTTTCTCTCTCCTCATACATACGGGACTCAAGTGCCGCTAAAGGAAAAAAAATGAGTTTTTGCCGCATAGAAAGTGCAATGTTTGTTAGTTTCCCGTTGACGTGTCACTCTTCTTTCACTATACCCGTTGTTGACACCTGATGAGGCGAAAAATTATCCGTTTTTAGAGGGTCATTTAAGCCCGAATCCGAATTTATTTGATCAAATATTGCCCTAAATCGTTCCTTTTGTGATTTTAGGTACTTTGGGAGTGAAATCTGGAAAAGGAAGCAATTCGGACGTTTTTGGAGCACAAAAGTGAAGAAAACGCCAAAGTCTTAATTTTCCATGCTGGGAACAGTGCATGACGGCGTCAAGAGCAAATCCTTGACGGCGTCAAGAGCAAATTTCATAAATTTCCATGACGACCCAGAAGAGTTTTGACGACGTCACGTAGGAAGGGCGTCAAGAGTAAAAGAGTCATGACGGCCTGGAAGTGTATAAGTCTTGACGGCGTCAAATGTGGATCTAGGCAGTCCGAGGAGTGTTTTGGCGGCGAGGTGACGGCGTCACCTAATTGGTCTTGACGCCGTCAGACCCCTTTTTCTATATATAGTTTTCTAATTTTTCACATTTAAAGAGAGAAGTTTTGGGAGAAACCCTAAGTATGATTTTGGTGTAACTTTACAGGTTTTTCAAGGGTTCCAACCCCTTGATACCTTGCATGATTAATCAAGATAAGTGTTCTTCTAATTCAATCAATATGTCTATGTGTTGGTTGTCTATATCATGTTCTTGTCTTAATTCTATCATGCTAGGCTAGATCTCTTTTGTGTTTGCTTAGATCTAATGAAACCTAGATATTGATTATGTGTTGATTACTTGTTTATTCTTGTCTTGGATGAATGATTTATATGTTAGGCTTAAGAAAACTGGCAGATCTCCAATTGGTAACATGCTTGAATGTCTTAAGAAACATGAACCAACGCGCACTAGGTCTTTATTGGTTGTATTTAATGCATGAGCCACTGTTTACAATCCCTATAGTTGTGCTGGGCATGGTGTAGGAGGAGATAAGAGCTCATAGAATTGGGGAGTTATGTGTGCCACCCCATGAATGGTATTAAGGAATACGATCCGTCATCCATGCAATTATAACAAGTAATTAACGTGTAAAAGATATCTAGGGAGTAGTGAAATCTAAGTAAACACATTTTCTCCAATTACTGCTCACAACTTTAGTATAAATTAGCTTATTTTCATTTTTAGTATTTTATTTTGATTGCATCTTAGTATTGGGTTAGTTGAATAGCAACTAATTCCGCCCACTCTTCCAAAACCCGAGATTTTAATTTGCTTTCTAAAAAATATAAAAATACAAAAAGAATCATCCCTCACCTTTAGAACTAGTATTTAGGCTTTCTAATCCTAGCGACACTATTCTTAAGCTGAACGATCAATCCCCCGGTACTTGTCACTATACTATACTACAACGATCAGGTACACTGCCTGGTGGGGGTTGTAAGCTTCTCGAGATCCCTCGAGAGGTAAAGCCTGTTGCGATTCCCACGCATCAAGTTTTTGGCGCCGCAGCCCGGGGAATAGTTATTGTCTAGGTTAGAATTTCTTTTTATTAGGTCTACTTGCTAGATTCCTTTCTAGTAAGATTTTATTTTTATTTTTAGGTCTTCTTTAGTCTATCTTATTTCTTCGTGCTTTTGTTCGTAACTCTTTACCATCCGACATCATGGAAGGTGGTAACATCTTTGAACCTGTCATCCCACCACAACAAAACCCACCATTAGAACCCCTTAGGCCCCGAACCTTAGGAGAGTATTCCCAACCTAGCCATCAAGGCTACCGAAACACCATTGAGCTCACCGGAGCCAATGTGACCCCCTTGCGATCCGACACCATCCGGTTGGTGCAAAGCGGATGTGTATTCCATGGACTTCGTTCCGAAGATCCAAACCAACATCTTAAGGACTTTCTCAAAATCGTAGACTCCATAGACCTAGATGTTGAAACTAGAGAGACAACCCGTTTACGCCTATTCCAATTCTCTCTACGGGATCAAGCTAGTCAATGGCTTGAGCGTTTATCCGCGGGATCCATCACCACATGGGATGATCTCACCACTCGTTTCCTTGCTCAATTTTTCTCACCGGGGAGAACTACTAAGCTTAGAAATGACATCTTGATGTTCCAACAACGTCAAAATGAATCTCTTTATGAAGCATGGACTCGTTTCAAGGACTTACTCCAAAAAGTCCCTCATCATGGCATAGATCTTTGGCTCCAAGTCCAAATTTTTTATGACCATATCGACATCTCCACGAGGCGAGCCATTGACCAATCGGCCGGTGGTAAGCTACGTGATCTTAGTGCGGAACAATCATGGGAACTCATAGAAGATCTTGCTCTCTATGACAACGAAAGTTGGAATGATCCCCGTGATTTGAACAAAACGGTCAAGGCAATATCTTTGCCTTCGAACAATTCTAGCACTCCCGACCGTAGGATCATGGAACTTGAGGACCAAGTTAAGTTTCTCATGAAATCTTACGAAGCTCCGAAGCCTTCAAGCCAAGTGATGTGGTCCCCATGACACTCGTGATTGTGTGGAACTCCCCGGAACAGCTTTTGCGGACTACGCATCCACGCGTACCGACGAAGCGGGAGATAAGTGGTACACTTTCAAGCCCGAGCCAAACACTTACGGTGATTCATACAACCCCTCTTGGAAAAATCACCCAAACCTTAGGTGGAAACAAAATCAACCCAATTCTTCCAATCCACCTAATACCAACCAAACGGTCCACCATCCAACCGTACTTTCAACAACAATCCTTCTAACAACTATGGTAGTACCAACAATCTTGAAGGATTGATGTCAAAGTTCATGGCATCTCAAGAAGCCCGCATAGCTAGGTTTGAAACCGAATTCAACCAACAACAAACGGAGATGACCAACAAGATTGACAACTTGTTGAAAGCCCTCAACAACCAAGCGTTAATCACACCTAGGAAGGACACTAGGGACACCAATAGTGGAGTCCAAATTAAGGATCCCTCATCATCCAAACATGTCCACTTTGTCAATGTTGTCACCATTAAGCCAATAGAAAAGGAGATAGAAGAGAGTGACAAGGATGAAGTTAGAGTAGAAGCCGAAATTAAGGATGAGAGTAGGGAAGTTGAGGTCAACAAGGAAGAGGAATTAGAGGAGGTAGAACCTATAGAAAAATACTTTGATAAGTTGCCCACCGAAGAAGAACGGGAGTACCATAAGGATCTATTTGATAGTCCCGAGAGACCATATATCTTCGGCACACCCCTTATCAAAATGGGAGACCCCTCTAACATTAACATCCCATGCAATATCGGGCACATGCATATATGGAAAGCTTACATCGATCTTAGATCCCCCGTGAACATCATGACTAGGACTTATTACAATTGGGTGATGAAGAAGCAACTTAATTTTAGGATGATGCCCGGTAAGCATCTGATAAGTAATTTTGCGGGAAGGGTGAAGGGATTGCATGTAATTATTGGGAATCTCACCTATGAGATCGATTTTATGATAGTGGAAGACATTCGTCCAGTGATAGATGCCTGCCTAAGCCAAGTAATATTCGAAAAACCGTTTGTTGAGGCCACTAGGATGAGTTATGATCCGACTTTTGGGATAGTTAGATTTAAGGAAGAGAATGATGAGGTTGCCTATCAAATGCCCTACAAGATTGAGCAATACCACCTTCTCTCTAATTTCGAAAAAGAACACAAGCAAGCGGCTTATTATAGGAATGAGGAGGATAGACGTAGAGGAGTAGAATATGTAAAGAATAGGATGCTTGGTTTCTATAAAGAATGCTTACAACTAGGTCCGGAATACAAAACTGGTTTAGAAGACGACCTAGAGAATGGAACCAATGATGAAGTCACGTAGTAACACATGGCCTTGAGTCTAGCTACAAGACTCGTAAATAAAGAAAAGAGCTTCTTGGGAGGCAACCCATGTTTTGTGTGATTTTATTTGTTTGATTGTTATTTGCTTCAGTATGCATGCTTTATTTTTATTGTTGGTATATCATGTTTCTAAACTAAAATGTGGAAATACTTTACTTTGTTGTTTTGGCCTAGTCTTAACTCCACCTAAAAGTATTTTTGCAAAAGATAAGTGTAAGGGGAAACCCCAAATATGTTTTTAAGAAACAAACCGATCATGATTCTCCACAATGTTAAATGAACATGTATATTCGTATTTGTTAGAGTCAAATGCTTGTATTGAGTCATAATGAAGTTTTGCAGGATTTTCCAGGAAGTAGGACCGAGTTTTTCCAGAAATTTTCCGGAAACCTAACATAAGAATTTCTGCAGGTCCATTCTGACGGCGTCAGGGGTTTACTCTTGACGGCGTCAGGAGTTAAAAATCTGGAAATTTTACCGGTTTTGTTTTTCTAACGGAGTCTTATGGTTTTTGTGAATTATTAAGTTTTATAATCTCCAGGAGATCTGCAAACTTCATTCCACAAGCATTATATCTTATCTTGTTTTCTAGGATTTAGAAACTTATATAGGATGCCGCCGATTTTACGCGAGGTTGTCTTGTCTATTTTGTCAGGTTTTACAGGTTATGTATGACAAGAAGATGATTTATATTCTGGAAGGGAAGCTTTGATTGTTCATTTTCTTGGAGGAAGATTTAACCTGGCCATCCTATTATCCATACCGAGCGAATCAGGGGAGTATTTGATTTCATTCTCTTTACTTTTTCACTTTTACATTCTTTACTTGAACATTGGGGACAATGTTCATCTTAAGTGTAAGGGGAGGGTAAAAAGACGATACCTTACATATGCACTTTCGCTTGAGTTTGTTTTGTTTAATGGTAGATGTGTAATAAAACTATGAGAAATACTTGTTAGTGCAATTTTAGCGCCAAATTTAAAATTTTTTACAACATTTAGGAGTGAAACTTTAGCCATAGCAAGCGTCTCATGGATAGGAGATTGTATGACTAGCACATAACCGTATATTCAGAAAAATTTTCCACCCAAATATGTGAGGTTCGCCTTTAGATTTGATAGGAAAAGCATTCACTATTAGTGCTTATGAGTGTAGCGGTAGCATTTAGATTCTAGAACTTGCGTTAGTGATGCATCCCGAGACCGCTAGTGAGACTACATTCGTGTGGTAGGATTTACTACATGATAAGAGGCATTAGGATTACCCTTGTGTTAAACCCGTATCATAATTACTTGACCATTTAAGTCATATTACTTTGCTAGTTAAGTCAACTAATTTTTCCCACACCCTTAGCGTTGTACTCATTTTTAGTACACGAAACCCCTAGTACACCCCTCCGAGCCTATCTTTTCGTTTCTAACTTTAAGCATCTTACTTAAAGGAAGAATTTGTTACACCCCACTTAAATGTACAACCAAATCGCCTTAGCCTTCCGTGTATGCGCTCATTTTTAGTGCATTATTGTTATTTGTTAAACCCTAAGTTAACTTTCTAATTGATTACATGGTTGCTAAGTCGAGTCATATCCTTGTACATATTGTTTTGGGACGATTGGGACTCATGGGTAAGTACTTATTTTATGGAGTAATGGGGAAGAACATCATATTATTACCCCCATATGTACGTTAATCTTAAAAGTGCTCCAAGTGTTTTGATTTTCTTAATTCGAGTCATTAGTTTAGTTTATTGTAAAGTATGTAATGATTCAAGTGTAAGGGGAATTCTCATCCCCTATGATGTATTATTTTGGATGGTATGGTAAGAGTGAAAAAAAAAAAAAAAAAAAAAAAAAAAAAAAAAAAAAAAAATCGAAAAATCAAGAAAAAAAAATAGAAAAAAAGGAAAAAGAGAAAAAAAAAAAAAAAACATACGGACTACCATCCCGTTTCATTCTATGTATATTTTATGTTTTTTGTTATTTTTTATTTATTAGCATAAGTCGAGTCTAGTCTTGGCTTAGCAACGCCATATTATACATGTAATTGACCAAGATTGTTAACTCGCCACCAGTAAAACTTCCTTTATCCAACAAAACCGTGTATTTCATATCCCTACACCTAACGTTACAACCCTTTAAAAGACCTCTTTGATAGTTTATCCTAGGTGCTTACGCCATGTGGTGGAGGTTTGATCCTTTCCCAAGCCTATGGTAATCTATTTTGCTATGACAGGTAGTGAGCGATATCTTCCGTTTCCATATTGTAATTTACACTTTATTACACCCGAGAGATGTGAGTATCTAAACACTATTTGTGAGGGGCTTGTGTATGACCTCCGTGCTTGTCTATTGGTCTTTAGTGGAACGATTATTTGTTGTAATTACTTTTATATTAGTGTTAAATGACCCATAACTTGTCTTTTGAGTAGAATAAAAGCGCATTTGCTTGAGGACAAGCAAATCTCAAGTGTAAGGGTATATGATGAGGCGAAAAATGATCCGTTTTTAGGGGGTCATTTAAGCCCGAATCCGAATTTATTTGATCAAATATTGCCCTAAATCGTTCCTTTTGTGATTTTAGGTACTTTGGGAGTGAAATCTGGAAAAGGAAGCAATTCGGACGTTTTTGGAGCACAAAAGTGAAGAAAACGCCAAAGTCTTAATTTCCATGCTGGGAACAGTGCATGACGGCGTCAAGAGCAAATCCTTGACGGCGTCAAGAGCAAATTTCATAAATTTCCATGACGACCCAGAAGAGTTTTAACGGCGTCACGTAGGAAGGGCGTCAAGAGTAAAAGAGTCATGACGGCCTGGAAGTGTATAAGTCTTGACGGCGTCAAATGTGGATCTAGGCAGTCCGAGGAGTGTTTTGGCGGCGAGGTGACGGCGTCACCTAATTGGTCTTGACGCCGTCAGACCCCCTTTTCTATATATAGTTTTCTAATTTTTCACATTTAAAGAGAGAAGTTTTGGGAGAAACCCTAAGTATGATTTTGGTGTAACTTTACAGGTTTTTCAAGGGTTCCAACCCCTTGATACCTTGCATGATTAATCAAGATAAGTGTTCTTCTAATTCAATCAATATGTCTATGTGTTGGTTGTCTATATCATGTTCTTGTCTTAATTCTATCATGCTAGGCTAGATCTCTTTTGTGTTTGCTTAGATCTAATGAAACCTAGATATTGATTATGTGTTGATTACTTGTTTATTCTTGTCTTGGATGAATGATTTATATGTTAGGCTTAAGAAAACTGGCAGATCTCCAATTGGTAACATGCTTGAACGTCTTAAGAAACATGAACCAACGCGCACTAGGTCTTTATTGGTTGTATTTAATGCATGAGCCACTGTTTACAATCCCTATAGTTGTGCTGGGCATGGTGTAGGAGGAGATAAGAGCTCATAGAATTGGGGAGTTATGTGTGCCACCCCATGAATGGTATTAAGGAATACGATCCGTCATCCATGCAATTATAACAAGTAATTAACGTGTAAAAGATATCTAGGGAGTAGTGAAATCTAAGTAAACACATTTTCTCCAATTACTGCTCACAACTTTAGTATAAATTAGCTTATTTTCATTTTTAGTATTTTATTTTGATTGCATCTTAGTATTGGGTTAGTTGAATAGCAACTAATTCCGCCCACTCTTCCAAAACCCGAGATTTTAATTTGCTTTCTAAAAAATATAAAAATACAAAAAGAATCATCCCTCACCTTTAGAACTAGTATTTAGGCTTTCTAATCCTAGCGACACTATTCTTAAGCTGAACGATCAATCCCCCGGTACTTGTCACTATACTATACTACAACGATCAGGTACACTGCCTGGTGGGGGTTGTAAGCTTCTCGAGATCCCTCGAGAGGTAAAGCCTGTTGCGATTCCCACGCATCAAGTTTTTGGCGCCGCAGCCCGGGGAATAGTTATTGTCTAGGTTAGAATTTCTTTTTATTAGGTCTACTTGCTAGATTCCTTTCTAGTAAGATTTTATTTTTATTTTTAGGTCTTCTTTAGTCTATCTTATTTCTTCGTGCTTTTGTTCGTAACTCTTTACCATCCGACATCATGGAAGGTGGTAACATCTTTGAACCCGTCATCCCACCACAACAAAACCCACCATTAGAACCCCTTAGGCCCCGAACCTTAGGAGAGTATTCCCGACCTAGCCATCAAGGCTACCGAAACACCATTGAGCTCACCGGAGCCAATGTGACCCCCTTGCGATCCGACACCATCCGGTTGGTGCAAAGCGGATGTGTATTCCATGGACTTCGTTCCGAAGATCCAAACCAACATCTTAAGGACTTTCTCAAAATCGTAGACTCCATAGACCTAGATGTTGAAACTAGAGAGACAACCCGTTTACGCCTATTCCAATTCTCTCTACGGGATCAAGCTAGTCAATGGCTTGAGCGTTTATCCGCGGGATCCATCACCACATGGGATGATCTCACCACTCGTTTCCTTGCTCAATTTTTCCCACCGGGGAGAACTACTAAGCTTAGAAATGACATCTTGATGTTCCAACAACGTCAAAATGAATCTCTTTATGAAGCATGGACTCGTTTCAAGGACTTACTCCAAAAAGTCCCTCATCATGGCATAGATCTTTGGCTCCAAGTCCAAATTTTTTATGACCATATCGACATCTCCACGAGGCGAGCCATTGACCAATCGGCCGGTGGTAAGCTACGTGATCTTAGTGCGGAACAATCATGGGAACTCATAGAAGATCTTGCTCTCTATGACAACGAAAGTTGGAATGATCCCCGTGATTTGAACAAAACGGTCAAGGCAATATCTTTGCCTTCGAACAATTCTAGCACTCCCGACCGTAGGATCATGGAACTTGAGGACCAAGTTAAGTTTCTCATGAAATCTTACGAAGCTCCGAAGCCTTCAAGCCAAGTGATGTGGTCCCCATGACACTCGTGATTGTGTGGAACTCCCCGGAACAGCTTTTGCGGACTACGCATCCACGCGTACCGACGAAGCGGGAGATAAGTGGTACACTTTCAAGCCCGAGCCAAACACTTACGGTGATTCATACAACCCCTCTTGGAAAAATCACCCAAACCTTAGGTGGAAACAAAATCAACCCAATTCTTCCAATCCACCTAATACCAACCAAACGGTCCACCATCCAACCGTACTTTCAACAACAATCCTTCTAACAACTATGGTAGTACCAACAATCTTGAAGGATTGATGTCAAAGTTCATGGCATCTCAAGAAGCCCGCATAGCTAGGTTTGAAACCGAATTCAACCAACAACAAACGGAGATGACCAACAAGATTGACAACTTGTTGAAAGCCCTCAACAACCAAGCGTTAATCACACCTAGGAAGGACACTAGGGACACCAATAGTGGAGTCCAAATTAAGGATCCCTCATCATCCAAACATGTCCACTTTGTCAATGTTGTCACCATTAAGCCAATAGAAAAGGAGATAGAAGAGAGTGACAAGGATGAAGTTAGAGTAGAAGCCGAAATTAAGGATGAGAGTAGGGAAGTTGAGGTCAACAAGGAAGAGGAATTAGAGGAGGTAGAACCTATAGAAAAATACTTTGATAAGTTGCCCACCGAAGAAGAACGGGAGTACCATAAGGATCTATTTGATAGTCCCGAGAGACCATATATCTTCGGCACACCCCTTATCAAAATGGGAGACCCCTCTAACATTAACATCCCATGCAATATCGGGCACATGCATATATGGAAAGCTTACATCGATCTTAGATCCCCCGTGAACATCATGACTAGGACTTATTACAATTGGGTGATGAAGAAGCAACTTAATTTTAGGATGATGCCCGGTAAGCATCTGATAAGTAATTTTGCGGGAAGGGTGAAGGGATTGCATGTAATTATTGGGAATCTCACCTATGAGATCGATTTTATGATAGTGGAAGACATTCGTCCAGTGATAGATGCCTGCCTAAGCCAAGTAATATTCGAAAAACCGTTTGTTGAGGCCACTAGGATGAGTTATGATCCGACTTTTGGGATAGTTAGATTTAAGGAAGAGAATGATGAGGTTGCCTATCAAATGCCCTACAAGATTGAGCAATACCACCTTCTCTCTAATTTCGAAAAAGAACACAAGCAAGCGGCTTATTATAGGAATGAGGAGGATAGACGTAGAGGAGTAGAATATGTAAAGAATAGGATGCTTGGTTTCTATAAAGAATGCTTACAACTAGGTCCGGAATACAAAACTGGTTTAGAAGACGACCTAGAGAATGGAACCAATGATGAAGTCACGTAGTAACACATGGCCTTGAGTCTAGCTACAAGACTCGTAAATAAAGAAAAGAGCTTCTTGGGAGGCAACCCATGTTTTGTGTGATTTTATTTGTTTGATTGTTATTTGCTTCAGTATGCATGCTTTATTTTTATTGTTGGTATATCATGTTTCTAAACTAAAATGTGGAAATACTTTACTTTGTTGTTTTGGCCTAGTCTTAACTCCACCTAAAAGTATTTTTGCAAAAGATAAGTGTAAGGGGAAACCCCAAATATGTTTTTAAGAAACAAACCGATCATGATTCTCCACAATGTTAAATGAACATGTATATTCGTATTTGTTAGAGTCAAATGCTTGTATTGAGTCATAATGAAGTTTTGCAGGATTTTCCAGGAAGTAGGACCGAGTTTTTCCAGAAATTTTCCGGAAACCTAACATAAGAATTTCTGCAGGTCCATTCTGACGGCGTCAGGGGTTTACTCTTGACGGCGTCAGGAGTTAAAAATCTGGAAATTTTACCGGTTTTGTTTTTCTAACGGAGTCTTATGGTTTTTGTGAATTATTAAGTTTTATAATCTCCAGGAGATCTGCAAACTTCATTCCACAAGCATTATATCTTATCTTGTTTTCTAGGATTTAGAAACTTATATAGGATGCCGCCGATTTTACGCGAGGTTGTCTTGTCTATTTTGTCAGGTTTTACAGGTTATGTATGACAAGAAGATGATTTATATTCTGGAAGGGAAGCTTTGATTGTTCATTTTCTTGGAGGAAGATTTAACCTGGCCATCCTATTATCCATACCGAGCGAATCAGGGGAGTATTTGATTTCATTCTCTTTACTTTTTCACTTTTACATTCTTTACTTGAACATTGGGGACAATGTTCATCTTAAGTGTAAGGGGAGGGTAAAAAGACGATACCTTACATATGCACTTTCGCTTGAGTTTGTTTTGTTTAATGGTAGATGTGTAATAAAACTATGAGAAATACTTGTTAGTGCAATTTTAGCGCCAAATTTAAAATTTTTTACAACATTTAGGAGTGAAACTTTAGCCATAGCAAGCGTCTCATGGATAGGAGATTGTATGACTAGCACATAACCGTATATTCAGAAAAATTTTCCACCCAAATATGTGAGGTTCGCCTTTAGATTTGATAGGAAAAGCATTCACTATTAGTGCTTATGAGTGTAGCGGTAGCATTTAGATTCTAGAACTTGCGTTAGTGATGCATCCCGAGACCGCTAGTGAGACTACATTCGTGTGGTAGGATTTACTACATGATAAGAGGCATTAGGATTACCCTTGTGTTAAACCCGTATCATAATTACTTGACCATTTAAGTCATATTACTTTGCTAGTTAAGTCAACTAATTTTTCCCACACCCTTAGCGTTGTACTCATTTTTAGTACACGAAACCCCTAGTACACCCCTCCGAGCCTATCTTTTCGTTTCTAACTTTAAGCATCTTACTTAAAGGAAGAATTTGTTACACCCCACTTAAATGTACAACCAAATCGCCTTAGCCTTCCGTGTATGCGCTCATTTTTAGTGCATTATTGTTATTTGTTAAACCCTAAGTTAACTTTCTAATTGATTACATGGTTGCTAAGTCGAGTCATATCCTTGTACATATTGTTTTGGGACGATTGGGACTCATGGGTAAGTACTTATTTTATGGAGTAATGGGGAAGAACATCATATTATTACCCCCATATGTACGTTAATCTTAAAAGTGCTCCAAGTGTTTTGATTTTCTTAATTCGAGTCATTAGTTTAGTTTATTGTAAAGTATGTAATGATTCAAGTGTAAGGGGAATTCTCATCCCCTATGATGTATTATTTTGGATGGTATGGTAAGAGTGAAAAAAAAAAAAAAAAAAAAAAAAAAAAAAAAAAAAATCGAAAAATCAAGAAAAAAAAATAGAAAAAAAGGAAAAAGAGAAAAAAAAAACATACGGACTACCATCCCGTTTCATTCTATGTATATTTTATGTTTTTTGTTATTTTTTATTTATTAGCATAAGTCGAGTCTAGTCTTGGCTTAGCAACGCCATATTATACATGTAATTGACCAAGATTGTTAACTCGCCACCAGTAAAACTTCCTTTATCCAACAAAACCGTGTATTTCATATCCCTACACCTAACGTTACAACCCTTTAAAAGACCTCTTTGATAGTTTATCCTAGGTGCTTACGCCATGTGGTGGAGGTTTGATCCTTTCCCAAGCCTATGGTAATCTATTTTGCTATGACAGGTAGTGAGCGATATCTTCCGTTTCCATATTGTAATTTACACTTTATTACACCCGAGAGATGTGAGTATCTAAACACTATTTGTGAGGGGCTTGTGTATGACCTCCGTGCTTGTCTATTGGTCTTTAGTGGAACGATTATTTGTTGTAATTACTTTTATATTAGTGTTAAATGACCCATAACTTGTCTTTTGAGTAGAATAAAAGCGCATTTGCTTGAGGACAAGCAAATCTCAAGTGTAAGGGTATATGATGAGGCGAAAAATGATCCGTTTTTAGGGGGTCATTTAAGCCCGAATCCGAATTTATTTGATCAAATATTGCCCTAAATCGTTCCTTTTGTGATTTTAGGTACTTTAGGAGTGAAATCTGGAAAAGGAAGCAATTCGGACGTTTTTGGAGCACAAAAGTGAAGAAAACGCCAAAGTCTTAATTTCCATGCTGGAAACAGTGCATGACGGCGTCAAGAGCAAATCCTTGACGGCGTCAAGAGCAAATTTCATAAATTTCCATGACGACCCAGAAGAGTTTTAACGGCGTCACGTAGGAAGGGCGTCAAGAGTAAAAGAGTCATGACGGCCTGGAAGTGTATAAGTCTTGACGGCGTCAAATGTGGATCTAGGCAGTCCGAGGAGTGTTTTGGCGGCGAGGTGACGGCGTCACCTAATTGGTCTTGACGCCGTCAGACCCCTTTTTCTATATATAGTTTTCTAATTTTTCACATTTAAAGAGAGAAGTTTTGGGAGAAACCCTAAGTATGATTTTGGTGTAACTTTACAGGTTTTTCAAGGGTTCCAACCCCTTGATACCTTGCATGATTAATCAAGATAAGTGTTCTTCTAATTCAATCAATATGTCTATGTGTTGGTTGTCTATATCATGTTCTTGTCTTAATTCTATCATGCTAGGCTAGATCTCTTTTGTGTTTGCTTAGATCTAATGAAACCTAGATATTGATTATGTGTTGATTACTTGTTTATTCTTGTCTTGGATGAATGATTTATATGTTAGGCTTAAGAAAACTGGCAGATCTCCAATTGGTAACATGCTTGAACGTCTTAAGAAACATGAACCAACGCGCACTAGGTCTTTATTGGTTGTATTTAATGCATGAGCCACTGTTTACAATCCCTATAGTTGTGCTGGGCATGGTGTAGGAGGAGATAAGAGCTCATAGAATTGGGGAGTTATGTGTGCCACCCCATGAATGGTATTAAGGAATACGATCCGTCATCCATGCAATTATAACAAGTAATTAACGTGTAAAAGATATCTAGGGAGTAGTGAAATCTAAGTAAACACATTTTCTCCAATTACTGCTCACAACTTTAGTATAAATTAGCTTATTTTCATTTTTAGTATTTTATTTTGATTGCATCTTAGTATTGGGTTAGTTGAATAGCAACTAATTCCGCCCACTCTTCCAAAACCCGAGATTTTAATTTGCTTTCTAAAAAATATAAAAACACAAAAAGAATCATCCCTCACCTTTAGAACTAGTATTTAGGCTTTCTAATCCTAGCGACACTATTCCTAAGCTGAACGATCAATCCCCCGGTACTTGTCACTATACTATACTACAACGATCAGGTACACTGCCTGGTGGGGGTTGTAAGCTTCTCGAGATCCCTCGAGAGGTAAAGCCTGTTGCAATTCCCACGCATCAACACCCTACACCCTTATGAGGATGGATTTAATATATTGTTTACTGTAGTTAGAGTTGGATAAAAGGAGGCTAGAGAATAAAAGGAGGCTGAAGAATTTGTACATAATTGTGTTTATGATGTATTTAGTGTAAAAAAATTGTGTTTATGATGATTGTACCTGTAGCTTCATATCTTGTGTTAATTATATGTATTGAATTAAAATCTCGGTACATTAACATAGAGTGGAGGGAAGTTTTGGGTTGCTTGTTTTTTCCTCTATTTAAAGCAAAATTCATTGTGTTTGTACCTTATACTTAGGTAGTTGTAACAATTGGTGATGGGCTGTCTTAAATTTATGTATTAATTGTAGTTAGAGTTGGATAAAAGGAGGCTAGAGTTGGGAAAAATGTATGACATGTTCTTCTTTGGTTCCACTTGCATCATCATTCTTCTTTTGGTGTTGACTGTTGCAGTCATTGTTGGGTCCTTTACAAGATAGATGTTCATGTAATGTGGAATGCATTTGTAATGTTACTATGTAAGCTACTTGCTATTAATATAATATGTCATTCTTTTGAGTATTTGATTGTGTTTGGAAACATATGGACAGTAAATTTTATTACATATGCAGTCTTGAAGTAACATATATAATCAAACCATAACATACAACAATGACATCTACTTCTAAAGAAACATGTTCTTTCATAACATTAAGACTGTGTGCAAATGCACATTACAATGTTACAAGTAGAACACAAACAACATACCTACACTTAATTGCCCTCAAGGAACAAAATAGGGCTCAGTAGTGGCATCACTTGCTTCACTACTTTACATATCTTACGCCATTAGTATAGTGGCAATACATGCAACAATATATTACTTGTTTCACTACGCCCTTCCATGAACAAAATAGGGCTACATAATTACACATACACCTAAGATTAGAAATATTGTTTTCTGCACATACAAAATTTAACATTTAACAAAATATGTGCTATCTTTGCTGTTGTTTTTTTGGGGAAACTAGTGAATGATCAAATCGTCAACATTAGATCCTGGGCTTGTTACAAGTGTTGACAACTTTTTGTTCAAAATCTTTTGACTTGGCATCCTTGGTGGTACCAAAGGTGCTGGAGCTATGTGTCGTGGTTGTTCCTGAGTTGGAGGTCTTTCACTTGGTTGATGCACAGTAACTAGTGGAGCAGATATTGTTGGTCTTTCTTGGATTCCATTTCTAGTTATCCTTCCCTGCATTCCAGTGCTCCCCCCTCTAACAGAATTTGTTCCTCTTCGACCCCTAGCTATAGTTTTCTTCCTACCTCCTCTTGCTGATGATGATAGGATTCGTGTTTCAACTATATCATCTTCACTGGTTCTCTTCGATCTTGTAACAACATTGTTGGATCTTTTAGTAGTTCCAATAACTTGTGATTGTTGTGTACCTAATCCATTTTACACTTATACATTAGTTTATAAACAACAACACATTCACGAATAACTATAACTGTTAACATGAAACATTAACTAATCATTACCTGGAATGTTGACCTCTTGACTAGGTTGATTGCTTGTTCTTGGTATTGGTCCATTAAAAGTTTGTTGCTCCTCAATTGTATCTTGACTTCCACCATCCATAGCTAACCAAGTACCCATCCTAGCAAGCCTTTCAGCTGGAATAAGTCTCCCCGATTTTGTCTTTCTACCTCTCATTTTTAAATGACCACCTCTGCTACTAGTCCCACCTCTCCTGTTCATGTTCCGCTGACCCATACAGAATGCCCTGCCATCGCTAAACACTCCCCTAATGTTTGATTCACCCATTCAAACTCATTGACATCGTTGTTCATAAACCGAGGGATACCATGGTTATCTACAACATCTTCTTGGGTGTTTTGTTTCTTTCTAGGCCTACCACCTTTACTTTTTTTAGGCACAGTTGGTTTGCTTGGCTTTTTGCATCCATTTTTGTTGTGACCAGTTTCTCCACAGTTTGAACAAGTCATTACTACCCCTGACCTACTTATCTTATGACTACCTGGCTTAGGCTCATGGGAGGCCCTGACCCTGTTTTTCTTAGGCCTACCAGGCATTCGCTTAGCTAAGGGACCTAAAACCCTAGATAGATTACCACATTCAGGCCAAAAATCAATTCCATCTACAGGTTTAATGTATTGACTGTAAGCCAATAAGTATCCATCCTTCCTAAAGCATTCAGGGACATACTATTAAGCAAACTTACCCAATTTAAATATACATGCTATGGCATGACAGCAAGGCAAACCTGATAGCTGCCACATTCTACACGATCATGTTCTTTTCGGCTCATCGACTCTGAAAGCATCACACCCCTTCCTGACTTCAAATTGATTAGTTTTGTAAGTATATAGCAGGTTTAGTATAAACTTCAACAAACAATCTAAAAACAAATAAGATAAGCAAACAATTACCTTGTGCTGGTCAGACATTAAGGTTACACCCTGTCCATGTGGAATTTCCAAATCATCTGCCAACAACCGTAAAAACCAGCTCAGTTATCTTTATTATCAACGGTAACCATAGCCCATGCAACCGGGAAGATGTGGTTATTCCCATCTCTACCAACAACTGTAACACCCCCAAAATAATCACGTCAGCGAAAGACTTAAAAATGTCAGCGGAAGACTTTTTGTGTGTTACTTCGAGGATCTTTGTCACAATCATAGAAAACGACACAAAAGTGACGCTTTAAAGTTTAATTCATTTAAAATACCAAATATTCGAGACATCAAGATGTTTCATAGTTTAAACAACAAGTTTATTTGAAATGTGTCAAAAGCATTTATTTAAGCCCATGCCGGGTTACAAGCCCACTCCGTGCCTTCAAGCTCCTTCTTGTTTAGTTACCTGAGATAAACACATGCTAAAAGTGTCAACACAAAGGTTGGTGAGTTCATAGAGTTTATAGTTTCGAATATCGATTTCAAAAATCAAAGAGTTTATGAGTCCATAGTAGTTATAATAACAACTGATTATCAAATTAAAGTGTGAGTAAATCCATAATGTTCATAGCTTAAATCCTTGATTTATCAAAATCAAAAAATGAGTTATTTCCTTAATCAATTTTATACAAATTAATCCGTTGGTTTGCCCTTCACCGGGTCAACACCAAAATAGTAGTTTGTTTGACCTAATCGGGTCAACACCAAAATATTAGTTCGTTTGCCAATTATTAGTAGTTTTTCCTGCTATATAGTGAACACAATCTCGGGGTTTGATAAAACAGTGGGCTACAACATTGTACGCCCCTAACATCAGTCATTGTAGTGCTACATTATTACTGTTCTATTGCCCTAAGCTCATGACACGCAAAAATTAACAGACATCAAAATAACCATAATAATGATGTGAAATAGTGGCCCTCAGGATAGGTATTTACCAGTAACCTATGAAATCAAATAAAGTGCATTTGGTGGCTTTCCTCTAGCGACCAAATGGGGATTGTCAATCCCTAATAGATCTATCCACAATTATTTACGTTCACCCTGCAAGTGATTAAGGAGCATGATCGATGGACTTTTGGTAATAGGTAACTTAGGCAATAGAGATCAAATATAGCATATCGTTGAAAAATCACTTGTAATCATGTCTATAGCAGGTATCGCCTTATGAGATATAAAAATGTGTAAACTAGTAAAGTTTATATGTAATATAGTCCTGTATTTAATTAATGAATACTTGTAAAAGTAAAAACAGTAGTTAAGCATGTATCTCCCCCAAAAACGTTTATAAACCATTGTAAAACAAGTAAGAGTAGGGGCTATTACTCACCTTAGTAGTACAGTAGTAGTGGTAGTAACATAATCTCAATGATGCAAGGCAACGGCTTCACACACAACCTAAAAAATATGGTATGTTTTAGTTGATAGTTTAAGTCTAGTTTTTATCGCGAATATTAGTCATTCAGTTGTGATTAAAACTCGTGTTCGTTTAAATGCTTTAAGTTCAAGAACAAAGTTATATATACATATAACTTGTGAGTATAATGATCGATGATCGATGGAAAATCATCAAGAATAAGTCGAAGTGTATAGACGATGTGTTATGATGTCAGTTTAAAAGAAAATGAATAAACGTATCGGTATATATATATATATATATATATATATATATATATATATATATATATATATATATATATATATATATATATATATATATATATATATATATATATATATATATCGTTAAAAATTGGTTATAGTTACTAATTATATAACGTATATAAAATAAATGTTTTATATTAAATATGTGTATTTATATATAAAATACTAATATTATTTTTATAAAATAATATTACAGAAAATCCCTTCAAGTTTTACAAATGTTACCTTTTTAACCCTAATGACATAAACTTTATACCGTTAGTCCAAAGTTATATATATTTATATTTTAGGTTCAAAAGTATCGATATTTACATTTATTACTTCTAAGTTTTAATAATTACAGTTTATAACTCATAAATTCAGATTTGACAGTTTCTACCTAAAGTTTGCAACTTTGGCATTTTTAGTCCTCGGTTATGAAATCTTTGCAAATTTAGTCCAAAAATCACCAAACTTGAAATTTATCATTTTAACTTTTCTATAAGTTCAGAATAGCTTAATTAATTTATAAAAACTGCTTATTAGCTTAAAAAGTCCTTTTTACACTTAATGGGCCTTAACGAGTCTTAATTAAGGTCCATTAACGTTTTAAGATCCATTGGGCTTACGAAAGGTTTGGGCCTGGCTTTGGGCTCATTTTAATGTTCTAAAAATGTTAGAGTCGAGCTTATAGGACCAGCTTATCGAATAAGCTTAAAAACAGCTTATCGGGCTTCCAAGCCCAATCGTTATTTAGTTAAGGTTTTCAAACAGTTTTTGGTCAATCAAAAGAGGTCGAGCATAAGGTCTAAACAAGTTTATATGGTCGAATAAAATATGTTCCCTAGTTGTTTTCCAGGTTTTTAATGAGGTTGAACTATAAAATATATATGTTATGTGTTTAGATTTTGAAATAACGAGGCCAAGTAAACGATCCAATTTCATTTCTGAAACAGTTTCTAGGCCAAAAATATTCTAAGTGTTTTCAATTATTTCGAATGGGTTAAGACCACTTCTAATCGTGACGTTTTTATTAAGTAGATGTTATTTTTAGATCAAAAACTTTATGTAACTTGTTTGTTAGCATATTAAATATATAGGAGGTCAAATAAAAAGTATAGGTCGTGTTCATTATTTTAGAGTTATATATAGTAAGTGTTTGTGAAAAAATCGTGTTAACAAATAGCTAAAAATAGAAATGTGATACAAGGGTTTTACCTCACCTCAAATGGTGGAGTATTTTGGTACGTAAGGATCAAGTTGGTACAAAGGATCAACGTGGTATGGTTCACGACTCAGCAACGGTTCGAGACGAGTAAATGTGGTTCCTTGGGATCACTTGGACACCTCGTATGCCTAGCCAACTTTATGTCCCAAACTCGATACTTAGACTTCACGAATAATAGTTTTTGGTTCGTGTGAGTGTATGTAACTACTGAGCTTTCATGTGAAGACTTATATAGTGAGCTTTTGGAGGTGTATACAAGGTAGGTTCTTATGAGGTGGAGTGTTAGATCGAATGGTTTGCATGTTGCCTCTCCTAATACCTAATCGAGCCTAACCAAGTCGTATGAACACAAAGAGGGTTTAAGAGCTAACTCATGTTCATTCCTGACACTTACAATATATGTATATTTGGTTTTGTGGTGATTGGGGAGCAAGGGTGGTCGGTGTAAGACTTTGCACATGGGTTACTTAGGCTGTATTTGAGGTAGTAGTATTCATGTTTGAGTTCAGGTCGTATTTTATAGATAACAGCCTGGAATTGCGTTTTTGGTTCAAAATCTCGCGAGTCTAGACGTAAAACATTATTTCGGACAACTTTCGTGCTTTACACTTTTCCTGGTTCGGACCAGAAGAGCCTTAAAATTAGGATTTAAATTCGTTACAGAAAGTTGGTGGTTTATTAGAATTTATACGAAGTGTTATTACTATTTGTGTTAATTTGAGATGAAACGTGTACGGTGCCTTAACTTGATCAATATTCTAGTATAGTAATTATATTTAAAAGTTGATAACAATTGTCTTTCATGGTCCTTAGAAGCATGGAAACTAGAGTTGTGAAATAAAAGGGATACGTCGTGTGTAAAAGTTATAATCAACTGAGCTAAAGCAAACATGTACTTGTGACATGTAAATATAATAGTTAGAGGTGTGCTTGAGCTGTGGAGCTTGGTGAGCTTGTTCAAAGTATCGTGTCGAGGTCCAAAAATATTAGTGAGCAATCTCGGGAATTTTCGTAGGCTCCGGAAATATATAAATATTGTACGGTAATTAAAGGAAACGTATAATTTTAATTATAAATGTTTTAAATATATATTCGCGATATTTATAAATTATCGAGGTTGTGTGTAAGCATCGTTCCTAGGTAAATGGTCAATCATAAATGTCGTAGTGATTCACATAATATGTAATGTATAATAATAAAAAAAAAATTGTTCCCCGTAAAAATGGTATTTAATTCACGTAATATCCTTTTATTCAAATATTGATATTTACTAATCGTATGGGAAAATTACGGGAGGTTACAACGACAGTTAAAATTTCCCCACGGTTTGGTTTTTTTTAAGAAACAACCATCCAAAGCAAGGATCCTACAGCATCCTAACTTCCAGCCCTCTTTCAAACCGTCAAAACATACATAGAATCTATCAAAATAAGTTTTCTCATCCGGATTGAACGTCACACCAACTTTAACTGTACTACCCTCATTTGAGTCTACTAAAGCCTTTGCATAAGACCTAAACAAGCCATAATGATCCTGGATTGTAGCATCTCTTTCATTCAACGCATATATCTTAGCATTCCTACATTGGGCACGGCTAACATAACACTTGTATTTCTGTTGACCTAATTCAGCTAGATTCATTAAAGTGATATCAGGATTCATCCTAATCCTATCTCCAAACTGCCGTGCTATCCACTTATAACTAACCAACCTGCCGTAATGGAAACTCCTAACACATGTGTGGGTATCACTTAAAGATATTACCTGGAAAGTGGATAAGCCTCTGAGCATCTTCCCGTAACACCTCCACTGGCAATGTGAGTCTCATGCGGTTTCTGAAGGATGCTTTAGATAGTTTCTTTATTTGCCCTTGCTTGGATCCTTAAGTTTTTCTTTACGTTGCCCACATCTTGCTATGAGCTTGTTTCTTGAGCTCCTTTCAAACCATATTGAGAATCCATTTACCAAGGCGTAGAAAGTTAGACATTCTTTAAACTTCTCGGCATTTGGGTACTTCTGCCCAAGCTGTCATTACAGATAACAAGTGTTGTAACCATATGTTATAATGAATAGATTAAGAGATATTAAAAACAGAAAGAATATTAACACTTACAATAGGTTTCTTTAGCCTCCAGTGAGTATCATCATCATATATTGGGTACTTGTCCTCATTTTTTTTTGGATTTCTGAAGTAAAGAAAATGGGTCATTTATCCCTTCTCCGTTACCCTTTAATTGCTTCAACAAACGTTCCATGAACTTCTCATGTTCTCTCACCAGTGGCCCTAAAGGATTGTGGCCTGCATCATCAACAACCTCACCAGAATCATCATCATCTTGTTCATCGTTGTTAGAATCTTGACCATCTTCGTCATCATTCAATAACCTCATCTTCTATTCTCTTTTGCGTTTTCATAATTCAATAACCTCATCTTCTCCATCGCTAAGATAGTCATAAGACTTATCAGATTCACCACTAGATTCATAGGACTGATACCCATCGAAATCATTACCACCTCTAACATTGTAGAACTCGCTTTCACTTTCATAATCTGAGGACACATTTTGGTCAGTGTTCTCTCTAATGGTGATACCAGTACCTCTACGAACGTTGGTTGGGTTATCTTGTCGTGCCTTCTTTTGGGTTTGCATAACAGCCTTGCCTTTATCAAGTGTTTTTTGCCTTGAAAGCACAACCTCATCTATGTTGGCATATATGTCATCATTCTGAGCACGGACATTGTTGTCATTCGCCAACATGTTATCGTCATTGTTTGTATTACCTTGATTAGTATCAGCTGCCCTTTCAGGAGTTACTTCATCAACCCTATTTGGTACCAACTCATCTGTGACCATGTCAACAACCCCATTTTCCACATTTTCCACAAGATTATCATGTACTGGCAAATTGTCAACAGCCGCATTAACATCGACATTCTGTGGTGTCTTATCGTGTACAACATTATCCTCCTTATACACCTCATCGTAACCACCGTCATCGTCATTAACAAACAATCTTTGGAACCAAACCTTGCCCTCAAAATCATTTCTAAGAGGTCTTTCTTTAAGAGGAGGTGACCTTAAATAGGGAGATTGAGCTTCTTCCTCTGCCCAGGAAATAAGCTCATTAAATGTCATATTCCCGGCATCCTTTTTCATCTTATCATGTTGCTTCGCTCTTGATGTAACCTCCAAGTCAGAACTATCTAAAGACAAGTTATTGTGATAATAGGGAGCTAAATTTTGTGGAGAATGAGCAACAAATATGTCTACTGTCTTATGACGTTTACCTAGATCATATAAGACATGTACATCAGCATCCCTTTCAATTATTTTTAATCCCCCGCTATCTATGTCTAACAAAGGGATACATATGAACAAAGCCCATATGTTTTGCCTTATCTTAGCAACCAAAATGTCTAAAGGCGACTAAACATTATCCTATCACTTGATGAGGCCTCCATTACAATTTCTCTACAATGGACATACCTTAACGGATCAAACATGAAAATACCATTGTAGTGTATTTTAAATACCACATCAAGTGGTACATCCATTAAATCTGTATAAAAAAAGTTAAGCAATGAAAACCCTAATTTCAGAAAACCCTAATAAACATAACTAAATAATAAATAAATGCAATTGGAGTTAAAAAAAAATTAATAAAATCAGTATTGAATATACCTTGTGTGATGCCAATAGTAGTTAAACGACAATGATTTGGTGAATTTAATACGTTAGGGTTTGGTGTCTGATTTTGGGGATCTTGAAAACGATACATCATCCCAAGTGTGGGGTTAAAAAGAACGAGTATATTGTACTTGAAATTATTATTCTACAGAATAATTGTGTCCATGTGGTAGGGTTGAGGGTGGAGTGTGAGGGAGAAGAAGAAGCGTGTGTGTATTTCCACGCTGGTAACTATACAAAAAATAAAAATATAAATTAAAATCGGCAACCGGTGTGTGGGATGAAATATTGCACACAATAGGACAAATTAGTCGAGTATAAGGCACCAATGAGGAAAAAAATTTATTCGCTACGTGAAACTATTATTTTCGACAAGTATGATACATTTTTTTTTGGTATTTGCCCTTACTTAAAATCTATATAAGGAAATCTTAAAAAATTAATAGGAGAGAGGGTACAATATGCTTTATCTATACTACTTTATAATGTATTTAGGACATCTATATTTAGAAGTCTTAAAATGTTTAAGACCAAAAACATTTCTTTAATAGGAAAGATGCATGTACACCATTTTAATGCACATAATTTTCAGACTTACAAGACAAGAAGCACAGTGTACACCACTTTAATGCACATATTAAAAAAAACACCACATTAATGATATTTAATGTAATCAATTAATTAATTGGTCAATAAATACAATTAATACAATTATTAAAACACCCCTTATATCACAAATACAAATTATCAAACATATTGTACAACCAAATTAAACACAATTCCTACATTAAATGTCACTAATACAAATAATAAAACACATTATACAAATATTCAGGCCCGAACGGGCAATGGGCTAAATGGGCTTGAGCCCGAATGAGTGCGGGCCAAACAGGGTTGACCCCGAATGGGCACGGCCTAAACGAAATTCTTGGTATCCGTAAATTTATTATCAAAAAGAACATAATAAACTAAACTACATGATTCACCGAAAAATTTAATTTCAGGGTACCCGCCGCTGCAACGCGCGGGTACCCTACTATAAGTAGTATAGATGTTTTCCTCCGACTAATTGCGCTGGCGAGGCTTAATTTTAGAAAAGTGTATTACACATTTATGGACTTGGAATAAACAGTAGATATTCCATAAAATAAAAAGTAAATTACATTGTTGGTCTCTAAACACTTCTTGATTTTCGCATTTTGTCCTAAGATATGCGAATTGCTAATAGTCCTCAACATCCTAATTTTGTTTTGCTGTGGGTCCAAATTTCTAACGCTTGTTAATTTTCTCGTTAGTGGTAAGGGATTTTTCGTCTTTCGCTTTTTTTTTTCCAAACACCCCATTAACAAGTCTACAACATTAACTCAAGCACCCATGTCTTCTACATCACTACTTTTTTTCAACCTCCAACCCTCATCAGTATCGTCACCACCATACCCATCACCCCCATTGTTGTTACCATTAAAAATCTCGTCATCTTCATCTTTATCTTTTCAAATAAATACCCGCTTATATATAATCCATGTATAAAAACATTGTAATTTACTCAAGGATGGTACGATTGGTAGTACAAGTGATACCCCTCCTATTGCCCACTTTATTGACAGTATAATACAATTTTTTTTTTTTTTTTTTTTTTTTTTTTTTTTTGGTTTCGCATTTTTTTATTATTATTTTTGACTTGTCAAACTTATTAGTTTTGGTTCCGTATTTTTTTGGCGGTTTTACCAACTATATTAACAGAACACTTTTTTAATGGTTTTATGTTCCGTATTTTTTAAGTTTTACTCCCTCCGTCCCAAATTAATAGTCCATGTTTCTTTTTTTAGATGTCACACTTTAATTGTCCACTACTAAATATAAATAAAAAAGTTTGATCGAGTTTACCATATTGCCCTTGCTTGAAATTATTATTACAAACTCTAAAGAATAATTTAATTAATTAGTTAAGGGTAAAACTGCATTCTGTTAAAAAGTAATAAAGAGAAAATTGTAATAACTGCATTTTTTAAACTTTTTGTTTTTTGTCGAGGGACAATTATTTTGGAACGGAAGGAATACTACTTTTTGACTTTCCAAATTTTATATTTTTTGTTTAGTTTTTTTAATTTCACATCTTTATAATAGAAGCAAAATTATAAAAAAAAAAAATGATAAAAATAAATAAATTTAGAGAGGCAATGGGCGAAAAACAAATAGGGATGGCAATGGGCGAAAAAAATCCCATAACCCACGGGTATCCGCACATAAATGTTTTAAGCTACTAAACACTAAAAACAAATAGGGATGGCAATGGGCGAAAAAAATCCCATAACCCACGGGTATCTGCACATAAATGGGCGGGTAACCTCGTCAATTTTTACCCACGGGTGGGTTGTGGGTGAAAATTTGTACCCATCGGTGGGTGGCGGGCGGGTGACGGGTAATGTACACCCGTCACAGGTAAACCCATAATACCCATTTAAAATACTCACGGGTGTACCCGTCAAAATGCCCGTGAGTGTACCGTGAACCCATTTATGTTAAACTAAATTTATTATAATACTTAAATATTTGTAAGGTTGTTGGTATATAAATAATACCCAACTCTCTAGAAAACACAGTAAATATTTGTAAGGTTGTTTGTAACGAAATTTTATGGTCATTTTACTTTATCTCTTGAAATGAACTAATATTCTTATGATTTGGAGTAAATGATGTTTAATTTGATTTTTTCAGACATATGTTTAAGTATTTTGTGAACTTGGTGTTTGACAAATCGATATTGTATCTTATTACACAGTTTCATAATTAGTTTTCATATCACGGTTTTATTCTTTTGTTGAATTTCATTAACACATGGGCAAAAGACACTTGCGGGCATGGTCATTGATAGAAAATTGAACCCACTGGCGGGTGATGGGTGAGAAAAAAACCACAAAAGCTGGTGATAGGGTAGATATACCCGTACCCATTATCCACGGGTGTAATCCATAAAAACAAACAGTCCAAAAGAATCTCTACCAGAGTCGTTGGGTAAAGGCCCATTATAATATTAACAATTACAAAGTTAAATATTCATTTAATTAGTCACTATAAAAAGTAAAACAAAGTTACCTACTAGGTTTTACCATCTTCATGGATTCGATTTCTGGAAGTTCGTCAGAAGTCTCCCAGGTTACCAGCACAAAAAGAATCCCTTCATCGGTAGAGTCAGTTGTTTCCAATGACGACCTTTTGATCGAAATCTTAACCAGGTTACCTGCTATCTCACTTACATTATTTAAATCCGTATCCAAACACTGGTTATCTCTTATCACATCCCCAGATGTCGTCATGCGTCGGAGACAAATCAGTAACATCGATCCCCCTTCCGGTCTCTTTCTCTTGTGGCAAGATCCATCGTGGGAAGATCCATCAATCATCAGGTTCGTGCCTTTGGATAACCGAATTCAGTTCAACACATCTGAGCTAGACACAATGGCCTTCATCTTTGGCTCCGAGAAACCTGCTAATGTTGAGATTATACAATCATGCAATGGTTTGTTTTTATGCGGTACCCGTTCCTGTTATAATAAGTTATTATACATATGCAATCCATCCGTTAATAATATGTTTAAGATGCTTCCACAGTTTTATGATTGTAGCCCGTATACTTATGTCAACATAGCTTTTGACCCTACAAAATCACCTCACTACAAAGTCATTCATCTTAGACTCTGTACAAGTAGTGATTGCTATAAAATAAAGACTTACTCTTCTGAAACAGGTAATTGGAACGGCGGGAATATTTGGTATATTCCCCATGATGAATCCAAGTTCCAAAGTCTTAGACATTTTGAATCTGGAATATATTGGAATAGTGCCATTCATTGGCTAAGTAATTCGAGTGGGTGCTTTTTGCATTGTAAGTTAGATATTGCAGATTGTCCAATTTTAACAACTATGCTACCTCCTTTAACCCTTGATGAGAGGGTGCCTCCGGATTGCAAGTTGTTCAAGTCTCGTAGTAGTTTGCTTCTTATTTGTAGGGAGGATATTAATTCGAGACAGTTGCATATTTATGAGATGAGGAATGAGTATTGTGACTGGTCGGTGAAGTACATTGTTAATCTTGATGACATTATGATGCCATTTCCCGATTCATGGAGTATGAGTTTAAGCGTATTTTGTATTGTTTTGGGAGAAAGAGAAGAGGATTCTTCTATGGTGATAAATTTTTCTGGAAAGATTGTACGATACAAAATAGTGTTGAAGACTCTCTGCACTCTTTGCGAGCTTGGATCACTCAACAATCCTGTTGGATGCTTTCTGTTCATTGCATCTTATGCTAATGTGTGAATCTGCTATTAGTCTCAGGTATGTTGGATGCTTTCCGTTCATTACACTTGGGTCAGATGGTTCAACTGAAGCTGCTGAAACCTTAAAAATTCTCAGCAGTATGTTTATAAAACTGCGTGCAATCCATCACTTTTTGTATAATTTGTTGCTTGAACCTTCTGATTTTGGTTACATGAACCCAGTGTTGTTGTTTTCTCCTAATTTTTAACAAACAGTTTGCTCAATTTTGTTAATTTGCATTCATAAATTGTCCATTTCTCTATTTTCTCACACCAATTATTGTTATTGTTTGCTGATAATCCTAATTTCAGTGATTTCTTAAAGTTTTTGATTGTCAATTTCAGTTCACTTGGCTGTGTTCTTGTTAGATGCTTGCCACGTATGAGTAGATAAAAGCCTGACTTTGTCTAATCAAATTCACACTATATATGACTAAATATGAAAGAGTATCTATGCTTCTTATTCAGTCTTTCACAATCAAATCATTGTAGCTTTCACAGTTGGTACACTAAATGAATTAGAGATACGTTTATAAAGAAGTTTTGCCTTGATGCTAGAGCGAATTTTATCTAAGTTGATTAATACTGGAGAATAAAATGCAATAAAAAACCATTGATACCCATTTTATAGTAGTTATCTAAACCATTGATACCCATTTTATAGTAGTTATCTAACTAAGTATGAAAATGTGCACAAGATTTTTATTTTTGGGGACTTGTTTTGGCTCTTGTAAGTGGTTTTGCTCTTTATTGTATGGATTTCATAGTAAGTGTAGTGAGTATCGCAGATGACTTAGTATCCCCCTGTAGCAGATTATGCAGGTCTCTATGATTGGGTTATAAAGTAAACATATATTTCTATAAATGATGTCATATCTATCTGCAACTTATATATTATGCAAATGTTAAACGAGTCATTTCTTCGATAAATACCAAGAACCGTCCAAGAAATCGCGTGGGATGTCAACTAATAAATGATTGTTCACATGATTGTGTTAAGCCGTTAAGTAATGTAAGTCATTATGCGATTATGTGCGGTTCACAAGTTATGAAAACTCGGCAGACAAATTATGAATATGATATTACTTTTTTTATGTTTGTTTAAAAATACAAAAGAACCCAGGGAGAAAATGAAAACTGGCATTCTGGCTCCGCCCTGGTTATGGTGTTGATGTTAGAATCGATATTGCTTGTGATGGTTTGGTGTATTTTCTTGATTTGTATTATGTGATCATTCTTTGAGCATCTATGACATAATCACCATTGACATGATCATTGAGTTTCTCCTTTACAACTCTAACCCAGGATATTGGTCTATTTGATCTACATGATCACCCTTAGATCGAGTATATTAAAATTATCTACCATTCAGAGTAAATGAGCAACAAAGGTTAAAAGAGAAACCATGAATTAATGTAGAATGATCTAAAATTAGCTCTCGCTGTTTTGTTATAATGATGTTTTGAGCAAGTTAAACACAAATGTTCCAGAAAAGTTATGAACTGATCACTGTGTACTAAGCTTAATATTAACATATCTTGCAGGTCTTGAACTTGAAGGTACATGCAGTAGACGGAAAGAGAATGGAATTTAATTTGTTATATATAAAGTAAATGATGATGGTTTTGAATCTATGATGAAGAATATATATTTTTTTGTCAAAAGTTGCAACTTAGAGAGCTCCGCTTTTAACTTGAATACTGATGATTTCTCATTTTGGTTCGTCTTCATTTAATTAGTATGATAGTATATCGTTATTTGATCTCTTTTTGGTTAATTATATTTGGCTTGTGACCGTTTTTTTAACTCCGCATCTTCTTTAGTTTCCTTTCACACCTGATGTATTATTGATTCTGGATCTTCCTGAATTGGTCACTCAATAAATTCCTTGCATACATGTACTTAGAATATATATTATGATGTGAAATGGTCCTATTGAATCGCTTTCAGCCTTTCACAATATCGCGTCTGAGATTATCATGCGTGTGAAATGGTCCCATGACTCTCATGGAATTATGATATGCTACATCTTGATAAAATCACCTCAAGTATATCAAAATCATGCCTGATCGAGATAAAATATAATCTCATACCAGCAACGTACAGACCCGATGCACAAAAAACTTCAAATTTTAGTAACACAAGGCTGAATTGGAACTAATTAACAGTTGTTAGGTAACGGGTTTATTCAAAGGCCCATTATAAATTCATGTGTAGTCAATCAGTTAGTTTACAAAATACGGAGTAATTACAAAGCCAACTAGGGTTTTACCTTCTTCATGGAAACAAGTGTCGGAGTTTCACCAGAACTTACTTTGCAATCAGAGATAGTCTCCGCTGATGATGATGGCAGAGCATCAAAAAACCTCATCACATATACCAGAAACGACAAACTTCCTTCATCCGTACATGCAGTCTTGTCTAATGACGACCTTTTAATCGAAATCTTACTCAGATTACCTGTTATATAACTTTTTCTGTATAAACGAGTATCAAAACATTGGTTATCTATCATTAAAGACGCGAATTTTACTCTTTGTCAGAGCCAAATCCCTAACCTAGCTCCTCCTTTTGGTCTCTTTATAAAGTGGTTGTGTCAACCAATCTTCAATTTCCTGCCATTTGATATCCAAGTTCCGTTCAGAAGATCTTTCCTACACACCGCCGCCGTCACTATTGACAATGCGGCTGATGCTGAGATTTTACAGTCCTGTAATGGTTTGCTTTTATGTTGGGTTAGGTCAGATAAGTATTATGTATGCAATCCAACCATTAATCTCTTTAAGATGCTTTCAGAGCCCCTTGATTTGAAGTTGAATCCAAGTACTAATGATGTAATTGGGATCAATATTGCTTTTGATCCTACAAAATCACCTCACTACAAAGTGGTGTATGTTTTGAACATATGTGATCAACAAGTTGGCTTTTACGATCAAATACATACTTACTCTTCAGAAACAGGCAATTGGAGTGTTTGCCCTGATCGTTTTCCCAGCCGCACTTTTGGATGTTTTAGTTTCGCAGTATATTTGAATTATTCCTTTCATTGGATACATAGTCGTGACGGTGGGTGTTTTCATTACAAATTAGATATTGTAAAGCATCCACCAGTTTTAGCTATCATAAAAAATCCTCAACCCTTAGAGGGGAAGGTGTGTTGGGATCATAAGTTCTTTGAGTCTCGTGGTAGTTTACTTCTAGTTTGTAGGGTGCGTAATGATTTCCATCACATGCATATTTTTGAGATGACAAATGAGTCTTCTGAATGGTCGATGAGGTACACCGTTAATCTCAAGGACATTATGATTCCATATAGAACAATCATGAGGGTTCGTAAAATTGTTTTTTGTATTGTTTTGGGAGAAAGAGAAGAGGATTCTTTCATGGCAATGGGTTTATTAGGAAAGGTTGTACAGTACAAATTCGCGTCAAAGAGTCTCTGCACACTCTCTGAATCATTAGGCAATTTTATTAAGTGCTTTCAGTTCATTCCATCTTTTGCTAACGTGTGACGGTGCAATCTGTTTCAGGTATGATTTACGTGCTTAGTTATTGTACTAGCTCTGAGTTTAGAACTGATATAATTGATAGTCATGGCACAAATTGTCATGTCAATTTAATTTTACAATGTGAAAATTGTAGCATATACAACATGATGGTTGAGTTTCTCGATTTCAACTCCAAAAAAGATATTGGTCTGTTTGACCCACCCGGTCACTTTTTCAGTATTAAAATATTACGCTTTCACCGTATAAATAAGGCTTAAAGATAATTTATGAACTAAGGTTCGTGGTGTGTTGTTAAAAGAAAAGGCATGAATGTAGAAGCACCTATTAGTTCACAGTGTTTTGTTACGTTTGATGTTTTATTAAACAAGTTTATTACAAATATTCATATATAGAAGTTATGAAGTCATCATGCACTAAGCTTGTAATTAACATATCTTTCAGGTCTTGAATATGAAGGTACACGCGGTAGAGGAAAAAGGCACATATCATCCATGGAATTTTGTTAGAATATCTTTAGTTAGCGATGACGATTATGATGCAAAACATTATATAGAGGGTTGTTCATTTAACTTGAAAGAGAATAACAATTATTCGTGGTCATGGCTGACTAGTATTATAGTATGACATTTTTCTCTTCATTTTTTCGTTGCATTCTTGAATTTGACTTGCAACCGTTATCTCTCCTTCATGTTCCTTTTTACTATTCCATATTATCGTTTGGTTGGAATTATTATACGACATTCTCTAGTAGCAAATATATCATATCTGTAAAACCGGCCAATCTATAACAAATGTTAACTAAAACGGCTGTGGATGTTATGCCATATCAGAAAGCATCTTAGAATCAAGTATGTGAGAAAATAGTATTCAACACCAGCAAGAGACCTACTAAATAAAAGTTGCAAACATTTGTAACACACGGTCGAATTGGCATTATTCACGTAGCTCATAAAAAGTCTTCAAGAGATATTGCATCAACTCTATGTTACTTTTTGGCCAGTGAATCCCACTTGTCCAATGTAAACTGAACCTACAACCCTTCTTGGTTGGGCACATAAAAATATTAGATTACATTAAATCTGTTTCAAATTATTTTTATTGAGGATCATTTGCCAGCGTCTTTTTAAGAAGAATTAAAAAGCATACTTTTTGTCTTCTCTAATTAAGTCATGATTCGATGCCTCCCCATGATTCGTCATTAAACAATTAAATCAAGCCAACACATTCTATGATTCAACCATACCTCACCATACCGCTCGGTATGATCATGCCGAGCTTCATGCCGTCTCCATAGCCACCCCCTCATAACAACAAACAGTTTATGGGTTGACATATGGTAGTCAGTGACGGACCTAGAAAAATAGAATGTGGGGGACTTTTTCTTTTTCTTTTTCTTTTTTACAATAGGAACAAAATGTGGAAGAAAAAACTATGATCATAATGATAAATCGAGTATTTTTACTTAAAGACGAAGGATTTATAAGGCTTTAGAGTGTTGAATATTGGATTTTAGTACGTGGGTGGGGGTAATTTGAGTTTTTGTTGGAGGGCACTTTCGAAAAAAAAATTACGCTAAAATCTCAACTTTTTCGGCTAGCCATGGGGGGCGCCGGCCCCCCGCACAACCTACATAAGTCCGTCCCTGATGGTAGTTAATTAATAGATTAAGATCCTCTCAAGTTATGGTCAAACATAGATTGTTCATGTTAGTCTTGTTGTGAAAAAAAATAAGCAAGTGAGCTTTTGATTTTTGTTAAAAGAAAAAGTTTAAATCGTTTTACTTATTTGTGATTGATGAATATGATGTGTTGAGGCAACATGATCAAGATCTCTTTATATTTTAATGATAACAAATAAACCATCGAAACACATAAAATAACAAACGTTAGCTCAAAATCGCCGGAGCCAATGTCTGCTCCTGATGCGCTGCCCGCGCGTCAACGCGCGGGTGATGCGCCAGGAGTCTGTATGGTTCCGGGCGAATTTTGAAAGTCGACTTTCCCCTTACCCGACAAATGTGAATCTTTCAATACATGTATGAATATGTTATGTGCTTAATTGAGAACACTCGAAACGAGTCTTGAGACTTGAGAGATCCTACTTTTAAAACACCCATTTACGGGAAAACGCCAACTCATGTTTTCTAACTACCGCTTCTAGCCAAGGCTTTTCTAAACTTAGGGAGCTTGTATATCTCACGTGACATCGTGTTGAAGCATTCATATGCTCATATCCCGTGCATACGTCTTCTCTAATTACGTAACAGGTTTACTCCCTTATTGGTCAAACTAAGTCAAAGGTCACTTTCCGTAAACGCATCCTTTCCCACTTGGGTTATGCTTTACATCAAGGCAAAGCACTTAACTTGTTTGAACCAAGGTATTAGTTGAGAACGTCGAGTCGTGGAAAGTCACAAGATATGAAACTACGGATTCTCGACATTGTGTTACTTGAACTTATAAGTAACCTATGATTTTCTCAACTTATAATCTTAATTGTCTAAACCTTTTCTTCTTAATGACAATTAGATTATGTTTTAATCCTTTCTTAATCTCATTTATGCATAAGACAAAACCAATCATATCCAATCATATCCAAATCAAATATTCTCTTACACAATCTCTTACACCCTTACATATTCCCTTACACACTACATCCTAACCATCCATTCCCTTACAACACATCCTAACCCTTCACTTTCAACACATGCCAATTGTTAGAAACCCTAATATGGCTCTTCTCATCCTAGCCATTGATTTCAAATTACAACAAATCACAACCATCCATTCAACCTCTCATCTCTATATCATCACGTGGGTTTCATCCTAACCATTGAATTCAAATCAAACACATCTCAACCATCCATCTAATCCATCTTCCCTATACCACCACATGTGTTTGATCATAGCCATTGAATTCAAACCAAAACAATCCCAACCATTGATCCAACCTTTCCCCCCAAGCAAAAGAGGTTCCCTTTGATCTCATCCATCCAATTCAAATGAAACCATCTCAACCCTTCATTTCTCCTTTTCCCCCCAAGCAAAACATATTCCTTGGAATATCCTTTCTTAACCCTAACCTAAGCAAGTGTGATCTTAGCCATCCATCTCTAATGAGATCATCTCATCCATCCACATTTCTCCACATGCCAAATTGTTTGAAAACCAAGGGAGGCTCCCTTTGATCCTAGCCATCAAATTCAAACCATTTCATCTCAACCCTCCATTACATTCTTCCCCCCCCCCAAGCATTAGAATATTCTTTGGCATATTCTTTCTCTCTTTTCTATGCCATGTGAGGAGATACACTTCTACCCCTTCCAAATTACCCTATCTACACTTTAAACCCTTGGTAATTTGGTTTCTCTTTAAACACTTCACAAATGATTTTCCAAATTGGCTATTTGAGTTGGTAAATCTTAGAATGATTAATGTTAAGGTTTAGTGTGAAGTACAATTGAGGGTTTAGCAAGGATATGTATTTGTAAGATCCAAACACCCAACAGTTGGAAAAAAAATTACAGACGCCTGGCGCGCTGCCTGCGCGTTGACGCGCGGGTGACGCGCCGGCCTCGGTAAATTTTCCCAAGTTTGGGTTCTTGGCCTATAAATACCACCCTTGCCTCTTGTATTCCTCACCCCTTGCTATTATTATTTCTCTCTAGATTCTTTCTCTCTAAACACTCTCAAATCTCTCAATCTCTCTATCTCTAATCTTGTGTTCTTGATTTCCACACTAACATCTTTGGAAGAACACATATCTTTGCAAGGGAAGAATCACAAGAACCTAATCCACTCTTGTGATTGTGTCGAGGGTCTTCTTTCTTATACCCTTTCTACTACAATCGAGTCTCTAGGTTAGGTTAGGACTTGATTGAACAAACATTCATTCATTCATTCAATTGTTTGTAAGGGAAGTCTTGTGTTTTGGTGACCAAGCCTAGATCATTGGGGATCTAGTTGGGGTTTGATACTTCCGGGTGGAAGTCTTGGTAGAGATCTTTATGATCCTTAGGTTAAGTCGAATCGTGAGATTCTTTTGGGTGGTTTCCGAGGGCGGAATACCGTTGGTGAGTAACTCCTTCTTTGTGAGCATCGATATCGGTGGAGTGAATTGTAACGGTTTGTAGTCCACCGAAAGGATTATACTAGTGAATAGTATCAGAGTCGCGGATTCGCAACTGGACGTACAGATGGTATAAACCCCCCATCCCGAACTAGTATATATCGTTGTGTTCGTTACTTGCTTTATATACTTTGGTTGTAGTTGTGGTTGTTGGATCGTTTGTACAACCACTTGGTTTCCTTTTTTGGCCTAAAGTTTTTAAACATCTAAAAAGCAAAGAAACCGTATTCACCCCCCCCCCCTCTACGGTTCTACATGATGTATCATATTTGACCCAACTTGAGAGGATCATAATCCTTAATTAATGCTCGTTAGTTATGAGTGTGTGTAATGCATGTCAACACAAAAGCATGACTCTTAGTATAAAAGTTAGGGCGTAAACGAAACGAACGTTAGAATGAACAGTTCATGAACCATTCGATATGAAGTTCATTTATAATCGTTTATTTATTAATTGAACAAACATGCACAAATTTATTTTTTCGTTTAGTTAAATAAATGGATATGAACACAAGTCTTGTCCGTTCATTTTTATTCGTGAATGTCCGATTATATGTTCAATAATTCACTTAATTTATTTATGGCTATGTTTGGCGACATGTAGCAGTAATCAGTAGCAGCAGCATTAATAGTAAGTTGTAAGCTGTAGCATTAAGCAGTAGTAGTAAGCAGTAGTTGCTTGTTTAAAAAACGTGTTTGATAACGTAGTTGTAGCTGTATTTATAAAATGCAAAATTACGAAAAAGGGCATATACAAATCTTAGACCAAAAATATCATCAAATAATAATGCAAGCATAATGTAAAATTATGAATGTTATTTTCAAGGGTAAATTGATAATATTAAAAATAAAATTCTAGTAATATGTTGGAATGCCTCTTTAGGAAGCATTAAGATTTGAAGCAGTTGAGGTATTGCTAAACACTAGCAGCAACGTTGCCAAACAAGCATTAAGACTGGAACGCTTGCTGTTTGTCGCTTAACGCTCTTAAACACATCCAAAATGGTGTTGCCAAACATGACCTATGTATGTTTAATTGTATATGATTGGATATCATATATATTTATTATTTACTACCAGTAAAAGAGGCACTTAGACAAACGAAAATATATATATATATATATATATATATATATATATATATATATATATATATATATATATATATATATATATATATATATATATAATCATTTTGTATATTACAGGCTCGTTCTTATACTCTAACGTTCATTAATGTTCATTCGTTTATGTTCATTAAACACCTTAATGAACGAACATGAGCAAGCTTATTTTCTTAACGAACGAACATAAACAATAAATTTCGTCCGTTTAAGCGTTCGTGTTCGATTATTTGTCAGGTTAGATTTAGACGAACAAACACGAAAAAAACTTCATCTTTGTTCGACCGATTTGTTTACAGCCTTAATGAAATGAAAGGTAATTAAACACACACTTTATATATACATATGAGGTTAGTTATTTTAGAGACCATAAAAAAACAGGAAGATTGATGGATAAATCTTAATCACTCATTTTTAACTAAAATAAAACATCCATGTCCACCCTTCTCACCCCCTATTTATTTATTTTTTCTTTTTATTAAAATCCACTTTCACCATGCTTTTTTAAAAATAATATATTTCAAAAACCCTTAATCATTGGCCGAAACAAATTACGATTACGGCAAACATTTCATTATCTTTCAATAGAGGAACATTTTCATATACTTTCAACCAAGGCTGTCAAGATCGCGATCCCGCGCAGGATCGTTTTTGTCTTTGCAAGATCGAGATCGTAGGATCGAATCGCGATCCTACGATCCTACCAATTTGTCATATTTTGTAAATAAATGATATACGAGTCAAACTGTTTTACATTTCTACTCAACTTCAAAGATAAATTCATACAATATCTCCTTAAAAATGACAAAGTTCAAATTTCAAACACTAAAGTAATAGTAAAACACAAAAAAGTCAAGATTCAATCGTTACATTAACGATTTAGTGGATAATATTACATAACATAGGTCCTAAATGTCTCAAAACATACAAGTCATCAACATGATTTCAAGAAAACAAACGTTTCATAAGTGGCATTCCAAAACATACCATTTGATTAGTTTAATCACAGTGAAGTAAAGTAAATTAAACTATTGAACTCTTTTAGACTATAATCTATTTAGAAACGTAGAAAACTATGCATAAACTGTAATCTATTTAGAAAATGAAACAATAGTGGTTTACTCATTAGACATTAGTAAAACACACGTTTGTTTTTTTTGCCTAAGCAAGTGGGATGGACTTAAGAGATTTAAAAAAAAAAAAAGAAAAAAAAGAAAAAAAAAAGTGAACTCGGATCGCATGTCGATCCTACGATCTTACGTGCGATCCTACGATCTTACTTACGATCCTACCTCAGATGCGATCCTACCACGATCCTACACGATTTTAACTGGTGTGCACGTAAGATCGTACGATCTTACGTGTAAACTCGCGAGTTTGACAGCCTTGCTTTCAACAATTTTTTTAAGGTACAGGAGTTTGTATGATATATCACATGTGATATAACACTAATATGTAAGTTTGAAGACTCAACATGCTGTTGTAAAATTGACATAAGTATTTGTGTAGAACTCAATAATGATTCACCATCTTTTGCATTTAAAATTCAAATCCTTAGCTTTCCAACTATATATCACACATAATTTTTTAAACTTCCAAATCGTTATAGTTTAATCATAGAAGTTGGAGAAAGTATATGATTTTTTTTATATTCAAATGCGCTTGATATACAACATGTGATATAACACTAATTTGTAGGTTCGAAGACAAAAGATACTATCGTAAAAGTATAATTTTTCGGTGCAAAAGACGATGTATTTTTTGGAGTTGTATACAAACACTTATGCCTATTATACGATAACATGTTGAGTGTTCGAACTTACAGATTAATGTTATATCACATGTGCTATATCAAACGAGTTAATATCAATTTTTTCTAATTTCACCAACTTCTAGGAATAAACTATATTGATATAAAGGTTTAAATATTATGTGTGATATATGGTTGGAAAGCTTACTGTGTATTTTTCAATGTAAAATGTGTTGAATCTTTAGGCGTTATATACTGCATACAAATACTTATGCTCATTTTACGATAGTATGTTAAGTGTTCAAACTTACAGATTAGAGTTATATAACATGTGACACATTAGGCGAGTTTGACTTTCAAACAAATTCTTCTATTTTCTTCAACTTCTATGAATAAACTGTATTGATTTGCATGTTCAAAACTATGTGTGATATATGATTGGAAAGCTAAGGATGTGTATTTTTTATTGACTAAAACGATGAATCATTTTGAGTTTTACACAAATACTTATTCTCAATTTATGACCGTAGGTTAAGTGTTCAAACTTACAGATTAGTGTTATATCACATGCGAGACATCAAGCGAGTTTGACTTTCAAAAAGAAATTCTTCTACTTTCTTCAAGTTCTATAAATAAACTGTATTGATTTAGATGTTTAAAATTATATGTGATATATTGTTGCAAAGCTAAGGATGTGTTTCTTTCAATACCAAAATTATAAATCGTCTGAAGTTCGATACAAATACTTATGGGCATTTTACGACAGCATGTTGTGTGTTCAAACTTATAAATTAGTGTATATCACATGTGATATATCAAGCAAAATAGTGTACCCAAAAAAACAAAAGAAAATGTTAAAAGTATATTAAATGCCCATCTACTAAATCATAATTAAATGCTCGTTACAATAGTTAACGATTTACGGTTCTTTAAATATGTATTTTTTTAAGAAAGAGGTTGAAGTGAATTTTAATTGAAAATATTAATTAATCCCTTTATTTTTATTTTCTTTACAAAATAAGTGATTGAGATTTATCCTTTATATGCAGCAAAATACTAGTCACTACTCTTATTTTTTTTCTCGAACCGAGAGTTTGAACTTTTTCATATGAATAAATGTTGTAGATTTGATAGTTAAGCTGGAAATTTGGTGATACTTGTCGTATTATTTTTATTAGTAACAGTAATGAATTAGTGTTGTGTTTTTAAGAAATTTGGTGGTCATGAATGAGGATCTGGGTATTGTTTGAGATGTTGAAGAAAATGAAGATAATGTTTGGCTAGCAAAAATTGGCGGTAACCTTGAATTTTTGCAATTTATGAGAATGCGTGTGGGTTGATGATGTTTGATTATTGGTTTAATAATAATAATAATAATAATAATAATAAAAGAAAAAAAAAGATGAAGGACAAAAGGCTTGACGTTGAAGATGGAAAAGGACAAAAAGTGAAATGATTATATTACTCTCGTGTGTCAAGCACGTGACTGGAGATAACGAGCAGATATAATGATCGTTAGTTTGGACTAGCAATGTGCAAAAATTCAAATGCTGGGAGGTATGCAGTAATTTCTCTGTAACAAAGACCAAACATGAAATCCGGCTAAAACACAAGGACTAACGTTGTAATTTAATTTTTAATTTAATGTGTGCTAAATTGTAATAAAAGCTAAGTAGTAAAAAAATGATAGTTAAAAAAGACAATCTTGAATAATCTTGATATACTTTTTGAGTCGTTCTAAAATCAGAAACAGTTGCAATACTCTTTCGATGTTTTCGTCTATAGCTATCGACCACAAAATTTAATCTTCTCTTTTACTGTTGCATATGGCGGGCAAACTTAGGATCAAGTGAGAAGGGAAGAATGAGCCACAATCACACATTTTATATGCATCTATAAAAGTAGATGCAACTCTCTTTAAAAATTTGTTTTTTATCTATACTACTTTATAATGCATCTTACACCTTTTCTCATATTAATTTTTTAAGAATATCTAAAATAGATTTTAAGCAAATACAAGGAGAAAAACACAATTTATATGTATTTAAATAAAAAAAAAAAAAAAAAAAAAAAAAAAAAAAAATCTACACAAACAATTAATCATACTATCTTATAAAGCATTTATGTCTTCTAAAATAAGAAATGCTTAAAATTCAGCATTACAAGTGGTTAAGCTAAAAGTACAACTAATTAAAACACATTTTATAACATTAAATACAATTACAAGTTCTTAAGCTAAAAGTGCAACTAATTAAAACACATTTTCTAACATTAAATAAAATCTTTAAATAGAAATACTTAAAATTCGGCATTACAAGTTTTTAAGCTAAAAATACAATTAATTAAAACATATTTACTAACATTAAATACAATACAAAGCACTATTAATGTGGTCAACATATTTAATGTAATCAATTAATTAACTGGATAATAAATACAATTAATGCATTTATTAAAACACTTCTTACATAAGAAATATAAATTATCAAGCATATTGTAGAACCAACTTAAACACAATTCTTGCATTAAATATCGTTAATACAAATAATAAAGCATATTATACAAATATTCAAGTCTGAACGGGCAACGGGCTAAATGGGCTCAAGCCTGAACAGGCACAGGCCAAACGGGCTCGAGCCCGAACGGTTTACAACTCCTAGCTATGACTTTTGCCTTTTGATGTCGTTAACATTTATTTTAGGGTACCCGCCGCTGCAACAGGCGGGTAACCTATTAGTACACTATTAAAAATACTCAATCACCAAAATATACAATTATTTAACAACAATGTATAATCTAATCAAGTTAATGAGCCAAGCAATTAAAAATAAAGTCATGGTTGCAACAATGGTCGATCGACCAGACCGGTCGCCGCTGCGCCAACCGAGTTGCCGCCATTGCAGCATGAGGGTCGAACTGGGTCGGTCGGCTCCAACATTGGTCGGTCTGATAAATCATGAGGTCGCGTACTTATTTGACTTCACGAGTCGAGATGGTTTGTTGGTTGCATGACTTGCAAAGTTATTTTAATTTAAATTTTCATTCATTTGTATGGTTGTTGTTAGAAAAAGAATGTAATCAAATAATATTTGCTCACCGTAAAATATAATCAAAGAATACCTGCCTACGCATTATGCAAATACCCCGCAACTTTAAAATATGCGACAAGAAAGTTCTCATTCTTCTTATTTTATCTTGGCTAGTGAAAGGAAAAACCTTTGTATTTTATAAATAGTACTCGGAAGTCAAAGATTTGAGGAAAGTTGTCAACGAGGTCTTGTTGTCCCATAAAAAGAAACATAAAGTTCACTCCATCTCCGCCGGCCCCAGACGCCTATCTCCTACTCCCATCTTCTTCACCTACAGGTCTATATACATTTTCTATTCATTTTCCCTCATTCAATTTATCACATTTCTTTTTTAATTTTTTTTTCTTTTTTAGTTAGGATTTGAAATTGATATAGTTTTGTATGTGACTTGTAATGTTACATCTATACCCCTCATTTGAATAATTACTAATTGTGTAATTTGACATTGTGCATACATACCTCAACTTCGTGATTAGCTAATTGGATTAGACGTAACAGCTTGTGTATATTAGTTCGAGTCAAAAATTGCTTATTTAAGCGAATTGTATTATAATGTGGACAGTGTTTTAGTATAGATTAATTTAAAAGTTTGTCAAAAAGTACAAGTTGGGGGTAATTGGGTTGCTTATTTCTGAAAATAATTATTGGACTTGCATTTGCGATGTTGGATTGACTTTGTTTGATTATTGTTATGTATTTTTGTTGATCGTTATTCATATGCTTTACAGGGTTTTACCTTCTTCATGGAAACAATAGTCGGAGTTTCACCAGAACTTAGTTTGCGATCGGAGATAGTTTCCGCTGATGATGATGCCAGAGCATCAAAAAAGCTCATTACATATACCAGAAACAACAAACTTGCTCCATCCGTGCATGCAGTCTTGTCCAATGATGACCTTTTGATCGAAATCCTACGCCGGTTACCGGTAATTGTACTTCTTTTGTTTAAATCCGTATCCAAACACTGGCTATCTCTCATAAAATCCCCTAGTTTCAATACGCGTAGGAGCCAAATCACTAACCTTGATACCCCATCTGGTCTCTTTCTGCACATTTATATATGGCGACCCAAATATCCGTTCCTATTTAAATATGACTTTGTGCCGTTGGATATCCGCATTCCGAGCAATACCGCCTTCACTTTCACTTTTGGTTCGGACGCATTACTTGGACGTATTAAGATTTTGCAGTCGTGCAATGGTCTGCTTTTATGTTCTGACTGGTCTAAGAAATCTAACAATCTATATGTATACAATCCATCCATCAATACTATGTTTAAGAATCTTCTGGAACCCCATATTTTGAATTTGTATCCAGATGCTCGTAATTTTTATGATCGGGTCAACTTGGCTTTTGATCCTGCAAAGTCACCTTACTACAAAGTTTTGCGTGCTAGAGAGATATGTAATCAAGATTTTAGACAAATTAATGAAATACAAACTTATTCTTCAGAAACAGGCAATTGGAGTGTTTGCTCTGATCAGTTTCCCGACCAAAGTTTTGTAGGTTTTGAAGATGGAATATATTGGAAGAATGCCATTCATTGGCTACATGATAAGGATGATCAGCCTTTGCATTCCATGTTATATATTGTAGACCGTCCATTTATAAATACCATACAAACCCCTTTAACAGTGGATGACAAGATGCCTTGGAACCGCATGCTCTTTGAGTCTCGTGGTTGTTTGCTTCTTCTTTGTAAGGATGTTTCTGACTCGCGACATTTGACTATTTACGAGATGTGGAATGAGTATTCTAAATGGTCAGTGAAGTACATTGTTAATGTTGATGACATTATGATCCCATTTCCCGTTTTCTATCTTAGATCAGTTGTTTGTTGTATTGTTTTGGGAGAAAGAGAAGAGGATTCTTTAATTGTGATGAAGTATTATAAAAAGGTTGTACAATACAAAATCGTGTCAAAGACTCTGTGCACACTTTGTGAAGATTTGGGAAAAGCTGATGGTCTTTCTAACTGCTTTCAGTTCATTCCATCGTTGGCTAATGTGTGATTCTGCTTTCTGTTTCTGTTTCCGGTATGATTTATGTGCTTAGTTATAGTGTTAATGCTACATTTACTTGGTTATAGTGTATTTTAGTATCGGTAATTGTTCTCATTGCTCTGTTTGTTCTCTTGATATATATGCGCAAATTCGTTTTTAATAAAAGAGCTGGTGGAGAGTCTTTAATACTAATTGATCTGTCCTGATGGTCATTGTGTACAAAGATATGGATCAATTTATGAGTTGTAACTATAATGATTGATTGAAAACTCATAATGGTGCTATTGGTGTCCTGTATCTTCTATGGATAAAGGAGCATGCTTACCTAATGACATTTAAAGTATCAACTTTTTCTTAAGTTAGTACCCGCAGAGTAGTAAGATTTATGAGTTGTAACGACTCAAATGCTGTTTTGTCATTTGCAATGCCTTAAGCCCAAAACAGCAATATACTTTATAACTTTAATGACTCCTACTATAGACTTGTAGGTGTTAATCTGTTCTCTTGATTTATACAATGTGAACACTATAGTATCTATGACAATCTTCATTCTGCGTTACATCTAGAGGTGGCAATCACAACCCATTTAAAGAAAAATGGGTTGGTTTGGGTCAAAAATAACAACTTATGGGTTGGATTGGGTTACCCCTTTGACAAAGAAATGGGTCAAATGGGTCAACAATTAGACTTATGTGAATCAACAAATGGGTCGAATGGGTCAACAAATGGGTCGAATGGGTCACTTAAGGGTCGGATGATAACTCAAGTACTCAACCACCACTATGTGTCTTTTTTTTATATTTTTATAAGTTTTCGTCCGTTATGATGTTTTCGTCAGATTGTTCACGTTTTCGTCCGTTTTTTCACGCTTTCGTCTGTTTATTTCCGTTTCCGTCCTTTTTTTTCGTTTTAGTCATTCTTTTAACGTTTTCATCAGGTTTTTTACGTTTTCGTTCGTCTTTTTACGTTTTTATCAGTTTTTTTACGTTTTCGTCCGATTTTTTACGTTTTCGTCAGTTTTTTTACGTTTTCGTCCAACTTTTTGTGTTTTCGTCCGTTTTTTCATGTTTTCGTCCGTTTTTTAACGTTTTCGTCTGATTTTTTACGGTATCGTTAGTTTTTTTTTACGTTTTCGTCCGATTTTTTACGTTTTCGTCTGATTTTTTACGTTTTCGTCAGTTTTTTCACGTTTTCGTCAGTTTTTTATGTTTTCGTCAGTTTTTTACGTTTTCGTCAGTTTTTTTTACGTTTTAGTCCAGTTTTTTACGTTTTCGTCCGATTTTTTACGTTTTCGTCCGATTTTTCACGTTTTCGTCAGTTTTTCACGTTTTCATCCGTTTTTTTTACGTTTTCGTCTGATTTTTTACGTTTTCGTCTGTTTTTTTACGTTTTCGTCCGATTTTTTACGTTTTCATCTGATTTTTTATGTTTTCGTCCGTTTTTTTACGTTTTCGTCAGTTATCTTACGTTTTCGTCAGTTTTTTTACGTTTTTGTCAGTTTTTTTATGTTTTGGTCTGATTTTTTACGTTTTTGTCTGTTTTTTTACGTTTTCGTCCGATTTTTTACGTTTTCATCTGATTTTTTATGTTTTCGTCCGTTTTTTTACGTTTTCATCAGTTTTTTTACGTTTTTGTCTTATTTTTTACACTTTTTTCTGTTTTTTTACGTTTTCGATAGTTTTTTTACGTTTATGTCGGTTTTTTTATGTTTTCAAAATCGATCCAAAACGTTAAAAATTACGAAAAATTGAAAAAAACCAACGAAAACTTAAAAACAGACGACAACGTGAAAAATCGGACGAAAACGTAAAAAAGCAGACGAAAACATAAAAAAACTGACGAAAATGTCAAAAATATGACGAAAACGTATGAAAAACTAACGAAAACATAAAAACGTAAAAAATAGGCAAAAACGCAAGAAATTGGACGAAAACGCGAAAAACCGGTCGAAAACGTAAATAAAGTGACGAAAACGTAAAAAAATAGACGCAAACGTAAAAAAATGACGATAACGTAAAAAAACTGACGAAAATGTTAAATGACGGACGAAAACCTAAAAAAACAGACGAAAACGTAAAAAACTGGCGAAAACGTAAAAATACGGGCGAAAACGTAAAAAAACAGACGAAAACGTGAAAAAACTGACGAAAACGTAAAAAAAAACTGATGAAAACGTAAAAAACAGACGAAAACGTAAAAAACGGACGAAAACGTGAAAAAACAGACGAAAACGTAAAAAAAACGGATGAAATCGTGAAAAAACTGATGAAAACGTGAAAAATCGGACGAAAACGGAAAAAATCAGACGAAAACGTAAAAAATCAGACGAAAACGTAAAAAATCGGATGAAAACGTAAAAATCAGACGAAAACGTAAAAAAACTGACGAAAACGTAAAAAAACGGACGAAAACGTGAAAAAAATGACGAAAACGTAAAAATACGGACGAAAACGTAAAAAAAGAGACGAAAACGTAAAAAAACGGACGAAACATAAAAAAAATGACGAAAACGAAAAAGATCGGGCAAAAACGTAAAAAAACGGACGAAACGTAAAAAAAAATGACGAAAACGAAAAAGATCGGACAAAAACGTAAAAAGACGGACGAAAACGTAAAAAAACTGACGAAAACGTAAAAAACATATTAAAACGTAAAAAAACGGACAAAACATACTATAGTAGTATAGTAGCATGATTACAGTGGAAATGTAACGAGTCGACCCAACCCAATCCGACCCAACCCGTTTGACCCATGACCCATTCAACCCATTTTTAAAGCATGACCCATTTGACCCATGACCCGTTTGACCCATAACCCATTTGACCCATGACCCAAACCGACCCATTTGCCACCTCTAGTTACATCCCCAAGTTTTTCTACCTGTTAAGTCACTTTTCTTTTAAAATGCTGGTTATCTCTCATTACATCTCCTGATTTTACTCATCGCCAGCCCCAAATCCCTAACCTTGATCCCCATTCTGGTCTCTTTATGGTGTACATACAAAATTGTGTCAGACTCTGCACATTGTATCAATTGGCCGTATTGTTAGCTGCATTCAGTTCAGTCCATCTTTTTCTAATGTGTGAGTCTGCTTTATGATATACATGCTTAGTTATAGTTTCAACGATACAGTTACTTGGTTGTAATTCAATTGTGTTTCAGGTCTTGGACATGAAGTTACGTACAGACATGCAGATAAGAGGAGTAGAGGACTATGGAGTTTTGTCAGATATCTGTAGTTAAGTGACAATGGTTATGATGCAAAAAAAAAAAAAAAAAAAAAAAAAAAAAAAAAAAAAAAAAAAACATTTATCGTAAGTAGTAACTAAGAAAGTTGTACTTGTACACTTGACTTTAAATAACCAACGTTTCTTTTTTGGTTTGCATAACAATATGGTATGTCGTTTTTCTCTTTTTTGTTTGTTACATTTGACATGAACAGCAGTTTAACTCTCCTTTTGTACTTAAACATGTTTTCATACTTCTCATTGGTTTTAGCTTGGTTCCTTTTGTCTTATGCTGTTCCTTGCTTGGTTGGGACATTCATATTGGATCTAAGAACCGATCGAGAACTGAGAAGAGCTGAACCAGTCTAGATCCAATGGTCGGATTCTTTGGTAAAACTTTTGGATCTCAGATCCGACGTTTCCAGAACTGGATACCAGTGACATTTAAAAAGAGGGAATTTTAGTAGACAACTTTTTGATTCAATTATTAAAGATGCTATTATGGTTAAATAAAAAATAAAAAAATAATAATAATATTTTAAACCACAGGCTATTATATTTTCTTTTCATACAACTTGGGCCATCTCAACTTTTTGGTTTGTGAACTTCAACAGATATGAAAACAACGATCTAGTCCTCACAAGGTTGATCTAGCGATAACAAGCAATCAGAGACTCAGAAACAGTAATGGATAAAAATCATGATACATCAATTCTAAGACAATATAAAATCTTAAGAAAGGACTACATATTTTTGGCATGATCACTGACTCACTGTACAAAAAACAATTCTACAAAAACTTCGAGGTACCCCTAATAGCTCAACCTGTGTGATCTAGCATTGTCCAGTTTCCATACAGACCAAAGATCTAGCATTGGGTACTGCTCTATCAGTAGACTACTGTTCCATGTTGCTGTTGTCAACTCCACTGGTTTCAGCACTAGCATCAACTTGCATATCATCATTGGTGTTAGTGTCTATATTTGGTGTTTCAGCTCCTATTGGTTGGTCGCCAGTTGGCAGATTCTGGAAATCAGTTTCCATATCATGCCCGGATGATAAATCCGGTGAACCATTTTGCTCAATTCTTCCTTCTGAAGCGGAATGTCCAGAATAATCTGAATACTGGCGGCTCCTTTTTATCGCCTAATTAAAATAGAAAAAAAATGTTAATTTATTCAGCACTATGTTCAATTATATGTAGAAAACGACGAATGACGAGGACAAGATCCAATTATATGCCTCTTTAGCAACCAAGACACTATAATCTCACACTATATACACTACACTTGTCCCAGCTGGGACTTGAACCCAAACCACATGGATACCGCTAGGCTAGTAGCCCTTTGGGCTTATAAAATGCTTTTACTATAATCTATAAATTAAATTACCCAACAAGCATATAAGCCCTTATATTATTGCTACCAGACATACAATCATGGGAGGTGATTTGCACACACCTAATTTTGATTTGCACACAAGGTACAAGCAGAATAGCATGTAACATATGTACAGCTGTTTACAGCCTGAGGTGTGTGCGAAACTGCAAATAAAAAATGGATGTGCCCAAATCACCTCCAATCATTAAAATGGGTAGCTCTAGATTGCATTACCAACTAATTTGTATGTAAAGGAATCAATTTGGGTTGTGTTTTAATGATAGTGTGCCAAACAAATTAATGAATACTATATAAAACAGAGGTTAAACGGGTCGCCTAGTTTAACCTAGTCAAAATCACCAAGATTGTATCAAAATGTATTGCTTAAAAAGATAAGAATGTATTCCATATTATAATCAGTGATATCGTTTTAGTTTTTATATTTAATGCAATAAATATTTACAAAGTTCAAAAAAATGAAGGAATAAGTGTTAGCTGTTAACGCAACCTGACCCAAACCCATCAGGCATGAACAAGGCATTAAGATAAAGACAAGTGTATCACATTTAAAAATTTACATAAGAAAAACGATACCTTATCAAGTTGGTGCATTCTAAAGTTAACGATCCCAGTCATTTCCTGAGTATCCTTCACAAGGTGAACAGGTCCTGTTTCTCCAACAAGACGATCAGTAGTTGGTGCCATTTCATGCAAATTGAGGCCAAGATGGTCAGGCCTCTGAAGTAGAAGCTGAAAAGTGGGTTGCAGTTCATAACATTGCTCAAACAATGATCGGCGACAAAATACATAAAGTCCTAATCGGGCACGTGACATGGCAACTATCAATCTTCTAACATCCCGCAGGTGCCCCACAAATCGAGTCCTCACAAGAGACAGTAAGATAAAATCATTCTGTTGACCCTGAAACTTGTCTACTGTTGCAACCTGAAAATGATAAATTGACCAATCGCGTTAAGACAAATGAACCATATATCAAAACTATCAAAGCAATTCACAGTTTATTTAGATCACAGAATATACGCTTAGATAATAAGTTGGGTACTCCAACAAGATATGATGTTTGACATGCACATGCAAACCAACAACCATGATTCAACCATATAGAGGTAGAAAACGAGTAAAAATAGACGGAAGCGGATTAGGTAAACCCGAAATAAGTTTTGTCCAAATTGTCTTACAAAGAGGGACTAGGATATGCATTAAAATTACACTTTCAACCAGTGTGTCCCGTTCCCCTTTTAGCTATATTTTATTTTAACGTTCGAGAGCCGTAAATGTTAAAGGTAACCCAAATCAACCCATTCATAAGTACATGGGTCGAGACAGCGATCTCTAAACATATAAAACAATTAAATTTGGCCCTATTCAAATTTCGATGCTGGCATAATTCTTTCAAAACAGAATATAACAAGATTCCTGATGTAAAACGCAAGTTTTAATAACTACTAACCTTGTTGGGAAGGCCAATATAGTCATAGTTAGCACATCGTCGGTTAAGAACATCACGTATCAAAAGTTTCTGACCATTGTAAGTTGTCAGGATGGATATCTTATTTGCAGGATACCCCAGTAACCGCATATAGATATAAACACTAACAAGATATTCAGCCTCTCCTTCATTCTGATAGAACCATGGAGAAGGTGCGGTTTCACCTTTCCCATTGTAATCAGGCACATCAACTAACTGATAATCGTAGGAAAACCCGGCATTTGCTCTATGAAAAAATGAATTCTCCTTAACATAAGGAAGATCACCTAAATCCCTGTATCTCCAATTATAAAGCTGGGCTAAACTTGGTCGAGCTCGACCCTGAGCATTGAGTTCAATATACGGGATTCCTAACCTAACAAATCTTGTAAATAAACTTTGGTCCATGTGACTATACTTCTGAAAAGCCATATTTTTTACAACGGGTGGCAGCTGATGATGATCACCAATCAAAATGCACCGTTTAAGCCTAGCATACCCGTCTTCTTGTCTTTGGAGTAACATTGGAATGAAAGTCTCGATTTCTAATATCTGTGCACTTTCTTCCATTAGAAGGTTATCATACTTAAATCCCAGTTGTAGAAAGTCCTTTCTTTTCAAGGCTGCATGAGTGCAAGTCATTGCCACAATCTTGGCCTGCTTTGTCATAAGGTGATTTGCTCGGTCAACCGTTGACTTCAGCAATTCAAATGCTCTACATTCTTCAAGCTCTTGGAAAACAGTTTTAAGATGCTGAAAACAGCCTTTAGCAGCATGCATATCTTCTTCAAATGATTTCCCATTAAAGACTGGTTGTGGGGTGTTCGAAAAAAACTCGGTAAATGGAAACCGGTCTTTAACAAACGTGGGGTTTTCTTGATTTTTATCACAATCAGCTAGAAACTGTTCCCAGCGTGAGTAAACATGAAGCAGCCAAAAGTAGCCAGCTGTTTCACAAGTATAGCCAACATCTTCAGGCAGTTGCAAAGACCTTGCAAGCCTTTCCACTTCACTAAGCAATTCCAAACGTCTCACAAGCATTGCATTGACACGACCTTGGCGACTAAAGTCAAGATCCGTCGCTAATTCTTGCTCACCTTGACCAAGTCGAAGAAGATAACGGGCTGGTACATCCCTCTGTCAAAATAAATGAATTTAGATCATTCAGATATACACTAATTCATAAATGGAATATATCTTTTTGAATATGTAGAAGATCCATACCTCCATAATTTTTTCAAATAAGTCATTCAAAGCCTGATTTGAGTGAGTAATTATTAATGTCCTTTGAGAAGGACAATTGTGATAAAGCACGTTCAATATCTGAACTGCAGTATCGGTCTTTCCGGTACCGGGTGGACCCACTACCATTGTCAATCCTGGTTGTATTCCTGAGATTATGGCACCAACCTGCAAAAAAGGGAATATTATGGCACACCATTGAAATGAGAGGATATAACACTCTTTTAGACATACTACTGTAATAGTGTGGGATAAATAACATCAGTTCAACAGGTCAGTTTGGTGGTTCATTAGTTACTAACAAATTAAGTGCTGTGTAAGCAAGACAAATAGAGTAAATATGTATCCCTCAAACCAAACGGGTAACCTTGAATGTCAACTTGTTCCAAGAGAGTATTAAGTTTAAACATCAACAAAAATCAGGGTTCGAGTAATACTAAAACACTTCATATGTTTTTTACTTTTATAAAAAGCCAAGTAAGCATTTTGGTGTATTGATAAATCTACACAAGCCACTTTAATGAAGAACCAGAAACAAACATTGAGTGCCTCTAAAAGTAGTAAAGTTAATTGGCACAGCTGTCAACTTTTGGTGCCTTTTAATATACTTTTTTGAGCTCTGTAGATGCAGTTAATTCTTCATGTAGAAATGTAAATTATGTAAACCTTTAATAGTTATTGAATACAAATTATATATCTTGAACATATATATACCATTCTCCTGGCACACTGTCAAAGGCCTTACACAAAACTATGATTCACTATTTTTATCTATTAGGCAGACACCTTCTTGTCAGTGTTGTAAATATAGGTCTTGGCGGCCGATATATCACTGATATATCGCTTATCGGTGGTCCACCGCCACGATATTTGGCATATCGGTCAAATATATCAGTCATGGTCAAAATCGGTCCTTGGCGGTCAAGATCCGGTCAAAATCGTATTTTTTTTTACTAAATCTGATGTTTCCGGCGATTCCAAAATCCGGTCAACGGTCAAGATCCGGCCAACGGTTGTTTAAGAAGATAAAAGCTGGAAGAAATATGTTTTGAAAAGAAGAATGAATCAAAGATGTACCGTTACATGTTTTGATGTACATGTTTTGATTAAAAGATGGAAGAAATATTGATTGCGGTTGGTGTGAAATGTTAAGAGAATGTGTGTCTACAAAGAGATAGAGAGGCGGATGTTCGTGTGGGCAAAAGTGATTTTAGGGATATTATAACTTGTCTTATATACCAAAGGTTTAGGGTAGAAAATGGGCTGGACCTTTTATCTATTCCAAACGAAATTTGGGCTGCTAAAAGGCCAATCCGAAATTTTGCAACATTTATATAAAATATATAATTAAAAATATTAAATATAATAATTAAATTTTATAAATATGCATATAAAATATATAAATACTTTTAGAAAAATAAAATTCTTTATAATTTATGGTCTCCGATATATCACTGATATATCACCGCCAAGACCGATATGGCGCTTGGCGGGGGTCGACCGCCGAGCGATAATTACAACCTTGCTTCTTGTCGAGGAAGTAGACCTTTCACAGCCAGATTGACCATAGATTGAAATAAGACAATATATAGATCAAATACTAATGATGCACACACATACATACAATATCGAAGAGAAAAAATGCATACCTGTGTGGGGGTGAATCTAACAGAGTTCTGTTTTGGCTGATCTTGAGGGTACGGACCAGGATCTGGAGGCATATAGGCCTCAACAATAAGCTTTTCTTTCTCACTGTCAGCAATATCTTTCATGCCAACATCGACTAAATCTGTGGTGGATTTCTCATTTCCAGGGAGAGCATGAGAAATTCCTTTCAGATTTCTAGGAATATTGATCCGGAATGGAGGTCCTGGATTCAAATTCTCTGTGCCATCTGAATGTGTAAATACTACCTGAAACAGGGATGACTTTGTTAAAAATCTATGAACAAGCTTGCCATGCATTTTGGAAGTGAGTAAGTAATACTACTACAGAACAAGCAAAATCAGGTTATCAGTCACAATTACTTACAAAAATAGCAAACTCTGGCTATTTAAGAACTTTGCAGGTAAAATGACCAACAATGATGTTCTTATATAATGTTGAACTATCTAAATTCAGCATCAACATCAGTCTTCTATCAAGTATTAATGTATTATTCGTATACCATTTGCACAGATTATTTATCAAAAAATCTTTAAAAAAGTTGTGATGTATAATTCCAACTATAATATATTTTCCACATAAACCTGTGAATACAATAGTAGGGTGTTTACATATGAAACATGTAGTAAAGAAGAAGGCAGTGGTAATATTGGAAACAAACCTGATAGTCTGAAAAACATTCTCTCACGTGATCGGCGTCAAGAAAAGTATCTTTAAAATCAACTGTCTCAAGAAGATCAGGCATATTGGTCCACTGAGCAGCAGAAGGATTACCATATCCCAAAAATATGTCATGCAGCCAATCAGGGACAATACAAGTTTCATTCATGAGATCTCTTATAGACTCCAATATTGCTTTAAAGTTGTTTTCCTTAGGTTTCCTCCTCATCAAGATATTAAATGTACCGTAAACATCTTCAGCACCTCTTTCGGCGATATCACTAACATCCATATGATACTGTGCAGTATCAAGAGCAACCCTCACAGTTCTCAATTCACCTTTTGGAGGTTTCCACTCATCCCGTTTAATTCTTCCCGTGAAATCATTCATTAGAGTGCCTTCTTCATCACGCATCTCAATAACTTCACATCCTCGAACAAATTGAAGGCCGAGTTTTTGCGGGACTGACGCATTCTCTGCCTCATCAGCACTTAATGGTTCAAAAGATGGACGTATACAAAGCAGAAATAACACATCGTGCTCTTTTAAAGCATTCCATTCTGATCTTATTTGTGCTCTGTAGCTAGAAATGCTGAAAGTAACCTCTGCGGTTACAGATGACGGTTTTACTTCCCCGATATTTGGTTGCTTCACTTCAGTAATTTTAAACTCCTGAATTGGTACAGCCATTCTTGACCAACCACGAAAAGCAGGTTGACCTTCATTATTAGTATGAGCAAGAAGATGTGGAACAGCTTCTTGAATGTCTTCACGAATCTCATACGTAGATTCCAGACGAAAGAGATTAAAGTTTCTAAGAAGATAATCATGAAGTGTTAAAAACTGTAGATTTAGTTTTGGAAGTGCTAAACAGCCCTCCCCTGAGTAGTTGATGCTAGGGACGAGGCTTTCATCCCACATTATTTGTTCATTTGGATACAGTGGCAAAGCATTTATGGATTCTTTTTGAGACTGCTGCTTCTCAAAAAAAGAGACCATAACTTCAACAAGAAAGTCAACTCTCTCGGTCCATGGGTCATTCTTCGAAACCAATTTAAGCTGCAATAAGATGAGAACAATATGATTATGATACATATAACTCGATATGTTTATGATGCGTTCAAATTTATAGAGATAGCATATCTACTGACCTTATTGCAGACCAAATCCCTCAACTCGTCAGGAGTAAGTACAGACAGTTTCTTTGAAAGGTCAGCACGCTTATCAATCGCCCCAATGTTAGCAAGTGCGAGCTCTTTCAACTACAAAACATGGAGGAACAAGAAAAGTAACAGAATTTGTTAAATAGCCAAGAAAGGTGTCAACTCAAAGCATCAGGAGACAGAGGAAAAAATGCATATACTTCAGTAGAGGTGGCAAATTCAACCCATATATTAGGTTGGTGTATTATCTCAAATGAGTCAAAGAATAAGCTACTAGAGAAAAAGTCAAATGGACAGAAAGTTGACCAAAATCAATTTTGATGCATATAGGGATGGCAACGGGTCGGATTCGGGGCGGGTTTTAGTGTACCCATACCTGTTTACAATATACAAACCCGTATCCGCCCCATTACCCGCTGGGTACCCGATTAATATTATCCATCGTTTTTCGGGTTTCCCCGCGGGTTTCGGTTATCCCCAATTGAATATTATATGGAAAAAATGGCGGTATTAATATTAAGTCAAACTAAAATCCACCGAAAAAACAAAGGAAAATACCCTAATGTATTCATTTTTTTAAAAGTTAAAGAAAACGAATATCGTATCAAACGATTTAACGCTTTTGAATAATTCGTGTACATATTAAAAAATGTTATGCAATAGAGATACGTATATAAAAAAATATAATGGAAGAAATTATATGTAATGTATATATATTCTAGTTAATTATAATATATATAAAGCAGGTATAGATTCGGGTAAACGGATACGGGTGCGGGTGCGGGTGCGGGTGCGGGTGCGGGTGCGGGTACGGGTACGGGTAATCGGGCGGGTATTACCAGAACCCGTACCCTGCTAAAAAAATACTAGTATATCAATACCCAAACCCGCATCCAAACCCGTCAACCCGCCCCCAAACCCGACCCAACCGGTTCGGGTTTCGGTTTTCCCCGTCGGTTTCGGGTGCTTTTGCCATCCCTAGATGCATACCACTGCTTAAATGGTTATATTCAAATAAACTAATATTGTAATAATAATGTTGATCTAATCAAAACTAAGGCATTAACTATTTACATAGTAGATTGGAGAAGAGGAGAAAAGGGTGAGCATGTCAAATCAGCCTGACTCAACAGCTCAACCCAACCTTTCAACTCCATCTCTACTACAGAGATATCAGGAGAGAACAAACCTTGGGTATCTTTTTGAATGAAAGAAGCTGGAAAGCCTGAAAACGCTCATAGTGGGCTTGAAGCACCTCATCATCTGTCATTTGCCTTCCTAAGTTATCATCGATCTCAAAACCTTCATAGTACTGCAGCAAGTCGACCAACTGTGCAAAGAGCTTTCCTTTTTCATGTCTATAAAGAACACTCAAATGACACTTTGCAACTACGGCCACATCAGCAACAAGAGGTTTAAAGTATCTGCAAGACAATCATAGTCAAGATAAGTAACAAAATATGAAACAGCATACAATGAAGTACACAACAAATACATAATTCAACTTTGTGAAGAAAAAATATCCAAGGAACTTAAGAACTAACCTCCTTGTAGGAAGCTGACTCAAAAGATCAATCAGAAACTCCATAAACCTCTCACAATATAAGATTGAAGCTTCATTGATTTGGTCGATTCCATGTACACTGGACCCTCCAATCTCATCGCCCTGGTAAAATACTTTAGAATCAAGTACCTGTCCAATTAAATAAAAACGTCCAGAGTCAGATAACATGATTATAATCCGACAATGAAAAACTTATATGATGTAAACAAACATTACCTCTAAAAATTCTTCAATGAGATTCCTCAAAAACTTTACTTCCAGCATTACTGACATATCAAAAGATTCCCCTCGTTTCTTTGCCTCCTTGGCTTTTTTTGCAATTCTTTTCCATTTCTTAATTAAATCTGGATTAAGGCACAGCTCCATCTAAAAAAGCAAATCAAGATAACTTAAGATAAGTAACATGACAATCAAGTTAAAGGAATAACAGTTAAAGTATATTTACCTGAAAACGACCAAAGGATAGACTATGCCAGCAATGAAGACTTGCCAATTTCATTATTTTCTTGCTTACTATATCATCCTCCAAGCTCTGTCACAAAAAGACCAAATGATTTGTATCAGTGCAATTATCTAATATGACAAAAGCATATTACTTCAAATTTGTAAAATATGAATACAACCGTGAAAGCAAAAAATACCAGTCGCAATAAAGATTTGCAAACTATACTATCAAGCAATAAAGAATACACTTCTTTCTAAGTTATAGTAAATATACACCCTAAAATTATAAACAAAAGATAGCTAGAAAAAAAAAAAAAAAAAAAAAAAACATCTTTGGTTCATTTGGTCAAATATTGAGAGTAAAATTTAATTTCAATATTTCATTAATAAATAGTCTTCTCCAGGGAGAGAGAACCAAAAAAAAAAAAAAAAAAGGTATGCTTAGCTATTAACCAAACTGGATAAGTCTTCAAAAACTTTAAGAAGCATTAACCATAAAAGTCCAAAAAACAAAGTTAAGAACCTGGTTGCAAAACAGTTGTGAATTTTGTTACACTAATGCTTATTAGTGATAATAATATAATATTCTGGCCTGCTATATGCCTAAATCCATTCCAAATGTTTATAATCCACTCCCAGTAATATAGTTTTGAAAAATGAATTGTTCCACGTGTCCACAACATAAAAGTTTTCAGTTATGTGGCCATCGAAGTAATGCGGGAACAATATAGTAGGGTATTTACATAGCCTAATATAGTATATGATTAACTGAGGAAGACAATTGGTCGGGTGCAGAGAGAGAAGTTAAGTAGATGTACTCAAAGTTCTGTGTGAACATAGCAAGCATCAATGCTTTTATAAAATCCGTGCACTAAATAACTTGAAGTATCATATAGACACTAGAGGTGATTCGACATCAATTACCCACATAGTATGTGATAACATGCAAAATGATATACAGACTTTGTACCTGGAAAGCATTAATCATGAAAAGTAGATAATTTGTCTTCTCTGCTATACTCAAGCTTCTACCCTGCATCAGATTTTTTTAACACCAACCATTAGTCCTGAGCCTTGACCGATGTCAACAGCTACCCAGAAAGTCACAATGTCACATACCTCCTTCAAGCAAAGAACTCTCTCAAGAAATGCCTTGAACATATCTTTTCTATCATAAAAGCATATCCAAGCAGCAACATTCTCTCGAAACTGCAAAGTCCAATGTAATAGCGTTAACATAGAAGTCACTGGTAGATAAATAAACCTAAATGTTTACTTTAATACATGAATTGGAACCCTAACCTTCTATACTGATCAGTAGCACTCTACCATCTAGCAGATACTAAGCATGCATGACACATAACGGGCACAGAAAACCATATACTCGATTTTGTTTTTTGTTATTGGACCTTACAAGCAAGATATTAATCTATCACAACACAACATTGTGATATCTAGCACAGGATTTAGAGAGTATATACTTCCAAGATAAACAGCAACAGCAAAAGAACATGCAACCTACCAACACTGAACTACATCAATCTTAGTTTCCTATCAACACTGAACATGCAACAGCAAAAGAACACCTAACAGCCACATTCTGCCAACCAAAATTCATATTCTATTCTAACAAACTGTTTAAATTCAGCAATCATGAATTAGATATATTATAATACATTAACACCTACCATGCAATAAAAGTCATTCCATTTTGTACTCCTTTGAAAAACAAAATTTGAACCAACATTATTACACAATATGCCATCGAAAAACCTCATTCACCATACATACAAATCTTCACTTATCGTCGAAACTAAAGTTATTTTGCATACAGTCAAAACATTCTATAGTATATCACATAAAAACAACAAAGTGAGTATTAAGTATTAACAGATAACCTGACACCTTCGCATTAATCATTAAACATCATATATCTTCATAAACAAGTAAACGGTGTACAGTAATTAGCATATGACTAAGAGGGCATCTCCTTATAAAGAGTAACAGCAAAGGACTGTAACCTACCACCCACCATCACTAAACTACAATCAGGCTTAGTTTCCTATTTATACAAACCTCTCATTACACCCACATTCTGCAAGCCGCATCTCATTTTATATCCTAATCATTTAAATACAACATGGAACATATAAATTACCATCGAATCAGTACTACAGCTAGTATTATTAGGTCTTAATTATCATCTAACCAAAACATCATACAACCCTAATACACACAAATTCACAATACGCACACATCTGAGCTCACTCGTCTTCAAAACCACATTTAACAGCATGTCAGCATCAATAACAAATCACCAATTCATCATATCAACAAATAACCAAAACCTTCTCATTAACCAAAAGAATCATAGACATAACATGTTCAAACGACAAACTAAAAACAACTATCGTCTAACATTCTAACCAAAAGACCGCACAGCGTATATACCACAGAAGTTCACCATGCATCACTTTCAAACATTTTATACAAAAATTTCATTCACTTATCATCAAAACTAACAAATCGTCATACTGACATATATTTATACCCTCTCGTTAATCATAAGAATCATAAACAATTGAATAGCTTATAAATACCTCATTAACATCCATGCATCCTACTAACCAGCTTTCGTATTCTATATTTATATTCTCAAAACAGTTCGACTCAGCAAACATGGCACCGATACAATATAAACCTACCATGTAGTTGAATTCATTATCACTTCGCATTCAAAGACTTACAATACAGTCAAATCCATAACATCATAAAATGTAATCCACACAAGTACACAACCTGCTTACAAATTCCCATTCACTTAAACCCGAAACTAAATTAACTCTACATTCTTTTGGGTAACCATGGTTTCCGGCCTTTTGACCAACTAATCCACGGGGTTTAAACCTACCACATCGATTCAAACCGGGTAAAGCCCTCCCTTTTCAGAAGGTTGGTGTAGCATCTTCAAGGTTGTTTGCACCTCACACATTTTTGTTAAGTTAGCCACAAGCCTTTTAACACTAGGCCACCAAGTGGTTAAATTCATTCTAAATGACATCAATAACAACAACAAAACATTCTATTTACAAATAACGATACCTTCTCATTAACAATGAGAATCATAGACATAATATGTTCACACAACCAACTAAAAACAATTATGGCCCAACATTCTAGCGCTCAATAATCGTCTAACATTCTACCACTCAAATATCGTCTAACATTTTAACGCTCAATAATCATCTAACATTTTAACGCTCATTAATCGTCTAACATTCAAACGTGCAGTAACCGTCTAACATTCTATGCAAAATATCGCACAGCGTAATCACACACTTCATACACATATTTCATTCACATATCATCAAAAGCCCAAATCATCATAATCAACAAATATTTATACCTTTTCATTAATCATAAAAATTATAGACATAACATGTTCAAACAACAAACTAGAAACAATTATCGTCCGACATTTTAGCGTTCAATAATCGTCTAACATTCTAACACTCAATAATCGCCTAACATTCTAACGCTCAATAATCGCCTAACATTCTAGAGCTCAAATATCGTCTAACATTCTAACCAAAACATCGCGCTGCGTAATCACACATTCTATACACAAACTTCATCCACATATCAACAAAACTAAAAACTCGTCATAATAAACAAATAATTATACCTTCTCATTAATCATAAGAATCATAGACATAACATGCTCAAACGACGACCGCTCGGGGTCGAAATTCGGCCACAAGTAATTCTCCAAATACTGACTCACTTCCAATATCATAACTCTTTGCAACACAACTGTCCGTCTAGCCTTCCCATCATCCTTCACCAACAGCTCCTTATCATATATCTCCTTAACCAGCTCCTCATTATACACAACTCCGTCTTCTTTCGCGGTTTTCGACCAGTTCGCTTCGGCGATTTTGGTTAGCCTGTCGCGTTGGATTTCGACTAAGGTGATTGAAGTTGGAGTGGTGGATGGTTTGGAGTCTGGTTGCTGTGGTGGTTGTTGGTCGGAGGTGGGATACTCGGCGACACGGTGGCGCCGGAAGTCGTAGACTCCGGTGCCGTAGACTTTGGTCATGGTTAGGGTTAGGGTTAGGGTTAGGGTTAGGGTTAGGGTTTGGGGGTTTAATTTGGGGGGATGTGAATTCTGGGAGTGAAGATGTGTGAGAGAGTGTGATTTATGAGTAGAGGTGCACATCCTAACGGGTTAACCGAACCGCGACCGCTAGCGAACCGAAAAACCAAACCGGTCAAACCCGGTTTTGACCCAAACCGGTTCGGTTTTTCTCCAAACCGCCGGTTTGGAACCGGTTAGGGGTTTTAGAAAATCATCCGGTTTGAGGACCGGTTTTATTAACCGGATAGATAAACCGGTTTGGGTTAACCGGTTTGGAACCGGTTTATGTGTAGGGGCCGGATTTTTTTGGAATTTTTGAAATTTGAATTCAAATCTGACATCTTGCAATAATAACAATAGTAACTAATAACGTGGGGGGGACATGCTTTTACTTTATTTGTCCTAAAATTACCATTTTATCATTTTTATTTAGTATAAATTGATGTATTATTTATTAGTTTTCATCACATTCACAAAGCAAAAAACACTCTCAAAATTATTAATGGATAGTTCAACTTCAAACACCACCACCCACACCACCGCTGCTGGTTCATCAAATGTACCAACGGTTGTCGAAATTTTACCATGTAACCGTGTCAACGATCCTTGGGATCACTTCAACTACGTCCTAATGTCGGACGGCAAGAAAAAGGCTCAATGTAAGCATTGCTTTAGTATAATGTCGGCGGGTTCCAACTCGACGTTGAGGGCTCATATCAACCAGAAGTATTGCAAGGCACTAAAAAATACTCCGGAATCGGGTCAATCTTCTATGGCTCGTGACGGGAGTATTTTTGCATACGATCATGAAGCAGTCTGTCAAGCATTTGCCGGTTTGGTGATCAGAAGAGGTTTGCCGTTCAACCATTGGGACAACGAGGATACGACGGAGGTGATGCAGACTCATGTCCAACCAATGTACACTCATGTAAGCCGTATGACTCTAAAACGTGATGCAATGAGCATGTGGAAAGCGGCCAAACAAGAATTAAAACTTTTTTTTCAAAATTTAGATTGTTGTGTTAGCATGACAACGGATGTTTGGTCCGCTCCTCATGGTTCGCCATATTCGTACCTTTGTGTTACCGCACATTGGGTTGAACCCGAAAGTTGGCTAATCATGAAGCGGGTCATATCATTTGAAGATTTTCCGGTTCCTCACACGGGTGTTGCGTTATTCAAAATGTTGAGAAAAGTTTTTACTAAATATCATTTGCAACAAAAAATCTTTTCAATTACATTGGATAATGCTAGTAACAACACCAATTCAATGAGTAGATTGAAAATGGAATTTGAGCCACCTTTGAATGGCGATTTTTATCATTCTCGATGTGTTGCACACATCATAAACTTGGTTGTGCAATCGGGATTAAACCATCCCGTAATGCATCAACTGAAAGATTCTTTTAAACAAATGTTGCATGAAATTTTCAAAAAGGGTCCTAAAAGATATAACGCTTATGTTAGGTTGTGTACGAAGGCGAAAAAACATTGGTTGTCACCCAATTTAGATTGTGATACAAGGTGGAATTCCACTTATATCATGTTCTTAAGTGCTATAAGACAAAAGGTGACTTTACAATATTTTCATGACCAATTGTCAGTAAAGGGTTATGTTGTTCCATTTAATGTCGAACATTGGGATACTATTGAAAGATTAACCCGATTACTCGAAGTTTTTTACAACGCCACAAAAAAATTATCGGGAGTTTATTATCCAACATCCCATTTGGTACTCGAGCAACTTTACTACATGTGTTCAAGTTTGTCATCATTTGAATTAACTGGTAGTGTATTTTCAAACATGGTTATACCAATGAAAGACAAGCTCATTAAGTATTTTGAATCTTTGCCACCGGTAGTTACTTGTGCGGCCGCATTAAATCCATGTTATAATGTATGCGGGGTAGAGTTACTTATTGAATCGATTTCAAATGATTTGGGGTTAACCGCGGATAAAGTGAACTTTGTTGAAGATGCACAAATTGAGTTTAACAATTGTTTTAAAAGTTTGTGGAATTATTATTTTGAAAAATATGGGAACCCGGCTCCTTCTATGGATGATGGGTCTTCATCATCGAGGTCGTCGCATAGAGGTAACCCGATTCAAGGCTTGTTACAAAAGTTAAGAGAAAATCCCAACAAAAAGATAAGGCGTGATCGTCTCCAAAACAATGAATATACAAGGTATACCGGAACCGATTTTATCTCATGTATTCCGACTGAGCAACAAGTGGACTTTGATGTTTTGGCGTTTTGGAAATCAAAGGAAACAATGTTTCCCGTTCTATCCAAAATGACTCGGGATCTTTTTAGTGTACAAGCTACTTCGGTAGCTTCTGAATCCGCTTTTTCAACAAGTGGAAGGGTGCTCTCAAACAGAAGAACAAGGCTCACACCGGCTTCTTTGGAAATGTGTATGTGTTTGAAAGATCATTTGGACGCAATCAAGCGAAGACAACACAAAAAAAGTCTTGAAGACCCCTTAGAAATGGAAGGAGGGGTCTACGAGGTAGAGGTGCAAGAGGGTACCTGCGAGTTGCTTTCCGATGAAGAAATAAGAGAAGATGAAGCTGCTGCCGAGGCTAGGAGGTCCATCGATTCCGAATCCGAGGAAGAGATTTACGAGTAGCTTTTCCTTTATTATGTTTATGTATTATGTGTGTTTCATTTTCATGTGTGATGTATTTCCTTTCATTGTATTTCCTTTCAGTATTAGGTGTGTAAGGGTGTTGTATTTCGATGTATCACGTTCTAAGTTTATGTATTATGTGTGATGTATTCCCGTTCGAATTATTAAATAAAAATGTTTGTGAAATATATGTGATTTTTTTTATGTATTAAATAGAAGTTACTTTGTGTAAATGACGTAAAACGGACAAAATAATAATAATAATAATAATAATAAAAAAAAAAAAAAAAAAAAAAAAAAAAAAAAAAAGGTTAACCGTTATAAAACCGGTTTTAAAACCGGTCCCAAACCGGTTAAACCGGCCAAACCGGTCCAAAAAGTTCAAATTTTGCATGGCGGGAAAAATATATATATATATATAGAGGTTAACCGGTTTTAAAACCGGTTCAAACCGGTCAAACCGAAAAGTTTCAAAAAGTTTCAAAAAGTATGTGCTAATAATTTTTTGCATTGATTGCTTCTGAATATGTCAGATACGTTTCAAAAAGGTTGTGCTAATAAGTTTCAAAAAGGTTGTGCTAATAAGTTTCAAAAAGGTTGTATGATTGCATGTGTCCTAATATACTATAAATAACTATGTTGTGTAAATTTGTAAATTTGCAAACCGAAAGGCTCAATGTTTGATCTTGTATTTTCTTTAAGTGTATTTTCGTTGTATTAAATAAAAGTTGAATTTTATTCAGTTTACTTTGTAATTTCCACCTAAACTAAAATAACTAACATAAGTCATAACATTTAAAACACGAATCACATTAAACGTTAAAGTTAAAACACGGATTACATTAAACGTTAAAGTTAAAACATGAAATACAAAGTACGATTAATAGAAACTACGATACGGACCATACGGTAATTAAAATAAAACTACGAATTAATAAAATGAATCATCGGAGACCCAGCCATCCTCCTCACTCGAAGAAGACTCTGATGGCTGATGGCCTAACCCCAAGGCCCATCGGTGTGGTGCTTCTCTGTTTGACCGCTCCCTACGAGCATTTTCCCGAGCCGTACGAGCAGCTGCCTCACGTTCTTCAGCTTCTATAGCCTCTCTTATGACTTGCCTATCTTGCTCAAAGAGTTCTTCATCAGTCAACGCTCGTTGTTCCACCGGTGGATTGTTTACCGGTTCATTTTCAACTGGAGTGTTTTGTTGTTGATTTTCATTTTCTGCAGGTGGTGGCGTGTTCACAATCACCACCGGTTCGTTTGGAGGACTTGGGAATTGTTGTGAGAAATCTTTGTGAGGACTTGGGAATTGTTGCGAGAAATCTTTGCGAGACATCGAATTTTGAATGTTGAGAAGTGAGAACTGATAATTATGTGAATGGGACAATGGGTAGTAAGTATACCAGTATTTATAGGCCCAAAAACGAAAAAAAAAAAATACAAACCGGTCCAAACCGGTTAACCGCGACCAAACCACATATAACCGAAACCAAACCGGTTCGGATAGGTTTGGGTTTTTTCCTCTCGAGGCCGGTTTGGAACCGAACCGGTTAACCGCCCCGACTGGTTCTTGACCGCGTTGACTCAAACCGGTCACACAAACCGGTCCGGGTAAAACCGAACCGGTTAACCGATTTGTGCACCTCTATTTATGAGTGTGTATGAGGCAGAGAATGTTTTGGATCTGAAGGGTTTAGGTTTTTTACTTTTTATACTTTTTTATTCTTTTCCTGGTTAAATCTAAATATGAGAGCAAGGTGTTCGATTCGGTGCGGTTAGTTGAAAGATCTAAATTATCTATTATAGGGCGGGCAATTAATTTTACTATCCGAAACCGAACTGCGTTAGGTTGGGTAATCGGACAAGCAAGTACCCAAAATTAGCAATTACCCGCAGTTCGGGTCCTGATTAACCATTTTAGATATTTAATAAAATTTAACCGTATAAACAATAACATGTTCTAGAACATAAAATGTCATTTTAGTTAAATTAAATGACATTATAATATAATATAATAGGTAAAGATGATGTGACACTAATTAGATTAAACACTTTATTAATGCCTAATTCGCATTCCTATTGGTTGAGTACTTGTGATTAACCCAAGTCAAAGGGCCAACAGTGGTGACACACCACTTTGGCAACATCCCATTGGCCAGGAAACATATGGGAAGTTATTGTTCAATGTTTACAGGCCTTAATCACCTCCATCGTACATTTATACTGTTTTTTGTGAGTGAATGATATTACTCCCTCTCCCACTCTTGCAAATTCTAGATCCATCCATAACTCACAACTCAGAAACACAAACAGAAAACACACACACCCTTCCTCATCTCTCTTTCTCTCTTAGTCTTCTCCATCTGAAAATTTTGATGACAACAGCTGATGAAGAATCTGAAAGCTCAAAAAAGAGGGGGGAAACGCGGTTGATGATGATTGTTACTCAAAAAGAGGGGGAAAAACCTCTTTGAAACCCTCTTCCCAAAGAAACAACGAATGAGTAAAACATCGATCGTGGTGGGTGAAAACAAACGGTTCATGATTTAATCTACATATTTGTTTTAATTTTATTTGTATTTCAAATTAGGGTTTTGTTAATTTGGGTGTTTTATTGATTTGTTTTGCAGGTTACCTTGCTGATGAACTGATGATGTTTGCAGTTAAATCTTTTGAGGTGTTTGTTTCCAACTTTTGAGGTGTTAGTTTGTCACAACATCAGTGAAGAAAACTAAAAAGTCAAAGATCCAAGCCACCGGAAAGGCCACCTACCGGGTTTGAATGGCCGTAACGACGAGCTGCAGGAGTGGTACGAACATACTTTCAATACCTTTCTCGCTAATAAAAATCTCAGAAGTAGATTATATAAATTCATGAAAATGGTGTTTGGATTTGCTTATTAAACAGGTATGCATTCTTATGAAAATGATAATCAGAAAATTGAAAGTCATGGCTTGACTTATTGGACAACTTGATCAGGGTCCGATCACTATGAGACATCCACATCTGAAGGTGCGTTCAGTTTCAAGGTTTTATCTGTATGTATATAATGACTATGGTATACAATAATACAAACAATAGTATTTACTAAATTTATTGTTAACATTTTTTTTTGGCGATAGGAATCTCTGAAAACACACATAATAATCATACAAAGTCACGCACGAGTAGCCAACAGGCATGCTTAAGGGGCGAAAATTCAGAACCAATTGCTTAAGGTACATTCAGTTATTTATGTTTTGTGTATTTATTTGTTGCCCTGTAACTTTGTTCTTGCAAACGCAACTAACATGGTTTTTAATACATATAAGGGATTAAGTGTGAAAAATACGATTTTGATGGTAATAATCCACTAGCATTTTAATTTTGCAAAGTTGCAATATTAGATACTTTTCGCTTATTTTTCTAATTTTTATGGCTTTCGACAGTGGATTACGCTTTCCATTTCAATAGCTTTTATTAAAAAAAAAAAAAAAAAAAAAAAAAAAAAAAAAAAAAAGTAAATTCGAGTCTGCATAGACTATAAGTAAAAAAAGAAGGCTGTTAATTAGTTGCATGGTCTTGGTGCAACATGCTGTGAAAAAAAAATGTGAATGGGCTAACTAGCTAAGTTATTAAGACCCCTGTTTTCCAGTGCAAGTGCTTCACCAGGTTAAGTGCCTTTCTTCCTAATGGTCTTTGTGCACAGTCCGAGAATATTCTCGAACCATGTGTGAACCTTGATATATGCAGCAAAAGATAGTATTCAGGTTATGTGTAGTGATGTTACGATTTGTATATCAGGCTTGGATCGTGTTTCAGTACAGTTGCAACAACTTGGTAAGCAGAACATGACCCGTGTTGTCACCTCAAGTTTGCTTATACAATCTTTTTTTACTACCGTACGAGTGCTGGATTTGGTAGTTTTGGGAAGGAATAAGCCTGATTCCTAATCTGTGAAATAAGCTGAGTTGGAGCTTTCAATCTGTAAATGCCTCATTTTCCTTAAGTTTTGTTTTACATATAACAGTACTAATTCTTTAGACATATTGTTCGAATTTTGGTTTGACTAATTGTCAGGGTGAAGTTGGTATTTGCTTACGATTCTTTTTTCTATGTTTTACAGCACTTATGAGCTGCTGAAAGGGTGACAATTCCTCAATGTAAGTATGACACTTCACATATGCTACATGTACAGTATGCTTAATACTTTAAGCTTTATTAACCGGTCGTAAGTTGTTGTCATTCTACATACAGATGCTACAGCGAGTACAAGTACTTCCATTTCACGTGAAACATCAGATTGCAGGGACCAATCATGTCAAGGTTAGTCAAGTTATTCATAGATCTTCAATGAGAAAAATTGTGACATCGAGGTTACGTTGCTGCTTATAATATATAAAGGCATACAGGTCTCTTCTATACTCATTATAATGTATAAACGAACACTAGGTATAATAATTAAGAAAAAGATATGATAGCCAATATCAGATGATCGATATTTTAATGCAACTTATTCTACTAATAATCTTACCGTTTCCTTTTCTATAAAGGGTTTCGGAGGTTAAACCGACTGCAATCGCGAATGCTACAGCTGAACTAAGTGCAACCATGGTCGTTCAGTCGGTTTGGACACCGATTGATGTAGTTAGCTAGAGACTAATGGTTCAAGGTCGACATGGTGTCAAGACCATGATGTACAATGGAGACACCGATACTTTCCACAGTATACTCTAATTTTGCCATCTCTCTCATTGTCACACATATTCACTGTAAGTTTGAGCTACCATTTTAATAAACAATCTCTCAAAATACCACTGTGATACAAAGCAGGATCTAATAAGGGTGTTTGAGACAGCTTATATCAATGCTTATCTATTCGTTAGTTCCTGAAATAAGCTCAAGACATAGATAAGCATTCATGTAAGCTGTTCCAAATGGGTTTCCTATATGATTCATGAAATCCTGATTAGGATTGTTTTAACTTATGGCGTACTAGGCTGAAGTAGCTTATCCAAAATAGGTTGTCGAAACCGCAACTATAATGGATGGCCTGATGCAAAGCTTTTAGTTACAAGCTTAATTAAGTTAGACGTTTGCATATTGCTAAAAATAAGAATGAATCAGGATCAGTAATAAATCTTTATATGCATGTGTATCCTTCCTAAAGCTTTGACCTTATTGGTTGGGGATCTTTAACACTTTAAACTTTTAATGCAGATTTAACACATAACCATTATTTTGAAATGTGAGAACTAAGGTAACATTCGAGTTTAGCATTATTTGTACTTCACAACAACATGTGGTTTATGATTATGCAAATCGACTTGCAATATGTCACAGGAGGTGCAAATTACTTTTATATTTGTCATAGGTTTAATTATTTGAACCTGTAATAAATCAAAATTTATATCGTAGTATGTAGAAAAATGAATAAGTGGTAATCGCAAGTTGGCATTGCAGTCTCTGCCATCATTCGAGTTACTATAAGATTAACGGCTTAAAATGCCAACGAGATGGTAACGGATACTGATTTTGCAAAGTGTGTGGAATTGCAGAGGTATGAAGCATTGGTTTTTCACAAGATAGGCTGTCTATTTCTTGCTTGCACGTTCAATAATAAGATTAAAACCTTTTATTAAGCAACACTAAATGTTTTGCTAGGTTATTCATGTGCCCTTTTTTGTTACTCTTTAGGATTTTGACCAACAAGGCATTTGAGGCCAATGATGGAAAGCCCCTGCATCTTTATAAGAAAGTTTTGTGTGGGTTGACTACGGGAGCTATTGGAACCCCTGCTGGTATGCCACATATCCGTATGCAGGGTGCTGCAACATTACCTATTGCCCAATGTGATGCACTATTGGTCATTCATCATGTGTCCATGCTATAGGAGACCACTATGAAAAGCTTGGAGTAACCATTGTTGGTAACATCAATTTATAATTAATTGTGCATTAATGTAATTTGATACACATTGATATTGTAGGTTCATCGTTACTCCCATGTTGTTTAATGTAATTTTACAATGATTTGGACCGTAGTTTATGTGTACCAAAGTCTCATGTTTAGCAGTTTAGGGGTATGTTCAGGACCAAAGAAACTAACAAATCTAAATTATACACCCATGACACTAAGATAACAAATAGCCCAAAACCAAACACTTAAAATACCTGCTAACAATTACCACAACATTTTAAACAAATAAAAGTTGTTAAAAAAATATAGGTTGTTCTTGGTATGCTCTTTTCATTCAAAAATTGCTTCTTTTCATCATCATGGTAAATATGAAAAGTGTGTTTTTATTTCTGCTTAGAAAAATTATTACTTGCAACAGGTTCACAGATTCCTATTTGTAAAGAAAGAAGAAACAACTTCATTGCTCTTATCTTAGCGATGTAGGTTAACAAGAGCTCTATATGAGATTTGTTAACTTACCAATGCAGGTTAACTTTTCTCTTTGTTAATATTTTAGATGTCATCTCCAAAAAACGTTAACTTAATTCTAATAAAAGGACACATATTTTCTCTCGATTGGAGAACATCATAATTATTTATAAAAAGAAAGAAAGAAAAAAACTTATAGATGTTGCGAGAATTTACAATTGTTTTTAATTTTTTAAATATAAATGAGTTATTACGTTTAAGAATTTATTTCGTCCTTTTGGGTATTTTCTAAAGCTATTCGTATAACATGAGCACGTTTGGCCTGTGTCCATTTAAGCCCATGCCCGTTCGGGCCGAGCCCATTTAGACCGTGGCCCGTGTCCGCCTCGCCCGCCCGTTTTGCCACCTTTGTATGAGATTTTCAAAATTTTTTGCTTTTTAATCTACGTAACTTTTTAAACTTCATCGGTTTATGCATTTAACCTATTTGACATTTTATTTTACTTTATGCTTTATGTGTTATGCTTCTATGCTTTATATATACTTTTAGTTTTAGATTATATTTTTTTCTATACAATTAATCTAATTGCTTGTTGTGTAAAAAAATTTGTATCCAAATTACCATGCATAAAAGAAAATTAATTACCTTCTTATAAGTCTAACAATATCTTTTATATAATAAAACAAAACAAAATCAATTCATACTTTATTTAGTAATAATTTTATTTAAAAAAAAGATTGTTTTCTTATTAGGTAATATTTTATATTTATCCATAACACAAGTAGAAGATAAATACAAAAAATATAGATAAGATGCAATTAATAATAGGATTAAAATTTTTAAATAATTATTTTTAATAATAAAAAATTATAATTAAATATCATAAATCAAACAAAACGGAGATTAAATTATTTGTTTTTTAATAAATAAAAATATATGATTCAAAAAAATTTAAAAAACCCGCGCGTGTGCTGGTATTATAACTAGTTTGCAATAACACATTTAATGAAATCATTAGATAGTGAAAGTTGTCGCATGTTTTCATGAAAGCAGTCTCACTATTATCGAGTTTACTTTAAAATAAGGGTATAATATATCTACATTTTACCTCTCTCATATATTGCTCAGAAGGGATTGATTATTATTGTTGTTATTATATAAGATAGTGAAAAAGTAAGACATGTTCCTCCTCAAATAGAAATTATAGATATATAGCATTAAGAAGATTTATAGAAAGACATATCATTGTTCATACAAAAATTTCATAAAGCATATCTACCCATGTTTGATAAGTAAAGTTAGACCTTTGGTGAATGTTTATATTTCAGAAGTAACAAAAAGATTAGAGAAATTTCCTCAACTTTTGAATTTTTGGTCCATAAAGAAGTTTTTTAAAAAATAACACTTTTTGGAAAGGTTTCGCTAGACCAACCGACTATGTGACTCTATAATATTTTTGACACATGTTTGATATTTAATTGCAATAGTACTAGTGGTTGGTGTGATATTTTTGCTAGGCCAACGGTTAATTTTTGTGCGACTGGCGGTTGTAGTATCATCGTATGATCAATTTTCGTCTTTTTCCAAAGTAAACAAAAAATATCACTTTTATATATTTTTTTTATTTTCTTAACTGTATTTGTTTTTTACTTTGAAAAAGACCAAATTTGTCACATGAAAGTGTAATAACCATCAGTTGAACAAAAAATAGTCGTCAGTCTATCATAACAATTCTACAAACCAAATCAAAATGTGGCCATTTTGAGAATTTTCTTAGAAGAAGCAAACCCGCTTTCCCAAAAAACGAAATGTTAGACAGCATGTAGTGGTGACTAACATCACCACCGGCAACTCAGCGCCACATCAACTTTTCACTTCACCACCAACATCACCGCTAACATAACCAACTTCACTACAAAATGTACCCAACTTTAACACAAATATACGCACAAACCAATATCGCAGTTCACATACACACAACATAAGGCGGTTGTTCCATAAACCGACATCTCTCTTTTCTGCTTCAACAACGCATCCGGGGAGGCGGATGGGGAGTTATAAGAACGAGACGTCCTTAGGCAACGATGCGTCCAAAATACCCCTATAACATCCAGCCTTTGGCTTACAAAAACTTTGTTAAAAGAATATTACAAACATATATGCATATATTTTTTCTTTCTTTACCTAAGGCTATTCCCAGCGAGGAGCATGAGCTCCTCTTTCGCATATGGTCACGCTCGTGGCTTGCTGGGGACAAAAGGTGAGGTGCTCACACCAAGCATGAAGGGTGAGCTCCTCATCTTATATGAAACCGTGCAAATGTGAGCCTCTCTTAATATTTTTATTATTAATTATTTGGTTTGTGAGAGTGTGTGTGAGGTATTTGTGGGGTATATTTGTATATAAGTGAGTATTTTGATAAAAGATGATGGAGTGGTGATGAAGCGAAAAATGTACCACTTTTGGGGGGTCATTTAAGGCCAAAGTCGAGATTATTTGATCAAATATTGCCCTAAATCGTTTCTTTTGTCATTTTAGGTACTTTTGAGAGGAATTTTACAAAAGGAAGCATTTTGGACGTTTTTGGAGCGAAAAAGTGAAGAAAACGACAAAGTCTCAAAAGCATGTTGGAAATTGCATTTGACGGCATCACAAGTTGCTAGTGACGGTGTCATGAGTTGACAAAAGGGTGGATAAATCAAATACAGATGACGCGCCAGAATGTTTTGTGAAGGGGATGTGACGGCGTCACGTACAAATTTGTCAAGGCCGTCAAGAGTAACTGCAAAGAGTGACGGCCCAGAACCCATAAAGCGTGACGGCGTCAGAAGTGGATCTAGGCAATACGAGTTTATTTTGGCGGCGAGTTGACGGCGTCACACCTTATTCTTGACGCCGTCAGGAGACAAAATCTATATATAGTTTTCTAGTTTTCATTCATTGTGTGCAACTTTGAGGGAATAAACCCTAGACAAATTTTACAGCTTTTTCAAGGGTTTCAACCCCTTGTTTCTTTCATGCTTAATTGAAGATAAGTACTTTACCAAATCATTCAATATGTCTATGTGTTGTTTGATTATATCTTACGCTTGTCTTCTCTTTAACATGCTAGGCTAGGTTTTCTTCGTGTTTGTTTAGATGTAATGAAACTTAGATATTGATTATGGGTTGATTGTTTGTTTATAATTGTTGTAGATGAATGAATTCGATGTTAGGCTTAAGAAAACTGGCAGACTTTCAATTGGTAACTTGCTTGAACGTCTTAAGAAACATGAATCGGATATGTACTACGATTATTTGGTTATATTTAATGCATAAGTAACTTCCAAGGATGCCATGTTAGGAGCTTTTAGTCGGCTCGACATAGGATTGAAGTAGAAGCTTATAGAGTTAGGGAAGATCGGACACGGCCCTACGAATGGTATTAAGGAATATAACCCGTCATCCATGCAATTGTAACAACTTAATCAACCTATAAAAGATAGATAAGGAGTAGTGAAATCTATGTAAACATAATTCTCTCTCATTATTGTTTACACCATAAATTAGTTTAAGTTTAGTTTATTTTATTTTAATTGCATCTTTAGTTAATTGGGTTAGTTGACTAGCAACTAATTTCGCCCACTTCTTCCAAAACCGAGATTTTACCTGCTTTCTTTAAAATATAAAAATACAAAAAGAATCATCCCTCACCTCTAGACCTAGTTTTAGTGAGTTTTAACCCTAGCGAACACTATTCAACGAGTTAAACGATCAATCCCCCGGTACTTGTCACTATACTATACTACAACGAACAGGTACACTGCCTGGTGGGGATTGCAAGCTTCTCAAGATCCCTTGAGAGGCAAAACCTTTTGCGAGGGCGCAATTTCACCCATCAAGTGGTGAGTTGGTGACTAATGGGGGAGTGAGTGGAGAGAAAGTTAATGTGGCACTGAAGTAGAAGGTAAAGTGGTGGGACTGCTAGGGACGAAAGGTGAGGTGCTCACACCAAGCATGAAAGGTGAGCTCCTCATCTTATATGAAACCGTGCAAATATGAGCCTCTCTTAATGTTTTCATTATTAATTATTTGGTTTGTGATAGTGTGTGTGAGGTATTTGTGGGGTATATTTGTATATAAGTGAGTATTTTGATAAAAGGTGATGGGGTGGTGACTAATGGGGGGAGTGAGAGGGAGTGAGTGGAGAGAAAGTTAATGTGGCGCTGAAGTAGAAGGTGAAGTGGTGGGACTGCTGAGAGTAGTCTAAAAGTTTGCAAGTCTTTGTTAGAAAAATATCTTTACACATACAAAAATTTGTTTTTTTGTAATTCTGTAACTTTCGTAAATTAGTTTTTAAAAGTAATTTTGCAATACATATGTATTGCTTTTGATCTACTGACCACTATCGAATGCCCTTTGTATGTTAAAATTTGTACATATAGCCTATATAGGTAAGGTTTATTTCTTGGTAAAAAAAAGTGAATATTTGACACCTCCAAAGAGTTTCCATAGGTGGAAACTTGCATTACGTAACTAAGGGGCCACTAACTATTATGCATCAGCTAAACTTCTAAACTAATTCCCTTGGCAATTCTATCTCTTCTTATCTTGCTACGAATTCTAGAACTTCAACAATTTGGAAACAAAGAATGTAATTCATGATACTAATTAAGAGAAAAGAAGTAAACGGTGGATCCATCGCATCCACTGTAGCATTCTATGATCCATCTAGACTTCTTCTATAAAATTCTAGTGGAAGCAATTTACAATATTTAAAAATCTACAACTTGATGTTTTTTTTTTTTAAATCTACGTAGGGCAACCAAAGCTAGCTACACAAGTGGCCATCCAAACCGGTTCCAGAACCGAAACCGAAAAAAAATCGAAACCGAAAAAAACCGAATCCGAAACCGGTCAAACCCGGTTCTTCCAAGAATCGGTCCCAGTTCTTACAGAAACCAGATGTTCCTACCCGATTCTCGATTTTTACCGCTGAAACCGGTTCCAACGGCTATATGCATAAAATGAGACAGTAGCATATTTCTAGCCATTTAGGCCGTTTTCTACCCGTTTACAAATGGTTATAAGCTCAAAATACCACCAAACGAGACAGTAGAAAATTTTATCCAATGTTATCTGTTGTGTTCATGTGTGAGATAGAGATAAAGAAACAATGAAAGGAATTTTGGCTGTTGCTAATATCTATTTTGATGAATCTGAGACAGTAGCTGTAGCAGAGTTCATACCCACTGTTAAGGAATTGTCGACCGGTTCTTAGGAACCGGTTCGACCAGATCTTACTGTGGAACCGGATAAGGAACCGAACTGGAATCGGGTATACCAGTCTCGGATTTTCAGACCTCGGATCCGACAAGAACCGATCCGGTTTGGAACCGAAACCGGATCTTTGACTTTGACCTAGAACCGGCACCGGTTTGGAATTGAAACCGGATCTTCCAAGAACCGGGAAATGGCCACCTCTATACCCTATCACTAAATATGAGTAACAGGCCTTATATAGGTAGAGTAGAGAAGAAAACCATGCAACTTGTGAGGTCTATCTTCTCAATAAATAACTACAATTCACCAATGCATTGTACATGACAATAAGAACTATATCTGAAACAATCTAATAACGTGCCGATGAAACCATGTGTATATAAGTTATTTTTACCACTTGTCTACTTATGTAATTTTGATACCAGCTCATCCTTTTTTTGATATCAGATTGTTGTGTTCACATATAGTTTGGTGAAACCATGCCATAACTCTGCCAAACAAATGTAAACGGAACCATTATTAACATTAAGTAAACTCCATTTTTTTATAGTTTATAATAATTATGCATATTGATCTTGAACATATTCAACAATTTTGGTGTCCAAGATATCAATATCCACTAAGGGTGGACCTAAGGCTAATGAAGGTGGAGCCTGGGAACCTCCTTAGAAACTAAAATCATTTATAAATGATGTATAAAAAATTTGGACCTACTTAGAAAAATTGAAGAAGATAGTAACAAATTTTTTTCCCCCTTAATGTTAACTTTGTTGTATATTAGTTGAGTTCTGTTAGGTACCCATATTGATAACACACAAGCAAGAATGAGATAGATATAAGGATTTGGGTGATTATAATAATAAGAGAAATATAAGTAAAAGAGTTTCTTTAAGATATCAAATAACCAACCAAGTATTACATGAGACCTAAGCATGGTATTTATAGGTAAGGAGCTAGGGCAACACTCCTACTCCTTCCCTTTATACAAACGTGTGGGCTTTGAGCCCATGGACCATATAACTTAAGTCTAGTAAACTTGAAACATTACACAAATGGAAGTAAATAATAACTAAGCAACCTAGTGTTATTACAAATGACCGAGACTTGATAGTAAAACTTCGTTCCCAACATTCTCCCCCTAAGGGTCGGTCATCACGGTTGTTTGACGTCTTTGTCATTTCTTCATCTTTGACTTTCATAGCTTTAGACGTCTTTCAAAAATCACGAGATAAGAATCATTCATCGTTCTTTGTTCTTTGTTCATTGTTGTTGTGATAGTGATCATGTTATACAGTTGTCTGCCTTTCGTCATTTCTGCGTCTGTGATGGTAGTTCGCCATTCCAACATGCTCATACATCTTTGAATTTTGACTTATACATGCACGTAGTTCCCTTTCTTAGACTTTTGATCTTTAGTCTTTATACTCTGTAGATTCTTCTTTTTTGCGTAGAATCTTTCTTTGAACTTTGTGTTGCATTGATCTTTGAGGGAGCTTTTGATGACTTCAAGATGCATGTATGAGCATGTGGAATCCGTCGCCATGGAGATGATGTGTCCCTGCAGGTAAACAGTTAGCAATAAAACATCCGATACTTACAGATAAGGAATTAGAGATCGTCAACAGCATAGTGTGAAGACTCCTTCTAACCCTTATCAAGGCCGTTCCCATGTCAGATACTCCCGAAGGAGCTTACGAGACCTACTAAGTAGCTCAATGACTGGGTGAGTCGCTGGGGATCACTCCACGACTGTAGGCCGCTAAGAAACCACCACAAACACTAAGCGTAACCCACAAGGAGTTACCGAAGTGACCTGCTGTCAGAGCTGTTTGATATTGACCCTGGCAGGATTTCCATTCAATCATTGAGAAATACTTATGTAACTTCTCTCATAAACGTTCTTGGCAGATTGCTAAGATCTGCGAAGGACTCGATAATTTACAGCTGGTGTCCATTGATGTAGAACACCAGTTGTAGAAATACTAAGTGTTCCTAAGAGATCTTTGATGTATCTCATGGCTCTAGACTCGAAAAGTGCACACTTAGGTTTCCTATGCGGAGACTAGGGAGGGGTCTCCTGCTTCAATATCAACCATCTCTAAGAGATAGGTCGATAGATTACACCAGTTCCCCGTGAGAATGAAACAAGCTCTTTTAAGAGAACTTGAGTGGTTAGAAGGTTTAGTGCATTGCGTCACTGGGTCCATGATGACTTTATCTTCAATACCGGTGTTGCCTTAGCAACAACCAGTAGCATACGAATTGAACCCGGTGTCTGCCCTAAGGTTAAACATATGGAGGGCTATTTCTTTTCACCCTTTTCTTTACTTTTCTTTTTAATTCTTCAACTCCTTCTTTCCCTTTTCATTCTTTTCTCCTTTTATCGTATCATACCTAAGGACTTCTAATTCTAACTATTGGTGATGTCCTTGGGTAGATCCCTCCGGCTTAGGCGGATCATAGGACTGTTTTTCCTATCTTAATCACCTTATAACTCCATGATTATCCGACAATAGCCAAGAAAACTTTGATTGAAAATCTCTCAAAGTGTTTATGATTATTAAACATTTTGTTTAACACTTTGAGAGTTTTGTGTATACTTTTGAAGGCCTCCCCCTTCACATGTGCTCATAAGTGTTTAATAAATTTGCACATGCGGGAGGAGCAAGCACTTTTGAATTGATCCACTTTCAGTGAACAAGACCGATTCGAGACACGCTTACATCACTAGTTATACTAGCTTGAAGTTATTACCCGGCCTGGTCAAGTCCACAGAAAGTTTCTCGAAATGGTACATTTCTACTAAGACATATCCTTTTCGAGACACGCTTACGTGGCTGGTTAAAGAGTTCCATTGTCAGTTTTTAGGTGACAACTAGCTCTAGTAACTAACTTGATGTCATTACCCGTCGAGGATAAGTCCTTTCTATTATTAACTTTTATGTTTCATCAATTCTTGGGTGAATCTGAGTCTAGCTCGCATGAGATTTGACTTTTAATCAACTTTGAACTTTCATATTTTAATCACATTCACTTTTTCTCCCCCTCAAAAATAGCATATAAGATGATATTTTTGACAATATTTTGATTAAAATATGTCTTTTGAGTCTTATGGGGAGAATTCAACAAGAACTTTTGATTTCAAGAACGATGATTTTGTTTCAAGTGCTCCCCCTCAACAAATGAATTCTTATTGAGGTGAAATACTTGTCTTTTGAGCAGAGTTATGAAAATAAGAAAATGTTTGATTAACTCTACTCAAAAGTAATAAGCCTTCGCTCCTTATATCAGGATTGAGGCACTGATGCGTACCTCAGGGTCCTTTCTTTACAAGAATGAGTTGTACACTGTTATGTGTGCACAAGCCAAAATGATAACAAATCAATCAAGTGAAATAGTCAATATTAAAATGTTAATACCCTTGTGTACCAGTTTATGATTCATCAATGATCGGTGCATCAAAGTCTGTGAACTGTGGATCTGGTCTTTTGAAGAAGCTGACGGGAAATGAAGGTCTGACACCGATATAACTTTCCAATCGTCTGATCTGTTCCTTGCGAAATAACCTTTCTTCTATTTTCATGACGAAGTTTCGAACTTGTCTTCTGGAACTGGATTTCCACCTTGGAGTTTCACCTTTTGATATCTTTCTCCGATCATCATTCAACCTTTTGACTAACCCATCACGAACGGTTTTGAGCATAACATCACAGAACTTGTGTAACTCATTGAGCCTCATGAAACTTAGTTGCTTTTTGCTGTTAAGGTAGGTGAAACTAAATGAGGGTTTTTGGATGAGTGTATACTGTGACATTTGATTGATTCCTTCAAATGAGAGTTGTGGCTTAGTCAAATTGATCTTCTATTGGTAACTTTCCACTCCAAGCTGAAGATCTTCCACTCTTTCTTGAACTATCAATCGTCGGATGAAGAGAAGTAGAGATGAAATGAAGTTGTATAGTGTTTCAGTTTCGAATCCACGCATTCTTCCTTGAACTTTTTCTAGATACATGTCTTCAATGTCATTTAGATAAAGGTCGGGAAAGTCTGCTTCTGAGAATTTGTACTTCTTTTCATCTTGCCTTTTAACCACAATCTCATTCATGAACATGTAGTTAAACCGTTTCGACTCTTGAATCTCCAAGATAGCAATGATCTTTGATTTATGCTTCACATTCTCTAATGACTTGATTTCTAACCTGTGAGTGTAACCGAGTCGACGACGTTCAGGCCAGTGCTGAATCCCGTGTAAAGCATCTCTGTCGTAAGCTACAATAGTGTCGCTAAATACTGGAGTTGATTCTTCAATTGCAGGAACATCGTATCTTGCGGCTGGCACTGAGATAGTCAATGAGGAAGCATATTTCTGTTTGGAGTTCTCTTGAGTGAGTTGGAGGTTACAAAGATCCTTGTTGAAGAAGAAGCGGTAAGGTATCTTTGGTTTTTTGGGAAATCCTTGCAGAGGTAATGGTTTAGTCCAATCGGTGAAGTAAGGCTTGTCGGGTTTTCCGGAATGGATGTCGAAATTTGCTTCAGGGTTTAGCCAGTCAAACTTTCCAGACATTGCACTGGCTATATTCTGCATGTGAAATTCGTATTCCATCTTGTTTCCAGATCTAGACTTTAGGAACTTCTGTGCTTCCTGATTGATTCTTCTTAACTCAGCCTTTGTAAGTTTCTCAATATGAAGATCCGCCATTATACTCTGAGTGCATTGCAGTGTATTGCCCGGGAGTGGTTCTTCATTTTCGAGAGGAGGTTGAGCCTTGACCAAATCAGTCAACCAATCATCTTGAGGTGTGTCATCATTGTCTAACCATGATTGACGTCTCCTTTTCTTTGACTTTTTAGACTTGGATGTAGTATCCTTGTCTTGAGCTTTTGAGGTTGATGATGGTCCAGGTTGAGAATCGGGAATTGGAGTGGCACGGTAGTCAGTATCGGGTTGTCCTTCATAATCATCAGTTGGTTGCATAAGTGTTTCTTCCTGATCTGTGGGACCTTGACCAGAAGCTGAAGTATGTTGCTGATTTCTAGGAGGAGTAGAGTGCTTTAGTGGTTGGTGAGAAGATGATGGACCGGTTCCGGACTTGTGTTTCTTTCCTTTTGAGTTTGGGTCTGGGTCCTCATCTTTCCTTGACCTCTTTAGGGATCCAGCAGCTTCTTTGCATGACTCTTTTGACAAGTTAGCTGCAATGGCGTCAATAAGCGCAGTTTCCTCAGTTGTCAAAGTGGTTTTGGATGCAACTTTGTCGTAGAGCTGAGCAAGCAGGTCTTCGACTGATGGTTCAGAAATGGTTGGAGTTGGTGTTGGAGCTTTTGTAGGGTGAAGCGTGAATGGTGTTGTTGACAACATTTTCTTCACAACACTTCTGATTCTGTGCTCCAAGTTGTCCTTAATTGGTGCAACAAGACTTGTCACTTCAGGAGTGACGATATCAACCAGATTCTCAGAAAGGTAATCTAGTGTGAAAGTCCTGATGAGTCCTGTCAAGTCTGCTTTCGTGAACTTATCGATTTGCTGCTTTGCCTTCTGAAAATCTTCAACTTGTTTAGCAAGATTAGTAACCATGGTTGTGAGACTGTTGACTTGCTCTTGAAGATCAACTGGTTTTGTCGGTTCATTGATTGACTGTTGTTTAGATGCAGTTTCAGAGGATGTAGGAGATGAATGTTTCGGTGATGATTCAGATGACGACTCGTTGTGGGAGCTTGAAGAAGACGCTGGAGGAGTCAGATCCTTTGGTGGAGAGTCTTTAGGAGGTGGAGGTTGCTGTGAAGATGTCTGCTTAGATTGAGAAGATGACTGTAGGAATATGTTGGTGTCGAATGCTTCCTTTTCTTCATTTTCCTTTCTTCTACGTTCCTCTTCTTCCTGTGCAAGAAACTCTGGTGTGGTGAAAGGATCAAATCCCTGATTCATGGCAATGTTCTCCTGTTCATCAACATTCTCCTCAACATTTGCAGTTTCCGTCATAGTGATGTTGCCATCTGCATCTTTGTCCCCTTCTTTGTCACCGGGTTGTAAAGCTGGTACTAAAGTGGTAGACATAATGGGAGGAATGGTGCTGCTAGTCGTGCCTTCATGCTCTGGTTGAGTGACAGGTGGTGATGAAGGTTGAGGATGAAGTCGGCTGAGGAGTGATGCTTCCCTCTGATCTTTAAGAAATTTCTTCTCTTCGGCCCGTGTGTCGACAACTATACTTTTCAATTTTCTTTTGTCAACCAATTGTTCAACTACTGGTTCGTCTTCTTCATCATCATCGGGTTCATTGATTGTGTTCCCTTTCCTTTTTCTTTTATCTGCTTCAAAGGTTTCTAAACTCTGTTGTGTTGCAATTTCCGTTTCAGGAAATGCTTCTTCAGGTACTCTTACTCTTCATTCAAAGTCTGCCTCGTCTTCTTCAGATTCTGTGTCAAACTCAGAGTCACTTTCAGAGGTTGGTGGTGTAGGTTCATCTCGAAGAGCGCGCTTTGGTGTTACCTTCTTCTTTGGCTTAGTTGCGGGCTTAGGTTTGGGTGTAGGTTTCGGTTTGGTGGAAGGTTTAGTTTTGGGAGTAGCCTTTGACTTTGATTGCAGTGAACCAGTGGTGCTACTAGTACTCCCAGATTTCACACCTCCTTTACTTCGAGTCTGTATGGTAGTCTCTTCCTGAATCCCTTTAAAAGCATTATCGTAGAATTCATAGCTTGAACATTTCCTGATATTTTCATCAAGAAAGTACTCAGGAAGCCTCTTTCCCTTTTGCTTTGTAGAAGATGTGGTCATTTTGACAAAAATGGTGAAGTCGTCCTCTAAGAGGTTCTTTGGCTCATTTGGATCTCCCATTCTTTTGATGAATTCCGGTGTATCTTTGCAAAAATGCTCAATGATTAGCTTAGTGAATCTTATGAACGGGATCATAGTCTTTTCACGTTCTGTTTGAATGTTGTAGACTAGATCGTTCATTATGGGAATTGCAAAGTCAATCGGTATCATACTGACCATTCCCCAGAATACTTGTAGATGCTCAAGTCTGGGATGTTCGTGACCACTTTTTCTTCCTGATATTGAACGTACGACCAACATATAGAAAGTTCTCCAAGGCTGAGGCATGTTCTTTGCATTGAATCTGGAGTGCTTGATAAGAGGTAAGTCGTCTTGAACATCGTATCCTAGGTCAATGAAGTAGTCCAGGAGATCCAGTTCAGGCAACATTGGAACAAATTCATTCTCAGGCTGAGGTAGAAGGAAGATTGTACGAAGGACTTCGTGATCTACATTGTAGATTTGTCGATCCAGCGTAACAGTGAAAGACTCATCATCTAAGTTAACCTTTGCTGTAAGCCAGAACTGATGAAGGTAGAACACAGGAACTGAAGTAGATTTGTCGAGCAGATGCTTGCATGGATGTGCAAGGAGAATATCTTTGACAATCTTGCACGAGTTCTCGGGAATTCTCAATTTATCGAAGTCAACTCGAGGATTGTTTCTGCCAATGGTGACGCTGTAGTCAGCAGGGATGATGTCATTCAGTGTGAGCATCAGAAGAGTTTGTTCATGGACATTCTCGTTGTGTTCAGCCATGTTAATCTGAAAAACATTATCATAAACCAAACATCCAGATTTGTTACTCGTTAGCACGATCACAAGTTTGATTACAGATAAACATTTAGAATCATTTAAGCACGGATGGTTCAATTATTATATGTAAAGTGACGAATGAAGTACACTTAGATAATTTTTAGAATAACGAAATCAAGCATAGAGTTCTCATACATTCATATGAACACAAACATTATCCAAGATATATGATTACATCACACATTACATTAAATAATAATCATCATTTCAAATACATGTTTTCGAAATTACAACTTTCAATGATCTCGAAGTATTTCATGCATGACAGTTTTTCGCAAACATGTAAAAAATTCCACTTTTCGAAATTAGCTTAAGGTGTATTCTCGAAAAAACATGATTTCGCAAATGCCAATTGTGTGTGATTTCGAAATATTCCACAAAGTTTGTTTTTGATAAATGATTTATCGAGAATACATATTTGCAAAATATTTCGCAAACACGGAGATTGAGCATTCTCGAAAAGATTTAATCATCTTGTGTTCTCGAAAAACGACCAGTGATGAACAATTTTCGCAAACACATATAACAACCATTTTCAAAATGATTACAAAGTGCATTTTTCGAGAAAAAATGGATTTTTTTCGAAAAAGATACAAAACTTTGAGATCATTTCGAAACCCTTGTTAGGTGTGTTTTCGAAAAATTTCAACAGTGCTGGTATTTGCGAAAAAGTGTTCTCAAAAAATTCTTATACAAGAATTTCGAAATCCTGTCAATGTACGTTTCTTATTGCAAATTGTTTTTCCAAAGATTGAGACCTGTTGTGAATGATGAAAAACAACAATGAGAAACATGGAAATAGCATATACGCAACAATTTCGAAACAATGTCAAGAACTTATTATCGAAAAATCATAAGTATATGCAAAGATTTATGATGTCTATGAGTCATGTAACACATATCAAGCATTTAGAACAGGTTGGGCACAAAAATTGGATTACATGAACACCATACGAGAAACCCCTAGAGTGAACATAAACCCTAGCTTTCGAATTTTGTTCATACATGGATTAAGTCACAATAAAAGTGATTTAAAACGTTATATCTACTGAGAATAACATATCCCACCAATAAAATTAACAACACGTATGATGAATCAAGAAAACCCAATTCGTTCATAAACCCTAGATTTCGAAAATAATTCGAACATGTGTAAGAGTGTGATTAGGTGTTATAGCAATGTTTAGAACATGATGTAGGACAAAACCCCTATGAAAAATTACACCTCCAAACACATATTGATTAACTTCGAAATTTGCGAAACCCTAGGACTTAAGAACAAGATTACTTGAAATCAAACCGTTAACATTGTGATTAAACGAAAACCTATGTTTGAAATACCCTTGAGATCACAAAGGAACTTACAGATTGAAGATTTGTAGCACGGATTTTTGTTTTGAATGCAAGCCGTTGATTTCAAAGTGGGTGTTTGTTTGATTTGTGAAGTTTTGTAAAGACGGGTGTTTGTTTGTTTTAATATAATTTGAACTTATGAATCTTGTCACATTTAGTCCCTTAACTACTAACTTTGCATCATGAGTCCTTAAGTTAGATACAAGTTGATAATCAAAGATATACTACCTTATGACACCGTTTATGAAAAGAAAAAGACATGAGATATCCATTAATTCTGAAACAACGCATCTTAAGGAAATATGCAAGTATACCGATTTGAAAAATTGAGAAAGATTTTGAGCGTGTCTCCCCCTGAACACTTGTAAAAGAGAAAGAAATAACAAGGTATTGACAGGAAGCGATATACTTGCGTGTTGTTGTTTATATATATATATATATATATATATATATATATATATATATATATATATATATATATATATATATATATATATATATATATATATATATATATATATATTGTAAGAAATAGAAAAAATCTTTTTGTGTTTTTGATGTTTTTATAATTTTGAGAAAAATTATTTACAAAGATAGTTTGTTTGATGTTTGACATTTACTTGTGTTTTAGAAACTTTTCCAGATCTTCTGGTGTCAAACATCGCATACCAATTTGGTGAACTAAACTAGCAAAACTTGATGGAGCTAAGGCTTTTGTAAGTAAGTCCGCCAATTGGTACTCAGTTCCCACAAAATATAATTCAACTGTACCCTTTTCGACATGCTCCTTGATGAAATGATAGCAGAGATCAATGTGTTTGGATTTGCAGTGATGGACTGTGTTGCAGGAGATTGCGATGGCACTTTTGGAGTCACAGTAGATCGGAATCTTATTGAATAGGTAGCCATAGTCTTTAAGTTTTGATCTCATCCAAATGACTTGAGCACAACAAGCGGACATAGCTACGTATTCAGATTCTGTTGATGACAGTGAAGTGCAGTCCTGCTTCTTAGATTTCCAAGACACAAGCTTATCTCCAAGAAACTGTAATCCACCTGATGTACTTTTTCGCGTGTCTAAGCATCCTGCATGGTCAGCGTCTGAAAAGGCTATTAGTTCAAAACCAGAATCCTTTGGATACCAGATTCCCAAATGGATGGTTCCCTTTATGTATCGAAGGATTCTTTTTGCCTCATTGAGGTGTTTCTCAGTTGGTTTAGACTGATAACGCGAACACATATAGACAGCAAATACAATATCAGGTCTACTAGATGTGAGACACATGAGGGACCCAATAATACTTCGGTATTTGGTAGGGTCTACAGGAGTCCCATGTATATCAGCATCTAGTTTTGTGGAATTGGCCATAGGTGTATTCATTGTATCACAGCTTTGCATTCCATGTTTCTTTAAAATCTCAAGAGCATATTTGGACTGATTTAGAAAAATTCCACGGGGTGATTGATGAACTTGTAGTCCTAGAAAGAACGTAAGTTCACCCATTATGGACATTTTGAAATTATCTGCAATTAATTTTGCAAAATCCATTGAGTAAAGTTTGTTGGTTAAAGCAAAAATAATGTCATCGACATAAATTTGAACAATTAATAAATCCACCCCGTATGTTTTTGTAAACAGTGTTGGGTCCACCGAGCCTAGAGTAAAGTTATTAGCCAATAAGAATGTAGATAACTTGTCATACCATGCCCTTGGGGCTTGCTTGAGACCGTAGAGAGACTTCATTAGCTTGTAGACATGATTAGGACGTTCTGGATCAATAAATCCTTCAGGTTGGCTGACATAAACCACTTCACGGAGTTGACCATTCAGAAAAGCCGTTTTTACGTCCATTTGATAAACAATCATATTCCGATGAGCAGCATATGCTAAGAAGATCCGTACAGCTTCAAGTCTGGCTACTGGAGCAAATGATTCTTCAAAATCGATTCCTTCTTCTTGACTGATGCGTGGGAATCGCAACAGGCTTTACCTCTCGAGGGATCTCGAGAAGCTTACAACCCCCACCAGGCAGTGTACCTGATCGTTGTAGTATAGTATAGTGACAAGTACCGGGGGATTGATCGTTTAGCTTAGGAATAGTGTCGCTAGGATTAGAAAGCCTAAATACTAGTTCTAAAGGTGAGGGATGATTATTTTTGTATTTTTATATTTTTATGAAAGCAAGTAAAATCTCGGGTTTTGGAAGAGTGGGCGGAATTAGTTGCTATTCAACTAACCCAATACTAAGATGCAATCAAAATAAAATAATAAAAATGAAAATAAACTAATTAAACTAAAGTTGTGAGCAGTAATTGGAGAAAATGTGTTTACTTAGATTTCACTACTCCCTAGATATCTTTTACATGTTAATTACTTGTTATAATTGCATGGATGACGGATCGTATTTCTTAATACCATTCATGGGGTGGCACACATAACTCCCCAATTCTATGAGCTCTTATCTCCTCCTACACCATGCCCAACACAACTATAGGGATTTTAAACAGTGGCTCATGCATTAAATACAACCAATAAAGACCTAGTGCGCCTCGGTTCATGTTTCTTAAGACGTTCAAGCATGTTACCATTTGGAGATCTGCCAGTTTTCTTAAGCCTAACATATAAATCATTCATCCAAGACAAGAATAAACAAGTAATCAACACATAATCAATATCTAGGTTTCATTAGATCTAAGCAAACACAAAAGAGATCTAGCCTAGCATGATAGAATTAAGACAAGAACAAGATATAGACAACCAACACATAGACATATTGATTGAATTAGAAGAACACTTATCTTGATTAATCATGCAAGGTATCAAGGGGTTGGAACCCTTGAAAAACCTGTAAAGTTACACCAAAATCGTACTTAGGGTTTCTCCTAAAACTTCTCTCTTTAAATGTGAAAAACTAGAAAACTATATATAGGAAAATAGGGATGACGGCGTCAAGAACAAAGGTGTGACGCCGTCATCTCGCCGCCAAATACTTCCTCGGACGGCCTTGATCTACTTCTGACGCCGTCAAGGCCTAGGCCGTCACACAAATTACTCTTGACGCCCTGTGTGTGACGCCGTCATCAACTACGGATTTTAATTCTTGGGGTTTGACGCCGTCAGGAAAACTCTTGACGCCTTCATGAACTCTCGGATTTTATTATTGAGGTTTGACGCCGTCAGGAAATTACTCTTGACGCCGTCACCTACTGTTCCCAGCATGGAAAATTGAGACTTTGCCGTTTTCTTCACTTTTATGCTCCAAAAACGTCCAAAATGGCTTCTTTTCCAGAATTCACTCTCCAAGTACCTAAAATCACAAAAGGAACGATTTAGGGCAATATTTGATCAAATAAGTTCGGATTCAGGCTTAAATGACCCCCTAAAAGTGGTTCATTTTTCCCCTTATCATATACCCTTACACTTGAGATTTGCTTGTCCTCAAGTAAATGCGCTTTTATTCTAATCAAAAGACCAGTTAGAGGTCATTTAACACTAATATAAAAGTAATTACAACAAATAATCGTTCCACTAAAGACCAATAGACAAGCTCGGAGGTCATACACTAGCACCTCACAAATAGTGTTTAGATACTCACATCTCTCGGGTGTAATAAAGTAATATAACATTATGGAAATGGAAGATATCTCTCACTACCTGTCATAGCAAAATAGATTACCATAGGCTTGGGAAAGGATCAAACCTCCACCACATGGCATAAGCACCTAGGATAAACTATCAAAGAGGTCTTTTAAAGGGTTGTAACGTTAGGTATAGGGATATGAATTACAAGGTTTTGTTGGATAAAGGAAGTTTTACTGGTGGCGAGTTAACAATCTTGGTTAATTACATGTACAATATGGCGTTGCTAAGCCAAGACTAGACTCGACTTAAGCTAATAAATGAGAAATAACAAAAACATAAAATGAACATAGAATAAAAAGGGATGGTAGTCCGTATGTTTTTTTTTTTTTTTTTGCATACACTCTTACCCTACCATCCAAAGTAATACATCATAGGGAATGAACATTTCCCTTACACTTGAATTTTTACATACTTTACAATTAAACTAATCTAATGACTCGAATTAAGAAAATCAAAACACTTGGAGTACTTTTAAGATTAACGTACATATGGGGGTAATAATTGATGTTCTTCCCCATTACTCCATAAAATAAGTACTTACCCATGAGTCCCAATCGTCCCAAAACAATATGTACAAGGATATGACTCGACTTAGCAACCATGTAATCAATTAGAAAGTTAACTTAGGGTTTAACAAATAACAATAATGCACTAAAGATGAGTGCATACACGGAAGGCTAAGGCGATTTGGGTGTACATTTAAGTGGGGTGTAACAAATTCTTCCTTTAAGTAAGATGCTTAAAGTTAGAAACGAAAAGATAGGCTCGGAGGGGTGTACTAGGGGTTTCGTGTACTAAAAATGAGTACAACGCTAAGGGTGTGGGAAAAATTAGTTGACTTAACTAGTCAAGTAATATGACTTAAATGGTCAAGTAATTATGATACGGGTTTAACACAAGGGTGATCCTAATGCCTCTTATCATGTAGTAAATCCTACCACACGAATGTAGTCTCACTAGCGGTCTCGGGATGCATCGCTAACGCAAGTTCTAGAATCTAAATGCTACCGGTACACTCATAAGCACTAATAATGAATGCTTTTCCTATCAAATCTAAAGGCGAACCTCACATATTTGGGTGGAAAATTTTTCTGAATATACGGTTATGTGCTAGTCATACAATCTCCTATCCATGAGACGCTTGCTATGGCTAAAGTTTCACTCCTAAATGTTGTAAAAAATTTTAAATTTGGCGCTAAAATTGCACTAACAAGTATTTCTCATAGTTTTATTACACATCTACCATCAAACAAAACAAACTCAAGCGAAAGTGCATATGTAAGGTATCATCTTTTTACCCTCCCCTTACACTTAAGATGAACATTGTCCCCAATGTTCAAGTAAAGAATGTAAAAGTGAAAAAGTAAAGAGAATGAAATCAAATACTCCCCTGATTCGCTCGGTATGGATAATAGGATGGCCAGGTTAAATCTTCCTCCAAGAAAATGAACAATCAAAGCATCCCTTCCAGAATATAAATCATCTCCTTGTCGAACATAACCTGTAAATCCTGACAAAAATAGACAAGACAACCTCGCGTAAAATCGGCGGCATCCTATATAAGTTACTAAATCCTAGAAAACAAAGTAAGATATAATGCTTGTGGAATGAAGTTTGCAGATTTCCTGGAGATTATAAAACTTAATAATTCACAAAAACCATAAGACTCCGTTAGAAAAACAAAACCGGTAAAATTTCCAGATTTTTACTCCTGACGCCGTAAGAATGGATCTGCAGAAATTCTTATGTTAAGTTTCCGGAAAATTTCTGGAAAAAACTTGGTCCTACTTCCTGGAAAATCCTGCAAAACTTCATTATGACTCAATACAAGCATTTGACTCTAACAAATACGAATATACATGTTCATTTAATATTGTGGAGAATCATGATCGTGTGTTTCTTGAAAACATATTTGGGGTTTCCCCTTACACTTATCTTTTGCAAAAATACTTTTAGGTTGAAGTTAAGACTAGGCCAAACAACATAGTAAAGTATTTCCACATTTTAATTGAGAAACATGATCTGCCAACAATAAAAATAAAGCATGCATACGGAAGCAAATAACAATCAAACAAATAAAATCACACAAAACATGGGTTGCCTCCCAAGAAGCGCTTTTCTTTATTTACGAGTCTTGTAGCTAGACTCAAGGTCATGGGTTACTACGTGATCTCATCATCAAACGTCACATCCTCCTCACTAATCATTTCATTGTTATTCTCTTGGTAATGTTTTACACGTTGTATGTTAACAGTGAACTCCCTACCTTCATCATCAATTAACACTACCGCTCCAAATTTAGAAGAATTCTTTACCGTGAACGGTCCATACCATCTAGACTTAAGTTTTCCCGGAAATAATCTCAACCGAGAATTGTATAATAGGACCTTGTCTCCCTCTGAAAATTCTTTGGGTTTCTTAATTCTCTGGTCATGCCATCTTTTAGCTCTTTCTTTATATGTGATGGAGGATTCGTAAGCTTCTAGCCTAAGCTCATCAAGCTCGTGTAATTGCAAGAACCTATTGTTTTCGGCAGTCGTGTAATCTAGGTTGCATGTCTTAAGCGCCCAATAAGCCTTGTGTTCTAGTTCTACCGGTAGGTGGCATGCCTTACCATACACCATGCGGAATGGGGTCGTTCCAATAGGTGTTTTGTAGGCGGTTCTGAATGCCCATAAGGCTTCGTCGAGTTTAAATGACCAGTCCTTTCTGTTTTGACTAACCGTTTTTTCAAGTATTCTTTTAATAGCTCTATTGGTGTTTTCGACTTGGCCATTGGTCTGTGGATGATAGGCGGTGGAGAATCGATGGGGTACTCCATATCTCTTCATGACCTTTTCCATTTGTGCATTGCAAAAATGAGTTCCCCTATCACTGATGAGAGCTTTAGGAATCCCGAATCTTGCGAAAAGCTTCTTCAGGAAATGAATAACTACTCTGGCGTCATTGGTCCTAAGGGCTTGTGCCTCAACCCATTTTGAAACATAGTCAATAGCGACTAATATGTACTCGTTCCCCCTGAAGATGGAAAGGGTCCTATGAAGTCAATCCCCCAAACATCGAAGACCTCACAAACTTGTATAAAGTTTTGAGGTGCTTCATCCCTATGTGACATATTTCCGGCACGTTGACACGCATCACACGCCTGTACCATTTCTTTTACATCACAGAAAATTGTAGGCCAATAGAATCCCGCATCGAGAATCTTTCAGGCGGTAACGTTTATCCCATGATGCCCCCCAGAGGGACCAGAGTGACATTCCCTCATAATCTTTACCGCCTCATTTTCCGAAACACAACGCCTTATAATTTGGTCAGGACACCTTCGGAATAAAAATGGCTCTTCCCAAAAGTAGTATTTAAGCTGAGAAAAGAACCTTTTTCTTTCGTATCTAGTCAGGTGTTCAGGAACAAGTCTACATCTACTTGCGAAGTAATTAGCAAAATCGGCGTACCACGGCTCCGAATCAATCATTAACATCAGTTGTTCGTCAGGAAACGAATCCCTAATCTCACTTCTATCGTGCTTATCCAAGGGGTTTTCGAGACGAGATAGATGATCTGCGGCCAGATTTTCTGCCCCCTCTTATCGCGAATCTCAACATCGAATTCTTGTAACAACAAGATCCACCGAATTAGTTGTGGCTTAGCATCCTGCTTCGCAAACAGATATCGAAGAGCCGAGTGATCAGTGAAGACGACTGTCTTTGAAAGGACAAGATATTGTCAGAATTTGTCGAATGCAAACACTACGGCTAATAATTCTTTTTCGGTGGTGGAGTAATTCTCTTGAGCAGGATTCATGGTTTTGCTAGCGTAATAAATAGGTTGGAAAAGCTTGTCATGACGTTGGCCCAACACAGCCCCGACAGCGAAATCGCTAGCGTCACACATGATTTCAAACGGTAACTCCTAGTTGGGTGTGATCATGATTGGAGCTTGTGTGAGCTCCTTTTTTAAGAAATCGAAAGCATCTTTGCATTCTTGGGAAAAATTGAACGGAGCATCCTTCACAAGCAATTGAGTCATTGGCCGGGTAATTTTGGAGAAGTCTTTGATGAATCTCCGATAAAATCCGGCGTGCCCCAAAAAGCTGCGTATTGCCTTAACGGTCGTGGGGTATGGTAACTTAGATATAGCTTCAACTTTAGGTTGGTCCACCTCTATTCCGTTCCTTGAGATCTTATGCCCTAACACAATCCCTTCCTTTACCATGAAATGACACTTTTCCCAGTTTAACACCAAGTTGGTTTCCTCACAACGTTTAAGCATCTTTTCAAGATTAGCAAGACAGCGGTCGAAGGAGTTTCCGAAGACTGAAAAGTCATCCATGAACACTTCCATGCTGTCTTCCATGAGTTCGTGAAAGATTGCGGTCATGCAACGTTGGAAAGTGGCGGGAGCATTACACAGCCCAAAAGGCATCCTTTTGTAGGCAAATGTTCCATAGGGGCAAGTAAACGTGGTTTTTTCTTGGTCCTCGGGTGCTATGGGAATTTGAAAATATCCAGAGAATCCATCCAAGAAGCAATAGTACTCGTGTCCAGATAATCTCTCTAACATCTGATCAATGAATGGTAAGGGAAAGTGATCTTTCCTCGTGGCATCATTGAGCTTTCGATAGTCGATGCATACCCGCCATCCAGTGACAGTTCTCTGGGGCACCATCTCACCCTTGTCATTCTTTACTACAGTCATCCCACCCTTTTTAGGTACAACCTGCACAGGACTGACCCATGGGCTATCCGAGATCGGGTAAATCAGTCCTGCATCCAAAAGTTTGATAACTTCTTTCTTTACTACTTCCTTAATGTTAGGGTTCACGCGCCTCTGGGGTTGCACGGTAGGTTTATAATCTTCCTCCATGAGAATCTTATGTGTGCAAAAAGTTGAGTCAATCCCCTTAATGTCGGCCACACTCCATGCGAGTACCCCCTTGTATTTTTTTAGGACCTCTAAGAGTTTAACTTTTTGTTCATGTTCCAAGGAAGAGTTTATGATTACCGGGAGTTGGTCCTCCCCCTGAAGGAAGGCATACTCCAAATGGTTAGGAAGCTCTTTAAGATCAACGTTAGGGGGTTCGATAATAGAGGGTTTGAGCTTGTTCTCGGGCTTTCGGAGCTCGAGATGCTCCGTTGCCTCTTGTCTGGGGTAGAAGGAGACTGCATTAACATCCTCCGTCTTTTCTACCTCTAGCAAAGGCAGAAAACTCTCGTCCCGTAGCTAGCCCTCATCGATCTGTTCATCGACGCAACTATCAATGACATCTGTGAGTTCATCTACTTCCTCGATAAAGTAGAGCCGGTTGGCTGCTTCGAGGGAGAGGTCCATAGAATCCTTAATGTCAAAGGTTGTGCTATCGTCTCCCACTCGTAAGGTTAATTTGCCATCGTAGACATCGATGACTGCACGAGCGGTAGCAAGAAATGGTCTACCTAAGATGATAGGTACCAAGTCATCCTCCTCCATATCCAGGATTACGAAGTCGACCAGGAATTTGAATTTCCCAACTTTGACTAGCACATTTTCGCATATTCCTACGGGGTACTTGACCGATCTATCGGCTAGTTGGATGTTCATACGGGTAGACTTCAATCCAGAGTATCCTAGTTTACGGAACATAGAGTGAGGCATGAGATTGATACTTGCTCCCAAATCGGCAAGAGCATTCTTGATTGATAGAGGTCCTATGGAGCAAGGTAGGGTGAAGCTGCCCGGATCGTCTACCTTCTTTGGTAGCCCTCGATGGGTTACTACCGAGCATTCTTCCCCCAGGGTCACAAGACCTTCGAGTTTCTTTCTGTTAGCGAGTAGCTTTTTGAAGTATGTGCTATACTTTGGCATGTGATAGCAAGCATCAAGGAGAGGTATGGTGACAACTGAGTCTTTTAGGTATGACAAGAACCTCTTGTTATCATTCTCAGTTTTCTGGTTCCTTAATCGGGACGGGAATGAGATTCTCACAGGTTGGTTAGGCAGGGCTGATGGGGAAGGGGTCGTCACAGGCGGTTGGTCTGGGGCACCACTGCCGACATCCTCCTCCTCCTCAGGTTTGTTTGGGTCGAGGGTGATGGGGGACGAGCTTGGGTAAGGAGGGTCCTTGGTTGTCGTTCCAGCTCGCGTGGTTATTGCGAGCACGGGGCCTTTTTTGCTTACTGATAGCGTTTGAAGATTATCTAGGGCTGAGTTAAGCTTGTTGAAAAATTCTCCAATACCCTCATGCTGCTCGTCGAAAAGCTCATTAAGGCCTTTCATTTGTAAGTCTTTTTCTTGAGTGAAGTGACCAAGGTCATCTTCGAAATTGCTCCTGATTTTGAATTCAGGGCCTTCCTCCCCTTCTCTTTTCTTTACCAGATTTCCCCAAAGAGTATAATCATCATTTTGGTAAAAAGGCAAAAGGGAGGGATCAGCATAAATGTCCCCTCCTGACAAGCACGCATGTTCAGTTGTGGCTGCTCCTCCGCATTCTTCTACCTCATGCGGGCCTCCACAGTAATCGCAGATCAAGTAAGGATTCGACAGCTGTTTAGGTAATTGCGATCCAGCTAGGTAATCCACTCTTTTGTGAATTTTGCTCAACCGATCCGAGGTGATCTAAAAAATGTTGACAGTCGACTCAGGTTCGTCCCAAGTGTCATCCTGGTCTTGAGCATATTCTTCAATCCTATCCTATCCTTCCTCGGCACTAAGATTGGCCAATCTTCCTTTCCTAGATTGGTTAATTCCGTTTCGGTCATTAGAGGAGATATTTTTGTAGAAGATTTGGACCAAGAGCCAAAGCTCAATGCCATGATGGGGAACTTGTCTTATTAAATCTTTGAATCTAGTCCACGATTTATAGAAGGGTTCGTCCTTCCCCTTTCGGAAACGGAGGATCCTATCTCTAAGTGCTGAGGTTTTTCCAGGTGGAAAGAACTTCTCATAGAACTTGGATATGAGTTGCTCCCATGTGAAGATAGATTCAGAAGGGAGTTTGTCATACCATTCTTGGTCTTTTTCATATAAGGTGAAAGGAAAGAATCGCAATCGGGATGTGTCTCTAGTAGCCCCATTCGTATGGAGGGTGTCCACTATTTTCAGGAAGTCCTTGATGTGTTGGATTGGATTTTCCTCATCTAGTCCGCTAAATTTACACACATTTTTGACAAGCCAAACATCGTTTGCATGCAAGACCTCGTTGGTATGTTCGTTTGGGTAGACAATGGCGTATGAGAAGCCACGAGAGGTTGGGGAGGAGTAGTCCTTAAGGCGCTTAGGAATGGGGGTTGCGGGAGTACTCATCTCGTCGTTGGGTTGGGAGCTAGGGGTTGTGACATGATTTTCTGAATTTTCTTCAGAAAGAGGTGCATCAAAATCGATGGCAACGCAAGATGGTTCAGAAGTTGAGTGATATTGTCTCAATCTATGCATTTCTCTTTCGGGTTCCGCATAGGGCAAGACAAGGTTTCGAGTGGAACTACGACTCCTAGTGATCCTAAGGTTAAGGGATTCGTCATTTGCCATGATGGCAGGTGGTGAAGAGTTACGAACAAAGACACGAAGAAATAAGATAGACTAAAGAAAACCTAAAAATAAAAATAAATTCTTACTAGAAAGGAATCTAGCAAGTAGACCTAATAAAAAGAAATTCTAACCTAGACAATAACTATTCCCCGGCAGCGGCGCCAAAAACTTGATGCGTGGGAATCGCAACAGGCTTTACCTCTCGAGGGATCTCGAGAAGCTTACAACCCCCACCAGGCAGTGTACCTGATCGTTGTAGTATAGTATAGTGACAAGTACCGGGGGATTGATCGTTCAGCTTAGGAATAGTGTCGCTAGGATTAGAAAGCCTAAGTACTAGTTCTAAAGGTGAGGGATGATTATTTTTGTATTTTTATATTTTTATGAAAGCAAGTAAAATCTCGGGTTTTGGAAGAGTGGGCGGAATTAGTTGCTATTCAACTAACCCAATACTAAGATGCAATCAAAATAAAATAATAAAAATGAAAATAAACTAATTAAACTAAAGTTGTGAGCAGTAATTGGAGAAAATGTGTTTACTTAGATTTCACTACTCCCTAGATATCTTTTACATGTTAATTACTTGTTATAATTGCATGGATGACGGATCGTATTTCTTAATACCATTCATGGGGTGGCACACATAACTCCCAAATTCTATGAGCTCTTATCTCCTCCTACACCATGCCCAGCACAACTATAGGGATTGTAAACAGTGGCTCATGCATTAAATACAACCAATAAAGACCTAGTGCGCCTCGGTTCATGTTTCTTAAGACGTTCAAGCATGTTACCATTTGGAGATCTGCCAGTTTTCTTAAGCCTAACATATAAATCATTCATCCAAGACAAGAATAAACAAGTAATCAACACATAATCAATATCTAGGTTTCATTAGATCTAAGCAAACACAAAAGAGATCTAGCCTAGCATGATAGAATTAAGACAAGAACAAGATATAGACAACCAACACATAGACATATTGATTGAATTAGAAGAACACTTATCTTGATTAATCATGCAAGGTATCAAGGGGTTGGAACCCTTGAAAAACCTGTAAAGTTACACCAAAATCGTACTTAGGGTTTCTCCCAAAACTTCTCTCTTTAAATGTGAAAAACTAGAAAACTATATATAGGAAAATAGGGATGACGGCGTCAAGAACAAAGGTGTGACGCCGTCATCTCGCCGCCAAATACTTCCTCGGACGGCCTTGATCTACTTCTGACGCCATCAAGGCCTAGGCCGTCACACAAATTACTCTTGACGCCCTGTGTGTGACGCCGTCATCAACTACGGATTTTAATTCTTGGGGTTTGACGCCGTCAGGAAAACTCTTTGCGCCTTCATGAACTCTCGGATTTTATTATTGAGGTTTGACGCCGTCAGGAAATTACTCTTGACGCCGTCACCTACTGTTCCCAGCATGGAAAATTGAGACTTTGCCGTTTTCTTCACTTTTATGCTCCAAAAACGTCCAAAATGGCTTCTTTTCCAGAATTCACTCTCCAAGTACCTAAAATCACAAAAGGAACGATTTAGGGCAATATTTGATCAAATAAGTTCGGATTCGGGCTTAAATGACCCCCTAAAAGTGGTTCATTTTTCGCCTTATCATTGACAGTATCCTTTTGCTACCAAGCGTGATTTGTTACGTATGACAGTTCCTTCTACATCCAGTTTGTTTTTCCAGATCCATTTTAAGCCAATGACAATGACTCCTTCAGGTTTTTCAACCATTTCCCAGACTTCCAATCTTTGAAATGATTCAAATTCCTCTTGCATAGACTCAATCCAGTTTTCGTAGGTCATAGCTTCTTTGACGTTCTTTGGCATGGTTTCACATACTGTGAGTGCGTATATGCAAGTTTCACCGTCTATGTGAAGGCGTTGTCTTGTCATAATAGGTGCATCTGGATGGCCAATAATTTGAACTAATGGGTGATCTCTAGGCCATTTGTGTGTTGAAGGGTGAAGTTGATAAGTATCTCGCAAGTGAGCAGGATCCAAATTGCGTGTAGATGACTCAGCAATGTCAGGGATAAGTGGAGCCGGTGCAAATGGGTTAATGAACAGTTCTGGGTCATGCTCTGCGGTTTGTGGAACTGATAAAGGTATGGAGTCTCCAGCTGATTGTCGTGAGTTGGACCCGGTTTGTTCTGTTGTTGTTGGGGATATAATTGGAGGACCGTCTCTTCCAATAGTTGTTGTTGTTTGTTGAGGTGTATCAGGTACTTGATGTTGATCAAGATGTGCAGCGGAATTTGGTGAGGCCTCAGATGGACGGTTAACAATCGTATCATCAAACAATGGAGCAAACAAGGTTTCCACTTCTTTACGGGAGAGTGACAATGGTTCAGCCGAAGATTCCAGAAAGTTGAGACGGTTGGATGCGGGTCCTAAACTGTTTTGCTCAAAAGCCATTTGAGTGAGTTCATCGAAATTAGCATGAATAGTCTCTTGAATTTCTCTTGTACGACGATTCCATATCCGAAAGCATTTTGAATTTTCACAGTATCCAACAAATATTCTAATGTCAGCCTTTGCTTTAAGTTTACCTAGATCATCACGATCATTAACTGGATAACATAGAGCTCCAAATACATGAAAGTAACTGATGTTCGGTTTCCTTTTGTGAACAATTTGATAAGGGGTTTTGTGATGGCGTTTTGTGATCATACAACGGTTTTGAGTGTAACATACGGTTGAAACAGCTTCCGCGCATAAGTAATCCGGTAATTGAGCATTGATTAACATCGTTCGAGCAGCTTTCACTAACGTTCTGTTGCATCTTTCGACTACTCCATTCTGTTCGGGTGTTCGTGGAATGGATGTTTGATGTTCAATTCCCACTTTCTCAAAATACGACCTTAGAGTCTGATTCTTAAATTCTGTGCCATTGTCAGTTCTAACAATTCTGACTGTGTTACGTAGCTGAACTTGTATTTTGGTGAGAAATGTGATGATCATTTGAGGAGCTTGATCTTTACTTCGAAGAAAATAAACCCAAGTCCAGCGGGAATAATCATCAACAATTACTAAAATGTAGCGTTTACCGTTGATACTTTGAACACGCATCAGACCACACTAATCCATATGAAGCAGTTGTAAAACATGATTAGTACTGTGTTCAGGTTTTGAGGGAAAATGAGCATGGGTACTTTTTCCTTGTTCACAGGCTGGACATAGGTAATCTTTGGCATAGCGGAATCTTGGAAAGCCTTCGACCAATTTATGACGAGCGATATCAGTCATCATTTTGAAATTCAACTGAGAAAGGCGTTTGTGCCATAACCATGATTTAGTCATTTCAACTTTGGATAGAAGACAAATAGGAGATGAAGCAATCATGTCAGACATTGAAATTGTGTAAAGATTAGTGCCACGCTTGCCTGACATCAGATCATTTCCTTGTAAATCACGAACAAAACAAGTTTTCTCTCGAAATGCTACTTCTAAATCCCCATCACAAAATTGACCGACTGAAAAGAGGTTGTGACCCAAGCCTTCAACATAGTAGACTCTGCTAATTTCAATATTCCCATTCACATAGTCACTGTAACCCATGATTAGAGCGTATTGATCATTCCCGAATCTGACAGTTCCGATAAACTTTGAGACAAAGTTTGCTAACAGTTTGAGATTGCCTGTCATATGTCGGGTGCAACCGCTATCAACAATCCAGAGAACAATCTGAACCACCTACATCACAAGGAGACGACAAATATGGAACAGAAGTAAGGGTGGAACTCGAAGAAATGGTGGGTTCCTGTTGGTTAGAAGCATAATTATTCAATAGTTTAGGAATCCATTTAAAATTTAGTTTGTATTGTAACCAACGTTGCCAGTTCCAACTAGTTTTTGCTTTATTTTTGGTAAATTCACTAGCTTTTGGCTTGTTCCTAGATTTGATGATTTTTGCTGTGGGGGTGACTACAACATCATTCGAAACAATAGTTGGCAGTTTTCCTAAGGTAGACTTAGAGGCGGTAGTGGGCCTAGAAGGAATGCCTGATCTACGTTTCTTGTGATGATTTAAGAGATTATTAGCTACACATTTAGTATGATCACCAGATAACACACTTTAACAACAAAACACACAAGATGCATTAATATTCAAAACATTCAAAGGTTCATCATTCGTTACATTAAGATTTTGATTACAATTTGCCAGATTAGAATCTAAATCAGATGCAACATGAGTTTTATTCAAGTTCCAAAGGTGAGCTTCTACTTCTTGCACTTCTAGTGTTCCTCTTCTACGTTGCGAGAGCCTAGTCTTTTTAGTCTTCTTAATGCTTTTTGTCTTTGGTCTGCTAACGCTCTTAGGGGAAACTAGTCTTGTAGAAGTGGAAGAGCTAATATTAGAACTCTGAGCATTATTACCCTTATCTGTTTTGTCTATTTGAAACATTCCTGGTGCTATCACTGTGGTGTCAACAAACTTTTCTTTTTGAAGTAGCTTAATTTTCTCTTTTAAATCAATGATGATGTGATTTTTATCCTGAATGTCAGACTCAAGTAAACCATTGCAATAATGAATGTGATCGCGGTTTTGTTGCCATTCGACGTTTTCAATTTTTAACTTCGCAATTTCTTTTTCATATTGAAGACATTTATTATTGAGAAAAACACTGTCTTTGCAAAGTTGACAACTTTTTGAAACATTTTGATTTTGTAGTTGCAATTCCGTTTCAAGACTTTGAGCTTGACACCATTCAAGCCTTTGTTTGAGTTGACAATTTTCTTTTGAAAGTTTGTTTCTAACATCATCACTGTTTTTACGCAACGTTTCATATTTATGTTTTAATGTCTCAGTTTCCTTATTCAGCAAATCAATGTCAGCGCAGTAATTATCAAACATCATAGCATTGCTGGATTTGTAAAGATCATTCATAATGATAGAAAAAATATCAGCTGTGAGAACTTTTTCCAAGAGTCGATCAGAATCCGTTTTCAAAAATCTATTTTTGTGTTGTTGAACCAAAATTGCATTTTCATTTAAAGTGAAAACGTTTTGCATTGATTTAACTTCTTTTTGGAGTTCCTGTTCCCACCGAGTAGCACAATGACGCAAGTTTTGAACTAAAGGCAGAAATTGTTTTTGAAAAATTTCTCGCTTTTCGCGCTCGTAAGCTGACTGAAAAGTAGCAATTTTTATTTCCGAATTATGTTCAATTACGTTTTCCAAGTTTTCGATGCCTTTCATGAAAGTTTTAAAATATTCTAAGACTCGACAACATGTGGGTAAAGGTGTCACAGTACCAGAAGATGGTAATGGACCATTTACTTGTGCCACGGGTTTGACAGGAGCCCCATTGGAAGATGAAACATAAGACTCAGTTACATACCATGATTTCTTAGGTATTTCTCGTGCTGGAACAAAAGATTTTGAAATATGAGGAACTTTTGAGTAATCATATGGTTTGCAATATTTAACTTGACTCATTTTTGATCAATTCTGTTCTTCAAGTTCTTCTTCTTCCTCAGTATTATATACAATAACACGCACAATATTATTATCCATCAATTGGTCCATACTGTAAAGTTTAGGAATTGTTTTGAACGCAGTGTGAAGAAAAGTTGATCTGTAATCGCCAATGGCAAAACCTTTATCGGGTCTTGGTTTTAAAGTAAACTTTGGAATTGTTGTTACAGATTCTCCATGTTTGTAAATGATATTTTGAAATTCGTTTATTTGACGTTCGAGAGTGATATTTTCTTCAATTAAAGAATTTTCTATTTCTCTTTTTTGCACTTTGTGTTCATAAAATTCCTGTTTACAATTTGACAACTCTGTTTGTGTTTTTGAAAGTTCCATTTGAAGTTGTGCAACTTGTTTTTTAAGATCATTTTTATCATTTTCCAGTTTGGAAACCAATTTACCGTTTGACTCAATTAACTCATGCATTTGCTTTTGAAGATTTTGTTCTTTAACATACGATTCCTGAAATGACTTTTCAAAACACTTTTCACGTTTAACTGCATTTTGAAAATGTGAAAGTTGTATTTTATAACATTCAATGTCCTTTTTCAAAACTGCATTTGTTTCTTTCAAAACTTTATTTTGCTCGTTCCGTTTCTGAGTAATAAGAATTTGTGCTTGAACTTGTTTGGCCATGACAATATAGTCAGGATCTGGATCAGAAGAAGGTTTGTGTTGTTCAACATGATCATTTTTATCTTGCTCAATAGGATCATCAAATGAAACGACAGTGTCATCATCAAATATAACATCTGTGTTTAATTGTTCATCTTCTTGAGAAGATAAAAAGGATTCAGACAGAACAACTTGCGCCTTATCTGATTCAGAAGCAGAGGGTGATGCATTTTCTTGTATTGAACATTTGGTTAGGTCATGTACCTGAGACAAACCATCAGTGTCATACACTGGGCCTGAATCATTCAACTAGAGTTCCTGCATGTTGGCCATAAGCATCACAGCTGCATTGGCTTCAAGATCTTCCATATCGTCATCGTTGTAAGTATTAGCGAAGAAACTATTCTCTTGTTCAGTGAAAGTTCCTTCCTTTTCATCTTTGTGAGCCATTAGTAATGCCTGTTTGTGAAACTGACTGCCCTGGGTTCTCTGATTTGAACGTTTTGTTGCAATATGACCTTTTTCGTTGCAGTTGTAGCACCATAACGCATTCCTAGATTCTGTATTGCCATTTGCCACATTGTCATTTCTTCTCTGAGGAGCACCTGAATTGTTTTTGAATCCCCTATTGTTGTTAAACCTTTGTCCATAGCCAGAATTTCCTGAATACCCTCCTGAACCTGAACGTCCAAGATTACGGTTTTGAATCTCAACCCGACCATCTTGAATGACAGCTTGATTCCTTGTATTTGATGAAGAACGAAGACGATTGTTAGTCTTGTTTGAGAATTTGCTGAAAGCACGAGCGATACGAGCAAGTCCCTGATTCAACGTATTGACGTCTTCATCATCATCATCATCTTCTATCTGATTCGAGTAGTACATGCTATCATGGTTGTCATATGGAGCAAGTTGAGGAGAAGCCTGTTGCGAGGATGATTCATATGGGACCATTTTGTGTGAGGTTGCAGGTTGTGGGTAACTGAAATAATTTTGTTCCTGAACATAAGTGTGATTAGTCATTGGAGGTTGTGCAACTTGAGATTGAGCAACGAGTGCTAGTGGATTTGAAGTAGGTGGTGGTGTATATCCTCCTCGTGCAGCTCTATCTTTTTCAACTTCAGATTCATGGTGCTTGAGATAGTCATACACCAAACCATATGGAGCATCATGAAGATTCTTAGCTTGTCTCACAAATGTCACATACTTTTGCCAATCATAACCCAGACTACTGACAAATTTCGTATTGACTGCGATCCTTGGAAGGTGTACTTCATGTCTCTCTAAGTCATTGACAACATTGGTGAAACGATGATAGTAAGATTCAAGTGATTCCCCTGGTTTGATCATGAAGTTAGTGTATTCCAAGTAAAGTTTAGATTCCATGTCTTCTTTGTTTAGTTGTGTGCCTTCCATAAGTAGATGGACGTGTTCCCACATAGCTTTCGCAGTTGTCTGAGCATCAACACTTCTGAATATTGGATTTGGTATTCCCTGAAGTATGTAAGCCATATCATACTCATCTGCTTCACGATGAAGATGTTGTTCAGTAGTGAGTGCAGACTCAGGAACTGGTACAGCAGTTGGAGCTACTAGAGGATCAGCAGATGGGTCACCTCCAACGTAGTTAATAGGCCACTGAAACGGTCCTTCAAGGATAACTTGTTTCATGTACTTACCATTGGGTTTCTTGAGTTCTATAAACCTTAAGAATCGACTTGCCCACTGAACATAATTACCCAATGTAAGCATTGGTGGAGTGTTAATAGATCCTGCTTCATGTCTGGATTGTTGAGTTGAGATTACTTCACACATTCTGTCAAACCAGTGAGTTTGTTTTGATGGAAGTTGGCCTTGTTGTTGTGGCATTGGATAGGATTGTTGTATTGGAACCATCTGATGTTGTTGCATGAGAAGATGTTGTTGTGAGTAAACCGGTTGTTGATGATACTGTGGTGATTGTTGATACTATTACTGTTGCTGGTAATACTGCTGATTCTGATGTTGCTGAGGATGGTTAAAGTTATAGTACGGTGGTTGAGACATAATGAAACACTTGTGTGAAAAATGGATCTTGTAGAAGGTATAGGTTTAGCCAAATTTCGAAAACTTGCACAACTTGTGATTGCGAAACTTGTGACTTGTGATTGCGAAACTTAGTATAAAAGTATTCTCGAAAACTGTTGAACCTTGAGATTGCGAAACTTTAGAGATTGCGAAATTAAGGAATTTCGAAAGTTTAGTTGCAAAACTTTGTGGCTTCAATTTTTTCGCGAAACTTAGTGAATGTAGGATGTTTTCGAAACTTTTAAAGTTTGCGAAAAAATTGTGATTTCGAAAAAAAACACAAACTTACTAACAAAATTTCGAAATTAATCCAAAAGTCGAAGTACTTTTCTTTCTTATACAAGAGAGAAAATACTGAGTTCACGATTCGTAAGTTGATAGGAAGCAAACTATTGAGATTTCGAAACTTGGGCAGTTTGGCGATTTCGAAACTTGGGCAAAAATTGTATTCAAGGAAAGCAGACAAAAAAACTCGTTTTTATTTAAAGATTCTTGTACTTTTAGGTATAAAATGAGGAGATCTTTAAGAAAGTTGAAAACTTGATAAACTTTTTCAAAAATGAAAAAGATTTCGAAAACAAGTACAAAAAACCAAATCGTAAGTTTTGATAAAAGTTTGGAACTTTTTTGTTTGTTTTGATTTATAGCACAAGTTTGTAAGCAAAGATGTGATAAAAACCAAGAAACAAACAAGAAAGTACTAAAATTTTAACAAAAAACGATTTAAAAAACAAGTTTAAGGATCGAATTCAATAAAAACAATAACTACACCTTCATATGGCGAATGATACCACTTGTTAGGTACCCATATTGATACCACACAAGCAAGAATGAGATAGATATAAGGATTTGGGTGATTATAAGAATAAGAGAAATATAAGTGCAAGAGTTTCTTTAAGATATCAAATAACCAACCAAGTATTACATGAGACCTAAGCATGGTATTTATAGGTAAGGAGCTAGGGCAACACTCCTACTCCTTCCCTTCATACAAACTTGTGGGCTTTGAGCCCATGGACCATATAACTTAAGTCTAGTAAACTTGAAACATTACACAAATGGAAGTAAATAATAACTAAGCAACCTAGTGTTATTACAAATGACCGAGACTTGATAAAATAGTAAAACTTCGTTCCCAACAAGTTCACTCATGAATTGCCTCGTTTTATAGCTATACTGCAATCCTGCCCGACTTGACCCGACCAGTTGACTCGTTACCTATTGTATTTTGTTCGTCATGACTTATTTAAAGAACCACCTTCGATGTTGATGCAGGTTTTATCGACCAGGTCTTAAATTTATATTAGCTCGATTACCTAAGGTCTAGCTATTTGCACTAACGGACAGAGAATCAGGTCGGGTGTAGACTAGTAATCGGTAAAACCGAGGTCGTCCCAAGAGCTATATGGTTCGGATCTTAATTAAGTCTAGTGTCACTATTTTAACTGATTTGAAGGTTGAAATGATTAATTAAACTAAATAACTGAAAAGTAAATAAGCAGAAATGAAAGTAAGGTTGTGAGCAATAAGAGAGAAGTGTGTTAGCCTAATTACTCATCCTATATTGTTTACGATTATATTTACTATTAAGCTAATCTCATGCTTCAAGTGGGGCGGACATATATCACTAGGTTCATAGGGTCAAGTTCCCTAGCCTATCTCCCCCGAATCCTGCCGGGAACCAAAGGCACTACCCCTTGCTAGTAAGCCGACGTACGGTAGACGGGTTTGAGTCATTAAGTGCCACTACATGCTAGATTTATCCTTATGGTCCGTTGTCACGATCATAGACCATACTCTAACTACTTAAGTTTATCCAACCCGGAAAGTGGTCCTATAGTCAATTTGCACACAAGGCGAATGGCCAGTTGTCATCCCAACCATTTCCTTGCAACCTAACTACGCCAGGATCCTATGGTTAATGCCTCCGGCATACCAAATATAACCGGGTTAGGGAAAACTACCGCAACTAAATAATCTATGATAAACTAAGCATGCACACATTAGAAGCATTATAAAAAGCACGCAAACATAATCAAAACAATATAAGAATAATAACTAGGTTAGCACCAAGGGTGCTTAGCCGATCATATTAAATTCAACACTCGATTCAATGTTTACAAAAGTCATGAATATGAAATGTAAATGAAAATATGAAAAACTAACACTTATGGTGTTATAGAAGTGATCTCTCCCACAGAAATGCTCCGTATGCTGCTGTAGAATGGCCTTGAGAAAGCTCCCAACGATCTCTGATTTTGTGTGTGAGAAAGTTGTATGCAAAATGCAAAAATTAGGGTTGTATTTATAGGCCCGTCGTAGCTACGACGTAGCTCAAAAAGCGGTTATGTCGTAGCTAGTGTAATCCTGAGAAGATCTTATCCAAAAGCAATAGTTATGGCGTAGCTAAGGATTGTGCTACGTCGTAGCTTCCAATTAGGGTTTCTTCTACATCGTATTTGCATGTGTTGTTACGCCGTAGCTTAATTCTTGGATCTAGGATTACTCTCGTAGTCACTGCTATGCCGTAACTCAATGATTATGTTACGGCGTAGCCACCAATTCGAGGGATGCCTGAAAGACTTGATTTTGTTACGGCGTAACTCAGGATTTGGTTACGCCGTAACTCTTGATCCGCTTTGACTTTGGTCTTCAAGTTTGAGTTCCCAGCTACGACATAATAGAGAGTGAATGTTACGCCATAGCTCCTTCCAGCATACTAGAAATGTTTATCTTTTTGCGCGTTCTTTCGAATTTCTTCGTCTCTTTAGCTCCTATGCTCATTCTTGACCTAGATACAAAATGTAAAGAAATCAAAGTATACATCCACATAATAAGTAGAATAAATGAACATATTAGGAGGAAATTGACACTTAAATATCAGGATTATTTGACGTCATCAGATGTGCCTCTGGTCCACCATTGATATCCTCTATTAGTTCTTCAAACATCTTTTCCATCCCAACCTCCTGCTACCAAAATAATAATCCATTTCAATAATTTAAAATTACTAACAACATATAATGTATGCAAGTTTGAATTACTTCAAACACTGTAAACTCACAAAATTTTCAACCTTGGGAGTACAAAAGCATCACGACATTGGTTTCTCGTTTATAGCTCGCAACGACCAATGGCTTTTCTCATGCTTGTCGCCGCATAACGTGGACATTCTACTAGTTATAAGGGGGTGAGAGTCATGATTCGATACCTCCCCCATGATTCACCAGTAACCAATCATATCTTGCCACCTCATTCAATGATTAAACCATATCTCACCATACTTTTTAGTGGCAATCATGATTTAAATAAAAACTAATTTTATTATTTATTTTATATATTCATAATTATATTAAACAATTTAATCAAAACATTAAATTTTATTAATAATTCAAAGAAAATTACATAATACTTAGGAAAAAAAACATAATTATATCTAAAAATTGTAAGGCCATCCATATTTCGCCGCGAACTCACGTTTTTTGGTAAGAGTGATCTCTCGCATATCCGGATCGGTTATGTGATCGTGTGGATCATTGTAGAACTTCATCGCCCGGAAAAAAGCCTTTTCTTCAACATTACGGAGTTGTGCCGTGATTCGTGGTTTTATGTGATATCAATGATACATACAAAGTACGTGAGGAATTGACTAGTCAACCCTTCTGAGAAAGGCTAACTTGCAAACACCGTGAATACGATATATATATGTGATACCGGGCAAGTGATCACCCGGGTCGTGTCCTAACGAGGTGTGAATCGAGGATATCGTGTAAGGTTCGAGATTAAAATGCTTGTAAGGATGAGAGCTTGGTATTGTTTGGTATCGTGAACAATAACGTGAAACAATAAAATCTACAACATATTTGAAAAGTAAAGACTAATGTTTTAATTAGAATAAACGTGACCAAAAAAAAAAAAAAAAAAAAAAAAAAAAAACAACTAATTCTAAGCACGACTAGTCCTACGGGCATAAAATGGTTTTTCTACGTGCTGCGTGACAAAAGAAAATTTCTAGGAAAAAGGAAATTAATAGTTTGATAAAAATTCTAATTAATATGGATTAAAAAAACTATTTAACACTAATTAAATTCTAAATAATACTAAAACTATTTTAATAAATCTAAACTTTTTAGATTAATAGTACAACTAAGTTCTGATAACCAAAACCAACAGGTTCAATGCTTACGCTAAAGTGATATTAATGAAACTTGCAAATATCGCTGTAACTTTAAGTTAACACAACGGAATTTATGCTCAACATGAAATGATACACAAACTCAGGAAACCAAAAACACCAATTAACTTTAATGATTTTTATGCTTATAAGACCGTTAAGCTCCACTCCTTAGCCTGCGAAATGTAAGAAAACAAAGAAAAATAAAACTTCATAAAGGTTAGTACAAAAGCTAATGAATAACAATTTATAAGCGATAATAAAAAAAATTAAATTACTAGGACTAGTATTAATACTAGAATGGATCGGACTAGTGTTAAAGCTAGAATAGATCGGACTAGTATTAAAACTAGAATAGATCGGACTAGCATTTAAAACTAGAATAGATCGGACTAGTATTAAAACTGGATTAATTACGAAATTAAACTAAAAATTAAGTATAGCAAAGAATAAAAATGAAATTGAAAGAGCGGTAAGAATGTTGGCGTAGGAGTTGGTTTGACGCAAACGAAACCGAAAATAAAAGCAATTTCAAATCACACTAGATTGAAAACTTAACTATAAAGAAAACTACATTTTCAAATTAAATGAAAACTACTTGTTATCGAAAAGAAAATAAGAGAACTAGTGTATGTATATATATATATATATATATATATATATATATATATATATATATATATATATATATATATATATATATATATATATATATATATATATATATATATATATATTGTTGATTACGTAAACAATAAAATCTTCAAAATATATTATGAGATGTAAAATAAACAATAGGTAGAGAAATCCAAATTGACCATGTGATGAATTACAACTAAGCTTTTGGTAAAATAAAATGAGAGATGGAATTAACTTTAAATAGAAGTAAAATAGAGGATAAAAACCTTAATCGATTGTAGCTACAAGTTTAAAACAAAACACAGACAATGATATTTTTTCTACTAAAAAAATGAACTAACTCTCCCGACTGTGCTGTGGTGATGGGTTTATATAGACCCAAATATTACATATTCAGTCCCTTCATAAGTTAAAAGAGCACCCCTAAACAATTACACATTGACAAACAAGCTTAAACGTCTCGACCAATAAAATACATATTCGCTGTCTTTTTCGTATCTTCCCCCGACCAAGTGAGACAGGAATGCCATGAGTTCCTTTGTGATTGGCTGAGTGGGCTTGTGGCAGTAGGTCACTCGCCATTTTGATTCAATTTGGAAAGTGAATGCAACTTGCTAGCACAACATTTCTTTATTTTTCATTTTATTTTGTTGTCTTCACGTGCAAAGCAAAGACACCATTTCAATATTTTACAAATAAAAAGTACAGCCCCATGTGCCATCTTCAACTTCCATTTCCAATTTGTTTCATTTTAATGGTTGGTGAGCTCCACATTCTTCTAGAAGATATTTAATTAAAAGTTTGGTGCAACTTGCTATTTTACAGCGTTGGCTTCATTTTAGTCCTTGTCTTCTTTAAACTTCATACGAATTAAACACCTTTGGTCCCTTATCGTTTTTATGTTTAATTCATGGATCCTTGAAATAAATAATCTTTATATTTGCCTCGATGCTCCAAATACAATTATCATTGGTCTCGTAATTTTTGTGCTCTTTCCAATCTTGTACTCGGTTTTGTCATTTTTCCATTCTTTTTCCAAAACTCTATCCGGGGCTGACCTTGACTCCGTCCTTGATATCACAGTTGCACTATTGCTACCGAGTCGCTCAAAATTTCATGCTTTCGCTCAATTTTCAATCCTTTGTACCTGAAACACATAAAAACACAAACCAAGGATATCCGTATTGTTTTTGGACATTTTTTTGTATTTTTATGTATCAAAGTGGGCGTGAAATGATGAGTATTTGCATACTCATCAATCCTCCACACTACCTATTGCTAGCCCATAGCAATCCGATCATATACAGTAATGAAAGGATCAAAAGAATACCAAGGATACCCCGTTTCGACTTTATTATCTACACTACTGTTTTTGTATTCTTCCACTTTATTTTTGTGACAGTATGTTGACTTTCATTATTATGCAATAACGTTTAGGGTCATAGAGCAGGAAACACAGCTCAAAGAAAAGTGTCCATACGGATAGAATTCATCGTCCCTGATTTTTCACAAGTTCCCAAGCTAAGCGTAAAAACGAAATCATAGCCAAAAATGTCATTAAGATGCTAACACTACTCATAAATGCTACTTGTAAATTCCTTGATACGGGGGATTGCGCCCTCGCAACAGGTTTTACCTCTCAAGGGATCTTGAGAAGCTTGCAACCCCCACCAGGCAGTGTACCTGATCGTTGTAGTATAGTATAGTGACAAGTACCGGAGGATTGATCGTTCAACTCAGGAATAGTGTCGCTAGGATTAGAAAGCCTACTAAACTAGGTCTAGAGGTGAGGGATGATTCTTTTTGTATTTTTTATATTTTATAAAAGCAAGTAAAGTCTCGGGTTTTGAAGGAGTGGGTGGAATTAGTTGCTAGCCAACTAACCCAATTAACTTCAAATGCAATCAAAATAAAATAAAAGAAATGAAATTAAACTAATGTGGTGGAAACAATAATGAGAAAAGTTGGGTTTACTTAGATTTCATTACTCCCTAGATATCTTTTACCGGTTGATTAGCTTGTTACAATTGCATGGATGACGGGTTATATTCCTTAATACTAGTCGTAGGGCCGTGTACAATATTCCCTAACTCTATAAGATCCTACTTCACTCCTATGTCGAGCCGACTAAAAGCTCCTAACATGGGATCATTAGAATTCACTTATGTATTAAATACAACCAAAAATCGTAGTACACCTCCGATCATGTTTCTTAAGACGTTCAAGCAAGTTACCAATGGAAGTCTGCCAGTTTTCTTAAGCCTAACATCGAATACAATCATCCGTAACAATTATAAACAAACAATCAACCAATAATCAACATCTAGGTTTCACTACATCTAAGCAAACACAATAAAAACCTAGCCTAACATGTTAAAAGAAAGACAAGCGTAAGATAGAATCAAACAATACATAGACATATTGAATGATTATTGGAAGACTTATCTTTATTAAAAAATGGAAAAAAGAAGGGTTTGAAACCCCTTAAATATGCAGGAAATTCGACCTAGGGTTTGTGTTTTAGTATTCCACAATTTGTTCCACCCTTTACAATGAAAAATTGGAAATATATATAGACAGAGTATCCTGACGGCGTCATGTATTGGCTTCTGACGCCGTCAACTCGCCGCCAAGTTGAAATTCGTATTGCCTAGATCCAGTCTTGACGCCCTCATGTGTAAATCTACTCTGGGCCGTCACATGCATTTTGACCCTGACGGCCTTGGTGACGCTGTCAGGCCAATTACATTGAAAATGTTCTGGGCCGTCACGTTATAATTTTCACATCCACCTCTTTTGCCACTCTTGACGCCGTCATGTGTTATGGCTTGACGTCGTCAGGTACTGTTCCAAAAATGTCCAAAATGCTTCCTTTTCCAGATTTCTCCTCAAAAGTACCTAAAATGACAAAAGGAACTATTTAGGGCAATAATTGATCAAATAATTACGAATTCAGGCTTAAATGACCCCTTAAAAGCGGTATACTTTTCGCCTCATGATTCCTACCCCTAAGTCTTATTGTATCTAGACTTTGTTAAAGAAATGATTTCTCATTTTCGTTCCGATAAGTTTAAAGTCTGATAGATTTAGGCGGATTTAAAAATCGTTTAAATTTCAACTCAAAAGGCTCACACATTCACACCACATTTATTATATTTTTTTTTTTCATTTTTTTTGAATATAGATATGTAACTTGTACCTCAAACATGCGGAGCTTCACGGTGAATCTCCCAGACCTAAGCGCCTTTCAGAACAAAGGATGCAAGGATCCGCTTGTCGAACCGCAGTTATTTTTGGTACTTATGATTTTATTTCCATTTACTTTGTCTCAAGCATACGGAGCTTCACGGTGAATCTCCCAGACCTAAGCGCCTTTCAGAACAAAAGATGCAAGGATCCACTTGTCGAACCGTATGCTATTTTTGGCATTTATTACATATTAATGGTGTTATTTGTGAACCTCATGTGGTATACAACAAAACGGAGAGTTCCAAGACCTAAACGCCTTTCAGAATAAAGGATCCAAGGCCGGCTTAATGCTTATGCCAACACGTAAAGTGAGCGGAAATTTAGACAACTTTTGAAAACGCGTAATTCTAATTATTTTATTTTTGGGTTTTCAATCTTGCGGGAGCAAGGACTACAAGTAACCGTTATGAGCTCTAAAGAATTCCAACTATTCTACGTTTAGCATCTAATCACACTAATGTATTTACTATCATTCCTCGTTCTCCGCAAATTTAAAATCTCAAGTAATGAGATCCGCGGATGCTTAGCCTAAAAAGTTAAGGGAACAAGCTAGGGCTCAACACACCCGGTCAAGTCAAAATTTTTATTCCTACTCTACCCAGCAGAAAGTCAAGCAAGGTGTCTAAACTTATTATATTTTTGAAGAAATTTTCAAATTTTTTCAAAATTTAGTCAAAACGGGGGTACTAGGGCACTAGAAGGTACACATGTGATCAAATTCGCTAGAATCCCCTCCACACTTAGAATTGAATATTGCCCTCAATATTCAAAGTACCAGCTATTATGCCGACACTTAGAACGTGAAAAGGTAATACTAATGGCCAAGTGTGAAAAGGAAATATATTTTTCACAAAAAAGATTAAAAAGATATCCCTAGATAATTGTTAGCAAAAGGATAGGATATTGGGCGGCTGGATTGATAACAGGCGCGTCAATCATCACGATCCAAGGGAAACCTAAAAATAAGAGCAAACAACACACAAACAAAGCACAACTGAGGAATTCCCCCACACTTAGTGTTAGAAAATAGAAAGAAGACAGAAACATGGGTTGTCACCCATGTAATGCTAGCGTTTTTGTTAACCGAGTCACTAGCTTGACTCGACCCCGAATTCATTAGTTCATGGGGAAATTTTGGAGATCCGGGACAACCATGGGTGGTATGTCCTCTCCAAAGTACTGCTTTAACCTATGACCGTTCACCTTGAAGTTTGGTCCATCGGTTTGAGATAACTCAATGGTACCATAAGGAAAAACTTTGGCAACGGCGAATGGTCCGGTCCAACGGGTTTTGAGTTTACCCGAGAAAATCTTCAATCGAGAATTGAAAAGAAGGACTCGATCGCCAACGTTAAAAACACGGTTTTTGATCTTGGAGTCATGAATCTTCTTTGTTTTCTCTTTGTAGATCAAAGAGTTCTTGTAGGTTTGATCACGAAGTTTATTTAATTCATTGATTAGAATTTTCCGGTGATCACCTGTGGTTTTTAGGTCAAAGTTAGCATGCTTCAAGGCCCAATAGGCTTTGTGCTCGAGCTCAATCGGTAGATGACATGCCTTTCCGTACACTAGCTTGTATGGAGTACACCCGATTGGTGTTTTGTACGCTGTAAGAAAGGCCCAAAGTGCATCATCTAATTTATCCGACCAAGAGGCACGATTTTCACCTACGGTCCTTTCCAGAATTCTTTTTAAACCACGGTTGGAAACTTCCACTTGTCCACTGGTTTGTGGGTGATAAGCAGTAGAAAGACGGTGGGTGACACTGTACTTAAGCATGACTTTTGCAAATTGTTCATTGCAAAAGTGAGTACCGCGATCACTAATGATAGCACGGGGAGTTCCGAATCGATCAAAAAGAGATTTCAAAAACCTCACAACTACTCGGGTGTCGTTGGTGGGGAGTGTTTTTGCTTCAACCCATTTCGATAAATAATCAACCGCCACGAGTATATACTTGTTCCCTCGCGAAGACGGGAACGACCCCATAAAGTCAATGCCCCAAACGTCAAAGATTTCGCAAACTTGAATGGCATTTTGTGGCATTTCATCTCTTTGTGAAATTTTTCCGTGACGTTGACAAGAGTCACAAGATTTGACTAAGTCATGGGCGTCTTTGTAAATTGTGGGCCAATAGAAACCGGAGTCAAACACCTTTTTGGCGGTGTAGTTCGGGCCATGATGTCCCCCAGTGGGTCCATTGTGACAAGTCTTGAGAATATCAACGGCTTCTTGGCCATGAACACACCGTCGGATGACTTGATTCGCACAGATTTTAAACAAGTAGGGGTCGTTCCAGAAGTAATGCTTAACATCTTTGAAAAATTTGTTCTTCTGTTGGGACGACATCCCTTTCACAATAAAGTTACCCGCATGGTAGTTTGCAAAGTCGGCAAACCATGGGGTACTAGAATCACCATGAGAAGATATCACATTAAGTGTCTCGAGAGGAAATGTTTCATTTATTTCCTTTTTCTCGAGCACATCTTGGTGAGGATTTTCTAAATGGGACAGATGGTCAGCCGCTAGGTTTTCAGCTCATTTTTTTATCACGTATAATGATATCAAATTCTTGTAGGAGGAGAACCCATCGGAGCAATCTCGTCTTTGCATCTTGCTTTGAAAAGAGATATTTGAGAGCCGAGTGATCCGTATACACTATGCTTTTTGTCAAGATCAAGTATGGCCGGAATTTCTCGAAGGCATACACCACGGCTAATAACTCTTTTTTAGTTGTGGTATAATGAGCTTGAGCCTCGGTCATAGTTTTGCTAGCATAATGTATAGGCTAAAAGTGTTTTGCTTTTCGCTGCCCCAAGACCGCACCTATGGCAAAATCACTTGCATCGCACATAAGATCAAAAGGTAGGTCCCAATCGGGGGCAACTAGGATTGGTGCTTCAGTAAGCTTTTTCTTTAGAGTTTGAAAAGCTTCGATGCACTCAAGAGAAAAGATGAAAGGAGTTTCTTTTTCAAGGAGACGAGTCATCGGCCGGGCAATTTTTGAAAAATCTTGAATGAATCTACGATAGAAACCGGCATGACCAAGAAAACTCCGAACACCTTTAACGGTGGTGGGATGAGGTAGTTTAGCGATAACATCAAATTTAGCTCTATCAACCTCAATTCCATTCTTGGAAATTTTATGGCCGAGGACAATGCCCTCTTTGACCATGAAGTGACTTTTCTCCCAATTTAGACAAAGATTAGTGTCTTCACAACGTTTAAGCATTTTGTCTAAATGGGATAAACATGTATCGAAGGAATTTGCAAAGACCGAAAAATCATCCATAAAGACCTCCACAATTTTCTCGATCATGTCGTGAAAAATGGCTGTCATACACCTTTGGAATGTTGTTGGAGCATTACATAAGCCGAAAGGCACACGTTGATAGGCAAAAGTTCCATAAGGGCATGTGAATTTGGCTTTTCTTGGTCTTGTGGGTCGATTGGGATTTAAAAGTAACCCGATAAACCGTCGAGAAAACAATAGTATTCGTTTCCCACTAGTCTTTCGAGCATTTGGTCCATGAAGGGTAAAGGAAAGTGGTCTTTACGAGTGGAATCATTTAACTTTCGGTAGTCAATGCATACACGCCATCCCGTTACCAGTCGAGTAGGAATTAACTCATTTTCATCATTTTGAACGACTGTGATGCCCCGTTTTTAGGCACACAATGAACGGGGCTCACCCAAGGACTATCCGAGATAGGGTAAATCAAGCCGGTATCAAGGAGTTTAAGAACCTCCTGTTTGATAACCTCGTGGATTTTTGGATTAACCCTTCTCTGATGTTGAACCGCTGGTTTAAAGTCATCTTTCATTAAAATCTTGTGTGTACAAAATTCTGGGTTAATACCCTTAATGTCGGAAAGTTTCCAAGCGATGGCTCGCTTGTGCGACTTTAGAACCTTTATTAGAGCGACTTTTTCTTCATCATTCAAGTCTTTAGCAATTATGACGGGTAATTTATTGGTACCCTCCAAAAATGCATATTCGAGATGAGGTGGTAAGTCCTTAAGTTCTACCTTGGGAAATTCATCAGTTTTTTCAACATATTTGATTTCCTCATTATGCAGTTTTTGTGGAAGAGCAGGAAGAGGAGAGGGATCTTCATTTAACAATTTCTCAAGGAGAAGAATATCCCTTTCCGGGTCAATTTCTTGGTTATCGATTTCATAGGGAATCGAGTCACTTTTGAGAAAGGCCTCTATTTCCTCAAGGATGAAGTCACTTCCCTCAAACGGAGTGAGGGAAGGAGAAGAATTAGCAATGATAGGCTGAGAAGAAGGAGTGGGATCGCCACTCGAAGAATTATTGGAGAAACCAAGAACTTCTTGAGTGTATTCCTTAGAAGCAACATCAATGACATCTATTCGATTAACCGATTCAGAATCCTAGTTTGAGGAGTACCTCGAAGTTTGATCAAGGTTGAAGGTGATGGCTTCATTACCAACACGTAGAGTGATTTCTTCATTAAATACATCGATTAGAGCACGGCCCATTCTTAGGAATCCTCTCCTGAGGATGAGAGGAACCCTCGGATCTGCATCAAAATCAACAATTACGAAATCTGCAGGAAAATGGAACTTTCCTACTTTCACAAATACATCCTCGGCAATGCCGAGGGGACGAGATATGGAACTATCTGCAAGCTCGAGAGTCATGCAGGTAGGAGTGAGTTCAGGAAGAAAAAGTTTCTTCCATACTGAGTGAGGCATTAGGTTGATGCTTGCAAGATTGGCCAAGGCGAAACATTCAACCATCCCTGGAAAAATACATGGAATGAGAAATTTTCTAGGATCTCCAAGCTTCTCGGGAAGCTTTTTTAAGAGAACTGCTGAGCAGTTCTCATTCAATGGAGTCCTTGCCATTTCAAACAGCTTTTCCTTGTTACTTAACAAGTTTTTGATTGTTGATGCAAACTTGGGCATCAAGAGAATAGCATCCGCAAAGCTTATGTCAAAATGCAAATCTTGAAAGATTTGGAAGAATTTATCCATTTGATGACTAGCTTTTTCACGGAGCTTTTGCTCGTTTAAACGTGATGGGTAAGGAATAGAAGGTTTGGATTTAGTGTTTTCAACGGGAGCCACTTGAGGTTCAAACAACTACTGGTTCTGATTTGGGTTTTGGGACAACTTGAGGGTGGATGTGTGCGGTACTTTGTGGGCTAGTAAATTGCATTTTATCCTTTGTCACCTCAGGTTTCCGTTCCACTACCTTGGGAGGAGGAAAAGAAGAGGTAGTAGGAACCGTAAGTCCATCATATGTAATTCCACTTATGGTTGTGATCGCCTTTGCATCGCCCCTTGGTTAGCGATCGTATTGCTCGGAAGTGTTCCTGAGCCCGAGGGTCGATAATTTAAAGACTTCTTAAGTTCTGAGATCTGACTGACCAACAACTTATTCATTTCCTCTTGGGATCTCATGAATTGTTTCAACAACTCATCAGATGATGGCTGAGCTGGAATAGTGGCTTGAGTTTGGTTAGGAAAATTTTGAACACAATTTTTTTGAAAATTTCCTTGATTTTGGTTGTTATTACCCTGAAAATTGTTCCCATGATTTAAATTACCCTGATTGAAATTGCCTTGACCTTGATTTCTTTGAAAATTTCCTTGGTTTTGAAAACCCTGGTTTTGACCGGAATTGAAATTCCCTTGGTTTTGAAAACCTTGTTCATTCAATTTTGGTTTTGGTTTTGATTGAAATTGTGGTTTCGGTTTTGAGCATTTTGGTTTTGATTAAAATCCGGTGGTCCACGGTAGTGGTTAGGACGATAGTTCGGGTCCACTTGAGGACGGTATTGGTTACCTCCCTGATTGGAACTACTGGCTATCACATTAGCTTCAAATGGGTTACCATCGGTGGCCATACAATTGTAGTATGCGTGAGAGCCACCACAAGTAACACAGACTTCCACTTTCTTAACTTCAACAGGAGAAGAAGTTTGTGGGAAGGAAACTTTCTTTTACTTGGAGAGAACCAAAGCTTGAACAGCTTCCATGAGTTTTTCAATCTTAGCATCGGTGCTAGATTGACTCATGGTCGATGAAGTAGAAGGACCAACACTTACTTGTGAAACACACGGTTTGCTTCGTGTAGTACGGACCTTAGATTTTTTTTCAATGATAGCTAAAGCTTTTTTTGTGGTTTTACTCAAAAAATTACCTCCCGCGGAGGCATTAAGAGAATCTTGATCAGATTGGCTCACTCCATTGTAGAAAGTGTCGAGTTGCATCAACTCGGAGAAACCATGATGAGGACATTTGCGACGCAATTCCTTAAAACGATCCCACGCTTCACCAAATGATTCATCATATTTTTGGGTGAATTTGGTGATTTCGTTTTTAAGACTTGTGGTCTTAGAAGGTGGGAAGAATTCATTCACAAACTTTTGACAAGATCTTTCCATGTTTCAATTAAACGAGGGGGTTGTTTTTCAAGCCAAATCCGGGCTTGGCCCTCGAGGGAAAATGGGAAGAAAAGAAGTTTGATTGCTTCAGACGGGACATTCTTGTATTTGATGGTTGACGTGATTTTGTTAAACCATCAAATGTGAGAATGAGGATCGTCCCTCTCAAAACCATAGAATTGGCTTGAGATTACTAGGTTTAGCAACCCGGTCTTGAGCTCAAAAGTATCGGCCACGATGGGTGGAACGACAATAGCATCTCCGGAACCCTCGATGGGTGCTCGGAGAAGCTCAGACATAGTAAGATCTTCTGCCATGATAACGGGAGGACTAGGAATAGTACGAATCTCGGGTTTGACTATTTCGGATAGTCTTCGACTACGTCTTCGAGGAATGTTGACGTTTCTGAGTAAAGGACTTGATGACGTAGAAGAACGAGTGTGTATGCACTGAAACAAGATCAATTAAAACAAGACTGAATAAAAAACACAGGGAACTTAAACCAATAATCACAAATAAACGACTTCTTTGAAAAAGGTACACCAATTTATAAGGATACAAAGACAAGTCTTAATCTTTGGTTTGTGAACTTATTATGGTCATACCCCCAGTTGGTAGGTATTCTATCGAATATTTCACGATAATGTCTTTTATTGTTATTTAATCAAGAAAAACGAAAAATGTTTTTGTATTTTTATCTTATATATATATATATATATATATATATATATATATATATATATACAAAGAAAAAGGAAAATATTTTTGTGTTTTATGTTTTATGAAAGCGATAACTTCTTGATGAAGGATCTACAAGTCACTAATCGTTGAAACCTTAACGATATTATCGCAACACAACCTCCCCGGCAGCGACGCCAATTGATTCGTGGTTTTATGTGATATCAATGATACATACAAAGTACGTGAGGAATTGACTAGTCAACCCTTGTGAAAAAGGCTAACTTGCAAACCCCGTGAATACGATATATATATGTGATACCGGGCAAGTGATCACCCGGGTCGTGTCCCAACGAGGTGTGAATCGAGGATATCATGTAAGGTTCGAGATTAAAATGCTTGTAAGGATGAGAGCTTGGTATTGTTTGGTATCGTGAACAATAACGTGAAACAATAAAATCTACAACATATTTGAAAAGTAAAGACTAACGTTTTAATTAGAATAAATGTGACCACATAAAATAAAAACTAATTCTAAGCACGACTAGTCCTACGGGCACAAAATGGTTTTTCTACGTGCTAAGTGACAAAAGAAAATTTCTAGGAAAAAGAAAATTAGTAGTTTGATAAAAATTTTAATTAATATGGATTAAAAAACTATTTAACACTAATTAAATTCTAAATAATACTAAAACTATTCTAATAAATCTAAACTTTTTAGATTAATACTACAACTGAGTTTTGATAACCAAAACCAACAGGTTCAATGCTTACGCTAAAGTGATATTAATGAAACTTGCAAATATCGCTGTAACTTTAAGTTAACACAACGGAATTTATGCTCAACATGAAATGATACACAAACTCAGGAAACCAAAAACACCAATTAACTTTAATGATTTTTATGCTTATAAGACCGTTAAGCTCCACGCCTTAGCCTGCGAAATGTAAGAAAACAAAGAAAAATAAAACTTCGTAAAGGTTAGTACAAAAGCTAATGAATAACAATTTATAAGCGATAATAAAAAAAATTAAATTACTAGGACTAGTATTAATACTAGAATGGATCGGACTAGTTTTAAAGCTAGAATAGATCGGACTAGTATTAAAACTAGAATAGATCGGACTAGCATTTAAAACTAGAATAGATCGGACTAGTATTAAAACTGGATTAATTACGAAATTAAACTAAAAATTAAGTATAGCAAAGAATAAAAATGAAAATGAAAGAGCGGTAAGAATGTTGACGTAGGAGTTGGTTTGACGCAAACGAAACCGAAAATAAAAACAATTTCAAATCACACTAGATTGAAAACTTAACTATAAAGAAAACTACATCTTCAAATTAAATGAAAACTACTTGTTATCGAAAAGAAAATAAGAGAACTAATATATATATATATATATATATATATATATATATATATATATATATATATATATATATATATATATATATATATATATATATATATTTGATTACATAAACAATAAAAGCTTTAAAAGATATTATGAGATGTAAAATAAACAATAGGTAGAGAAATCTAAATTGACCATGTGATGAATTACAACTAAGCTTTTGGTAAAATAAAATGAGAGATGAAATTAACATTAAATAGAACTAAAATAGAGGATAAAAACCTTAACCGATTGTAGCTACAAGTTTAAAACAAAACACAGACAATTATATATTTTCTACTAAAAAAAAAAAACTAACTCTCCCGACTGTGCTGTGGTGATGGGTTTATATAGACCCAAATATTACATATTGAGTCCCTTCATAAGTTTAAAGAGCACCCTAAACAATTACACATTGACAAACAAGCTTAAACGTCGCGACCAAGAAAATACATATTCGCTGTCTCTTTCGTATCTTTCCCCGACCAAGTGAGACAGGAATGCCATGAGTTCCTTTGTGATTGGCTAAATGGGCTTGTGGCAGTAGGACACTCGCCATTTTGATTCAATTTGGAGAGTGAATGCAACTTGCTAGCACATAATTTCTTTATTTCTCATTTTATTTTGTTGTCTTCACGTGCAAAGCAAAGACACCATTTCAATATTTTGCAAATAAAAAGTACAGCCCCATGTGCCATCTTCAACTTCCATTTTCAATTTGTTTTATTTTAATGGTTGGTGGGCTCCACATTCTTCTAGAAGATATTTAATTAAAAGTTTGATGTAACTTGCTATTTTACACCCTTGGCTTCATTTTTAGTCATTGTCTTTGTTAATACAAATATCGCCTAAAAACGTTATTTATATTTTACGATCTTTGCAAAGTTTTGTTGATAACAAAGTATGAACTTTAGCTAAAAGTAAATTATCACTTTGAGTGTTTAAGTCTTATTTAACTAATGTTTACATTTCCTTTTAAACTAAACATTGGTTTTATTTCCTAAATTAGAAATAGTCACATCACATTTATGGCAAGTTTTGTCATCATGTATTTATGGCAAGTTATGTGTTTGACTTGCTTTCATGTTGCTTGCAAGCATTGTGTTTGACTTACTTTAAGTGATGTGACATTGTTTGGTTGCTAGAAGTTATGTGACAAGACATTGTTTGGTTTGGGAAGTTATTGCAAAAACCTACTGCAGACCCGGCGGTACCCTGGGGGTACACGGGCGGAACCCATATGAGGGTTCCGCCTGATCCGCCAAGCTTGCAGTTTGGTTTGCTATAAATACCAAACCATTTGCTTGTTTTGTGTAACCCCTTTAGGACATATTTTCATATATTCTCTCAACTAACTTAGTAACCCTTGACTTGTGTGATTCTCTTATGTAGCAAGGAACTCCACAAAATCATTCATGAAGTTGCAAGCTTCAACTCTAAAGTTGCAAGTCTTGGTAGCTTGGTCATGTATAAGCTTTGGTAGTTTATACTTCATGTGTGTCATATATATAGAAGTAAGTGGTTAGTATTTTAGGCCTGAAAATACATAGAGTGTCGGGAGTGGTTGTACCCTTGGTAAAGAACTCGACATCTAGCTTTGTGTCGGTAAAAGTGTAAGCGACGAGTGGGAGTGGTTGTACCCTTGTAAAAGAACTCGACATCTAGCTTTGTGTCGGTAAAAGTATAAGCGACGTGTAAGGTTTTCTCCGCCGGTGAAAGGAGCTTGTTGATTAGTGTTTATAACTCTCGAGTTGGAAACTCGGGGCGTGGATGTAGGGCAAGGAAAAAGAGTCCTTGTAGCCGAACCACGATAAACTATCGTGTTGTGGTTTGATCGTTTCTTTCTCTATCTTTGCTTATTGCATGTTGTTATTTAGTTAGAATTGTCAATCACATATAAAGCTTTTCAAAGAAGTAAAACAAGTAAAGTTGTCTTTATGTTTTCAAACAAATGTAAAAGCTTTTCAAAGAACTAAATAAGCAAAGTTAGGATCATCATGAGCAAAGCTTTTCAAAGTAAGAAACATGTATAATTAGAATTGATACTTACACTAAAAGCTTTTAAAAGAAACAAACATATAATGATGTGTTTATATTATTGATCAAATCTAAAGTTATTTAAGGATATTTAAGTTCAAAAGGATTTTTAAAGGAGGTAAACTATTCAACCCCCCTTCTAGTTTTCCACAATTGGCATCAGGAGCTACGTTACCCAAGTTCCTTAAAATAAACTGTATTTTAAAACTTGGATCGATCCATGGATTTTGAAAATCTCAAAGAAGGGCAACCTATTCAAAACCTACCACCATTTGAAAAAGAAAGCATGCTTAAATGGAAAAGTAAATTTGAAAACCAAGATGATCAATTTGATCTCACATTTAAGTTAGAGGTCTTAGAAGAATTAATTGATAAACATTTAGTTGAGATTAATACATGTACTACTAGTTTAAATGTTTTAAATGAAGGTGTAAGTGAAGATGACTTCTCATGTCGAGCTCTTTGGTGGACTTGCTTGTGATTCATGGACTTACACGGATGAAGATGAAGCCAACCATCCGGTTTGTGATTCTCTCTTAGCTAAATCGCCAAGCAAGGTACATTTTGAAACCAAACATTTTTGCTTTGACACATTTGTCCTAGAGTTTTCTAAAATAGAAAATGAGTCTAAACTTTCATGCAACATGTACCTAAAAACTATCTTTAACGATGAAACTTCAAGATCTTGTGTAAACACTTTTGAAAAAGAAATCATATTAGAAGATAAGATGTCTAGACTTGAGAGTCATGTTGAAATTGATTTAGAATGTAAAGTATGTCTAGAGTACAAACATGAAATTCTAAAACAAAATGAAAAAGGAAAAATGATTCCTAAATTTGAAGAAAGTTCAAAAACTCTTGAAAGTTGTTTGAAGAATCAAAAGTCATTTAGAGATAGAACCGGATTAGGATTTAACTCTAATGAATCATCAATAAGTAAAACAAAACATGTTGTGTTTGTAAAACCTAAGAATGTATTGTAGATGTTACTCTAGCTCTAGTAGGAACACATGATAAAGGGATAAAAATATCATGGTCAATACTTTTGCGTGTCTTTCTAACTTTCTTGGATTTATAAGAAGTTGTGTTTAGCCTCTCTACGTATCAAGATTATTTGTTTTATATTTATCTTCTTGATGGCTAATCTATGGAGCTTAAAAGGTACACATCTCTTCAACTTACCTTTTTATGTTTCTTGTTGATTAGTAGTATGATTTGTCATAAGTGTTAGTAGTAGTCTTTACTATAAGGTGTCTATGATTGAGTGAGTAACAATAAGAATTAGATCCTTCATAGGTAAAGTAGTTTGATACTACTTCTAGTAGGAGATATAAGGTGTCTTGCCTCGTTTAATCTTTCGGGAAAATACACGAGTAACTCTTGTGTAAGTCTCACTTAATTCTTATCTACAAGTGAGTGAACTAAGAATCTCATGAGTGATAAGACAACCAACACTTTTGTGATGCTTGCAAATCTAGCAAAACCACAACATTTCATAAAACTTGTAGTACAAAAGTCGTTTGGCATTATATCCTCTATTTTCAATAGCATCTTAAGTCCAATCATTCCTTTGCTAAAAGCTTCACGAAAAGTAAAATAAATCAGTTGAATTTTATTTGAATGATTGGGAGAAAATGATTTATTAAACTTCTAGGATGTGAACATCAAACTCGACCCATAGTATTATGATGTTGCACATCTTAGACATTTACACTTATGAGGTCTTAAGAAAATAAACCCAAAGAGTCGAGGAATCATTGAATTTAACATTCAATGAAAGACCACCTCCTTCTAAGATATCATCTTTGGTAGATGATGACTTAGTCGAAAGCCCAACATTGATAAGACAAGTTTGTCAAAATCAATAACAAGGAAGATGGACTATTAAAAATTGAAAAACAACATCCTTTCATCTTGTGTCAAAAATTAAGTCAAGCAATATCAAAAGAAATGTTAATTTTTGAAAGATTATTTATTAACTTAAGCAAGCTCCAAAAGTAAGGGATAATCACTCAAGAACATTCCTAGTTCTTCACTTGTTCACAAAAATTAAGTCCTTGATGACTCATCAAGAATGAGATTAGTTAATCCGTAGGTAAAACTAAACATAGAGAAATGTTTGGGAGTATACTTGTTCTTACAACAAATGTAACTCAACATTATGTTTAGTGCTTGTCTATGTGCTCGTTTTTTTTTTTAGAAGATCCTAAAAACAACTCTTTCGAAAGAGCTTGCTTGGATTCACTTAAAGGTACTACACCACTAGGATTATGGTGTCCCAAAAGAACGGGAAGAGAAACCATAGTGTATGCCAAATGGAATTGCACCGGTAATAAGTTGATAAGAAAAGCACAAGTGGTACTTGCACTTTTAATACTTACTTACCCAATGATTCTCCAAAACGCTGAATGATCTCATATGAGTATTTAATGAAGAAGCACATCAACAAGCTCCACTTGAACAAGCTAATTCGTATCAACAAAGGAATTTCCTCATCAACAATGTTATCTCGTCAACAAAGGATGCATCGACTTCAGCAACAATTTAATTCATCACAGTCTTTACAGACACATTGTGATCCATCATCACCGTCTTGTTAAAATTGTTCATTGACGAACATATTAACTAAGAAAGTTTTTCTACGTCAATCATTCCATCAACGTTTTCGCTAAACCCCTTGAATGTGAAACATTCATCATTCCTAGGCTTAGTCATACACAATAAGACTTAAAATCTTAGGTTTGAACATTAGGATAAAACCACAAAAATCAAGACAATCCCTTTTTGATTTTTCCTACAGACACCCACGGCACCCTCAGACCATACGGGCGGAACCCATTTTTTGGTTCCGCCTGGTCCGCCGAATCCACAGATTGTTTTTGCTCTTATTTTCAAACCCAAACACCCTCCTCATTTAGTCATTCACCTTCAAACTATCATTACCCTCTCAAAAACACATAACCATACGAATTTTAGGGCTTCTAATCCAATCTCTTCCAATCCAACTAACTTTGTAAGTATTCCAATCACAACTACATTTTTAATTTAATCATAACATTTTTGCTTACAATCATTAACTAGAATCTTAGGGTTTATGCATAAAACCTCTAAATTCATGAAAAACTTGGTGGCTAACTAATCACGTCTTCCATTAGTTAGGAATTGCATCCTCTTTGTTTTTACTTTAATTTACCAAACACACCAAGAGCATTATTTTTCTAATTGCAACTCAAAACATCACCACATTGTTAAAACAAATGAAAAACATTATTGAAACATCACTTGCACATTATCTCGTGAATGCTAAAGGGAATACATAACCAATATGTATTTTCGGGTATATTCAATCGAAGATATATTCAAATAGGAGAGTTTTTGGTTATCTTTTGTTTTCATAACATTACTTCTCAAACAAAACAATTTGGGCATCAAAATGAGTCAAGATAATCAAGTCTCCGCATTGTTTGCATATAGGAACATATTAGAACATGCACATTGATTAAAAGTCATTAACATATAATTCTTGTGTTTTCTAGGAATCAAAATGCTTAACGCAAATCAAACCGATCACGTGGAAACCCTTAAGTACTTGCCCAAACACCATAGGACTAAAGGTCTTAACAAAGTTCAAGTAGAAACCTTTAAGGCACTAGAAAAACGCTATGTTCATGAAGGTAGAACAATTGATCCATCCTTTCTAGAAGGAACATCTACTCGCCAAAACTTTGCCGCAATCAACTTTGATTGTCTTCTTGATATAGATGAGCCGATTTGCCCTAGGTTCGTACTAGAATTCTATGCAACCGTAGAACTCTTCACCGATGAGTCGGGTAAGATATCATTAACTTTCAAAACAAATCAAATACCAAATTTCATAGACCTAAAAGACTTAGCTATCATCCTTGGTGTTCCTAATGAAGGTACTTGTCTCTACACGGATAAGTGGCCTATTTCAAGCCTAGACTCAATTGAGCGTTTTCATCCATACAACAATCCTCTTGTTAGTAAGGAAACAATCAAGGAACATCTCTTTGTTAGAGCCTCCACCACTAGGAAAAATCGTTCGGGGAATATTGTGGATAAGGACCCATTTGGTATGGAGACCAATGAGCTTAAACCACAATTTAAGAAGTGGGAAGAAATTCTTAGAGCCAATGTCATAAGTACCATAGGAAATAGGGATCATGTTAACACATGCCTTTGCTACATGCTTTATAGCATTTCCATTGGTCAACCATTCAACTTAGCCTACTACCTAGCCCGACGAATGGCCGACATACCTTTAGTTGGAAAAACCGCCCTTCCATATGGAATGCTTCTTACTCGGCTATTTAGAGCAATTTCACCCATTCCTCCTAATGACAAAGGAATGCACCTTGACTATTCCCTTGTTCCTCACATCTTCATTCCTCTAAGTGATAAACGAGTTTTCAAAAATAAGGGCAAACGTACTCGATCACCTACTCCATCTTCATCATCATCCGGCATGAGCGACGATGATAATCTACCAAACTCTAAGTTACCTCATTTAGAATTTCTTCAAGCTCTCCCCATCATTGACAATGCTTCCGAAGAATTCAAGCAAACCAAAGGAATGTTCAAGTGTTTCGGAAGGTACCTAAACAAGCTCAAAAAGAAGATTGACCGGTTGTGAGAAGATTAAGGAGCGTTTGTCTTATGTGTGCTTTAGAAGCGTCTTTGTGTTAAAACTATGTGAAATTATGTGATTTGTATTACTTCTCATATTCATGTCTTATTACGTTTGATGGATTATGTTTTGTATGCTCTTTCATGATTAATGACAATATTGATGGTATTTGTCAATTTCATGCTTATGTTAATTTTCACTAAGGTTAGTGAAAATCGTTAGCTCCCGGTCAAAGTCCTAAGAGATGAGTATCCATATGCCTATTTTTTGCATTTCCTAACCAGATATGAATTATACTTTTAGTTTTAGGACTTTTCGAAAATTTTGAAAATCGTCTCGCGGGTTTAAATCGCATTCTGTCCCATTTTTTAGCTCTGGCGGAACAGGCGGATCCCAAATTTGGGTTCCGCCCGTCCAAAACCTGGGTAACCCAGGTTTGGCTCAACGGACCAGACGGAACCTAGATTTGGGTTCCGCCTGTGTATTCCCAGGGTGCCGCCAGTCATCTGCAGAAAATTTTTGCCATTTTTCTTAAATTCATAACTTGATTTAGTGTCAAATCATTATCCTAAGTGAGAAACATCTTTCATTAACACCAACAACCATATTGGAACAAACCTCACTCACTAAAACAACTAGGAAGACACTTCCCGCCAAAATTCAAATTCAAAACATAACCAACCAAAGGAACCCTTTTAAAAGATCCTTCAAACCTTTGATACATTTTCAACCAAATCACTTCCATGATCACAAAGCATTGAGTGCTTAGTTTGGTCTTCCACTCCATCCTATTTCATTGGATTGACATTACATGATGTGACATGGTCATGAAGATCATGTAAAACTTCAATCTTTGAATAGCAAAACATCAAATCCAAACACTTATTTCAACACTTTTTCTCATCCTATAAATATGAATGGTTTGCAACAATTCAAATCACACCATCAAATCTTCTTCTCTCAAACACCAAAACCAAAAACCTTTGAAATGACCAAATCCAACACCTCATCCGAGTCATCAAAATCATGTGCTAAAACCACTAGGATTAGTGTGAAAACTTGTTGCTTCAACAAAACCACCAAGTCAAGCTCATCATCATCAAATGATGCCTCACTAAACATCTCCTCACCTATCCAAGATTTTCTTAACCTTACTACCTCAACTACACCCTCAACACATTGTAATACCAATGTGATCACCATTCAAGATTTACTTAATCTTGCTACTCCACCACCTTCTCCACCACTTTGGAACTCAAACCTAGCAATTAACCCATCATCAACTAAACCTTCGAGTGAGTCAACTTCATCTTCTCAAAAAGTCTTTAAATCAAAAACTCCTTCACCTCAATCACCAACACTTACACCAATGGAACTTTTCCATACACCACCAACATCACCAACACTCAATTTGGAAACTTTTGATGATCTATCATCAAGTCCACCATCTTTCTCACTTTTTGATACCGTTGCTCAAATGGAAACCCAACAACAACCTAGTGAGCAACTTAATAATGAACCCCATTACCCATCTATGGTAGAACGGTTGGCTTACCGTTATGCTAGACCCTCCATTTTTCCAAATGACCAAGGTCACACCCACTCACATTCATTTGTGTTTCATCCTATTTACAAAAACCTTCATGGTGATCCTTATGGAGAACCAAGTTTTCGTCACCTAGTTCAACCACAAGAACAACAACAACAACAACCACAACAACCTCCAAACATAAATGAGGAAATAAACACTCATTTAAACCACCTTAAGGCCTTCAAACGAATGGTTGACTCTCAAATCAACCATGTTATGGAATTTCATATGGCATTAGACTCAACAAGTGAAGGAAGCAAACACACCTCTCAACCATCCACATTTGCTCCTTCAAGTTCAAACTATCCACCACCATCATTCCCCCGCCATGATTGCGGACATTGCGAGAGAACCGCTCACATTAGTGAAAGATGTCGAACGGAACTTCGTGAGTTATCCGAAGAAATGAGGTTTATTCTAAACCACATTTTGGAGCGTCTACAATCCTTGTCTCACTCACCTCAACCTTAGAGTCTCCAAAATGAAACGAAACCGTTTCTATTGGAAAATGTCCCCATTTTAACCAACAAATCAAAACCAAGACACCTCCTCACCTCTCCAAATAAAACCCGCTACAACCTTCAACCCACATTTTTCATCCTTAAAACAACCCAATCCTTGTTTTTGAATAATGTTTCTCATTAAGGAAAATGATGATTTCCTTGTAGCATTTTATGTTCTTAGTTTATTTTTTAGTTTTTCTTTGTAGGATGTTGTCATCTTAATTTTGTGTCTTTGACTCTCTAAGAGTCAAATTTTTACAAGTTAAATGAAATTAATTCTACAACAAGATTTGAAGGGTTTGATTGACCATTTAGGTATAATGAGTGAACTATACCTTGATATGGTACCATACATAAATCTTGTGCTAACCTCTCTTTTTGTAGGTTCATTATTCATGTTTTCCTTCCTTGAAAACTCCATTTAGGGGAGTAACATTCAAGGGGGAGCATGAGTCTTGCTTTATTCCGCTTCACAACTCTTAGTTGTGTTTTTAAACATGAAATGCTTTCATGACATATCTTGTGCGGAAACTAACTTTTCTTTTGTAGGTTCAAAATCCATGTCTCCTCTCTTGGCACTCCATTTAGGGGGAGTATCAACCAAGGGGGAGCATGCCTATAATTCCGCTTCGCTACTCTTCTTTTTGTTTCGACAAAAAGGGGGAGAATTTATATGAAACTTGCTCTATTATTTTAAACTTCCGCGTAGCTAACTCTTTGCAAAAACAAGTTTCATTACTAACTTTATAAGACTTAACACTAAATCTTATGACTTACTTTTAAATAAAGTTTATGTTTTGTCATCAACAAAAAGGGGGAGATTGTTAATACAAATATCGCCTAAAAACGTTATTTATATTTTACGATCTTTGCTAAGTTTTGTTGATAACAAAGTATGAACTTTAGCTAAAAGTAAATTATCACTTTGAGTGTTTAAGTCTTATTTAACTAATGTTTACATTTCCTTTTAAACTAAACATTGGTTTTATTTCCTAAATTAGAAATAGTCACATCACATTTATGGCAAGTTTTGTCATCATGTATTTATGGCAAGTTATGTGTTTGACTTGCTTTCATGTTGCTTGCAAGCATTGTGTTTGACTTACTTTAAGTGATGTGACATTGTTTGGTTGCTAGAAGTTATGTGACAAGACATTGTTTGGTTTGGGAAGTTATTGCAAAAACCTACTGCAGACCCGGCGGTACCCTGGGGGTACACGGGCGGAACCCATATGAGGGTTCCGCCTGATCCGCCAAGCTTGCAGTTTGGTTTGCTATAAATACCAAACCATTTGCTTGTTTTGTGTAACCCCTTTTAGGACATATTTTCATATATTCTCTCAACTAACTCAGTAACCCTTGACTTGTGTGATTCTCTTATGTAGCAAGGAACTCCACAAGATCATTCATGAAGTTGCAAGCTTCAACTCTAAAGTTGCAAGTCTTGGTAGCTTGGTCATGTATAAGCTTTGGTAGTTTATACTTCATGTGTGTCATATATATAGAAGTAAGTGGTTAGTATTTTAGGCCTGAAAATACATAGAGTGTCGGGAGTGGTTGTACCCTTGGTAAAGAACTCGACATCTAGCTTTGTGTCGGTAAAAGTGTAAGCGACGAGTGGGAGTGGTTGTACCCTTGTAAAAGAACTCGACATCTAGCTTTGTGTCGGTAAAAGTATAAGCGACGTGTAAGGTTTTCTCCGCCGGTGAAAGGAGCTTGTTGATTAGTGTTTATAACTCTCGAGTTGGAAACTCGGGGCGTGGATGTAGGGCAAGGAAAAAGAGTCCTTGTAGCCGAACCACGATAAACTATCGTGTTGTGGTTTGATCGTTTCTTTCTCTATCTTTGCTTATTGCATGTTGTTATTTAGTTAGAATTGTCAATCACATATAAAGCTTTTCAAAGAAGTAAAACAAGTAAAGTTGTCTTTATGTTTTCAAACAAATGTAAAAGCTTTTCAAAGAACTAAATAAGCAAAGTTAGGATCATCATGAGCAAAGCTTTTCAAAGTAAGAAACATGTATAATTAGAATTGATACTTACACTAAAAGCTTTTAAAAGAAACAAACATATAATGATGTGTTTATATTATTGATCAAATCTAAAGTTATTTAAGGATATTTAAGTTCAAAAGGATTTTTAAAAGAGGTAAACTATTCAACCCCCCTTCTAGTTTTCCACAGTCTTCTTTAAACTTCATAAGAATTAAACACCTTTGGTCCCTCATCGTTCTTTATATTTAAATCATGGATCCTTGAAATAAATAATCTTTACATTTGTCTCGATGCTCCAAATAAAATTATCATTGGTCTCGTAATTTTTCTGCTCTTTCCAATCTTGTACTCGGTTTTGTCATTTTTCCATTCTTTTTCCTAAACTCTATCCGGGGCTAGCCTTGACTCCATCCTTGATATCACAGTTGCACTATTGCTACCGAGTCACTCAAAATTGCATGCTTTCGCTCAATTTTCAATCCTTTGTACCTGAAACACATAAAAACACAAACCAAGGATATCCGTATTGTTTTTGGCCGTTTTTAGTATTTTTACGTATCAAAGTGGGCGTGAAATGATGAGTATTTGCATACTCATCATGCCGCCATCAACTTTTCGGCCAAATCATCCTTTGCAAGTTTTTTCTCCATCACTGTCTCCAATAGTTGTGTTTTCTTTGCCGTGTAGGTGTCGAAACTCGCAACAACACTATTCTTTGTCGACGACTCGCTATCTGTCTTTTTGCCTTTTCTTTCCGTGTAGGAGTTGTGTCGTCATTCAGATCCGGAATAACAGTCTCAGCATTCTCATTGCTTCCCGACTCGTAGTTGCCCGATTCCGACTACTTTCTTCGTTTGTCGGAATTAGACGAATTTTCCTGACCCACACTTGGTTGTTCCAACCATTTGTCTGCTTTCCTAACAATCTCTCATGCTTCAATATGATTAAAATTCTTGCCTTTGTTTTCTTATTGTAATCGACCATGGAATTTTTCATCACGTCAATATCGCCACACCCACTCTCACGAACACGGTTCTACAATTATAAAAGTAACAAGTATAAATTTATACAAGTATACAAATAATTAGTATAAATTAATACAACTATATCAAATACAAAGTATAAAAAGTATAGAGTTTAAAAATTACTTGTTGGATGAATAGCCCGTTAAATACATTCATGGCGGCATTCATATTTTGCCACTTTTTGTTCAAGCTATGATTAGTTCAAATAGTATCTTTCACGTTTTCTTTGAAATGCTCTAGAATTCTTTTCCAAAAACTTTCTCTATTTTGTTCATTCTCAACTTTTGGATATGCCGAGATATGAACCCACACTTTTGCCAAAGCCACCTCTTCATCCGATGTCCAATTTATTTTCCCGCTTTAGTCGATTTTTTTCTTTTTTGGACAATTTCGTTTTCTTGGACTTCTTGAACATCTTCATCATTTTCTTCTTGGCCTAATACATAATATTCGGATTATAACATATCCGGATTTAAAAAAAAAAAATGTATAACGATTATAAAAAAAAGGTTAACGATTAGTAAAAAAAAAAGTATAACGATTATTAAAAAAAAGTATAATGATTATAAAAAAAAAGAAAGTATAACAATTATAAACAAAAGGATACCGAATGTATTTTGTGGTTGAGTTTCGGGAACAAAATCAATTTCATCATCCTCGTAATCATATAGCGGTAGTTCTCGTTCGACACTTGGTTCACGTCGCGATGGACCGTCACGGAAGTCATTGAATGGGTCGAACTCACTTGTCATTGCTATATTGTATTGGCTTGGATTCATCGGTGGAGGTTGGTGATAATAGGGTTGAGGTGGAGGTTGGGTATAATAGGGTTGAGGTGGAGGTTGGGTATAGTAGGGTTGCGGTGGAGGTTGGGGATAGTAGGGCGATTGAACTTGCGGACAAACGGGTTGTGATTGAACTTGCATACGAACGGGTTGTGATCGAAAGCCCCTCCACGACCTTTGGATGAGTTTGCACCACGTTTTGATTTATTTGGATCAATTTTTTTTAAATGAATTAAAGAGTTTGAAGTGGAAGTAGTGGAATTAGGTAGTGATTTTCAAATGGATATGTGAATAAAATGGGATTTGAAAGTGTATATATATATATATATATATATATATATATATATATATATATGTATATATATATATATATATATATATATATATTTTAATGCCAAACGGCTAGTAAATTAAAAGCCCAACGTTCGAAAATTAAATGCTAAACTTCCATGATTCTTCGGCAAACCATGCCTCGTCCCTTGCCGATTCGTTGATGCCGAGCTTATGGCATCACTCATGCCGCTCGGTTTGATGCTTGCTGAACCCCAAACCGAATCCATTGCCACCCCCTAATCAATTATCAAAAGCATCCAATAAAAGACATTAGTGTGTAAAATCTACAGCCTTCCATTTTTGTTGAGCCACAATTACAAACAAAGATATTCATCGTTACATCGTTTGAATTGTCCAACAAAAAATCTGCTCAAAAATACTAGATTGGGATAATGTTGATTATATTATAGTCTCCAACTATATCGATCATTGTTACAAGTGAAATGTACACCCTCATAGAAATACAACCATCTTTAATCAAATGATCATCACAGACCAGTACGGATATCCCTTTGGATTCCACACAAAGTATTGATTTCCATATACATTAACAAGGGTGCATATTCATAAATGTGACATATGAATCCTTGTTACATTCAGTCACGTAGCAAGGCCTGGCGTGACGGCGTCCCATGAATGATGGAAACTAAGAAATCATATAGTCTTATAATGCATCATTTAGCAAAATATCCATCAGTGTCCAACAAGCCAAAAGCCCACTATTTACAAAAAAGATAAGGGACATATAATAATTCCAACCAAACTGGAGGATAAATGCAGTTTAGTAACAGAAGACCAAAACAAGAAATAACCAGTATATAATGTAGACAAAGCAAAATGAGATAAAATCAATATTACTTTCTTAGTAACAAATACTCAGACATTTTTGCATGATAACTGTTTGTAACTTACTAATGATACTAAACAAACATCCATAGATGTCGTCACTCCTTCCTCTGTTGCACATACCTTCAGTTCTAGACCTGAAACGCATGTTGATCAGTAAGCTTATTACTAAGTGATTTTGTAGAACATCAAGAATAACAAATGTACACTAAGGTGCTCAGTTCATAGCTTTTCAAATTTTCCTTTAACCTCAGGTTTCAGTTTTACCCGGAAAGGGATATTTTAATACTAAAAAAATGTGGATCAAGATCATCAAACAGACCAATATGATACTCAAAGAGTAATTGAGTGGGGTCAAACAGACCAATATCCTTCATCGCAGTTGAAAGGGAGAACTCAACCATCACAACCAATGTACTCTAAAATTTAGAAGTTCGTCCACAAGTTTTAGGTAGCAAGCATAAGACCAACCCACTATTTTGAAGTCTCCATTTTAGGCATTACATATGACAATATAGAAATGGTCTCTCGTGGCTTTTTGGGTTGGCCTTAAAGATTTAAAAGTACAAAAAGAATTTGAGTACAGGTTGTGACTTGTGATCTGACACCAATCACAAAACTTAGTGCTACTATTAACTTATGACGAAGTCAATTTTGAAGAAAGCATGCTCCTTTATTCATGGAAGATAAACACATTATTAGCACCAAAATCGGATTTCATTGAATCATAACAACAACAATTCATATCTGTGTACACCTTTGTAGATAATCATCCTGACAATTGACAAATCAATTGCAGATTATACCTGAAAGGTATGTTAATTATATGCTCTTGGTACATAGTGAACTGATTCTTAAAATTACTTGGCACGCATGCTCCTTTGTCATAAAATAAAGACAATATGGGTTTTTCTAGCATTCCTCTTTGATGAATCACAATAGTTACAACTCATAGTCTTGTTATTACGACAGAGCAATTAGCATTAAAGGCTTTCCACTTATTTTGTTATAAAAAAATAAATTGAGAATATAAATCAAGAGAACAAGTTGAGGTATGGCAATTCATAAAGTTAATACACATGTTTTTTTTAATTAGTTATTACTCAACTATTATTTTTTCTCACCTGAGTGACTGTTATAAGAAATGACATTTAGATCACTATTCAGTTATTTCAGCGTTAATAACTTACTATGAGTAACCTGAATACATATTTTTTGATAAGTTAAGTAACCTAAATGTTGTGTTTTATACGTATATTTTTACTAAGCTCAGCGGGTTTCATAAGTTCAGTGACCCATGCGGCCATGGGATCAAAAATATAGTTCAATATCATAAGTGAACAAAAACGCAAAGTTTAGTAACCTACGTTTATATTAACCCCAACTGATATCAATTCATCAATTAAATTGTAGCATCAACACTATAACGAAGTACTTAAATCATACCTGAAACAAAAAGGTAGAATCACACACGAGCAAATGATGCAATGAACTCAGAGCGGCTAATAAGATAGCCAACTGATCCCAAATCAGCAAGTGTGCGGAGAGTCTTTGACACAATTTTGTATTGTACAACATTATTATATAATTTCATCACTATAAAAGAATCCTCTTCTCTTTCTCCCGAAACAATACAATAAATACTTGAAATACTCCAAGTATAGGGAAATGGCCTCATAATTTCATCAAGTTTAACAAAGTACCTCATATACCATTCAGAAGACCCATTCCTCATCTCATATATATTCAATAATAGTGGAGAATGGAAATTATTCCTATAAAGAAGCAACAAACAACCACAAGAATCGAACAACTTGCAGTCAGAATCCACAATTCCATCCAAGGTTATAGGGAGTTGTAAGTTTGCTAAAATTGGATGCTCATTCGAAATATCTAACTTGTAATGCAAATATTGTGTATTCAAATAACATAGCCAATGAATGGCATCATTCCAATATATTCCAAGGTTGAAACCTGAAAAACATCCGGTAGGATATCGATTACAGGAGACTTTCCAATTGCATGTTTGTGAAAAGTAAGTTTGTATTTGGATGTAAGGTCCAAATTGATCACTTGTAAGTTCAGAATAGACGACTTTGTAGTTAGGTGATTTTGCAGGATCAAAAGCCATTCTCATAAGAGGAGGACGCTGATCATAAGGACTGAAATGATCAGTTCCCGGAAGTATCTTAAAGAGATTAATGGACGGGTTGTATACATAATACCTACGGGGCCAAACCGTGAAACAACATAAAAGCAAACCATTACATGACTGTAAGATCTGAAGACTACCACGTGTCTGGGAGAGGAAAGTGAAGCCGATGTGCTGGTAAGATCTCCTTATTGGAATTCGCATATCAAGCGGGACAAAAGTGTAATTAGTTTGAAATGACAAGTTAAACCAGAGAAAAAGACCAGAAGGGTAATCAAGGTTAGGAATTTGACGCCGGCGCATAGTGAACTTAGTGTCATTAATAAGAGATAACCAGCGTTTGGATACGGTTTTAAAAAGAACAAGTGAGATAACAGGTAACCTGAGTAAGATTTCAATCAAAAGATCGTCATTAGACATAACTGTATGCATGGATGAAGGGAGTTCGTTGTCTGTGATAAATGCTCTGTCATCATCGTAACCGGTCACTACCGCAGACATTCCGGATGAATTTCCAGCAGTCTTTTCCATGAAGATGGTAAACGTAAGTAGGGGATGTTGAGTAAGTTTATTAGGAACACTTGTAGAAGAGAGAGACGTATGGTATATGTACCACTTGTTCTCTGTTTTAACCTAATTAAATAAATACATAACTTTTTTATTTTTATTTATTTTTTACTAGTTATAATGCCCCCGCACGCGTTTTTTTTTTTTTTTTTTTTTTTTTTTTTTTTTTTTGAATCATATATTTTTATTTATTAAAAAACAAATAATTTAATCTTTGTTTTATTTTTATAATGTTTAATTAAAGTTTTTATTATTAAAGATAATTATTTAAAAATTTTAATCCTATTGTTAATTGTATCTTATCTATATTTTTTGTATTTATCTTCTACTTGTATTATGGATAAATATAAAATATTACCTAATAAGAAAATAATCTTTTTTTTAATAAAATTATTACAAAATAAGGTATGAATCCATTTTTTTGAAATGAAAAATTCTCAATAGGGGTTTTGTTTTAATATGTAAAAGATTTTATTTTTTTTTTATTTTTATTTTTTTAAATCTTGGGCTTTTAGTAGAATGAATTTTATTTTATCTCCAATTTAAGTATTTAAACATTGCTGACTTGGTTAAAAGCTGATGTGGTAAAGGCTTCTTCATAGACAACATATATATCAAATTATTTAATTTTTATTGCTGCATTTTATTTATAGTTTTACATCCCTTGAAGTTAGTTTTACCCCTTTTAATGAGACTAGCAGGGTACCCGCGTGATGCAGCTGCGGACATTATGTAATTTAATTTTTTCGGTTAATAATTTATTTTATTTGTACGTTTTTTGGCAATAGCTTTACTGATTAGTTTTTTATGGCAAAAGTTTGATGAAATTTTGCTTAGTTTGTATTATTTTATTTATTATTTATTTTATGTTTTTGTTTAGTACTTTGCTTGGTTTGTACAATATGTGAACATATTTTAGTTTATTATATTTTTTTTGACAATAAATTTACGGATATCAAAAATTTCGTTTAGCTCGTGTCCGTTCGGGCTCGAGCCCGTTTAACCCGTGCCCGTTTGGGCTCAAGCCCATTTGGCCCATTGCCCGTTTGAGCTTAAAAATTTGTATAATATGCTTTATTATTTGTATTAGTGACATTTAATGCAGGAATTGTATTTAAGTTGGTTGTACAATATGTTTGATAATTTATATTTTTTATGTAAGAGGTGTTTTAATAAGTGTATTAATTGTATTTATTGACTATTTAATTAATTGTATTTAATGTACATAATTCAATTTTAAGTCATTAATTTTAAACTTTAATGGCAAAGACAAAGTGGTGTGTACTTGAAGCTACTAAACTTGTACATGTCTGATTATATCTCATTTATTGTATTAAATGTCTAATTGTCTTGAATCACTTGTATTTTTAGCATTGAAATGTGTAATGCTTAATTTTAAGTATTCTATTAATAGTAGTCATTCATGCTTTATAATATAAAACCCCTTGCCTCTTAACCTAGAGGTCAAGGGTTCGATCCTCACTCCCCACAAAAGGCCGGAGGTCCTTTTCTACTTTAAGTAGAACCGGAAGCAACCTCTCTACCTTAGGTAGGGGTATGGTTGTCTACGTCTCAACCTCCCCCATACACCGTGGAAGACGGTATTGGGACTCATAACCCGTGAAAGACGGTATTGGGAGTTACTTTTTTTTTTAACAATATTATTCAACTCACATAATCAAAGACAGGTTTTTTGATACAAATATAGTAATTACGGACAATTATTTTACTTTAAACATTTACAATTATTAGATAGATACTGAAAATGTTACTAGTCAAATTATGTTGCAAGGTTGACGCATAAGTACATGGATTTATTATATGCTGCTTCTCCGGATACATTGGAGTGTGCAAATAAAAGATTAAAGTGTGTCAATCAACTCCCTTAACAAATACATGGGATACAATTACTAGCTAGTAAAATTGGTGTGTAACAATTCCAACAAAACAAGAGCAGGAAATAATACTTCAGCTAAAAATAAACGAAAATGAGAGTTCAATCACTGTTGCAACTTGCAAGTCAAATGTAACCATGTAACGAGGAATAATCGATTTCCTTTTTCAAATTAAACGTACAACCTCTAGATTAAAGCTTTTGATAAATGTTTAGGTATTATAGTCATCGTCACTTACTAACGATATTTAACGAAATTCCATACATGATGTCTCTTTTCCTGTACTCATGATGTTCAAGACCTGAAAAGCATGGTAATATCAGCTTAGTACATGGTAAAGTCATAACTTCTAGGGACAATTTGTAATAAAGTTGTTCAACAAAACGATACGAACGTGCTTTTAACATGAAATTCAGAACTTGAGAACTTGCAGATGGTTGTCTATTCATAATTTCTCTTTTAACCATAGCTGCTCATTTTTACTCTGAAAAAGGTAATAATTCAATCCAGCAGACCATATCTTTTGTTGGAGCTGAAATGGAGAAACTCAACCAAATAGTGTCATAGATACTAAAGTAATCACTCTAGTTTGTTAATTAAAAGAACAGATTAAACCATCGCAACCAATATCAATATTAAAGTTCTAACATCAACCTAAAGTCTTGTTATTAAACATCCTGACAAAGAAATTGTAGCATCAACAGAATAACTAAGCACGTGGATCATCCCTGAAACAAAGACGCAAAATCACACACCAGCAAAGGACGCAATGAACTCAAAGCAACTAACAAGATTCCTAATCCATGACATCTAAATCTAGAGAAATAAATTGAGCCATATTTGACAGCTAATATCAATTTTGAAATACAGTATAACTAATCAGTGCAATTGATGGCTACCCCGTCGACTTTTTTATGACGTTGCCGTCGACATGTCCATGGCGTCGACATGACGACACCGATGCCTCGTCGGGAACAGCATTGCCGTCGACAATCGCCGTCGACATTGTGGGTCCCACTTCGTTTTTCAGTCAAAGAATTTCTTTGTCCGTCAAATTCTTCCCGTCGACATGTCGACGGGAGCGTATAACTAATTAACATTTTAATTATTAAACATTAATTGAGTTTTGTATATTACCGTGGACATGTCGACGCCTCGACGGTATCATTGAACTATAAAAATTTGGTAACTAATTATGCCGTCGACATATCGACCACATATTTAAAGTAATAATATTCATTGTTTGATGGTGCTGTCGACATGTCGACGGTACCATTGTGTTATACTGCTCACAGCAGGCTGCAAATCAGCAATATTCCAGATTTTTTCCGAAAAATTTTTCGAAAAAATCTACCAAAACCTGTAACCAAAAGCTATAACCACTCAATATCAACATGTCCTAACACATAAACTCGAAATCGGCTAAAAGATGGGCAAATTATCGCTAAACACCCTCAAAATGCATTAAAACATATAAAGTCTAAAAAACGGGGTGTGGTAATATCTAAACCTAGCTGCCATATCCACAAATGTTTCAATATCCACGATGTTCAAGTCGCCAAAAGGTTAAACTATAAAATACTAAGATAAGGGTCGCGAAAATATTGTTTCAACCATAAGTACAACATAAAATAACCCAAGTATATGATTGTAAAGCTTCTATAAGGACCTCCTGGTTCTTGTCTTCAGTTTATAGGATTTTTCCACTTCCGCAAGTGCTACGATTTCATCCTGAAAACATAATAACATATACATTTATCAAGAAGATAAATCTCAATATATACACAATCATAACAATTGCTTGAAAAACAAATAGTATTACTACCTCAACTATATCCAAGGCTATCAAGCATGCTGTTTGCTTCAAGGAACTAAGTAGAGGAGTAGATGCCGTGATACAAGAAATAGATATAGATCCAACCGTTCGTCTGTAGCTCTTGGATTCCTTCAGTTTAAAAAAGACAGCCTCCAATTGCTCCTTATACTTATCAGCATCTTCTTCAAGACTCGAGTGATCACCATCGTCAACTTTGTTCACTGTTTTCCTTTCCAAGTTAGACAATTCAGACTTCACGTGTTTATGGTAGGCCTCTGCTTGAGCGGGGACTGAACAAGCCTCACGATTTGAAGCCTTTGCAATTTCTGCCACTGCCTAAGAAAAAAAGGTAAGCCACAACATAATCGAGAATAACTACACAAAATCAAATAGCCGTAAACATTTACCTTCAAAAAGGAAATGGCCAGCTCAGGGTGTTGATACCGACCAAGAATCTACTTCTATATATAACGCAAAAATTCTAATTCTAATTCTACTCTTACGTACTCAACAAATTTTTTCAACTAATCAATTTGCAAACTAACATTTAACCAATATATCTACTTCTATCTAACTTGAATTGTAAACAATATATCTACTTCTATCTAACTAATTTTTCAAAACCTTACAATTAACCAATATATTAAAACTAGTATACTATATATACTAACCAAATGCAAACTAACATTTAACCAATATATCTACTTCTATATATAATGCAAAAATTCTAATTCTAATTCTACTCCTACGTACTCAACTAATTTTTTCAACTAATCGATTCGCAAGATGGGACTATGTTTGTCTTCTTCCGTATACTACCTTATTTTTTCTTCACATGCATGTCATAATTCAATAAAAAAATATTTTTATTTCTTTTTCTCTCTCCTCATTACTAATATTACTAAGGGCCCGTTTGGTTGCTGTCACACCCCGCCACGGCGGAAACGTGCGGGTGTAACTTCATGGATACCATCACAACACCTGGTGTCTACATAGAGAACAACTACATGCACATAAATAGAGCAATGTACAAACACAAAGTGTTGTAACAATACCCCAAAATAAAATAACCAAAACAAAACATAAATCCAAACATAGATGATAAGCCACTGCCAATGCAACTAAGGTCTCGTCTATCCACATCCTTCTATCTTATCCTTAGAAAGCTCACCTGAAAATGATGCTTAAAACATCAACATAATGTTGGTGAGATTCATAGGTTTGAGATTCAACACACAAGGCAACCAAATTCACTGTGATTACAAAATATAGCTGGACAAATAGTTAAAGTTATCATATAGCTACATGCATTTGCAAGTCAATATCCACACACAAAGGCAACAACACTCATAAGGCAACCATTAGGACGACTCGTGTCCTCCGACCCCATAATCATCAATTAGGTCGCATGCGCGAGCAACATGATAAGCATCCTCCTAATTGGATCCCATCAACCATATCAAACATCAATTAGGTCGCATGCGCGAGCAACAGGATAAGCATCCTCCTAATTGGATCCCATTAAACATCAATTAAACATCAATTAGGTCGCATACGCGAGTAACAGGATAAACATCCTCCTAATTGGATCCCATAAATATCCACACAAGCAAATAATCACACATAGCATGCATACAATAACATTATAAGTCCAAGCTCTTTAACACCACACACATAATCACAGTAAATCAAATCATTTAAGACAAGCATCATTCCCATCCCAAGTTTAAAACAAAGTAAAAATATGGGACTATGAACTCACCTTAAACTCCACAGCTTCCACAAAACAACTTACAATCTATAGCACACAAAAATAATCCACATTACACAAGGTCAAGCTAAATGCTACAACCCATGTAATACACATATGATGGATGTCTAAGACTCATATGACCCACCATGGATCTCCTAGACACCACACTAACCACTACCATAACTTAATACTCACTAAATCCCTTGCACTCTAAAACTCAGATAACGCAGAATTTTTGAGTACATTCACTCACATGAAATCACGACAAATAAAACTCAAAAACTCACACCAAAAATTTACCATGGTCTCTCATAAGCATAGATGCTAATCCCAGAAGGCCATGGACCAATATCACACACAAGTACTCATAAGAAATTCAAACTTGTCAACTACTCAAATTCGGATCTGAACGCACACCAAAAAGTTTTGATTTTTAATAATTACTTCCACAAGTTTTTATCGCGAATCCTCTTCGTGGTAGTCTAATATAACCTAAAACTTAACTATTCCAGAAGGCCAAGTCAAAATACCACTTTTACAACCACATGACACCCTCAAACTTTTACCCAAAATCTGTCCCGGTTTGACAGCTTTGACACCTTAACAAAGAAAAATCAAAAGACCGACTTCCCGACCTCAAAATCGATCGTGGCTGGACTTTTTGGAAAGCTCTTTCATTATACTTCAATTTAGAAATAAAATTCGTGACTTAACTCATCACCATCTGTTATTTACACTCACATCTTTACAGCCTTACAAATCTGTCCAAACCCTAACCCAATAACTAGCATGTTTTACGCTCAATTCTCTTAACCAATCACTATACCATTATCATTAATTGATCCCAACATGTTTAATAACATTAATTTACAGAAGTTAACACAAACCCTAATCCATCATACTTAATATTACATGAATTAGATTAATTAATCAATTAATTGAACATAAGGTTTAAAGATTTTAACTTGATTTTTGATTATTGCTCCCAAATTACAAACCCTAATTTTTCTTCTTCTTTTCTCTTTTGGATCGACTAAGATTTACAGGAAAAGTGTTTTGGGAACTTTGATTTTGTATTTATATTATTTGGTGGATAATTACCTAACTTAGAGTTATAATTGGGCTACAATTGGGTTTCCTTTCCCTTTTTTTTTTCTCTTATTGCCGAATTTTACATATATGTATATATTTTTTTATTTTTTATTACTAAACTTAATTATTACACTCAAAACCTCATACTTTTCATATTTTATGTATTCCCATATCGAAACCTAACGTTTTACGCGATAAATCTTAATTTTACAACAAACCAGAAAAATATCATTTTCAAAACAAAGTTTCCAAAAATAGAATTTCACACTCTTTTTGAAATATAACTCATAAAAACAAATCCCACGTAACTTACTAACGCTCAATTACTTGAACGAAGCCTCGTTACGCAAAAAAACACAAAAACACCAAAACTACACAAGTCATTTCTACACCACAAAGGTGATCAAAATGAACTTCCCCAAATATCAACATTACTCACTCACAAAATCAACACCACGCAAAGGGATTTAGTGCTAAAACTCACCTATATCACACTTATATCACTTCAAACACCTAGGACACACCAAACAAACGTCAACTGAGTCAAGACTATCAGTCAAACTGACGTGCTAAAACCACGGTTGTTACAGTTGCCAACTTTGGCATGGGTTTTGCTTTGATGTGACATTAAATATGTGTTTGATTGAGGTACAAATGTTTAGGATTTGGGCATGGTTTTCAAATACATGGGGTATGTTTGGCGAAAGTAACTGTTGCTGAAACTGGTGTTGGTGCTGGTGCTGGAGATGGTGCTGGTGCTGGAGATTATAAAAAGAGATTATTTTATAAGCTACATGAAGTAACCTTTGGTTTTAAGAGATTATAGAAGATTATTTTTTTTAGAATCTCTTATAAGTTATGTCTGCCAAACAAAGATTATTTTTTAAGTAGCACAATCTCTCAACAATCTTGTGTGCCAAACATAGCCATGGTGTTTCTAAAAAATCATCTCACTACTTGAAGGTTTATAAAACTTGTGGGCCTTTTTCTTTTTGTGTCTATATCTCTTTCTTATTTATATATTATAAATTATATATTAAATTACAAAAGTGATTATTTATTTAATTAAATATATATTTTATATTTTTTTAAGTTTTATTTCTGTCTCCTACATTAAATTAAAATCTTGATCCTAATCTAAATCCTAAACCCACCTACAAACCAAACGGCCCTAACTTTTAATTTATATTATAAATATATAATATATATTTATTTATTATAATTTATTATTATAAAACATATTTTATTAATTTTATAATATATTTTCTCTCTATAAATTTAAATCATAATATATAACTTTACTTTCAAATCATAATCTTAATCAAAATCTATCTGCAAACCAAACCACCCTGAATACGTATATATGCTCTTTTACACCCTCAACAAAATGTTAGGGTTTTAAATTAAATACACTTTCTTCATGGGACATACAGCCGGAATTTCAACCGGTGACGGCAAGGCATCCGTCGACTCAGTTTTCTCCAACAACGACCTTCTAACGGAAATCTTACTCAGGTTACCTGTACTCTCACTTGTTTTGTTTAAATCCGTATCCAAACACTGGCTATCGCTCATTAAAGACACTAGTTTCATTCTTCGTCGGAGCCAATTCCCTAACCTCGATACCCCTTGTGCTCTTTTCCTCAAGTTTTCCGTACAGCCATCCAGTTCTCAATACAAATCTGTGTCACTAGATGCCCGGATTCCGAAAGGTAGATATTCGCTACGCACCACTCCCTTTCCTTTTGGCCCTGAGGCCCTTGGTAATGCTGAGATTTTACAGTCTTGTAATGGGTTGCTTTTACTTCGTATTCAAGGTACTAGGTGTTGTACTTATTATGTATACAATCCAACTACTAATCTGTTTAGGAGGCTTCCGGAAACACATGTTTTGAAGGTTAGTGGTATTATTCCTTACGGAAAATTGGCGTTTGATCCTACAAAATCACCTCACTACAAAGTAATCCATAATGAATTGACATATGATGATGGAGTTGGTTTTTACATTCAAATACAAACTTACTCTTTGGAATCTCACAATTGGAATGTTTGTGGTCAACGATTTTCCCCCCAAAATTTTAAACATTTTGAAGATGGAATATATTGGAATAATGCAATTCATTGGCTAAATCGTATGCATGGGCAACTTTTGCATTCCAAGTTGGATGTTGTGAATGAGCATCCGGTTTTAACAAGAATACAACTCCCTGTAACCTTTAATGGGAAGTTGCAATCTCAATCCAACTTATTTGAATCTCGTGGTTGTTTGCTTCTTATTGGTAAGGATTATGCTAATTCTCAACAGTTGAATATTTATGAGATGAGGCTTGGTGATTCAGAATGGTCGGTAAAGTACATTGTTAACCTTGATGACATTATGATGCCATTTCCTAATAACTGGAGTATTACTTTAAGTGTTTGTTGTATCGTTTTGGGGGAAAGAGAAGAGGATTCGTATATGGTGATTTTGTTACATGAAAAGGTTTTAAAATATAAGATCATGTCCAAGACTCTCAGCACGCTCTCAGAACTTGGACGGGTTGAACCTCATAATAGCTGCTATCAGTTCATTCCATCTTTTGCTGGTGTGTGATTCTGTGCTTTCTATGCCAGGTATGCCCCACGTGCTTGTTTATAGTGTTCGGTGCTACAAATGATTTGTCAGCATATTTATTAAAAAAAGCTTTCAAAACATGTGGATGAACTATATGAGTTGTTACTGTTATGATTTAATGCCAACACATTTTGGAGCTAATAATGTCATTATCTTCCATGAATAAAAGAGCATGCTTACCTAATAAATTTCAAAATCAACTTTGTCTAGGGATGAGCATAAGCCCCAAAATAACGGTACCGAATTTGATAACGAAAAATACCTACTGAATACCCATCGGTACCGATACCAGTATTCAAAATTTTGTCTGAAATAGTTTGGTAGATCCGGTATATATAAGTATATAACTGAAAAACACCCAATAATACTGAACATACCCTTGGCACAGGACAACGGATACGTCTTGGTCACGTTCCTTACATGGGACATTTCTGAATGGTTATGTTCATTGGATTGTTTTTGACAAAGATTCCAGTGAAACCTTATTTGCGTTTGATGTATGCAATGAGATATATCAGTTATTCCCATTTCTTCCACTTGAAAAACTAGGAGTTTTAATGCGTTACCAACAGGGGGGGGGGGAGGGGTCCTGAATGGCTGTTTAAGTCAATTTGATTCGACCACTTTTTAGTTCACAAGGTAGGTGAAGGGATATGGAATTAGAAATATAGGCATAAAGAAGTGGTGATTAAGCAATATATTAGACCTGATCATTTAGATTGGTTGATGTGTAGACCTGTGTATCTAATAGAGCTTCAAAAGATGGACGAATGTTCATCTTATTATTGTCCTTGGAAGAAAACAATTGAAAAGGGTATATTTCTTAAACCATAACTTAGTCAGAGGGTTTTCATTTGCTGTCACAGTAGCTACCATCTTTTTAGCATTCGTTATCAAGCGGAAAATACCGTTTTATGCCGGTACCGATACATGTAAATGGTATGGTAGAACCGATCAAATAAAAATTCTGTATAGTTGAATTCAGTAACGGTAGGGTACCTAGCTCATCCCTAACTTTGTCATAAGTTAGTACTATTAGTAGCCCATTACTAAGTTTAGTGATATGGGATCACAAGTCACAACTCCTACTAAATTCTTAATGTGCATTTAAATCTTTAGGTGAACCCAAAAATCCACGAGACCATTGCTATATTGTCATTTATAATGCCTTAAATGCAAAAGAGCAAATTGGTCTAATGCCTACTTCCTGAAATTTGTGGACCGGTTTTAAATTTTTAGAGTCGATATTGGATGTGATGGTTGAGTTTCCTTTCAACTGCAAGGAAAAATATTGTGTTTGATCTGCTGAATCACTCTTTGAGTGTTAATATATTTACCCTTCTAACTCCAACAAAAAAATATTGGTCTGTTTGATCCACCTGGTCATTTTTTAGTATTAATATATTTATCCTTTCAGAGTAAAAATGAACAGCTTACGGGTTGAAGGAAAAACTATGAACTAAGAACCACTTGCAGATTCTTAATGTTTGTTATTCTGGATGTTTCATGGACTGACTAAGTACTAAGCTTATGGATCAACGTGCATTTCATGTCATGAAGTGAAGGTATGAACAAGTGTGCAACAGATGAAAGAGAAGTGATCGATGGACCTGTTTAACATCATTAGTAAGTCACAGTTGTGCATCGATGGACGTTTGGTTTGTCTCCATTTAAGCGTCACTGGTTATTTCTTGTTTTGGTCTTCTGTTACTAAAACTGCATTTGTCCTCTTGTGTGAGTTCGTTATCTTTTATTTTTGTTTATTGGGGCGTTTGTTTTGTTGGATTTTGATGGAATTGGGATTTAAGTGCAATTCCATTATGTTTGACTGATTAGCTATGTCATGCACCACGACTTGCTAACAGAGGTTCATATGTGACATTTTTTACTTCAGTTTTCACTCGTATACAACTATGCACCTTTTGTTATACATGGAAACACATCCCTCTCTGTGTAGAAGTATGTCGGATATCCTTAATCTGTGACGATCAATACGATAAAAAGACGGATGTATATCTGTTTGGCTGCACATTTCACTTTTAGCAATGATTGAAATGGTTGAACGACTATATAGTCAAGATTCCCCGACTGGTGTTATGTGATGGCACACAAAGACAAACAACACCAAGACCATTAAACAAAACAAACTTGGCCTACAATCCTACAATCCTACATCATCACTTTTTACCACAGCAACCCTCAACCAGCAACAGTTAACACAGGACCTCAAATATAGGGTCTCTCCATCCATTTGTCCAACTGCAAATTCCATGTTTCTAATCTTCTACAAATCCATTCATATGTCTTCAACTGCGCGTCTTGGAAATCTCTACTGTTCACCATCTTCCCCTTAAAAACCATATCATTCCTATTCTTCAAATGAAGACGCTAGTGCAACCGAAGCAGTTGTATTCCATAACAAACATTTACTTTATATATTATTTCCGTTTGGAATATACTATTAGACGATACCTTGCTATCACATACTCGCTAGTCGCTACTATCAGTTGGGTTGTGTTAAGGTGAAAAAGGCACACATAAGCTACTGGTAAATGTGTCTACCACATAATTTAAGAGGGACCGATCTTTAAAGTCAATAATAAGTTCTGTTCATATATGCTTGTTCACTTATAATTCCTCAACGATGTGCTAATGGCTCAAGGAACATAGGAGACAACCCATTTAACAACTCGTAACGTTTCTGACAACAAATTCACCAACAACAAATTTAAAAATAGTTTTCACGGCGACCAAAAAGGTCCAACCAAGAAGAAGACAGAACGTTTGCAGCTTAAAGATAAGGTAAGCTAGCGCAGAAAGACATAGTTCCTATTTGGAAAGCTAAAATGGAAAATGCTAATTTGGAATTTCGAGAGGAAGATATCTTTAACCACCCCCATACTCTTATAAAATCATACTTTAAAAGTCCATGGAATTACATGGCATTAGTCGCTGCAATCATACTCTTTGTTCTTACTGTGATGCAAACCGTCTTCTATATCAATCAAGCCCGCATAATCACATAACTAAGATCAAATGTTTGTGATGGAATAAACATCATCTCAAGGACTTTCTATGAGCTATGTGAATTAGTGCCAATTCGACCTCGTGTTACTAAAATTTATAAGCTGCAAAATTTATAAGCTCCAAATAGTAATATAACAATTCCAATAAAACAAGAGTATGAAATAGTAAAAAGGAACCGAAAGGAAAGTTCAATCGCTGTTGCAAGTCAAATGCAAGCTATGTAACAAGCCAAGACCAAAACAAGGATATACTGCATTACTAGTCAAATGCAGTGAGCAATTCGCTTTTTTTTCAAGTTAAATGTACAATGCTCCTAATTAAAGATTCAGATAATTGTTTACTGCATCATAGTCGTTGTCACTTACTAAAGATATATTACGAAACTCCATATACACGATGTCTCTTTTCCTCTACAGCATGATGTTCAATACCTGAAAGGTATGTTAGATATAAGCTTAGTACAAGGTGAGTTCAAAGTTCAAAACTTCTAGGGACATTTGTAATGCACTTGTTCAACAAAACATTAGGAAGGTGCTTCTACATACGTAGTTTATCTTTTAACAAGAAACTCAAATGGAGAAACTCAACATTTCAACCATCATGTCATATATGCTATACTATTCACATTGACTAAATGAACAGAACTGATTAGCCCATCAAAACCAATGTCAATTCTAACATATTGATACGAACCTACAAATCTTAAGTAGCAGGCACTCCAGACATTAAACCAACTAGCTGCTTTGGGCTTTATGCATCACAAATGACAATATAGCAATGTTCTCTTGTGGATTTATGTTTTGGCTGAATTTGACGGGTGAAAAGGGGATTTTTGTGATTCACATCAATCATATATCTTAATATTGTGCTATTATCAACTTATGACCAAGTTAATTCTTAAGGTTACTAGGTAGGCATGCTCCTTTATTTTTACAAGATTAAGACATTAATAGCGCCAAAAACAGGTTTTTAGCGAATCAGAACAGTTAAAACTCATATAGTGAATTAGGGTTAAATACTCTCCACATGTACTGTTATCAAAATTGAATTCCATATAAATCATGAGAACAGATTGACCAATGAGATAACTAAGGAATCGTAGTATTAACAATATAACTAAGCACATAAATCATACCTGAAACAGAAAGCAGAATCACACATTAGCAAAAGATGGAATGAACTGAAAGCAGCGCATAAGATTGTCATGTGATCCCAAATTATAGATTGTGCAGAGAGTCTTTGACATGATTTTGTGTTGCACAACTTTTCTATCTAATTGCAACACAAGGAAAGAATCTTCTTCTCTTTCTCTCAAAACAATACAAAAAATAGTTGAGCGAATACTCCACCTTTTGGGAAACGGCTTGATAATGTCATCAAGATTAACTATGTACTTCACTGACCATTCAGAATACACATTCCTCTTCTCATAAATAGTAAAATGTCGGGAATGAGCATCAACCTTACCAACAAAGAGCAAACAACCACGAGACTCGAACAAGCTACATTCATTATGAACCTTCCCATTTAAGGTTAAAGGGGTTTGTAAGGTTAAAACTCGATGCTCATTCACAATGTCTAACTTGAAAAGCTTTTTGGAAGTATCTATCCAATAAATAGCATCATTCCAATATATTCCATCCCGAAAGCAGGAAGAGTAGGGAAATGGATCCTTACAAACACTCCAATTGCCCGTTTCTGAAGAGTAGGTGTGTATTTGAACCCAAAGACCAACAACATCATGGTGTATTCTTTTACCAATGATAACTTTGTGGTGAGATGATTTAGTAGGATCAAAAGCCAATTTCAAACCGAAAATACCATAACCGCGAATAAAATTAATATTATCGGGTTTTGGAATCACCTTGAACATATTAGTAATGGATGGATTGTATACATATAAAAGCGATTGGTGGAAACATAAAAGCAAACCATTGCACGACTGCAAAATCTCATGATCACCGCCAAAAGTGAAAGTGGTGGCGAGTAAGGAAGATCTGCATACCGGTATGCGGATATCGAACGGTACAAAATCATAACTACATACTATCGAAGATTTGGATGGGTAAAACTTGAGAAACAGACCAGAAACTGGATTGAGGTTAGGCATTTGGCCCCGGCGCATAATAAAATTAGCGTCATTAATAAGAGATAACCAGTGTTTGGATACGGACTTAAACAGAATAAGTGAGAGCACAGGTAAGCGGAGTAAGATTTCAACCAAAAGGTCAGAATTAGATAAAACGGAAGTTACCGATGAAGGGAGTTTGTTGGTACCTTTGATGGGCTTTTTGGGTGCTCCGTCTTTTTCATCAGCTGTAACCATCTCCGATGAACTTCCGGCTTCCATTTCTTCGGAGACACTAAAACCCGCTAAACCTAGTGTTGGACTTCCCCCAAATATGAATCCCAGGTGTTTTCTTTAGAATAAGTATTTTGGGTGTGTTTGGTTGAACCGTTGAAGTATATTGGAATAGAGGTATGGGAATCAAAGTGATACATAATGTTTGTTATGAGGCAATGATGATATCAAACTCATAGCACCTAACAAAATTGATAATAGGGTATATGAGTGTCTATGAATCTCTTATTCATTCTATCATTTTTTCTCTTTAAAACAAATAATTATTTATTTTCAAAATTTCTCTCTCATAATCACAAAATACAAATTTAACGCAAATCAGCCTTACCACTATGGGACTATATAATCTTTTACTTTAAAATTTTATTTATTATTTTTTAATTGAACCCACTAATCTTTGATACATATACCTCAAAAATAAACCAAACATAATTAGTGAAATTGTCATACCAAATCTCATACATTCTTTATATCAAAGTCATACCTATATCCGAGTATATATATATATATATATATATATATATATATATATATATATATATATATATATATATATATATATATATATATATATATATATAAAGTTTACCAATACAATCCAAATACTATACTAGTTTACTAATTCATACCCAAAATATTCTCTTTCACCGATTCGTCCAATGTGGTGCGCAAAAGATGGTGCTTACGCATCTTTTATTTTTCAATGGTCGAGATTAATAAACATCTAACATTGTACACAAAAAATTAATTCCGGTGAGAAAAAAAATGATGCTTGCGCACCAAATAATAAATGCGCTTGATGAGTTTGACTATACTCCTCATCCCCTCATATCTTTACCTTAACAGCTGATTTTAATATTCATTTATTTGTCTATAACCCCATTGTATTTTTAGCCTCATTTAAAACATATCTTCATCTTCCTTTTCATTAACCAAAGGAACTATCAATCTTGAATCTTCTATACTTGCTTAAACAAAAAATCATAGTTGCACTCCATAAATAATTCCTTTTAACAAAAAATATCTCAACAAAATACCCTTAAAAAGCCCCCAATAATTATATCAAAAAATTAACCGTCCTTTTCACGTGTGATGCGCGAGTTTTGATGCGTGGGGTTGCATTTGATGCATTAATTGACTTTCGTTTGGTCCACGGTTATTAATTATGGTGCGCAAGAATCCCATTTTGCTCACCAAATATGAGGTGTCAAACTATCATTGGCTTATTAATAAATTATGGTACTCTAATATTTTGAAATTTCTTTCTTTAAAAGTTGGTGCACAAAAAATGATGCTTGCGTACCAAAATGACCAAAATTTCAAATACGGTCCAAATACGTCCTTTTACGCAAACACACTAGTAAATACGACCATTTATCTAAATCATACTAAGGGTGTGCTTCTTTTTCCTCTTACTTCCACTTATTGGGGATGTGTGGGCCGAAACTATTAATTCCTCTTATTTAAGAGACCCACTCAAGCCTCTCTCCCCCTTTAAGAGCCAAGGGTATCATGACCTTGGGTTAACTCATAACCCAGCGTTACGTCAACGCCACATTAACTTTAACATTTTAACCTTAATTCACAAAAACACCCCTTATCATAACTCAACATTTTGAGCCCACATTTTCTTTAAAAAATAAAATCTACAAATTCAACCCCTAAACTAAAACTAATACTTCATTTAAAACATAAACATAACATTAAAACATTAACGTTACAATACGAATTTAAAAAAAATACAACGAACAAAAAAAATACGAAATAATAAAAACATGACATAAATGAAACTACAACATGGAAATTACGAAAAACAATTACATCTACTGTCGAGATTGCAAATTATATTTTTTGATGATTTTGTCTTTTTCTATGTTGATCCAAAACGCAACGTTTGGATCCTTGCTAGCAGTCTCAATCATCAGAAATTTCATCTCTTCCAACTTTTGTATCGTTTGATCTTTTTCTTTAGCCGCACGATACGCCTCTTGGGCCGCTTCCCATTTGACATGATACTCGGATGTCATAACGTCCGAGAATTAACTTGAGGAGCTCGTCCCCCTGGTGCTCGTGGTTGTCTCGGATTTGGCTTTCTTAGAAGCACGTTTTTTGCCCATCGGACGTGGTTGAGTATCATGACTGAATAACGCCTCGTTTTTTTGCCGTGGGTGATAGCAAAGATTGCGGCCACGTAACAGGTTTGACTTCTCAAGGGATCTTGAGAAGCTTGCAATCCTTCAGGCAGTGTGCCTGATCGTTGTAGTGTAGTATAAGTATGTCCGGGGAACTGATCGTTCTCTAGGAGAATAGTGTCGTTAGGTTAAAGTGTATGACAATTTAAGCCTAATGGTGAGGGATGATTCTTTTTGTATTTTTTATATTTTATGAAAGCGGATAAATCTCGGTTTTTAGATGAGTGGGCGGAATTAATTACTAGTCAACTAACCCAAAAACTACTTATGATAAACAGAAATAAAATAACAAGAAAAATAAAAGTGGTGAATTTCTTATAGTGAGACAAACATGTTTACTTAGATTTAATTACTCCCTAGTTATCTTTTATTGAATTGTTGAATGTCACGGTGCAATTGTTTTAATTGAAGCGTTGTATTCCTTAATACCAGTCGTGGGGGTGTGCTACCTTCCCCAACTCTATGAATATCAATTTCTCCTACAACCGTACGTTAAGTACGCTATCATAGAATCATTAGCATCAACTCATGCATTAAATACAACGAGAAAAATAATATACGGAGTATAAGTTATATAAAAAGTATTATAATAAAAGATCTTCAAAGACCTACGGAATCATTTTGCATCTCTTGGATGTTGTGCCATTAAACTCCTAGTAGCATGACTAAGCGGCATAAAAAATGTTATCAAACAAGAACCAATGCTAACCGATTTAGCGTTAGGCCCATTAAGTGACTATCAAACAACCCTTAATCTCATTAGTAGGAGGATATGTATGAACAAAAAGTAGAAAGAAATTTCCTTTTCCAAATATAAAACATTATAATCAGATTATTACTTATCATGATTCATGAATCGTTGTGTTATAACTCTACCCCACTGTAGAAAGAACTCTCAAGGCCAAAACTTATAAAAGAGTATTAAAAATCTTATATGTATTAAGAGGTCACATCATCATAATTTGAGAAAAACCGTTTTACCGGGGAAACCCTTTACCGAAAAAAGTAATTTGAGAAAAACAAAATTGGTCCAACATACGAGTGAAAATGGAAGTCAGAAATGTCACATATGAACCCACATTACATTGATGAGTCCAGTAGCAAGTTCTGGTCCTATAATTGATGCTTAAAGACCTATCATTTTGCTAACCAGACATAATAATTCCAACCAAACAAGGGGATGGATACAATTTCAGTAACAAAAGAACCAAAATGAGAAATAACCAGTTGATACTTACATGTAGACAAGAAAAATGACATGTAATCACTGTTAATCTCTTAGTTACAACTTAAGAGACATTCTTGCATGTTTACTGTTGCCCGTTCCTAATGATATAAAACAGACGTCCATAGATGTCAAGTCTCGTTCCTCTGTTGCACATGCCTTCATGACCTGAATGAGTAATGTTGATCAGCATATAGTGAGTCCATAAAACAAACACAAAGAACTTGCAGATGCTTCTCAATTCATAGGTTTGTCATTAACCTTAAGCTGCTCCTTTTTATCTCTGAAAGGGTAAATGATTTGATACACAAAAAGTGACCATGTGGAGCATACAAATCAATATTCTTTGTAGGATTAGAAGGGTAAATAAATTATTAATACTCAGAGTGATTCAGCAGATCAAACAGACCAATTGTTGTCATTGGTGTAGACAGGAGAACTCAACCATCACAATATATATCAACTCTAAAAAATTAGAACCTGTCCACAAATTTCAGGAAGCAGCTGGCTCTTTTGCATTTAAGTCATTACAAATGACAATATAGCAATGGTCTCTCGTGGCTTTTTGGCTTGGTCTAAAGATTTAAAAGGACATTAAGAATTTCAATAGGGGTTGTGACTTGTGATCTAGTATCAATCATGAAACTTAATAATGTGCTACTACTAACTTATGATAAAGTTGGTTCTGAAATTTATTAGGTACATGCATGCTCCTTTATTCATTGAAGATAAAGACATTATTAGCTCCAAAATGTGTTGGCATTAAATCATAACAGTAACAACTCATATAGTTTATACACATCTTTTGAAAGCTTTGTTAACAAATATCCCGACAAATCAATTGTCGCATCAACACTATAAGCAAGCATATGGATCATACCTGACATAGAAAGCACAAAGTCACGGACCAGCAAAAGATGGAATGAACTGATAGCAGCTATTACGGGTGTTAACCTGTCCAAGTTCTGAGAGTGTGCTCAGAGTCTTGGACATGATCTTGTATTTTAAAACCTTCTCAGGTAACAAAATCACCATATACGAATCCTCCTCTCTTTCCCCCAAAACAATACAGCAAACACTTTCAGTAATACTCCATTTATCGGGAAATGGCATCATAATGTCATCAAGGCTAACAATGTACTTTACAGACCATTCCGAATCACTAAGCCTCATCTCATATATAATCAACTGTTGAGAATTAAAATAATCCTTACCAATAAGAAGCAAGCAACCACGAGATTAAACCAAGTTGGATTGAAATTGCAACTTCCAATTAAAGGTTACAGGGAGTTGTATTCTAGTTAAAACTGGATGCTCATTCACAATATCCAACTTGTAATGCGAAATTTGCTTAAGTCGCCTATGCATATGATTTAGCCAATGAATTGCATTATTCCAATATATTCCATCTTCAAAATGTTCAAAAATTACGGATGGGGAAAATCGTTGACCGCAAACACTCCAATTGCGGGATTCCAACGAGTAAGTTTGTATTTGAATTTCGCAACCAACTTCCATATCAAATGTCAGTTCAGCATGGATTACTTTGTAGTGAGGTGATTTTGTAGGATCAAACGCCAACTTCCCGTAAGGAATTCCAACAGTACTTAAAATACGTGTTTCCGGAAGCCTCCTAAACAGATTAATAGTTGGATTGTATACATAATACTGATAAGGCCTAGTACCCTTAATACGACATAAAAGTAAACCATTACAAGAATGTAAAATCTCAGCATTACCAAGGGCCTCGGGGCCAAAAGGAAAGGGAGTGGTGCGTAGCGAATATCTACCTTTTGGAATTCGGGCATCTAGTGACACAGATTTGTATTGAGAACTGGAAGACCGTACGAAAAACTTGAGAAAAAGAGCACAAGGGGAATCGAGGTTAGGCATTTGGCCTCGACGCATAATGAAATTAGCGTCTTTGATAAGAGATAACCACTGTTTGGATACGGATTTAAACAAAACAAGTGAGATCAGGGGCGGAGCTATGTGGGTGGAAGGGTATGCCATGGCCAACCCAAGATTTTTATAGAAGCCTATGTAATCCCTGGACTTCAATGACGTTGGTCACTAATTATTTATATGCCACACCTTTTATTATTAACACGTCATGCATTTTATACCAATTTCTTATCAGATTAAGTTTAGTTTCAATTTGTCTCATTTCCACTATGCAAGCTCTTGTTAGGATATTTATACAGCGCTGCACTTCCAAAAGCAAACATTTGTTTTCATTTCAAATATATTTAAACCTTAAAATTTGTAATATTTCGTAGTGTTCATTGATTAAAAGCAGTGTAACTATTTAATCTTTTAATAATATTGAGTTGTATTTTCTTTTCTTTTTTCATGTGGCTAATCACATATAGAATAAAGTTATTGTTTAGCAATATTACTATGCACGTTGAACGCTAAATTTTAATTTGGCCCACCCGCAGCTAGAATCCTGGCTTCGCCACTGATGACCGAAACAACTTAGCATTTCTTTTTTGTACACTCGCCATCACTTATGTACCAAAATACTCCAACACTCATCACTCAAGCCATAACATCCATTTTAAGACCCACCATATCTAATTAAAACACACACTTATGTTTTGAACCATTGCCTCCAATTCTTCAAAACATATATATTTCACAAATGTAATTATAGAATCCATACTTTGGTGTTTCCCATAATAAACTTAACGAACAGTATATATAATATCAAGTAGTCCTTAGATATGTTTGGGTAACATCAATTTAAGATGTGTGTTTATTAATACTAGTAAAATATGGGTGGGTGGTAGGGGTCTCGATAACTACATGGCGTTTGGGCGTAAAAGGCGGAAACGCAGAGAACACAACAAAAGAAATCAAAAAATGGCATCGTAACGTTGCAATTAATTTGGCTTTAAATAAACCTTGTCAACAACTCTATTCCCTATTATTCTAACTATGAGTGGCAATCGAGTCGTGTTTGTGTTGATCTATTCGGGTTCACGTATTTGCGGGTTAGTATAACCTCTACCCAAACACGACCCATTTATTAATCGTGTCAAGAAACTCAACCCTAACCCGCACCTGCATAACACGTGTAACCTATTTTTGACCCGCTTAACCTATTTAAATAAATAGATCAAGTAGTGAATAAGTTTGGTGGTTTGTTGATTTAACTAGCTTAAATGTCAAAATGATATAAGGATTTAAAATATGATAGAAATAACAGACAAATAACTATACGGCAATTTTCTCGGATATAAGCGTCTGTTTCTATGATATATGAGGTATGATCGTAATTCAATCATATTAAATACTTAACATAATACATTTAATCTATATCCAACATAAAAATGCATGTTATACATTTTATTTTTAGAATGTTATATACTTAAACGGGTTCACAGGTTGACCTGTTTAATATTTACTCAACCCAAACCAAGGGCGGAGCTATGTGGGTGGAAGGGTATGCCATGGCCAACCCAAGATTTTTATAGAAGCCTATATAATCCCTGGACTTCAATGACGTTGGTCACTAATTATTTATATGCCACACCTTTTATTATTAACACGTCATGCATTTTATACCAATTTCTTATCAGATTAAGTTTAGTTTCAATTTGTCTCATTTCCACTATGCAAGCTCTTGTTAGGATATTTATACAGCGCTGCACTTCCAAAAGCAAACATTTGTTTTCATTTCAAATATATTTAAACCTTAAAATTTGTAATATTTCGTAGTGTTCATTGATTAAAAGGAGTGTAACTATTTAATCTTTTAATAATATTGAGTTGTATTTTCCTTTCTTTTTCCATGTGGCTAATCACATATAGAATAAAGTTATTGTTTAGCAATATTACTATGGACGTTGAACGCTAAATTTTAATTTGGCCCACCCGCAGCTAGAATCCTGGCTTCGCCACTGAGTGAGATAACAGGTAACCTGAGTAAGATTTCGGTCAAAAGATCGTTGTTGGAGATAACTGACTGTACGGATGAAGGGAGTTTTTTTGATGCCCTGCCATCACCGGATGAAATTCCGGCAGTTATTTCCATGAAGAGAGTGTGTTTATTTTAAAACCCTAACATTTTGTTGAGGGTGTAAAAGAGCGTATATATACTGTATTCAGTTCACTACTCTCATTTTTGTGTAAACATGTCCTTGTAGTTTGTTCAAAACTTCAAATTGCAGCAAGCACACTCCTTGCTTTATCAAGTGTAGGCGTAAAAGCTACAAACACTATCGATCATAACTCATTTTGTTTCCTCTATGACATTTATAGTTTACACTCACTAATCGGTTATTCGCGCGTTGCGGCGCGGTAATCTTACAACATAATTATTTGGGTTCATATGTTATGCGAAAATAGTTACGACATCCACGTAAGAGCATATCCAATGCAATAAGCTTCTCATATTATTAACTCATTTTTCAACATAGCATAGTATCCGCGTAAAGGAGTGGGGTGAGTACTATATTTAAGGGGTGATATTTTACTTTTCTTTTTGTAAACAATATTTTAAATGATAACGGATAGTCTTTAGTGGCCGTGTGCTTATGATGTAAGATGGTGAAGAGGTTAATTTGTAACATTGTTATCTTTAAATTTTAGAGTTATAATTTCGAACTATTAATATATTAAGTTATGGTAGTCATATCTTATCAGTGTAACATTCAATTTGATGCTATTAAGTAGTGTGTAAATAGTGAATTTTAAAGTTTAGTTTCTAAATTATTTAAATGTAGCAAGTTGTACAAACTTAAATTTTTTAAGATTTTTATTTATAAAAGTACTAAATACTCCATAGATACCATGTACTTAACAAAATGAAAACTTTGAAAGTATGACCTAAGGTATTTTTAATCTTGGGCTTGAAGAATCCAAAATTTCACAACTACGCATATGCCAAAAGAAAAATACTATAATGACGAGCATTTATTTACGTTTTCCCGTCTTTGTTTTTCTTTTTTCCTCGTTGCTAAAACTTGCATGAGAGATCACATGTGATTAAACACTAATTTGAATATTTCTAATAAAATCACATGTAATTTTTCCCACACATGATCTCAATCACATGTGATTTTCATTAATGAACTACTATAATCTATAAAATATTATAATATTTTAATTAGTGTTTACTCACATATGATTTCTCATGCAATTTTCAACAACGAAAAAAAAAAATGACGAAAAAACGTAAAAAAAATACATGAAAAAATGAAAAAAAAAAATTGTCGAAAGTACATCAAAATGTCATTCTATTGAAAGAAATTAAATATTGGTTGTGACGGTATAATTCATTTTGTCTAATGATTAATTAATGATTAATGGTTAATGAGATATTTAAATTATAAAAAATATGTGAAATATTAAAACCTTTTTTATATCTGCTATTGACTTATTTATTAGATGTAGTATGTATGAGTCCCTATGTATCCAAGGAAAGTTTGGCATCCACAATAAAGTAAAACTTTGAAAAGTGTATTTGAAACCAGAGTAAAGTAGACGGATGGTCTTTATGATTTGTTCACAATATTTGAAACTATGTTTTTGCACATATAATCTCTAATATTGAAAGAATAAAACCAATATTTAGTTTAAGCTATGAACCAAGTGAGTTAGACTAGGTTAGTCTTAGTAAAAGTTAAATGAAAAGTGTGTGAAGCTTGTCTTATATTATGCGCTAAATTGATTAAATGTGCAATAGTTGATTCTTGGGTAAATGTGCATGTATATGTGTTATGCGACTGTGCTCAAGAATTTCAAGTGGAATCGAGTACAAGTCAACATAATCTTTCCCTCCTTGCTGATTTACAACAAGAGACAATACCATGATTTCTAGTGAAATATAGACGAACCAATATGAAAAATAACTGTGTTTGCAAATCAAACGTACAACAGTCTTAATAACTACTTTTAATAGTCTATTACATAATCATCCCCACTTACTAATGATCTTCAGCGAAATTCCACTCATGACACGTCTCTTTTCCTCTATTGCACGTACCTCCATGTTCAAAACCTGATAGGCAGTTAGTTAGTAAGCTTTACCTAGTATGTTCATAACTTTTATGGATATTTGTAATAAAATTGTTTGGAAAAACATCACCCGTAACAAACCAGCAAGAGCTACTAGGTGTTTTTGCATCAATTGTTTGTTTAACCTTGCTCATTTTTACTGTGAAATGGCAATTTTTCAATACTCGAATACGACTGGATCCAATATTCCAGTGTTTAAACATTGCAAAAAGGCAACTCTATACAAACTGGAGTGAAGGAACCCAACCATCATGCTAAAGATGCTAAAAAAAATCACAATGATCACAAGAACATATAAAGCCATCACAACCCATACTGAATCTAAATATGTACTCTTATAAGTTTTAGTAGTAGGCTACTATACTTTACCTTAATTGGTTTAAAATCGATTTGGAGGCTAGTAGTAGAAAATGCTTTTTTGGGCTAAAGGGATTGGAAATGACAACATAGACGGTCACTAGTGGTGAATTAGGTTGGCCTATTACCTCTCCTCCGATACGTGATAATTATCCTGGATTTTATATGAATGCTTATGTGTTTGCCTAATGACTAAAAAATTACATAACAAACTTGGATAGCGGTTGTGAGGGAACATTGGCTTTATGGTTCTTATAGAAGGTACATAATAAACTTGGATAGGGGTTGTAGGTCCATGAAGCTACAGACTCTAACGATCCAAAAAAGAATCGATACCAAATTTGTCATAAAAAAAGGATATGAGCATATAACCAATGTAGTGACAAGACAAGATAGGATAGGAAATCAAACCTGACATTAAAAACGAAGTCATACACTAGCAAAAGATGCAATGAACTGATGAACGCTACCACGAGAAGGGCTCACTGATCCAATATCACAGAGTGTACGGACAGTCTTTGACATGAATTTGTATTGTACAACCTTTCCAAAGATTTCCATCACCATAAACGAATCCTCTTCTTTTGCACCCAAAACGATACTCCAAACACTAGAATAAGCCCTCCAGGTTTCAGATAATGGATTCATAATGTCATTAAGATTAACAAGATACTTCACCGACCACCCGAAATCCCCATTCCTCATCTCACAAACATAGGATAGTTGGGAATGAGTATTGTTCCTACAAAAAAGAAGCAGACAACCACCAGATTCCAATAACATGCGCTCACAATGCTCATCATCTATCATGATCTCGGGATTTTGTATCTTTATCAATTTTGGAGGGTCTGCAATATCTAACTTCCAATGCAAAGGACGTTTATTCCCAATATTTAGCCAATGAATGGAACCATTCCAATATATTCCAGAGCCAAAACCCAAAATACCAAGGTCTTCAAACCGATCACCGCAAACAGTCCAATTGCATGTTTCTGAAGAGTAAGTTTGCATTCGAGTGTAAAAACCGGCATTATCACTTGTACATACGGCAGAGACCACTTTGTACTGAGGTGATTTTGTAGGATCAAAAGCAATTCTCGTTCCATAGCTAAACTTGTCTGAACACGAATTCACATTACAGCATTGTGGAAGCATCTTAAACACATTAGTAGTTGGATTGCATACGTAATACTTCTTAAAAGGCTTAGTACCACTACAACATAGAATCAAACCATTGCACGAATGCAAAATCTCAACATCACTACTTGCCTCTGAGCCAAAATTAAAGGCAGCTGATCTTTTGTCTGGAATTCGAATATCCAATGGCACTAGATCATATTCACACTGTAGCAGCATTTCGCTTTTTGGTTGAGCGATAAAGAGACCGGAAGGAGTATCAAGGTCAGGCAATCGGCTGCGGCGACGAATAAAACTTGAGTCTGTGATGAGAGATAACCAGCGTTTGGATACATACTTAAACCAAAAAAGTGAGGTTGCAGGTAATCGAAGTAAGATCTGAATCAAAAGGTCGTCATTGGACATAACTGCAGATGTTGCTGGTGAAGAAGGTTCCATGGAATCAAGATTTATGCAAACATCTCATGTGAACAAAAAAAGATATAACCTGCATAAAAAAGTTTTACAACACTGTAAAAGACAATCTTCAGAATCAACCAGCATATAAAAATTACGAATCAACTAGCAACTATAAAAACAATCTGCATAAGCATAAATATCCAACCAGATGACGGTTTTTTACGGGGTGTTTGGGATTGCTTATTACTTAAACTTATTGATATATACTTATAAGCTGCTTAATGATAAGTAGGTAAGGAAATAGTTTTTTGATTAACTTAATTTGTAAAAAATGCAATACAATTCCAAAAAGAAATAATAGATTATTGAAATGTTTCAGGCCAAACCATTTATAAACGGTTTTCGGTCAATTATGATAGTAGAAGAGTAATTGTAATTATAGCTTTATCCAAAACAATCACAACTTACATTCAAATTTGTATCGAAGTGAGATCTTTAGTTTTTTTTATTACTATAATACCATTGCCATGGTCACATCAGCAAAATGTATCATATCGGGACCAAATTTGAAACTACGTTGTTTATAACCGCAATAAAAGAAAGTAAGGAATTCACTTTGATACAAATTTGGTGGCCAATGAAAAGGGTTCATAAATGGTCTGAGTCAAAGACTTACCCTCCTCGAGTAACCTCAATAGCGAAAACCTCGCATATTTGAAAGTAAGTTGTTATAATATGGTTTTTTTTTTTTTTTTTGGTAACCATGGTTTCCGACCTTTTTGGCCGACTAATCCACAGGGTTTGAACCCACCGCCACACAGGGTTTGAACTTGAGACCTCACATATTTTAGAGTGGTAATCACAAGCTCTTTTGCCACTAGGCCACCCATGAGTGGTTTATATAATATGGCTTTAACTCTAACTTAATCTCATCTCAAACATAAGCAAGCAATAAGCACAAAAGCAATTTAGATAACACACAACTTATAGAAAAGCAGAAATGTGGAAAAAAAAGAAGCAAATCCCAAACACCCCCTAAGATTTAAGAATACACTAGCAGAAACAAATAACATTATGGAGAATATTCGATATTTATCCTAACTAGGAGCAACTAAATCGAACAAAAAATACCTGTTGTTTTCAGGGGGAGAAGAGGCGGCGGTGACGAGAGTGTGGATGTTGTTGGTGGGTTAGTGTTTTGGGGGGTGGGGTAAGAACAGCTGAAGGGTTTCTAAAGAGAGAATTTCTGGACAAAAATAATAAGAAAAAGAAATGGCTTTTTTTATTTATTTTTTTATTTTTTTTAGTTTAGTGTTTTTCATCCCATATTTTGAAATTTGAAGGAAACACAACGTTAATATATTTTGCCTAAAGGGAAAATAATCCCTGCTGCAAACAGCGAGGATCATTCTCGGCTGTCATGTGTAAATCAAGGACCAATTGTATACATCAAGGATGTTATCACGACCATTGTGTATAATCAGGAACTATTTTTGCATTGCAGCAGCAGATAACTCACTGCTGTTTACAGCAGTCCCCTTTGCCTAAAGGCTGCCTAAGGGCAATCAGAATAAAAAGTTTATAAATAAATTTTACCGATCGCAAGAAAAGGTTTAAGATGGCATCGAATGATATAGGTTCAAAATTATAAGCCCCTTCATTCAACACATACATGTAACTCACTATATACATATATATTATTCATAAGGTTTTGCAAAGTTCAACCATACTTGCAATATGTTTTAAATATGTATAATTTATAAATTTTAATTTCAAGATGATATGGAATTTTATAAACCTTTAAAAAAATTACTATTGGCAGTAACAAATAAAATAGATACATGTAATTTGGACAAACTATTTTCCTTTTACTCTTCCTTTATTCATAGTTTCATTATCTAAAGAACATAAAAACAAACAATTTTTTTTTTTTTTTTTTTTTCTTTCTTATTTAGATTTTTTGCTCTTCCTTTTATTTTCCTTTGCTAAAATTTGAGAACACACTGTTGATGTTGTAAAAATAAAGATAAGGATCGATCCTCTCATGTTCATTTGAACATGAGAGGTAATGTTCTACATTTTGTGATTGTACAAGTGCAAAATATTTATTTTATTTTAATTCAAATGTACAATTACAAAAAATATAATATTACCCTCTCATGTTCAAATGAACATGAGAGAATCCTTATCCTAAAAATAAACATGGAAAGCTAATATTACTTTGATTGTTGGCCAACATTTTCCTTTTTTCTTTAAAAAAAATAAAAAATAAAAAATATACTCCGTAATAGGTTTGACCACAACTCTGAATTTGTCAAACATTTTGGCTAGTTAGAGCGCATTATTATTATTATTATTATTATTATTATTATTATTATTATTATTATTATTATTATTATTATTATTGTTATTGTGGTCTAAACTTTGAGTGGTATTTTAATGCTTCTTGTGCACCTAAGAACGTTTGAATCAGTGTTTTAAAATCGAGTAGGTCATTAAACCAGATGACCAATCAGTTTTTGGTTAACTTGGAGGGTCAATTATCATGCTATTGAACGATCGACACTTTAATACAACCTTATCCAAAGACCCGTTTGAGGGTATTGTTGAGAGAAAATTCCAAAAACTATTTTTATTATTACTAAATATGTTTTATAGTCATATAGCTATTGCTAATAATCAATTTCTCAAGACATGTAATGATATTAGGGTGTGTTTGGTAGGGAGAAAAGAAGACAAAGAAATGAAAATATTTACATTTCCCTTGTTTGGTATGCCAAGGAAAAAAAAAGCGGAGAATTAATTCTCCTTCCAAATTCTCGCTAGTGCTTTTTTTGGTTTTGTTATTTCCATCTCTTTTGGAATGGAAATGGTATTTCTCCATGTTTTGTTTAAATAATTTTTTTAAATATATATTTTTTTAAATAATTTTATAAAAGATAAATTTAAAAAAAATAAATTAAATTTTTTTAAATAAATTATAAAAAAAAATAAGTTTTTTTTTAAATAAATTAAAAAAACATTTTTTTTTAAATATATTTTTTTAGAATTGTTAAAAAATAAAAAAATTTAAATAATTTTTATAAAAAAATAAATTAATTTTTTTTAAATAAATGTTTTAAAAAATAAGTCTTTTTTTTAAATATTTAAAAAAAATAAATTAAAAAAATATTTAATTTATAAAAAAATATTTTTTTAGAATTGTTATTTAGAAAAAATAATTTTTTTAAAAAAAATCAACAAATATTTTTTTTTCATTTCTCGGGTCAAGTCTCTGTTGTTACCAAACATTACAATTGAACAAAATTCTCTACTGATTTCTATTCTCTGAATTTCTATTTTCTGCTTCATTTCTATTATCTGAAATTCTCCCTACCAAATACACCCTTAGGACCTAGACACTAATTAATTGTGTAATATTCTCTTATACAACCAATTAGAAAAGCAAAATGTAATTATATGAATGTGAGAACCAAAATTATCATCATTTATTCCTACAGCATGTACCACTTTGTAGCTAGGTGATTTGGTAGGATCAAAAGCCATTCTCATATAACCATTAAAATTCATCCAGCTTGGTGGCAGCATCTTAGGGCCTGTTTATTTTTTTGCTTAATGGCTGTTTGGTAACATATCCTTTTTCAAACCAGTGCAACATTGTGTTTCTTTTTTTCCTTTTAGGAAAGGATATCCTAGATGCACATGGGTACAAAAACCACACCTATTCACAATCAGGAGCCACCCTTAAACATAAAGTCTGTTTTACCCTCACATCTTTTTTCTCTCTATTTACACCTACCATTTTCTTCTTCTTCTTGCCAGTTAACTTTTCATAGTTTCATCTTCCCATCACTACCACACGGGTCTTCCACCGCCGCTCCACTTCCACTGTTGCCTCCACGCCACCGTTCTGCTGCCACCTTCACACAACTGGTCTGGCCCTTTCTCCACTACCCTGTTCATTTGTCTTCTAAAACCTTTAATTCAAACAACCCTCTGAAATACTACGTAATGTTTTATTGGGGCTGTAACTGAAATTTGATGTTGAAATATTTTCTTAAAAATATAGATGTATAGTTATGTGATTCGATGCAAGTAAGAAATGGGGTTTTTTGTTTAAAGATCGTAATTGATAAATTGGTTTTTTTTATGAGCTTTGATTGATAAATTGGATTTTACTTGGGACTGTAATCCACAGATATTGATGTATATGGTTTGTGGTTCCTGTTATAAGAATGGAAGATGTAAGGTTGGTGTTAGGTACAACAAATGCAAAGGTAAAATAGTCACTTATCATATTAAAATGTTTTATTAAGCATAAAAAAGAAACAGTATTTGCTCAACACACTTTTGTTACCAACAAGTTGCATTTGTGGAAAAAGATATATATATCCAAACATGAGAAAAAAAGAAACGCCTCCTTAGGGCCTGTTTATTTTTTTGCTTAATGGCTGTTTGGTAACATATCCTTTTTCAAACCAGTGCAACATTGTGTTTCTTTTTTTCTTTTTAGGAAAGGATATCCTAGATGCACATGGGTACAAAAACCACACCTATTCACAATCAGGAGCCACCCTTAAACATAAAGTCTGTTTTACCCTCACATCTTTTTTCTCTCTATTTACACCTACCATTTTCTTCTTCTTCTTGCCAGTTAACTTTTCATAGTTTCATCTTCCCATCACTACCACACGGGTCTTCCACCGCCGCTCCACTTCCACTGTTGCCTCCACGCCACCGTTCTGCTGCCACCTTCACACAACTGGTCTGGCCCTTTCTCCACTACCCTGTTCATTTGTCTTCTAAAACCTTTAATTCAAACAACCCTCTGAAATACTACGTAATGTTTTATTGGGGCTGTAACTGAAGTTTGATGTTGAAATATTTTCTTTAAAATATAGATGTATAGTTATGTGATTCGATGCAAGTAAGAAATGGGGTTTTTTGTTTAAAGATCGTAATTGATAAATTGGTTTTTTTTATGAGCTTTGATTGATAAATTGGATTTTACTTGGGACTGTAATCCACAGATATTGATGTATATGGTTTGTGGTTCCTGTTATAAGAATGGAAGATGTAAGGTTGGTGTTAGGTACAACAAATGCAAAGGTAAAATAGTCACTTATCAAATTAAAATGTTTTATTAAGCATAAAAAAGAAACAGTATTTGCTCAAACACTTTTGTTACCAACAAGTTGCATTTGTGGAAAAAGATATATATATCCAAACATGAGAAAAAAAGAAACGCCTCCTTAAACATACTAACGGAGGGATTGTATACATAAAACCTATCGAGATTAATACTACACAAAAGCAAACCATTACACGAATGCATAATCTCAATATTATTACTACCTTTGGATGCAAAATTAATTAAGTCGGTTGATCTTTAAGCTGAATTCTAATATATAGCAGGGTACCCGCGCGATGCGGCGATGGGTACCCTGTAATAAAATTTGCTGCGATGAATATCTCGAATTATTGTTTCGGGTTGTTGGATCTCATATTTTGTATTTTGGAAGCTTAATTATATTGTATTGTGGTTAAAAAAATTGTATTTTTTTTTGAAGTGGTGTTTAATAGTGTATTAATTGTATTAATAGTGTATTTTTTTATTATTTTTTTTATAAAGGGATGGAAGCTTAATTATATTGTATATTGTGCTTCAATAGTTGTATTTTTGGGTGAAAGGGTGTTTTTAATAGTGTATTAATTGTATTAGATAAATAGTGTTTTTTTTAATGTGTGATTTAAGTACTTGTAAACTATGTTTTATAAGTAGTATTTACTTAAAATCTATATTAGGAAATCTTAAAAAATTAATAGGAGGGAAGTGTTTAAATGCATTATAAGTAGTATAGATATAGATATCCTATGGCAAAAAATCATATCGAGTGGGATCTTCCTTAGGTCGCCTAACAAAGAGACCAGAAGGAGAATTACTGTTACGGATTTGGCTTAGACGCGTAGTGAAATTAGGGGATTTCATTAAAGAGATGACATGTAATCGGAGTAAGATTTCGATCAAAAGGTCGGTCGTCTGTAATGATTACATTTGTGGATGAAGGGAGTTCAGTGTGTTTGGTACCTTTAATAAGCTTTTTAATAATCTTTCACCATAATCGATAATATCTTCCATATAGTACATAATTTTGTTTATGAGACAGTAGAAATTAATAAACCGCCTTGTGATTTTATATCTTTTGAATGCATTGTGGTATAGGTTTTGTTAATTTCTCTTGGAAGTAGGGAGATGGGGGTGTTTGGCTAAGCTTTATGTTTTGGGCTTAAGCTTAAATTTCCATGTTTAATTTCATGCATATATTTATTTGGCCATTTTTTTAGTATATGAGTTCTTGAAATTTAACATCGTTGCAGTTACATTTAGGTGACCTCACATAACTAGTTAGATCATCTATTATGAGAGGTTTAAGAATAGATCTAGAAAACTTGAAAAAGTTAATGTTTAATATTAGCTATAGTGAAGTTTCATTATATACTTATGTGACATAAAAATGTCCTAAATGTTAGACCTCTTTATAATGCATGTGTTGTGTGAAACAATTATAAGGCTTTAAGATTTTTATACAGTTAATACAAAATCAAGTTATAATTTTTTTTTCATATTATAAACTTATTTCCATTATACATAAACATATTCATAAAGCTTTTCACTTCATAAAACACAATCAACAATTTCGAAAAGAAAAAAAATAAAATAATTATGCTATATCACAAACACATAAACCTTTTAGATTTATAAAAAAAAATTCACTATAGATAAACTTGTTAAAGCTTTATAAATAGTAGACGAGTACCTGTGCATAGCAACTAGATTTTATAGCGGCAGATAGTTTTAGTGATAAAAAAAGTTTATGGGTTATAAACAAAAAATAATAAAAGTTTGAGGATTTGGTGATTAAACATTATGTTTTAAAACCCGGTTCGACCCGGGCGGTTCAACCGTCGAAAAAATGGGTCAAATTAAACTGGGTCAACCTGCCAGGTTGGGTCAGAAAACGGGTTAAATTAAACCGGGTCAACTCGCTGTGAAATGACCTGGGTCAACCCGATTTTCAATGTGTATTAATAGTTTTCAATTTTGCATATGCTTTTCAAAAATAGTGTAAGGACTCAAGGTTATAAATAGCGTGAGGCGTGACGTGGTGGCAAAGTCAAGCCTCAAGTCTTAGCGTGAGGCGTGACGGCATGGTGTTTTTAAGGCGTGAATTAAGGCGTTAAAAAGTATTTATAGATTTATAGATTTATATTATATTTCATTAGTATGTCATATTTCATATATATCAAATTTACAAAAAGTGTTATACATAAGCAATAACGTCAAGAAACTCTCTTTACATTTATAATCTTCTTCAAATAGTAGTAAACCCCTAAACGCCAAATACCAGTAAACCTCAAATACGATGCCCAAATTCCAATTACTAGTAAATCCCCTAAACGTCTCAAATACCAGTACACCTTATCGCGCCTTATCACACCTCATCTCATGCCAAGCCTTAAGACGACGCCTTGGTCTATTGCGTGGCGTGGAGGCGACGCCTCGCACCTTTTAGAACACTGTAAGGACTTCTTAAAATACTTTAAGTTTTCACTTTTCACATTTCACTTTTTGGTTTTTTCTTTATATATAGTATAGATATTACATAATTCAATGTCTTAAAGTGTGAAAAGATATAAGATATTAGACTTCTTTATGTCATGCAAGCATGAAATTGATGTCCACTATGATTAACAATATTATTGAACTCTTCATCTTTTTATAAACCACAATAGTGGATGCTCTTAGGTTTTTTTTTTTTTTTTTTTTTTTTTTTTTTTTTTTTTTTTTTTTTTTTTTAAGAGCGAGGCCCAAATACTAACTAGCGTTCATGAATCATTTTCCTAGATACAATACTGACACATTACACGGCCTGTTTGGTAGGGGCTTTTTGAGGGAGCTGATAGTTTTTTGTTAAAAAAATAATATCCTCTAAAATAAATAGCTCCATTTGGATACATTAACTTCAAGCTTTTATTTCAAACAAATAGGTCTTAAATGAAAAGTTGATTTATGAAGATTTTTAAACATCTTTGAGCTGTTAAAACTTTAAATTACTGATATACCCTCAAAACATTTGTTTACAATTTTAGATATGTCTTTTATATCATTTTACATTTTCTATATTTATATTTAACAGCTAACTAACCAAACACTTTTATTAAAAAAAAATAAAAAAAATGCAGCTTTATAGCTCATGTTAACAGTTTTGCAGTTTACAACTTACAGCATCAGCTTATAGTTAATTTTGCCAAACATACCCGGTATAAGTTAAAAAACAAGGACATTAAAAGAAGGAATTAAAGCTGAATATGAGACATTGAAATGAAAAATATTGGAGAGCAAACTTTTAAGGCACTCACTGAAAAAATGAATCGGCACCATGCTAATATACATAGTAACATGACTATTATGTATATGACTAGTGCTGTCATTCGGGCTGATTCGACTCGACTCGAGTCAATTCGGGTCGGGTTAATTGGGTCAAAAATTATATTCGGATCAATCAGGTCAACCCGAATTGACCCGAGTTCTAAAGAAGGTCGGGTTTGGGTATATTTTTTTGCCTCAACCCGACCCGGACCCGACTAAACTAACACTTTACAATGTAAAATAATCGGGTTGACCCCGAACTTGAATTGACCTGACCCGAGTTGACCCGAACCCGAATTGACCCGACCCAAGTTGACCCGAGTTTTAAACAGGGTCGGGTTCAGGTATGTTTTTTTGAGGCTTAACCTGAGTTGACTCGACCGAGTTGACCGAACCCGGCAACCCGAATGATAGCCCTAATATGACTATTACTCCATTTCCAAAAAAAAGTAACGTGACTTTAACTGATTAAAGAAAAATATGTAGGGTAGCGTATATGCGACTCCCTATCCCCTCAATATTCTGGTCGAATTCCTTCTACATCTTTGATTCCTATACCTTATAAAATTTATACTATTGTGGATTAATCTTTGTATTATTTCCCCTTAGTCGACTTTTTATTTGGTTGCAGTTTCTTGGAGATTAGGGTTTCGATTTATTTGTTTGGGAATCGTTTTTCTTAGGGTTTTGATGCTATTTGGTGTTTAACGATTTAGGGTTTCGTTTTTCATCATTAGGGTTCAAGCGTACTATTCTTAATCTGTTTTGAATTGGTTGTATTATGGAAGTCGGTTAGTGTGTTGATGGATTTGTAATCCTTTTTAAAGGGATGCGTTCTGGTTTTTAGTTTGTAATCGATCTTGTGTTAGGTTTTTTAGGGTTTTTTTCCGATCGCAAGGTAGGTTTTTTTAGGGTTTTCTGATCGTAGGTTTTTATTGCTGCTGTTGTTTGTCTTTTTGCTGCTGTTATGGAGAAGAATGAATCGATTGGGGATAAGTCTCAGAAAGATGAAGCACATTCCGTCTCTTATGATCAGAATACGGCGGTTTCAAGCATGAATGTGGGTTCTAGTAACAAAGATAAGGTCAATGATCAGAATACGGTGGATGCTAGTAACAATGTGGGTTCGATCAACAAAGATAAGGCTGGTTTTACTCCTCCTCCGATTCTGAAATCTATTCTTAAGAATGCTGCTCGTAAGACGCAGGTTGGTGTACCATTACCGAATGAAAGTAATTCGTTTACTGAAGGTGTGTCATAATCAGCTCCAAAAGGTTCGTATGCTTCAATGTTTAAAACAAAGAGGGTGGCTAAATCTGTTAATCTATGTGAACTTCATAATGAAGAACGTGTGGAAGGGGCTCATGTCACTATTCCTTTAAAGGAGATTGATGATGTTTCAGCTAGGTTTACTAATACTCTTTATGGGTATTTTATTGGGAAGCGACTTGCGTTCCCTATTGTGGAGAATTATGTTAAGAATACATGGGCAAAGTTTGGTTTAGAGCGTGTTATGCTAAATAATGGGTTCTTTTTATTTCAGTTTTCCACTAAGGATGGTATGGATCAAGTTTTAGAATCTGGTCCGTGGTTGATACGGTCGATGCCTATGTTTTTGAACATTTGGACTCCTAATACTACGCTTGCTAAGGAAGAGGTAACTTCAGCTCCCGTTTGGTTGAAATTACATAATGTGCCTATTGTTGCGTTTACGGAGGTTGGTTTAAGTCTGATTACTACTCAAATTGGTAAGCCTATCATGTTGGATTCGTATACTAGTACTATGTGTGTTAAGTCATGGGGTCGGAATACTTATGCTCGTGCTCTAGTTGAAGTGTCATCGCTTAAAGAGTTAATGGATCATGTAGTTGTGGCTATTCCATTCCCTAATGGTACAGGTCATTCTAAGGTTCGTATTGAAGTTGAGTACGAATGGGAGCCTCCTCGTTGTTCTTGTTGCAAAATTTTTGACCATAATGATGAGGCATGTCCTAAGATTGTTAAACAACCTAGTGTGAAGTCTAATGTTGATGCAGAGGGGTTTGTAGAAGTAACTAAGCGTAAGGGTAAAGGGAAGGCGCCAACTCATGAGAAGGTTATTGATGGGGTTCGTTTTGCTAAACCAAGGGTCACAATTAACTATCGTTGGCAGCCGGTTTCAAATTATAAAAAGGGGGCTGATGGAGCTTCCTCTTCTAAGGGTAATGGCACAAGTAATGATGTTTCTGGTCCTAAGGAGGTAGGGAGTAACAATGTCTCATATTCTAAGGCTCATGGCAAGCATAAGGGTGGTTTGGATGTTGGTCAAAATTCGTTGGATAAACAGGTCGATAAGGATGTGCATACTCCTAAAACGTTCATTCATGATGATTTAAGTGATATAGCCACTAAGAATGCTTTTGGAGCGCTTAGTGATGAGGTGGCTGGTTCTGAATCGGGGTTTGAGGATAGTTTGTCTCAAGGGGATCGAGAAGTCCAGGTAGAGGATATTGATAGTGATAACGAGGTCGATGAGTATATTGAGTTTGGCACGAATGCTAAAAATCATAAGGAAGCAAGCACTTCCTCTGTTGATGGTCCTCATGTATAGTATTGCTTCATGGAATATAAGGGGAATGAACCAATCCCCTAAACAAAATGAGGTTCGTCAGGTAATTGGAGAAAATAAACTTTCTATTTGTGCTATTTTAGAATCGCATGTTTCTAATTCTCGTCTTCAAGATTTATGTAAGAGGGTGTTTAAAGGCTGGGATTGGACTTCTAATGGTACGTTTTGTAGTAGTGGTTCTCGTATCATTTTAGGGTGGAATGTGGATGTGGTTGATTTGAATGTGGTTTCTATGAATGATCAGGTGCTCCATACTTTCATTCGTTTTAAAGCTGATAAAAAGGAGTTGTTTTGTTCTTTTGTTTATGCTCACAATAGATATATTCATCGAAGACCCCTTTGGAATAATCTTAGACTTCATAAGCTGCTGGTTGGTAATCGCCCTTGGTGTGTGCTTGGGGATTTCAATTCGGCTCTTAATTTAGAAGATAAAGTAGAGGGCTCTTCGGTTATTGATATTGCGATGCGGGAATTTAAGGAGTGTGTGGATGCTAATGAGCTGGTTGATATAAATCGTTCGGGGTTGCAATTTACTTGGAACCAGAAACCGAGAGGTTTAGATGGTATTTTGAAGAAAATTGATCGTATTATGGCTAATATTGAGTTTCTAGATTTGTTTGCAGGTGCTCATGCTATTTTTCAGCCGTACCGTGTTTCGGATCACTCCCCGGCTATTCTTCATATTCCTACCATGTGTAAGTTTAAACCTAGGCCGTTTAAATTCTCTAATATTTTGGTTCAGAATTCAAGGTTTAAACAGCAAGTTAAAGAGTGTTGGGATAGTTCGGTGAGTGGTTTCCATATGTTTAGAGTGGTTAGTAAATTAAAGGCGCTTAAAAAGCCGTTTCGTAAGATGCTGTTCCGAGAAGGTAATATTCATGATCGTGTTACTAAACTTCGTCATGAGTTGGATGAGGTTCAGCGTGCACTTGATTTGGATCCTTTTAATGTTGATTTGCGTGAGGATGAAGCGTGCTATCTTAACTCTTTTAATGAAGCTGTTTTGAAGGAAGAATGTTTTCTCAAGCAAAAAGCTAAGGTGGAATGGCTTCGTGTGGGGGATTCTAATTCTGCTTACTTTCATAAGGTTGTGAAGAGTAAGCAAGCTAGGAGTCGGATTGATTCTATTTGTGATGGTAATGGAGTGCAACTGGTGGATGATCAGGTTCCAAATGCGTTTGTTTCATATTTTACTTCTTTTCTTGGTCAAGAGGGGTCTATTTTGCCTTTGGATGAATCTGATTTTATTATGTCAACTCTTGATCCTAACGTGGCTTTGTCTATGATTCGTGATGTTACGCCTAGTGAGGTCAAGGATGCTATTTTTTCTATGGGTGATGATAAGGCTCCGGGTCCGGATGGCTATTCGGCTGCTTTTTTCAAGGGTGCTTGGGATATTGTTTCAGAGGATGTTACTAAGGCGGTTCAGGAATTCTTTGTTAATGGTAAGTTATTGAAAGAGATTAATCATACTACGATAGCTCTTTTACCTAAGATCAATTCTCCCACTCGTATTACTGATTTTAGGCCTATTTCATGTTGCAATGTGATTTTTAAGTGTATTAGTAAGATTATTGCCAACAGGATTAAGGATAGCCTTACCACTTTGGTTAGTCCGAATCAGTCCGCTTTTGTTCCTGGTCGACGGATAGCAGATAACATTCTTCTTACTCAGGAGCTTATGCATAATTATCATCTCAATCGTGGGCCTTCTAGATGTGCTTTTAAGGTAGATATTCAGAAGGCGTATGATACGGTGAATTGGCAGTTTTTGAGATGCATTTTGATTCGGTTTGGTTTTCATGAGAGGATGGTTCAATGGATTATGGAGTGTGTGACTACAACGTCGTTTTCTATTAGTGTTAATGGTATTTTACATGGTTACTTCAAAGGAAAGCGAGGTTTAAGGCAAGGTGATCCGTTATCGCCTTATCTTTTTACGCTTGTTATGGAAGTCCTTACTCTTATTTTGAGACGTCGAGTTCGTGATTCGGAGTTATTTACTTTTCATCATAAATGTTCTCAACTTAACATTATTAACCTTTGTTTTGCTGATGATTTGTTCTTGTTTGCTCATGGTGATGCTCATTCGGCTGGTGTTATTATGGATTCTCTGGAGGAGTTTAAGGATGTTTCGGGGCTGTCTCCTAGTCTTCCCAAGAGTACTGCTTATTTTTGTAATGTTCTTAATCATATTAAAGTTGCTATTTTACAGATTCTTCCATTTGTTGAGGGGACTTTGCCGGTGAAGTATCTTGGAGTGCCTTTGGTTACTACGAGATTGATTTTTAGAGATTGTAAGGAATTGGTGGAGAAGCTGGCTAACCGAATCAATGATTGGAGGAATAAGTTCCTCTCGTTTGCTGGTCGTCTTCAGCTTATTCAGTCCGTTTTATCATCTATGCATATCTATTGGGCTTCGGTTTTTGTTCTTCCCGCTCGTATTATTTTTGATCTTGAGCAGCTTATGAGGGGTTTTCTTTGGAGTTCCAGGGCTGGTCAGAAAGGTGTCCCGAAAGTTGCTTGGGAGGTTGTGTGCTTGCCCAAACAGGAGGGTGGTCTTGGGATTCGTCGGCTTGAATCTTTTAATTCGGCCCTTATTGCTGCTCATATTTGGCGTTTATTTAACTCTATGGATTCTTTATGGGTGAGATGGATTCATACTTACAGGTTGCGGGGTCGCAATTTTTGGGATGTTCCTATGAGAGGTAATATGACTTGGAGTTGGCGGAAGATCCTTCAAATTAGGCCTCTTGTTCGGCAGTTTTTTTGGTATAATATTGGTAATGGTTTGAGAGCTTCTGCTTGGTTTGATAAGTGGTGTTCTATTGGTCCTCTTTCTCTCATTGTTTCCTCAAGGGATATTCACCGGGCTGGTTTTTCATCTAATTCTGTGGTGCGGGATATCGTTCATGAGGATTCTTGGGTGTGGCCGTCTACATGGGGCACCCGATATCCTATTCTTACATCTATTCTGCTTCCTATGATTAATAACGATATGGATGATAGATTAGTATGGAGAACAGGGGATGGTCTTGTCAAGTCTTTTTCTGTTGCTTTAGTTTGGGAGAGCATTCGGGCGCGTGGTCCGATTGTTGACTGGTTTCAGCTTGTTTGGTTTTCTCACCGTATTCCTAGGCATGCTTTTCATTTGTGGCTGGTCTTAAGAAGGAGACTTCGTACTCAGGATAAGCTTCGCCCTACGGACCCTATTAGTGATGCTCTTGTGTGCCCATTGTGCAAGACTCAACCGGACTCTCATGATCACCTTTTCTTTGAGTGTTTGTTCTCGTTTCAGGTTTGGGATTCGTTGAAGGGTTTTGCTGGTCTTACGGATATTCCATCTTCTTTAGAGGATGTGGTACGTCACTTATGTCCTATCTCTGCTTCTCGATCAGTTAGAAGTGTTGTTTCGAAGCTTCTGTTTGCGGCAACATCTTATTTTATATGGCAAGAAAGAAACAACAGAATTTTCAAGCAGAAATATAGGTCTGAAAGTCAATTGATTGATGTGATTAAATCTACGGTGCGTTTGAAGCTTCTTACGTGTCGTTTTAAAAGGAGAGCTAATGTTCTTGGTTTGTTGCGGGTTTGGCGGTTGCCTGTGTCTCTTATGCATTCTTAATGGTGAGCTTTATCCGTGATGTTGTGGTTTGGTTGGGACACTATAGTTGGGACGTCATAGGTGGTACACCAGAGGCGGTACAACTATGGTTGGGACGTCATAGGTGGGACACCAAAGGCGGGACAACAGAAGTGGTACAACGGTTGGGACACTATAGTTGGGACGTCAAAGGTGGTACTCCAGAGGCGGGACAACAGTGGTTGGTACGTCATAGGTGGGACACCAGAGGCGGTACAACAGAAGTGGTACAACGTGGGTATTGGGTGCACGAGATTTCTTGTGAGTTTCTGGTTGGTGCTAATAGCGGTTGTAGGATTTCGTTGGAGATTCGGGTGAGTGCTGTACTCTTTTTCCCTACTCCAAGGTTTTCCCACTGGGTTTTTACTTGGAAAGGGTTTTTAAGGAGGCAGGCTTACCTGGTTCATCAATCTCCTTCGAAAAGATGGGCGGATGTTTGTGCTCTTTCATGTGTTTTTAAGTGGCTTTTTCCGATTGGTGTATTAGTTATTGTATGTACTTTTATTTGTAGCGCTTAGTGGCCTGTCACAAGCGAGTTTAGTTGGTTGTTCAAGCGTTGCTTGAGGTTAATGTGGTACTTCAGCCACATTCCATTGTACTTAAACGTTTTTTGGTGTAATATATTTTACCGGGCGAAATGCCCTTTACCCAAAAAAAAAAAAATATGCGAGAGCTTTTTAAATATAAACAGTACTAATCCTAAAAATTATCAAAAATAGAGGGTTTTATTGTTTGTTTCCGAAAAAATAGTTCTCGCCGATTTTGGGATACTAACATGTTAATTTTAATTTATTGTAGCAAATCTTCAATGGCAAAATTAAGTTTCCATATAAAGCTATGGAATTTGTATTACATAGGTAGAATCTTTGGACACAAAAATTTCTGTGTGACAAATACATGGTTTGACTTCTTGATCCCCTATCATGTGTTTCAATAATGTTGTCTATCATTTGTTGAATTTAGCAATCCGAATATGCAAAATGGGGATTGCTGCAAGGTCACACATTGCGTGAACACCTTCTAAAATTAAAAATAACAAAAGAAAGGCTATCATTGATTCAAATACTTACAATGTACAAAATTGTTTCATTCTAATTCGATCAATTTTTGTCATCATATTTGACACATTAACTTTACAAAATACAGGAACACCGATAATAAAAAAAACCTGGTGGTTTGGTCTTACCCGACCCACTTTGATCTATTTACCTATGGTGTTTGACCTACCTGTTTTTCACTTCTGCTATTAACATACTAGGATCTGATTTCCATAACAGGAAGGCGAACAATACAAAATGATAGAGGTTACGAAGAGTTTCTACCACGGTTTAGTATTCTACAACTGATGACGTATAGTCTATATTTGGGCCACAAGCCCAAATGATAAACATCATTAAGGCCCAAAAACCACCACAGGTGGGCTATTATAATTTGGGCCGCATTAATAATGGGATTGGGCTCACGTAGACCCAAGCCCAACTAAACTATATACGGTATAGATAAGGATCTTCTATCTATGGAATAGATATCCTTAACCCGGATAAGCACCACGTGTGCGAAACGTAAGGAGCATGAAACCTACAAGGATTCTGCGCCTATATAAGGAATGACATAATTCTCATTAAAGGTACGATTCACAAACCCTAAACTATTTACGAGAACCCTAAAACCGATTACTTACTCTCACGCCGGAGGATAATCGTGGGAGACAATCCCACGATAAGCCTAACGGTGTTTGTTTATTTTCTTAGTGCACAGGTTTCAAGCATTAAGAAGCGAATTGGTACGAGAGCAAGAGCCCAAACTAGGAACGCCCAACTTTTGTATCAACAAGTGGCGCTATCTGTGGGACCAACACTAAGAACTAAGGAACTAGAATGACGAAGAATAAAAATTCAAGCTAGCGGACTCCGCAGTTGGAAAAAACACGTGACCCCCAGAGGAAGAATCAACAAGATTCGACCCCTAGGCAGGCTTCTGGGACAACCAGCGCACCTTGTCACCAAAAGGCGGGAACAACCCTACCTCTTCCAGCGGTAGAACTGCCTATAAGGACTACCCAAGCCACTACAGTGGTTCCAAGCGTTGAGGAACTCCAGCGCACCCTCTTCAATACTCCTCACTAAACGGCACCTACAGTGGACGACATTGTACCACCGGGCGCGCCTAACCGAGAAAGGATGGCCAATACTGAGGCAGACATTCTTGCAGCAACTGAGGACACGCCTGACCTAACGTTGGGGAATTTTGTATCCCAAAATTATGAAACCCTAACTGCCCTCATGCAAGAAGAAGCAAGGAGAAGGTCGAGTACGAGCCTACAAGCCCGGCTCAATTTTGGTCCTGAACGCGAAGCATCACCACTGCGCCACCCACGAGGAAGACGCGCAGATAACGAAAAATGTACCACTATCTATGATAGGCTGGGTACGACATCTGACTCGTAATATTCAGAGGAATATGAAGACAGTGAGAGGCGCGCTAATGTTCATTCCAGACTTAGTAGTCGAGGGATATAAGACCGATTAGGACCTCAACATTCACCAAGCGAAGGTTCCTCCAGGTCTGGGAGCAAGAGAATTCACGACAGATTAGGGAGGAGAATATCCCCAAGTGAAAGCCCCTCGAGCTCTTCCTCTGAAAGAAGCCGGCGCAAGCGCCGCAAAAGAAATTACTCCTCCTCCAACGACTCCTCGGACAGCGAGGATAAGGAAACAGGACACTGGAAGTTAAGAGGAAAACGTCGTGAAGAAGAAAACGAAGATATGTCTCCTCCATGGCGTCGTCAGAAAGTTGATGCGTTTACACGACGCATCAGCGATTACTCCGACCGCAAAAAGAGGCACATGCCCACTAACGTAAAAACATATGATGGGACAGGTGATCCAGATGATCACCTAAAAATTTTCGAATCAGCCGCTACCATCGAAAATTGGCCACAACTTGTGTGGTGCCATATGTTTAATTCTACATTAGTGGGGAATGCGCGCACGTGGTTTAGCAAACTCCACGACGGAGCATCGGTGGGTTTGAAGAATTACAGAAAGCATTCCGTTTAAACTTCACCCAAAGAAAGAAGTGCGCTAAAAAGCCTGTTGAACTAGCCAGAATAAAACAGCGCCAAGGGGAATCAACTAGCGCTTTTATGGAACGCTTTAAAGATGAGTGCATAGAGGTCAAAGCATTTCCCGAAATTCTAAAAATTTCATGGTTCATGAATGGTATTAACAACCCAGAACTCATTTGGAAGCTAAACGACAAGGTTCCCCAAACTTTCGATGAGCTAACAAAGCGCACAAGATCCTTCATACAAGGAGAAGCAGCTGCTGCGGACAGCAAAAAAGGCTACTCGAATTACAGGCAACAAGAACAGCTTAGGAAACAATCCAATGATCAGAATAACAACCGCAACAAGAATTATCGCAGTGGACGAGATAATGACAAGTATACCCCTCTCACAAAAACTCCGAGGGAAATATTTGTTACAGAAGGAGCAAACTTCCCAAAGCCTCTGCCAATGCGTACCGCAGAGGACAAGCACATAGGGAATGGATACTGCGAATATCATGGCCAAAAAGGCCATACAACTAACGAGTGCGTCCAACTATGACAACTAATTGAAAAATTAGTAAGGGAAGGCAGAATGGATCACCTTATAAAAAAACATTAAAGAAGGGAAGGACAAACAAAGGAATGGGGGCAAAAAAGAACCTTCCAAAGACAAAGCGGACGTCATCTACATGATACAGTCATGGCAACGCAAAACAAAACAAAAAGTCAGTCAAAGGTTCTCTTCAGAAAAGGTTATATCCTTCCCCACTTTAGCGGCGGACAACGCAGTAGTGGAGCCACTAACTATTGAAATACATACGGGGGGACACGAGATTCGCCGCATGTATATCGATTGAGGGGCATCCGCAGATATCCTATATGAGCATTGCTTCAAACGGCTATGACCTGAGATCCAAAGTCAATTGATACCAGCTACAACGTAGCTGACTGGATTCACAGGAGAAAAGATTTGGCCTATGGGGCAATTGCGCTTGCTAGTAGTTGTGGGCGATGAACAACACTCAACAGCAACATGGATAAATTTCATGGTAATCAAGTCTCCATCACCATACAATGGCATCATTGGGAGACCTGGGATATCATCCATGCGCGCTGTTCCATCCACAGCACATGGGATGCTCAAATTTCCAGTGGAAGGTGGAGTTGTCACCCTCTACAACACCACGGTACCACCAAAAGAATGCAACGCAGTAACCACTGAGGTGGAGAGTATTCCAGAACAGCGCACAGAAAAAAACACCAAACTTAAAGGTCGCTATTCACCCCGATTACCCAGATCAACAAATCTCGATTGGAGGGTCTTTATCTGACAAAGGTAAAGCAGCTGTGTGCGCACTCTTGCAAAAGAACCTAGATATCTTTGCATGTGAACCAAAGCACATGACCGGAGTGCCACTCTATCACGGAGCACAAACTACAAATCCGACAAGGATATCCCCCAATACGACAGAAGAAGCGCGGCCAGACCCCAGATCGTGCAAAAGCTATTCTGGAAGAAGTACACAAACTCGTAGACGCAGGCATCATGCGCGAAGTATACTATCACAACTGGATTTCTAATCCAGTGATGGTAAAGCAGAGTGATGGCAGTTGGAGAATGTGCGTAGACTTCACAGACCTTAACAAAGCATGTCCACATGACTGCTACCCACTGCCAGAGATAGACTGAAAGGTAGAACCCCTGTGCGGATATCTTTTTAAATGCTTCCTAGAAGCATACAAAGGGTACCATCAAATCCAGATGGCAGTCGAGGATGAAGAAAAAATAGCTTTCCACACCAGTCAAGGGGTCTATTGCCACACTAGCAAGAATTATCGCAGTGGACGAGATAATGACAAGTATACCCCTCTCACAAAAACTCCGAGGGAAATATTTGTTACAGAAGGAGCAAACTTCCCAAAAGGACGAGGAGCGGCGCATAGACTTGGACTTACTGGAAGAAAGACGTGAACGCGCAGCTATACGCGAAGCAAAGGCTAAGGCAAAAATGAAGAAGCATTACGATGCAAAGGTCAAACACACTTCCTTCAGGCCAGGAGACTTTGTATACCACGCCAATGACGCAAGCCACGCAGAAGACACATGCAAGCTTGGACCCAAATGGGAAGGACCCTACGAGGTCACTGACGCGCTAGGCAATGGTGCATACAGATTGCGCGATATGGAAGGTCACGACCTAGCACGCACCTGGAATATATGCAATCTCAAAAGATGCTATCTTTAGGAGAGGCTACGGCCCATAAACAGAAAACTTTGCACTTTAGTACGTGCCCAATAATTGTTTGTTTTTCTTTTCTTTGTTAGGAATTGTCTTTTACTTTTTCAAAAAAAAAAAAACTTGCAAGTATCAATAAAATGTTATGGTTTCTAGCTAACTCCATAACGCATTTCACTTTATTGCGTACATTCTTATATATGTCAATATTGTCATATTATATTTTTGCCTACATGGCGTGCATGCACTAATTAAGACTCACGAAGGCATAAAGGATGAGTAAACCTACTAATTCACTCGTTGAGTAAGAGGGTTGCAAACCCATCAACATTGGATCACGCGTCCTTGCTAAGCGCCTTACTTTTGAGACGTTGAGGTAAGTTTCCCTTGCGCGTCCCACGAAGGATGTGCAAATATCAAGTACACTGTACAAAGCTTAGCAAATAACGAGCCAAGACTCTTGGTCACATAATAAACCTTTGCAAAAATTAATGCAAGTTTATTTTCATTCTTATAATTTATCTTAAGTCACGCACTTAATTTAAACATAAAAGAGTATCTTATTTAATCTTTTTACACAAAAAGACAACTACCATAACATGCAAAAGATACACTTTGTTATTTATACAATAAATATACAAGTTACAAAAAAGCCTATATGCTATGACGATGCTCAGGGCTATCTTCCGGGGCAGCGAAACTTCCTGCCTCTTGAAGCTTTCTCAAGAGCAACGCATCCTTAGGCGATACGGTCGCTACACTAACAGGAATCCCATCAGACCTGGGAATATATGCAGCGCCTACAGCGCATAAGACGGCCTTGCCCTTAATACCCTTTTTCTGGGCAGCTCTCTCTGCGTGGTGCTCCAACACCTCCTTCAGAGGAATCTCCTTCTCAAGAGCAAACTGATTCAGCATATGGCGAGGTTGTGCAAAAACAGGAACCTGCAGCTGCGACTCGTCAGGCTTGAGGAAGTAGTCTTGCTGCGCTTCTACATCCTCCAAAATATGGCGCCCCAGGGTCAACCCCTCCATAATTACCTTTATGAGGTTATCCTGGTCGCGCTCCAACTGTGCAATGTGAGGAAGCTCAAGAAGCTTCATCCCCTTCATGGCCTGCATCAGCTCGTCATAAGCACTTGCGTTATAGCCGGGCACCTCAGTCAGGGCCACGTTCAACGCCTTGGCCTCATGGAGCTCTTCCATAGCTTGCGCCCTTCCACGCTCCACGGCGCACTGCACCACCTTTCCAAAGGTCTCCAAAACCTCTGGAGACTCCAAGGTGCCCATAGCAGCTAAGCGCAGTCCATGACTGATCAACCACCTACATCAACAAGAACAACTTGCATTAGAAGAGACAAACCGACAAATATAATAAGGCAACATTGCAGGAAAATATGTAAGGACATACCTGCGCTCAGCTATGGTAGACATCAGATGAGGGTATAACTCCTCATCATATTCTATGCTCAAGCCACGCAGCTTCTCCTCCTGCACATGAACAATCTTCTCCATGCGCACCTTGAACTCAGCGATGTTCGCAAAATGCTCCTTCTTCTTCTCCTCAAGATACCTTACCGCCCAGGTAAGGTTGGCCCTAAACTGATGAAGTTCCCCGCGCGCTTGCTGCAGCTCAGCCATCGCGGTCAACTTCTCGTTCGTGACCTTGTCTGCTTGCACCTTGAAGGACCCCACCTCCGCTTGCGCTTCAGCCAGCTGCGCACGGAGAAGAGCTATCTCCTCGTCCTTTTGGGCAAGAGTGCTACTCTCCCCGACGTATCTCGTCTTCAACTGAGCAACTAGCTCAGTTTGACGCTCAGCAGTAGCAGCCAACTCTACCAACAACTGCTACGCAGATACGTCCCCATCCACCTTTACTCCCTCCTCCTTGTTTTCATTCTGAGGAGGGACCACAGTCTCCACAAAGGCCGCATCGTCCTTCGCAGCATAGTCACTGCAAATGAAAACGAAGACAGTTAGCGCATCTATGACAAGTAATAACAAAATATAAAGCATGAGGAACATCACTTACAGAAACGGAGAGGCCTTTGCAGCCTCCTTATCCACACCAGAAATGGATGTGTCCTCCTCTGCGGATGATTCTGCATCCCCGATGAGATGGCGCCTCCTCTTGGAAGTACCACTGCCACCAGCCTCTCCTTTGCGCTTTAGATTCTGCGCTACCACCTCAGGCTTCAGTATCTCTACGCTGTCGGAAGATTCAGCTTGCACTTCCTCCACATGCGCAGTCTCTACAGTCGGCGCCACGCTCTGTATGGGCGTCACAAGGAGAGGTAGCAAATCCTCATGGCCAACTGGCCCCAACACAGTCAGATGACCAGCAGTCGCTTCCAAAAGCGGTTGCTCGTTCTCCCTCAGAGGGCGCACACCAACGGTCACCTGCTTCGGCTTCTCCAGCTTTACCACCGCAAACAAATCCATCTATGCGCAACAGGAACAAACAGCATAAACAGATTAGTTATTAAAAGTGGGCATACATAAAAACTTACATTATTAGAAGCGAACAATAAAAAGGGATGAACACCCACCCCGGCCTTCCTCATCAATGAAGGTTGGCACCTCCTCAGCACCAAGGAAATAGTTGTGACTCAACCCCACGTGCACCAAAAACTCCTCAGGATAAGGGTTAATGGGGATGCGGTTGGCATCAATAGTCTGCGCATTTGCCAAGCTATATGAACCGGGTGCGGGGCGCCCATCCCTCGGCAACGTCTCTTGAGTATAAAACTCAAATGGTGATGGAAACACCACATCATCCACCCAGAAAAAATACTCCCTCCAATGCCTCAGGGAATCTACCTTCTCGGTATAGCACTGAAGGCTCCCCGCGCGCTTCGCAAAGGATACCCATCCATGCGACCACGTTGTGTGGTAAAATGCGCGGAATAGGTCAACGGTTTGTTCTATCGCAAGTAAACGATAGTTTACTTCCAAATTTGATATCTTTCCCGCACCTATACAGTGCAGCTGTGAGATATGAAGGCGATAGAAATTGAGCACATTGCTCAAGAATATGGATATTGGTACGCGATAATTAGCGTACTCAAAAAATTGCGTGTATAGCCCTATCTTCCCTTCGGGGAAATCGGAAATACACGCATCAACGTCCGGAGCTTCTGGATGCACATCCAGAGGGATGAAGTAATCAGATGAGAACTGACAAACATCATCCTCATTCATCGCAGAGCGAAACTCCTCTAATTGGGCAACCATTTTTAAAGTATTTACTAGAATACGCACACGGGATTACCTAATCAAACAGTTACTTTCTTTGAAAACGCTTTGAAGAAATGTGCAATGGTGAATGTGTGTTTTTACTGTGTGTTTTTGGTAAATGGAGGCGGTGACTCTTATATAAGCAATCAAAAAACCCTAGATGAAGGCCACGTGGATCCCACTCATAAAACGTGTGGCTAGAATCCGAAACGGTACATGCACTTTTTCCCGTTTTCCGAGGGACACGTGAGCACAACCCCCGACTTTCGAGGTATTTCTTTGAAATATCTAGGACTAGATACATAGTTCTCAAATTTTGGGCGGCAATATTCAAAATTCCTCCCGCCACGCTTACCGCTGTTCTGACTAGTCTAGCATCCGCGGCTACGAGCCGCGCACACTAGATTGGGGGGACATGATGACGTATAGTCTATATTTGGGCCACAAGCCCAAATGATAAACATCACTAAGGCCCAAAAACCACCACAGGTGGGCTATTATAACTTGGGCCGCATTAATAATGGGATTGGGCTCACGTAGACCCAAGCCCAACTAAACTATATACGGTATAGATAAGGATCTTCTATCTATGGAATAGATATCCTTAACCCGGATAAGCACCACGTGTGCGAAACGTAAGGAGCACGAAACCTACAAGGATTCTGCGCCTATATAAGGAATGACATAATTCTCATTAAAGGTACGATTCACAAACCCTAAACTCTTTACGAGAACCCTAAAACCGATTACTTACTCTCATGCCGGAGGATAATCGTGGGAGACAATCCCACGATAAGCCTAACGGTGTTTGTTTATTTTCTTAGTGCGCAGGTTTCAAGCATTAAGAAGCTAATTGGTACGAGAGCAAGAGCCCAAACTAGGAACGCCAAACTTTTGTATCAATAACAACCTTTCCAAATCCTTCCAACACAGGGAAGGAATTATTTTCTTTTTCAAAAACAACCCAATAAACAATGAAAAGAACATTCTTTGCAGGCATCAGAATTTCATCATGAACAAAAAGGTAACTAACTGACCGCCGAAAATACCCAATCCTTGTCTCACGAACATTCAATTTTCGGAAATAAGCATGAACCATATCACATTCTGACTCAAGTCTCTAAGTTTCCCTCCCTGGAATACGGTTTAAAATCAAAACACACATTCATACCATACAATTTATTGGCAAATAACTTGTCAACAAATTGAAGCTTTCATCAAAAGCATAACATTTGACCACAACCCAATTAGTTAAGCTATAATGGAAAGGTGTTGAATAAGAATATACAATGACAAAAGTCTCAAAGGTTTTAACAGATTTCGTGATGAAATTGAAATCAAGGCTAGCTTTCTTCATTCATTTTAATTCTTTTTTTTTTCTGGTAATCATGGTTTCCAACATTTTAGCCAACTAATTCACGGGGTTTGAACCCACCGCCACACAGACTCAGACCAAGTAAAGCCCTTTTTTTTAAGGAGGCTGACATGTCCACTTTAGGGTTGTGTGCAGCTAGCTAGCAGGAGACCTCCCATATTTTACTGATGATAGTCACAAGCTTTTTGACACCCTGAGTGGTTAGCTTTCTTCATTTGTGTAGGAATGTAGCATATTTTTGTCAGATTTTTACACCTCCACAAATCCCAATTCCCAAAAGAACTAAAATGCCTAAAGCAAAACAAGGTTTTTCAAATCCCATGAATGATGACATTTAAGGAGTCAATTGGAATTTAAATCCTGTCTTTATACTACCAATCACCTAATGGAATAGAAATGAATTTAATTTTAATTCCAAAGCCATCACAATGTTACACACCATTGGGGGTTTGTAGTTACATGTAGAGATAAATTGACAAGTAGACAATGGGCATATAACAATTCTAATTAAACAGAAAGATAAAGAATATTATACTGAAACAAGAACTAAAATAGGCGTTATGGCTATTACAATTGGAACATAAATGAAGCAAAACGAGAAATTACGAGGAGTAAATGCCAGGTAACCAAAATGAAAATCAATCGCTATTACAAGTCAAATGTAAGAAATCTTAGCCACAACTTTTCAGTATTCATGAAAGATTATTCAAAATCTTGTCACTTACTAACTAGTTGTATCAAACAGAATTCCATATTATCCAAAGGATGACAAGCCGTACACGACCTGAAATGCATGTTATTGTATAAGGTTAAGGATTATTGATTTAATTTCAATTATCTAAATTTGTGAAAAACATTTTCAGTAAGACATTAAGTGTAAGAAAGCATTAAAAAACAAAAATCAACCTGAAAGCAGCATCACACACCAGCAAAAGATGCAATGAGCTCAAAGCTACCACGAAGGCCACATGTTTTCAAATTACCAAACACGTGTGGAGTTTGTGATACGAATTTTTATTGTACAATCTTTCCACATAATAACATTATGAGGAACGAATCATCTTCTTTTTCTCCTACAACAATACTCATAACACTAAAACAGTCCCAAGTCCCAACTAACAGGCATCCAAAACGAGCAGGGAATTAGAGTCTTAATGTCATCAAAATTAACATTGTACTTCACCGACCATTCATAATACCTATGACTCATCTCGTAAATATTTAACTGTTGAGAATGTGTATGGTCCCTACAAAGAAGAAGCAAACAACTAACAACCACAAGACGCAAACAACTTGTGATCAGAAGGCACCTTCCCATCCACAGTTACATGGGGTATTGGGGTTCATTCAAAATTAGATGCTCAACATCTAATATGAAATGTAAATTCCGCCCATTCACAAAATTTAGCCAATGAATGCCATTATTCCAATATATTCCATCATTAAAATGGTTAAAACTTGGACAAGGAAACTTATGACCATTAACTCTCCAACTACATGTTTCTGAAGAATAAATTTCTATTTGAATGAAATGACCATTTTCATATATGAGTCCGGCATGAATGACTTTGTAATGAGATGATTTTCTAGGATCGTAAGCCATTCTCATACCACCAACAACAGTATTACGTTCATGATTAATCTGGTATTGCAGAAGCATCTTACACAGTTTAGTGAATGGATTGCATACATAATACTTCTTAGCATTCTTAGTAACAGCACGACACAAAAACAAACCATTGATTGACTGTAAAATATCTGCATTACCAGGTATGTTGGAGCCAATTGTGAAGGAGGTTGAGCTTTTGGCTGGAATGTGCACATCAAGCAACACAAAATCATATAAATAGTAATCAGTTGGTAATTTGTCTTTAGGTGGCGAGACTAAGAGACCAGAAGGAGGATCAAGGTTAGGGATTTGGCTCCGGCGCAGAGTAAAATTAGTGTCTGCGATGATAGATAACCAGCGTTTGGATACGGATTTAAACAGATGAAGTGAGACTAAAGGTAATCGGAGTAAGATTTCCGCCAATAGGTCATCGTTGGACACGACTGTATGTATGCATGAAGGGATAGTTTCCATGATAAGGAATGTTAAAACCTTAATTTATGATAAGAATATAATGTGGATGAAACCATGCACGTTATATTTATGATGATGCAATTATAAAGAAACCAAAAATATATGTGGATCAAGTACAAGTTTGGTAATACTTATAGGCCCACTATGTCCAAAAGTTCTTATAGGCCTACTTACAAAGTCCAAAAGCTCTTATTTCTCTAATTTGATCTAGTACTCTAGTGGTACGGTGTTCCAAGATTTTATATCATACCAGCGTTTAAAGCTTGTTTGGTAAACACCTTGGGACTAGGGGTGTCATTCGGGTCAACCCGACCCGATAAGCCTCTTATCGGGTCGGGTCTATCGGGTTTTCGACATATAAAATTTAACCCGCAACCCGATCCGATAAGGAATCGGGTTATCGGGTTCGGGTCTATCGGGTTATCGGGTCTATCGGGTTCGGGTTATCGGGTTATCGGGTCAAGTTCAAAAATTATAAAGCTTTTAATGGGTTATTATAGCTTATCGGGTTATCGGGTCAACCCGATAACCCGATAACGAAATAATTAAGACCCGCAACCCGACCCTATAAGGCTATCGGGTTTATCGGGTTGACCCGATAACCCGATAAGGTATATTGGACCCGAATCAACCGACCCTATAAGGCCTTATCGGGTTCGGGTCGGGTCGGGTCGACCCATATGACACCCCTACTTGGGACGCCGGGAAAAAGTCCAGAAACAACTACGAGTATGTTGTAACCTGAACAATGATCCTTCTCCATTTACCCGTTTTAGTGTAGCAACGTATACAATAACTTCTATTTTTCACAATATGAAAAATGATAAATGGACCTAACTAAATAGGCCTAAAAGGGGACCTAACGCAACAATGACTTGCACATTTATGCAATGTACAAGTCATTGATGCGTTAGATCCCATTTTAGGCCTATTTAGTTAGGTCCATATATCACATCTCTTATCTATCTATTATGCTATAAGATTAACCCCACTAATTTATTGTGGAGGCGTCAAGATTGCTTAGAGTACAACAACCTAATGATCTTCATGATATAATTTCGAGTGTTTTTTGGCTTTATTTTTTCCTAATAATTAGTAGCAGCATATGAAGAGACCTGTGGGTTACAAACCTCTTTAATGGGGGTTAATAGCTGCCTGCATACCTGCATATGAAGAGACATGTGGGTTACAAACCTCCTTAATGAAGGTTAGATGAAGTGCAAGGGTTGCTGAAATTGATTACATGGTATTTAGTATAGAATTAGAAGTTGGCTAGATGAAGTGTAAGGGTTTCCGGAATTGATTACATGGTATTTAATATAGAATTAAAAGTTGGTTAGATGAAGTGCAAGGGTTGCATGAATAATTTTTGATTTAACCTAATCCATGCCTATATAAACCGGCCACAATCACATGCACAAACAAAAAAGTTTGAATATTCATTCTTGATTTTCAAAAATTCAAATCTTCATTCCTGATTGCTTATATATTTTTGTGTTTTGGTTGATGTGTGCAGGTGATTCGTGATGATCTTTGACACAAAAGTTCGAATCTTCATTCTTGATTTTCAAAAGTTCGAATCTTCATTCATGATTTTCTTCTTTTTTTCGTGTGATGGTTATACAGCATATGAAGCGTTTTGATTCGTCCACATGTCTATAAATTGTTGCAGGGTACACATATTGCATAAGTTATCTGGTCTATCTTCTTTTCTATTAGTCTTATTGATTTAAAACAAGATTCTTAGCTTGAGAAAGGTAGGCATTGTTATCGTTTCAATTGCTTTGCTTCTTCCTTTAATATATATTTGCGTTAGATCTTTTCCTGTTTCTTATGCTTCTGATTTATATTTGTATAGTTTTTTTTGCAGGCTACAAGATGATTAGTTAATCATGAAGGATAATATAATATTTGCATGAGTTGCATGAAAGAGCTTCATGAGCCGACTTTCAACAAACAATAATCTCATTCATACAAACGAGATGTGCCACAAGTAAGCCGTATAAAATATGCATGGGGATATATGAGGTCAAAAATTGTTGTTTTTTATAAAGGTGAATACTTTATATGTATGACATGAATATTTATATATTGGATTACACTAACTCTTAACATGTGGTATTGATAGGAAGATGTTGGAGTATTATGCAACAAAGATCAAAATTTAGCGTGGTTTTATTTCATCAGTAAGCAAATCACATTTATCTCAAGTATAATTTTGAAATGCAACAAAGAACAAAGAGGATTAGTTAATAATGAAGGATGAATCTTCATGTAGTTTCTTATGAGATAGATCATTTATTATTCATTGCAATGGTTCCATCTCCCATTCTATTAGAGATTTTCATATTGAATTATTTTGTATTTTTTCCAAGACAAATATATTTATGTGCTACGTTGATTCTCTTAAATAATCTAATGCATTTCAAGATTTATGCAAGTATCTATAGTTTACGTAAATTATTTAGTATTTAAAACAAAATTTGACTTGTTGGAAAACTTAATTATGCATGAGAATGGACCTAAGTCAAACCTATTTGTAAGTATCTAATGAATTTCAAGATTTATGCAAGTATTATGTAAAGCAACATTTAAATGGTTAAATGATACTATTTAGCGTGATTAGCTTTTGTAAGTAATTGCTTTCAAATGCTCTTTGAGAAATATTAGAATGAATTTATTGTGTGCAATTGAATTATTATTGAAAAGAAGAAGCCCGCGCATCGCAAAGTGTTTTCTTTTTCTATATGTAGAATAGAATCATTAGTGAGAAACATTTAACGCAAATTAAACTTAAAATGAGTTTAATAAAGAAAATATTTAACGCAAATTAAACTATGACTAATTAGATAGACCCCGTGTGCTTCATATTACCATGCAAAAACCATCTAATGGACAAGTATTGTAGGGCTAAGTAATAGACCAAAAGAAACAAAGCCATTTTTTTATCATGCAAATAAGTAATAGGCCAAAAGAAACAAAACCATCACAACTTAATAACCAAAAGCCCATTTATAAAATACAACACCACAAAACCAAAACAAAATCAAACACTTTTTATTTTTTATACAAGAAATCAAAACGTTTCATAGTCCTCTAATTGAATGTGGAGGCATCAAGATTGCATAGAGTACAAGATAACTAATGCTCGAAATTCAATGCAACCTCATAATAACTATACAATCATGAAAGGAGAGGGTTGCCCGAATTGATCACATGTCATTTAGTATAGAATTAAAAGTCGGTTAGATGAAGTGCAAGGGTTGCAAAAGGTTACAAGAATAATTAATAATTTAACCTAATTCATGCCTATATAAACCGGCCATAATCACATTTAGTATATAAATTTGAAGATGATTCACACATCTTTTAGATCTTTGATTATTGGTAATGGTATGTAAATTCTCTTTTGCAACATTTTGGAGATGATTCACACATCTTTTAAATCTTTGTAATTAACTTGGTCTTCTTTTTTCTTATTTTAGTTATGTTATGCAGGTACCATGAAAATAACACAAGATCATGCATGCTCAGATAAATGGAACCAAAGATTGGGATACCAACTATTTTCTTTGTTTCTTACATATTTAGGTGATTGTTATAGATAAGCATATATATAGATATATGTATTATGTTAATGCATTTTCATATACAAGTAATTTATGTGCGTTTTCTATTGATGTAGCTCACATGTATGTAAAGCAACATTTAAATGGTTAAATGATACTTTTTAGCGTGATTAATTTGTGTAAGTAGTTGTTTTCGAATGCTCTTTGAGAAATATTAGAATGAATTTATCGTGTGCAATTAAATTATTATTAAAAAGAAGAAGGTCTGCGCATCGCAAAATGTTTTCTTTTTCTATTTGTAGAATCATTAGTGAGAAACCAATATTTATGCCCATTAAATGAGTAACATAATAGCAAAATATGACATATTAAAAATATCACATTGAGTAATAAATAGAAAGGAAAAAAATACATAATTTTGACTTAAAGCCGTTTGTAAATTATAATATCAAATAAAAAAAGTTGAGTTTTAAAGATAAGAAAAAGTTCAAACTTTTATCAAAAAACAAAACCGGTGCATTTAATGTGAAGTATATACAACATCGAGATGGAAGTGCAATGCTTGCCGGAATTTATCACATGATATTTAGTAATTAGTATAGAATTAAAAGTCGGTTATGGATTGAGATGAAGTTGAAAAGGTTGCAAGAATAATTGATTTAACCTAATGCAATATATATAGATATATGTATTATGTTAATACATTTTCATATACAAGTAATTTATGTTTGTTTTCTATTGATGTAGCTCATATGTGCGAATCGATTCAAGAAAATGTGCACGAGCATGTATGTAAAGCAATATTTAAATGGTTAAATAATATTTTTTAGCGTGATTAGTTTATGTAAGCATGCAACTTGAATAATGAATATAAAAGAAAAATTACATAATTTTTGCTCAAACCTATTTGTAAATTAGAAAAATTATGTTAAAGACATAATAGTTGAGTCCAAAGGTTTTAGGAATTATTAATAGTGTGTTAATTAATATTCATTTGGTTAGCTATTTAGAATTGAGTTTATTGATAAAATTTATTAATATTAGTTAGACTTCAATGTTTATTTTCAATGTACAAGAGGATTTGTGCACAAAATGTTTTATTGATGTAACATTAATTACTAAACAATTCGCACATGTGAGCTACATCAATAGAAAATCTGCGTTTTCTATTGATGTGTGTTTTCTATTGATGTAGCTCACATGTGCGAATTGATTCAAGAAAATGTGCGTTTTCTAGAAGATATACTTTTTATATTGATGTAACATCAAACATTTTTAAATTTTTATACAAGAAAGTTAAAACGTTACATACAACATACTAAATAATAATTAAGCATACACTCGACAATACACATAAATAATATGCGATAGCCCGTGCGTAGCACGAGATCTGAATGCCTCGTTTAAATGGAGACAATTATGTTAAACTCTCTAAGCTGTATGAATTGAAAATATTAAGAGTTAATTAAGTTGTATAAAGGAGTGCAGACGATCTTATGTCGGCTTTTGGATTGCAATGATTATAAATTTTTCGGATTGTACACTTCTACAAATCGGGGACCACAAAGGAATTCAAATCCTTGAGTAAAGGCAGGACAGAGTCCCATGAAAGATGGACAGGTTTTGTCCGTACAATAGCTGTCTACTTTCTCAAATGTACCGATATGGTACGTGTACTATTTTTCGTGCCAATATGGTACGTCTACTTTCAGTTTTGTGTAAATATGGCCACTTTTTGACTGGATACCGGGTGCACCTGCTAGCAATGTCCCAACTTGTGACGTGGGTTTTATTTTGTCCGTACAATAGCTGTCTACTTTCTCAAATGTCCCGATAAGGTATGTGTACTATTTTTCGTCACTTGTGATTTATTTCTTTTGCAAAATAGGTCCTTTCTAATTTTGTTTCAAAAATGGTCCATTGCGATTTGTTTCTTTTGCAAAATAGGCCCTTTGCGATTTTTTTCAATCGTTTTCGTCCGTTTTTGCACGTTTTCATCTGTTTTTATACGTTTTCGTTCGTTTTCATCCATTTTTATTCGTTTTTATTCATTTTCATCCATTTTTATCCGTTTTCATCTGTCTTCAATCGTTTTCGTCTATTTTTATCCGGTTTTGTATGTTTTCATCCGTTTTTATACGTTTTTTATTTGTTTTCATCCGTTTTTATCCATTTTCAATTGTTTTCGTCCCTTTTTATACGTTTTCATCCGTTTTCCTATGTTATTATTCGTTTTCATCCGTTTTTAATCGTTTTCGTCCCTTTTTGTACGTTTTAATCCGTTTTTATATGTTTTCGTTCATTTTCATCCGTTTTCATTTGTGTTTATTCGTTTTTATCCGTTTTCATTCATTTTCGTCCGTTTTCATCCGTTTTTATCTATTTTACACGTTTTTGTACGTTTTTATACATTTTCGTTCGTTTTCATCCATTTTCATCCGTTTTTATCCGTTTTTATTCATTTTCATCCATTTTCATTCGTTTTCATTTGTTTTCATCCGTTTTAATACATTTTCATTCGTTTTCAATTACTAATGAAAACGAATAAAAACAGATGAAAACAAATGAGAACGAATGACAGCGGATGAAAATGAATAAAAACGGATAAAAACGAATATACCTATTGTTATAATGTGAACTAACCCATGTTTCAAGTATCCAAATGGTAATCTAACCCATCTTGGAACTTTCACATGAGAGGATTTCTTGTTTGTTGCATGTTGTGATTTCTATGTGTAGCTAGGCCACCGCAAAGGTGAGCCTCTTGACCCAGGGATCCCCGGCTTAATACAAGGGGGAGCAATGTTCTTGGGGGAGCTATGTTCAAGGGGGAGCACGGAAACAAGATCATTCAAGTAATGTAAAAAGGCTTCACCAAATTACAAGGCAAAGGTCAAGACGCAAGCTACACTAAAGGCGCGCTTTGTCTTCGCTAAGTTTGGTAATTTTATTTGCTTTCGGTTTTTGTTTGTCATCATCAAAAAAGGGGAGATTGTTGAGGTAACATGATCAATATCCCTTTATGTTTTAATGATGACAAATAAACCATCGAAACACATAAAATAACAAACGTTAGCTCAAAATCGCCGAAGCCAATGTCTGCTCCTGGCGCGCTGCCCGCGCAGGAGTCTGTATGGTTCCGGGCGAATTTTGAAAGTCGGCTTTCCCCTTACCCGAAAAATGTGGATCTTTCAATACAGGTATGAATATGTTATGTTCTTAATTGAGAACACTCGAAACGAGTTTTGAGACTTGAGAGATTCTATTTTTAGAACACCCATTTACGGGAAAACGCCAACTCATGTTTTTTAACTACCGCCTCTAGCCAAGGCTTTTCTAAACTTAGGGAACTTGTATATCTCACGTAACATCGTTTTGAAGCAACCATATGCTCATATCCCGCGCTTACGTCTTCTCTAATCACGTAACGGGTTTACTCCCTTATTGGTCAAACTAAGTCAAAGGTCACTTTGCGTAAATGCATCCTTTCCCACTTGGGTTATGCTTTACATCAAGGCAAAGCACTTAACTTGTTTGAACCAAGGTATTAGTTGAGAACGTCGAGTCGTGGAAAGTCACGAGATATGAAACTATGGATTCTCGACATTGTGTTACTTGAACCTATAAGTAACCTATGATTTTCTCAACTTATAATCTTAATTGTCTAAACCTTTTCTTCTTAATGACAATTAGATTATGTCTTAATTCTCTCTTAATCTCATTTATACATAAGACAAAACCAATCATATCCAAATCAAATATTCTCTTACACAATTTGTTACACAATCTCTTACACCCTTACATATTCCCTTACACACTACATCTCAACCATCCAATCCCTTACAACACATCTCAACCCTTCATATTAAACACATGCCAATTATTTGAAACCCTAATATGGCTCCTCCCATCCTAGCCATTGATTTCAAATTACAACAAATCACAACCATCCATTCAACCTCTCATCTCTATTTCATCACATGGGTTTCATCCTAACCATTGAATTCAAATCAAACACATCTCAACCATCCATCCAATCCCTCTTCCCTATACCACCACATGTGTTTGATCATAGCCATTGAATTCAAACCAAAATAATCCTAACCATTGATCCAACCTTTCCCCCCAAGCAAAAGAGGCTCCCTTTGATCTCATCTATCCAATTCAAATGAAACCATCTCAACACTTCATTTCTCCTTTCCCCCCCCCCCAAGCAAAGCATATTCCTTGGAATATCCTTTCTTAACCCTAACCTAGGCAAGTGTGATCTTAGCCATCCATCTTTAATGAGATCATCTCATCCATCCACATTTCTCCACATGCCAAATTGTTTGAAAACCAAGGGAGGCTCCCTTTGATCCTATCCATCCAATTCAAACCATTTCATCTCAACCCTCCATCACATTCTTCCCCCCCAAGCATTGGAATATTCCTTGGCATATTCTTTCTCTCTTTTCTATGCCATGTGAGGAGATACACTTCTACCCCTTCCAAATTACCCTATCTACACTTTAAACCCTTTGTTATTTGGTTTCTCTTTAAACACTTCACAAATGATTTTCCAGATTGGCTATTTAAGTTAGTAAACCTTAGAATGATTAATGTTAAGGTTTAGTGTGAAGTACAATTGGGGGTTTAGCAAGGATAGGTATTTATAAGATCCAATCACCCAATACTTGGGAAAGTTTTACAGACGCCTGGCGCGCTGCCCGTGGATTGACGCGCAGGTTACGCGCCGGCCTCGGTAAAATTTCCCAAGTTTGGGTTCTTGGCCTATAAATACCACCCTTGCCTCTTGTATTCCTCAACCCTTGCCATTATTCTTTCTCTCTAGATTCTTTCTCTCTAAACACTCTCAAATCTCTCAATCTCTCTATCTCTAATCTTGTGTTCTTGTTTATCACACTAACATCTTTGGAAGAACATATCTATTTGCAAGGGAAGAATCACAAGAACCTAATCCACTCTTGTGATTGTGTCGAGGGTCTTCTTTTTTATACCCTTTCTATTACAATCGAGTCTCTAGGTTAGGTTAGGACTTGATTGAACAAACATTCATTCATTCATTCAATTTTTTGTAAGGGAAGTCTTGTGTCTTGGTGACCAATCCTAGATCATTAGGGATCTAGTTGGGATTTGATACTTCCGGGTGGAAGTCTTGGTAGAGATCTTTGTGATCCTTAGGTTAAGTCGAATCGTGAGATTCTTTTGGGTGGTTTCCGAGGGCGGAATACCGTTGGTGAGTAACTCCTTCTTTGTGAGCATCGATATTGGTGAATATCGGTGGAGTGAATTGTAACGGTTTGTAGTCCACCGAAAGGATTATACTAGTGAATAGTATCAGAGTCGCGGATTCACAACTGGACGTACGGATGGTATAAACCCCCCATCCCGAACCAGTATATATCGTGGTGTCGTTTACTTGCTTTATATACTTTGGTTGTGTTAGTGGTTGTTGGATTATTATACAACCACTTGGTGCTATCTTTGGATTAAAGTTTTTAAACATCTAAAAATCCAAAGAAACCGTATTCACCCCCCTCTACAGTTCTACAATTGGTATCAGAGCGGTATACTCAAGTTTTTGAGCATTAAAGCCTTCCCGAGAAGTCGTTTTAAGTCAAAAACTTCTTTTCCAAAAATCTAAATTCCTAACTAGGATTTTTGGTAAAGTAGAGTATAGATCCATGGCTCACGAGAACTATGTTGAGGGGTGTTCTATGCAAAGACCACCTTTGCTAGAAACCGATGGGTTTTGCTTTTGGAAAACCCGATTCGAGACCTTTGTTAGGTCCAAAGATCTTGATTTGTGGGAAATCATCCAAAATGGCAACTTTGAGTTCATGGTAGAAGACTCAGAAACAAAGTTGTTGGTGAAAAAGCCACATATGGATCTTAATGACGATGAAAGAAGAAAGCTTGGCAAGAATGACGAAGCCAAGATGTTGATCTATAATGCTCTACCTTGAAGGGAATTCGAGAGGGTTCATGTTTGCAAGACCGCCAAGGAAATTTGGCACTCTCTCATCATCACTCATCAAGGCAACTCTCAAGTAAAGGATTGCAAGATCTATTTACTCATACAACAATATGAGAAGTTCTCGATCTCGGATGAAGAAACCATTAATAATGGGTACACAAGGTTCAATGCTATAATCACTAGTCTCACGGCTCTTGATCCTAGCTTCTATAACAAGAACCATGTGAGAGAGCACTTCCGGTAAAGTGGAGGCCAAAGTTGACGGCCATAGAAGAAGCCAAGAATTTGGCGGAACTACCTCTTGAAGAGTTCATTGGAAATCTGAAAGTCTATGAGATGATTCTTGAGAACGACAAGGCGAGTACCAAAGACAAGAAGGAGAAGGTTAAGTCTTTGGCTCTTAAAGCTAAAGTTACTAGTACTCAAACTAGTAATGATAGTGATAGTCAAGAGGATAGCAATGAAGAAGATGATATGGATGACGAAGAGTATAATCTTATGGCTAAGAACTTTCGGAGGTTCTTTAGGAAAGGTGGTAACTTTGGTAGGAAAAACCGGTTTGGAAACCGAGATAATGGTGGAAGGAAGAACTTTGGGGGGAACCGAAGTGGTGATAACAAGGTCGGTGAAAGCTCAAGACGCACACAAGGTTGTTACAATTGCGGTGAGAAAGGTCATTTCATCAATGAATGTCCCAAGCCGAGAGTGAACAAGGCATTCGTTGGAGGAGCTTGGAGTGATAGTGAAGATGAAGACCAACCAAATAATGATGCTATGTGTCTTATGGCCCAAGAAGAATTTGAGGTATCTCTAAACCCTTCTTCTTCTAATAACTTAGATATTATCAATTTGCAAAAGGAGAATGAGGAACTAGTTAAGTTTAATGATGATTTTAGAAAAACCATTGATAAAGCTCTCAAAGAAAAACGTCTTCTTGAATTGGAAAATGTTAAATCTAAAGAAAGGGTTTGTGAACTTGAAAGTAAAGTAAAAACACTAGAACATTGCAAAGGGATGATTGAACCATGTAAAAGTTGTGAAGCACTCACACTTGAGGTTAACTCTTTGAATGGAAAAGTGTTGGAACTTCAAAAAGAGTCATTATGCTTTTCAAAATATAAAAAGAGCACAAATGATTTAGAAGAATTAATAAGTCGACAAAAGGTGTCTCAAGATAAGGGAGGTCTTGGATTTTTTAAACAAGGTACAACCACTCCTATAAGCCTAACAAAACCAATAACATTTGTAAAGGCGAAAGAAATCGAGGCTCCAAAAATCCCCAGGGCTGACGCGCCGGTTGACGCTTCAACGCGCCATCAGCGCGCCAGGCCTCTGAGGAAAATTGGACCTCCATTAAACAATGTCATTAAACCAATTACTCCTCAAACTCCTCTTGTAAGTACTCGAGGTAATCAAGCTTCCATTGCAAGAAGAGAAAATCCAAAACAATCTTCTAACTCAAGCTCTCGCAATGGACTTGGATACTCACAACCTCGAGTAAATAATAGACCGCTTTTGCCTACACCTAATGTGAGATCTTTTACCTCATACAACCAAAGACCATATTTTCATAATAACTAAAGAAGAAATTTCTTTAACTATGGTCAAAGGTCTTCTCAATACCAATACAACAATTACCAAAGGAGAGACAACTCCTATTCAAACCAAAACTACTTTAGACCTCAAACATATCACAACTATAGACCAAGTTATCAAACTCAAAATGACTATCAAAACAATCCTTGGTCCGCCTTTTCTAAGTTTGGTATTGAGAAATTATGTGTCTTGCTTCAAGACCCAAGAATGTTTAACTTGGGCACTTTAAATGCTAACCAAAATGGACCCAAGAAACAATGGGTACCAAAGGCATGAGTTGTACTTTTGTTGTAGGTTTGCCTCAAAAGTGATCTACAACCGGATGAGTGGGTAGTGGATAGTGGTTGCACTAAACACATGACCGGGAATAGAAGATTGTTCACATCATACACGGCGTATAATGGCAATCAAGTCATTTTTGGAAGCAAACTTAACGGCAAAATTGTCGGCAAAGGTAATGTCCTTCATGACTCCATAGAAATCTCCAATGTTGAACATGTTAGGGGTCTAAGTTTCAATTTGATTAGTGTGAGTCAATTATGTGATGATGATTGCGAGGTCAAATTAACTAAGGTAGATTGCACCATTAGTAAAAATGGTGTTGTGTTAGCAAAAGGTCATAGGAGAAATAATTTATATACATGCAAGTTAGGTGATAACTCTAAGCAACACATATGTCTTACGTCCATGGTGGACAACTCAACGCTTTGGCATAGGAGATTAGGTCATGCCAATATGAGGTTAGTCCAAAACCTAGCTTCTAACGAACTAGTACGGAATTTACCAAAGTTGAGCTTTGAAAGGCATTATTGTGATACATGTCTAGGGAGTCAAGGACAAACCAATAATAGGAATATAAAGGAAGTGACAACTAGTAAAGTTTTAGAATTAATTCATTTGGATTTGTATGGTCCATCTTCGATCCAAAGTTATGGAGGTAACTTCTACACTTTAATGATCATAGATGATTATTCAAATTACACTTGGATTTTATTCTTAGAAAACAAGGATGGTGTTTTAAATAAATTCAACATTTTGAGAAAGAAACTTGAAAACCTACTTGATTGTTCAATTGTTTCAATTAAAACAAATCATAGTAGCGAATTTGATAAAATGTAATTTGAAACCTTTTGTGAACAACATGGAATATCTTATAACTTATCGGGCCCATTCACTTCTCAATCGCATGAGATTGTTGAAAGAACACATCGTAAGTTAAGAAAGATAAGTCGTGCAATGCTTGACGAGCAATCCATTCCACAAAAGTTTTGGTGTCATGCCCTAGATACCGCTTGTTACATTTTTAATAGAGTCTACATAAGAAAGGTAATTAATAAAACACCTTATGAAATACTTAGGAATAGAAAACCATCCCTAGAGTATTTTAGAGTATTTGGTTGCAAAGTATTTATACTTAATACCAAAGAATATCTCACCAAATTCGACCCAAAGTCGTATGAAGGTGTGTTCCTAGGATACTCTCAAACTAGTAAAGCATACATAGTGCTTAACAAGGAAACAATGAGGATTGAGGAATCTCTCAATGTAACCTTTGATGAGAGCATGCCCGAACCTAAATCATCTCCTTCAGTAGAAGATGATGTGATCAACGAACCTTTAGTTCAAGATCAAGAAAGGTCGCCAACATTACAAGTTAATGTTATGGATGAAGGCAATCCTAAGGAATTGAGAGAAGCGAGGGGTCATCCTATACAACAAATCATTGGTGACTTGAATAAAAGGACACTTAGGTCACCAAACAAATAAGTCTAAGTTTTTGGCATGACATTTTTCAAAAGTCCAAATTGTTTTGGGATAGGTTTTGATGCTAAAACATGCATCTTAAGAGAACAATCTTTAGGTGCTATTAGAGCTTATGTGATTAAGGTTTATGTGGAGGCATGGATGGAAGATCTAACAAATGTCTTCCAAGAGGAAAGATATTTATCAATTCATTATTCAAACTATGATTGATAAGTATCCAAGATTCTACATGTCTATACTATGTGCTTGAACAAGATAACTTGACACAAAATTATCTTGATTCATCTTGAAAATTTTGTCTTAGATATGACGTTTCTTCACAACTTACACTTGTGTTCAAGAACTTGTATCCAATTCATCTTGTTCTCCTTATGTGATAAACTACATGTTGCATGCTTAATTTAAATTGAATAATGTTATCTTGTAAGAATTAAATGCTTGTAGTTTCATGCATGGGAAATGAGAGTAACTAACATGTGTATCTAGTCCACTTTGTCTAACTAGATCACTCATCTCTTGTTGAATATCTCTTCCCAATGCCATGTGATCTAAGCATATTAATACATGATTTAGATAGGTTGAACATCTTATCAAAGCATCTATCATTAATAACATGACCAACTTTTATGTGTTTAGTATCCTAACTACCAACTTATCTCATCTATAAAAGGGGTAATCTTGCTTGCTACCATAACAATAAAACTTGCTTAAAATAAATATCGCTTAAAAAAAAATTCATAATGGATATGGAAGAAGAATTTGTTGGGTCATCATACCACTTTAACGATGGTAGGAGAATGATGACAAGGGAAGAAGAGGAAAACATTGATTGGGACAACATAAATGGTGCGGATATCCCAATTGTGAAAGATTTCATCAAACATTGTTTTGTCGAAGATGATATTTGGGCCAAGATTGAAGGAAATCTTGAGGAACCCCTTGAGAATGACCACACTCGTAAGTGTGCATGTTGCACTACCAATGATGTGATTGAGAGGAACATTCTCACTTTACACGAGGAAATTAGAGAACTACACAAATCTATCAACAATGACATGTTGGTTATGACTGCCATTCTTAAAGATATCTCAAGGGTGTTTCTTCAAGAAAAGGATGAAGAGTGAAGTTATAATAACTTGCTCTAGTTGTAGCAATCTTGGCCTTCTCACAAGCTTGTATGAATAAAATATGATATGATAGAATGATGATCTTCTTGTATGTCCTTCATTATATGTAGTTGGTATTATGCTTGTATTAGGTAATGTTGTTTGTGTCTCTAGCTTGTATTAGGAATTGTCTTTATTGTATGCTTTATGCTCTTCTATGTGACATAAAATGTATTATGAGTAATATGTGAAAATCATCTTTAGTTCATCTCTATTTTTATATAGTGCTCAACACTTGGATTATGGAGTCATCTTGGACACAAATATACCTATTGTTATAATGTGAACTAACCCATGTTGCAAGTATCCAAATGGTAATCCAACCCATCTTGGAACTTTCACATGAGAGGATTTCTTGTTTGTTGCACGTTGTGATTTCTATGTGTAGATAGGCCACCGTAAAGGTGAGGCTCTTGACCCATGGATCCCCGCCTTAATACAAGGGGGAGCAATGATCTAGGGGGAGCTATGTTCAAGGGGGAGCACGGAAACAAGCTACTTTCCCATTTCAAATGGAAGTCCCGCCTTTTTGATTCGACAAAAGGGGGAGAAAGAAAGAAAGATCATTCAAGTAATGTTAAAAGGCTTCACCAAATTACAAGGAAAAGGTCAAGACGCAAGCTACACCAAAGGCGCGCTTTGTCTTCGCTAAGTTTGGTAATTTTATTTGCTTTCGGTTTTTGTTTGTCATCATCAAAAAGGGGGAGATTGTTGAGGCAACATGATCAAGATCTCTTTATGTTTTAATGATGACAAATAAACCATCGAAACACATAAAATAACAAACGTTAGCTCAAAATCGCCGGAGCCAATGTCTGCTACTGGCGCGCTGCCCGCGCGTCAACCTACGGGTGACGCGCCAGGAGTCTGTATGATTCCGGGCAAATTTTGAAATTCGGCTTTCCCCTTACCCGACAAATGTGGATCTTTCAATACAGGTATGAATATGTTATGTGCTTAATTGAGAACACTCGAAACGAGTTTTGAGACTTGAGAGATTCTATTTTTAGAACACCTATTTACGGGAAAATGCTAACTCATGTTTTCTAACTACCGCCTCTAGCCAAGGCTTTTCTAAACTTAGGGAACTTGTATATCTCACGTAACATTGTGTTGAAGCAACCATATGCTCATATCCCGTGCTTACGTCTTCTCTAATTACGTAACGGGTTTACTCCCTTATTGGTCAAACTAAGTCAAATGTCACTTTGCGTAAATGGATCCTTTCCCACTTGGGTTATGCTTTACATCAAGGCAAATCACTTAACTTGTTTGAACCAAGGTATTAGTTGAGAACGTCGAGTCATGGAAAGTCATGAGATATGAAACTATGGATTCTCGACATTGTGTTACTTGAACCTATAAGTAACCTATGATTTTCTCAACTTATAATCTTAATTGTCTAAACCTTTTTTCTTAAGGACAATTAGATTATGTCTTAATCCTCTCTTAATCTCATTTATACATAAGACAAAACCAATCATATCCAAATCAAATATTCTCTTACATAATCTCTTACACCCTTACGTATTCCCTTACACACTACATCTCAATAATCTAATCCCTTACAACACATCTCAACCCTTCATATTAAACACATGCCAATTATTTGAAACCCTAATATGGCTCCTCCCATCCTAGCCATTGATTTCAAATTACAACAAATCACAACCATCCATTCAACCTCTCATCTCTATTTCATCACATGGGTTTCATCCTAACCAATGAATTCAAATCAAACACATCTCAACCATCCATCCAATCCCTCTTCCCTATACCACTACATGTGTTTGATCATAGCCATTGAATTCAAACCAAAACAATCCTAACCATTGATCCAACCTTTCCCCCCAAGCAAAAGAGGCTCCCTTTGATCTCATCCATCAAATTCAAATGAAACCATCTCAACCCATCATTTCTCCTTTCCCCCCAAGCAAAGCATATTCTTTGGAATATCCTTTCTTAACCCTAACCTAGGCAAGTGTGATCTTAGCCATCCATCTCTAATGAGATCATCTCATCCATCCACATTTCTCCACATGCCAAATTGTTTGAAAACCAAGGGAGACTCCCTTTGATCCAAGCCGTCCAATTCAAACCATTTCATCTCAACCCTCCATCACATTCTTCTCCCCCAAGTATTGGAATATTCCTTGGCATATTCTTTCTCTCTTTTCTATGCCATGTGAGGAGATACACTTCTACCCATTCCAAATTACCCTATCTACAGTTTAAACCCTTGGTAATTTGGTTTCTCTTTAAACACTTCACAAATGATTTTCCAAATTGGCTATTTGAGTTGGTAAACCTTAGAATGATTAATGTTAAGGTTTAGTGTGAAGTACAATTGGGGGTTTAGCAAGGATAGGTGTGGAAAACTAGAAAGGGGGGTTGAATAGTTTTCCCTTCTTTTTCATTTTATAAAAACTTTGTTTCAAAATGTTGATTCGAATTTATTCAATTGTTTGTTTAGAAAACCTTTAATTAGAGTTTAGTATGAAAACACCATATAATCAATATGATCAATTATATACGTAAGCTTTTGAAAAAAGCTTAGTTTTATGAATGGAGCTTTGGTCGGTCTTTGTGTGAATACGTTTTCCTTTTAAAATCTTAAAACGTTTTGTCAAATTATCTATCAAGTTAAACTTAATATGAGAAGTGTGAATAATAATCTATTTGACCATATCATATAATTATACACACAATCACAATATTAACTTCTATGTACAACACAATCAATCATCACAACTATATAAACAACAACTAAGACATATAGGCATGCTTAGATGTAAAGCGATAAATGCAAGAATAAATGAAAAGAGATAAGAGAAAGGAAATGCAAACCGGACACGATGATTTATAGTGGTTCGGCTACAAGGACACCTTCCTTGCCCTACTCCACTCCCCGAGTCACGTACTCGAGAGTTTTCTTCACAACTAAACAAGCTCCCTTTTGGCGGAGAAAACCGTACACAACTTTTGCTTACACCATTTAACGACACTAAGCTAAATGTCGAGTTCTAATAGTAGCTAGAACCAATCTCACAACACTACTTCGATCAATACACCACTTCTACACGACTTCACGACTTCTTCATGGCTTCACGACTTCACGACTTCTTCATGGCTTCACGACTTCATGACTTCTTCACTACTCCACAACTTCTTCTATACTCCACTACATATTCACACATATACTTCTTCACAACTTCATGACTTCTCCACTACTACTTCTTCCCACTACTTCTTACTCACTCATAAACTCACTACTAAGTAAGATCATCTTGATCTACTTATTACATATACATAACTCACAACATTACATAAATACTAACTAGATCTTAATATATCGTTGGCTTTATGATAGGGAGGTTTCTTCTTTTGCACTTTGAGTGGTGAAGGATTGGATCACTTGAAACAAAGACTTATAATCTTATGATCAAAGGATTTAGAAGGATGTTTTGAAGGGATTGGGACTGAAAATTTTCTTGCAAAAGGTGAGAAAATTTTGTGGGATGAACCAGTATTTATAGGGAGAAAAATATTGTTTGGGAGCGTGGCCGGTCCCCTTAATTGGGTGTCGGTCCCCTTAATAATTAAGAGGACCGCCTAGTATAATTAAGGGGGACGCCTAAGAAAAAATATTTTTTCTTCAGATTTTTTGTGTTTTTGTGGGGGAGGTTTTTCCTGAAGAATGTAGCCGTTTTTTTGGGTTGAAATTTGAATTCAAAATATTTATTTTGAATAAAACATTTCTTATAAATACAAAAATGTTTTGTATAAGTTTAAAATGTTTGTCCCACTTTAATAAAATGTAAGGTTTGTAAAAATAAAAATTCCTTTGATCATAAAATGCATTAGACACTTTGTTTATTCATACCTTAATTGATATGGATGCTAAAGTGAATATAAACGACGAAATACTTGTTTACGTCATAATTTGTAGTTCAATGAGTTTACGTTTTGTGATTATCAAAACATAGAGATATCGATATATGTTAATAACATTTTAAGGCATTATTTATATCAACAATCTCCCCCTTTTTGATGATTACAAAACCTAAACTCATTAGATCGAAAAATAAATTTTTAGACAAGTACTTAGTGAGTTTATATTCACTTCTCCCCCTTTTTGTAGAATTAAAAAGGTTATGCCGACTAGCTTCATGAATGAAGTTAGTCGGGTAGAAAGCTCCCCCTTGATGTGTGCTCCCCCTCGTTCAAGGGCACCAAGGAATCGAGATACGGAATTCTCGCAAAAAAAATTAGAAGCACAAGCATATATAGAAGAATATGCAATATACAAATAACAAGCATAGTAAACAAATATTAAGGATACACAACAATTAATTCAAAGAGATTATGTTAAAGATCCTAATTTGCCTAAGAGAGCCATCGGACTTGCTTGTAACAAAAGGTTGGTTGATTCGTATTTGGAAGTGAAAATAATAAGCATATAGTATGCTTAGATGGTTAATGATGGAGTGTTTGGTTGTGGAGAGTTTGTAGCGGAAGAGGTTGATTAAAGTTTTGGATGTTGTTCAAGTGAGGGTATTGGATGTGATCTAGTGAGAAGATATTCAATCCAAGTGAAGTGTTCATTGAATGCAATTATTTTTAGGAGAAAGATGCAACAAGGTCAATTGTTGACATGCTTCTCAAATTGATTTATGTTGTGTGGCGATGAGGGTGATCTAGATGAAGGTAGATCCAAATTGCGTTGAGCAAGATGTAAGGCTAAAAGAGCACAAAGCGCATGGGATTCTTTTAGCGCCTCAACGAACATTAAGTGTTCGGAGGAAGGTGATGGTGGTGGAGCATGATAGTTGTCTTGGGTGAGGGTTTGAACATGCAACATAGGAATGGCATGTGAAGTTGTAGGATGTGGTGGTGATACTCTTGGTGGTGTAGACATGTTTGAGCTTGGGTAATCATGAAAACATGATATGGGTGGAAGAGATGCTTCATGAGTGGATGGTGTTTTTGTTGAATGAACAACATGTAAAGTGTTGGTAATGAGGTTAGGATTATTGTTTTGGGATTGTGCATGCTCATCATAAGAAGGAGCATTGGTGGAAGCACGAATGGATGATTTGTTGTTAAATGGATCATTTGTGTGAGAGTGAGGTTTAGGTGTTGGTTGATTATGAACAACATCGCTTGAGTTGTGAAAAGATTATGAGGTTTGAGTGTAATGTAGAAGGATATGGGTAAGTAAAGGTTGAGAGGAATGAGAGTGTTTATAATGTAGGATTGGTGGGATTAAGGATGTATAAATTTTGATAGAAGGTTTAGGATAAAATAGGTTTATGAATTTTGGGAAGTGTAGGATGAAATGGGCTGAAAAGTAGAAAAAGGAGACAACACCTTTGACCATCAGATGGTCGGTCCCCTTAATTGGAGGCCGGTCCCCTTAATAATTAAGGGGGCCGCCTTATGATTTAAGGGGGCCGCCCATCTGGTGATTCCCAGATTGCCAGAAAAGGATTTTTGGTAGTGAATTGCAGAAAGGTTGTGTTTTTGGTTTCAAACAAGTCCAACTCTTTGAGGCAATTAAGCATATACTAATTATGTAGGCAATTAAGTAGCCAAAGCATGTTAATCAAAGAGATTAAGTAAACAAGCAATTTCATCTAGCATGCAAACATACTCATCAAGCAAGTAAAATATAAGTGCTAGGAAACAATAAGCAACATCAAGTATTTCATAACTACATAACTAGGAGGATTAATCCTAATGTGTATCAATGTGCAATAAGTGGGTAGTTATGATAGCATGGATTTCTAGACTTGTTACAAACAAAGTCTTAATGAACAAACCATGGTCCTCTTGATTTGATTTAGTTCACTTATAAGTGTCATTTATATAAATATAGATGACAAATATGAGATCACCATGCATAATTTTAAAAGAGACGTTTTTAGCATTATTCAACAATGTTTGAAAGTTAGTTTTCACTTAGATGTGAGAGTTATTTGAATAAAATAGATTGGGTTTTTACTTCAAAATGTGTGAATAAATGGTAAAGAATATTTTCCCAATCTTTAGTTTTGATCAAAACAAAATTGTGGATATTGATAGTGAAAACATGTTATTTAAAAGTGGGATAGTTATTTGAAAAACTATTTTCTAAAATGTGAGGTTTTTGCATATTTTTAGAGATATTAAATTTTTGACAACAAATATCATGAATCAAATATTTTTAAAAAAAATGTTTATTAAAGATCTCATGCTCAAGAGGGTTGGTTAAGCCTATTATTATCTCATGCTATCGTTTCTACATATCCTATGATCCTAAAGGAAATGAAGACGATAATTTATATGTTAGATGCGAGAGTGTTGAATGGGGTATAACCTAACATCTATAGTTCCTTTGTTTTCGCACGCTTATCTAACTTAATGCCATAAATCTAGGAATGAAAGAATCTAATGAGAAGCAAAGTTCATAAAAGTAAACTAGCGTTAGGTATATGTAGGAAGAGCAATTTAATCAAGTTGGAGAATGAGTATGAGACTATTACTAGTGGTGCTCAATTCAGGCTAAACACGACCATTTTTACAGGTTACACACACCCAACTTCTCACATAGAAGCAATTCAACCATTAGGTTAAATTGAATTTCTAGTCAATAGATTCTCCAGTAGTCATTCTCTTTTTAGAAGAAATCGAGTTCCTAAATTTACCTATCAAAGATTACTAAATATGAAGTTTGCTTGATTCACTAATACTTGGCTTAATGTGACTCAAACATCATGTTTTTATGAAGGTAAATCTAGATGATATATTTTCTTCACGATCCTAATAGAGACATGTTGAATGTTTAGATAAGAGTAGACAAAAAATTTTAATCCTTTCTTCATGATTTACCGGTTGTTTGATTTTGATGACATATTACTTTATTTAATAATTGTGCTAGACTTAAGAGTGCACCTTAGCATCTCTTGTGAAATGAATCTCATTAAGATTATTTATCTTAAATGAGTTTGTGATTCTCAAATGATATCAAAACTAGACATTAATATATTTTTAAACAAATATTATTTTCTATGATTTTTGCCAATGTTATATATCATACTTTAACAAGTATTTAAAAAAAATTAATTTTACTTGTTTATGGATTGTGTCAAGTTATTTTTCAATTCTAATAACTTATATTATTAAAAAAAATGTAGTGCATTATCTTGTAACACAACCATTCATGCTACAAAGAAAATGAAATACATATAATATATAGTGTGTATTATTCTTAAATATGTATTTTATCTTGAAGTGATAATTTTAAGTAGTGTGAGCAAAGTTTACATATGTTGTTAGTTTGCTCATGTTTGGTTTTTCGGATATGACACATTTATCCATTGCATTGCAATGTAAATTGCTTGAATATTTCGGACGAAACATCCAAGTCGTCAATCCTACTTCATTGTATATTTTATGAATGTGTTTAAAATGTTATTCTAATATTTGGAACACAATTATTGGACAAGTAGATTCAATATGACATTATCAACACAAGTGTGAGTTATGATCCAATGCATACTCTTTTCATCTACAAAGGATATAACTATTTTCATATCAATCTAGTGTGATTGAGTATGTAGATTCAAGACTATATCTTTTGTTGTAATTTGATATAATATTGAAACTAAACAAATAGCAATCTAATTTCTTGTCCACACTCAAAAACACGTCAATTAGATTTGATGAATATATCAACCATAATTTGAATAATGAATTGATATAATATCAAGATCTTTCTTGACCCTCACGGACACTCATTTGAAATAAATAAACATTTTGATAGTGTGTTCCATTAATCCTAAGATTATTTATTAGTGAATGATTGAAAGTTGACTTATTATTTCATGATTGTTATATGTTTTGTTTTTGTGAAAGACTCTTCATTTTTACTTATTATGAACACACTTAGATTTTGAAAATACTTTTTCTTTTATATAACTATTAATGTTTTACAATGATTCAATTTCTCTTATTAAACATCTTAAGGTAAAACAAGCTAATTTGTAGAAAATATTTAAGTGTGTGTGAAGAATAGATTAAATTGTTTGAAATGTTTAGGTGACTAGATTGAACTCATTTACAAGATGTTTGAGTAACATTAAGCCATCTATACCTATATGCAATGCAAGCATATTATAACAATCATAACACAAGAAATCTAGCATAAGATCTAGTTAAGTATAAATCGGCAAACTAACTATAAACTAATATGGCACATATGCATAGATATACACATAGCTAAACTTCAAATAGCAATAATCATTTAATGTATTCAATTAAGAAAATAAAATCACAAAGAAGTTCACATAACACATAAAATACTTGTCGTCGTTTTGTGTATTATATACACCAATGTTTACTTAGCTCGAATTTATTTGAAAATAAAATAGTTTCCTCCCCATTCTATAATTTAACTAAGATCAATATTTTGAAAACATAAATACTTAATTTTTTAAAAGTATATCAACTAGGAATGCCCGACTTGAAGGAAAAGGTGAAACAAAAGTTTTACGTTAAAACGAAACACAAATTTTTGACCACCGTATAGTATTTTGACTTTCTTACTTATTTAAGTTTGTAATGATTACTTGTAAGTATTTTTAAATGAAAGTATACTCAATTACCTTTAAAATGGCGGGTGGCACGACTTCTACGGAGTTACGGTTAATTTTATATAATTTTTCAAAGTTTTCGAAAAACTGTCGAACAGACAGGCGGACCCCTTAAATAATTAAGGGGACCGCCCAGTATTTAAGGGGGCCGCCCAGACAATTAAGGGGGCCGCCCATCTGGTACTCAAAATTTCATTTTTTTGTAAAAAATTGTTTTCTGACTTTTCGAAAAGGTGTGTAACTTTCTGATTTTGATACCGAACATATAACACTTATTTTAAACATAATATTATTTCGAGCTAGTATAATTAGTGTATATATCATCAAAACTAATACAAGTTAATCAACAAAATACTTTTCATATTTAATCCTCCTTAATGGGTAATTTGATATATGGATCGTACTAAATTTTTAAAACCATTTGTTTTGAAAATTTGAGCGACGTGGCTCTGGTACCAATTGTGGAAAACTAGAAGGAGGGGTTGAATAGTTTTCCCTTCTTTTTTATATTATAAAAACTTTGTTTCAAAATGTTGATTCGAATTTATTCAATTGTTTATTTGGAAAACCTTTAGTTAGAGTTTAGTATGAAAACACCATATAATCAATATGATCAATTATATACGTAAGCTTTTGAAAAAAGCTTAGTTTTATGAATGGAGCTTTGGTCGGTCTTTGTGTGAATACGTTTTCCTTTTAAAATCTTAAAACGTTTTGTATCAAATTATCTATCAAGTTAAACTTAATATGAGAAGTGTGAATAATAATCTATTTGACCATATCATATAATTATACACACAATCACAATATTAACTTCTATGTAAAACACAATCAATCATCACAACTATATAAGCAACAACTAAGACATATAGGCAAGCATAGATGTAAAGCGATAAATGCAAGAATAAATGAAAAGAGATAAGAGAAAGGAAATGCGAACCGGACACGATGATTTATAGTGGTTCGGCTACAAGGACACCTTCCTTGCCCTACTCCACTCCCCGAGTCACGTACTCGAGAGTTTTCTTCACAACTAAACAAGCTCCCTTTTGGCGGAGAAAACCGTACACAACTTTTGCTTACACCATTTAACGACACTAAGCTAAATGTCGAGTTCTAATAGTAGCTAGAACCAATCTCACAACACTACTTCGATCACTACACAACTTCTACACGACTTCTTCATGGCTTCACGACTTCACGACTTCTTCATGGCTTCACGACTTCACGACTTCTTCACTACTCCACAACTTCTTCTATACTCCACTACATATTCACACATCTACTGCTTCACAACTTCATGACTTCTCCACACTACTACTTCTTCCCACTACTTCTTACTCACTCATAAACTCACTACTAAGTAAGATCATCTTGATCTACTTATTACATATACATAACTCACAACATTACATAAACACTAACTAGATCTTAATATATCGTTGGCTTTGTGATAGGGAGGTTTCTTCTTTTGCACTTTGAGTGGTGAAGGATTGGATCACTTGAAACAAAGACTTATAATCTTATGATCAAAGGATTTAAAAGGATGTTTTGAAGGGATTGGGACTGAAAATTTTCGTGCAAAAGGTGAGAAAATTCTGTGGGATAAACCAGTATTTATAGGGAGAAAAATACTGTTTCGGAGCGTGGCCGGTCCCCTTAATTGGGTGCCGGTCCCCTTAATAATTAAGGGGACCGCTTAGTATAATTAAGGGGGCCGCCTAAGAAAAAATATTTTTTCTTCAGATTTTTTGTCTTTTTGTGGGGGAGGTTTTTCCTGAAGAATGTAGCCAATTTTTTGGGTTGAAATTTGAATTCAAAATATTTATTTTGAATAAAACATTTCTTATAAATACAAAAATATTTTGTATAAGTTTAAAAATGTTTGTCCCACTTTAATAAAATGTAAGGTTTGTAAAAATAAAAATTCCTTTTGTTCATAAAATGCATTAGACACTTTGTTTATTCATACCTTAAGTGATATGGATGCTAAAGTGAATATAAACGACGAAATACTTGTTTATGTCACAATTTGTAGTTCAATGAGTTTACATTTTGTGATTATCAAAACATAGAGATATCGATATATGTTAATAACGTTTTAAGGCATTATTTATATCAACAATAGGTATTTATAAGATCCAATCACCCAATACTTGGGAAAGTTTTACAGACGCCTGGCGCGCTGCCCGCGCGTTGACGAGTGGGTGACGCGTAGGCCTCGGTAAAATTTCCCAAGTTTGGGTTCTTGGTCTATAAATACCACCCTTGCCTCTTATATTCCTCACCCCTTGCCATTATTCTTTCTCTCTAGATTCTTTCTCTCTAAACACTCTCAAATCTCTCAATCTCTCTATCTCTAATCTTATGTTCTTGTTTATCACACTAACATCTTTGGAAGAACACATCTATTTGCAAGGGAAGAATCACAAGAACCTAATCTACTCTTGTGATTGTGTCGAGGGTCTTCTTTCTTATACCCTTTCTATTACAATCGAGTCTCTAGGTTAGGTTAGGACTTGATTGAACAAACATTCATTCATTCATTCAATTGTTTGTAAGGGAAGTCTTGTGTCTTGGTGACCAAGCCTAGATCATTGGGGATCTAGTTGGGGTTTGATACTTCCGGGTGGAAGTCTTGGTAGAGATCTTTGTGATCCTTAGGTTAAGTCGAATCGTGAGATTCTTTTGGGTGGTTTCCAAGGGCGGAATACCGTTGGTGAGTAACTCCTTCTTTGTGAGCATCGATATTGGTGAATATCGGTGGAGTGAATTGTAACGGTTTGTAGTCCACCGAAAGGATTATACTAGTGAATAGTATCGAAGTCGTGGATTCGCAACTAGACGTACGGATGGTATAAACCCCCCATCCCGAACCAGTATATATCGTGGTGTCTTTTACTTGCTTTATATAGTTTGGTTGTGTTAGTGGTTGTTGGATTATTATACAACCACTTGGTGCTATCTTTGGCTTAAAGTTTTTAAACATCTGAAAAGCCGAAGAAACCGTATTCACCCCCCCCCCCCCCCCTCTACGGTTCTACAGTAGGGACAAAACCCAAAGATGGACCATAAGAAATCATTTAGGATCATAACCCTTTGCATTTTGCATATATAACCAAACACCATAGTGAATTGAACTTCTATTCCACTCCCATCAAAATCCCATCACCCAAACGCCTTGTTAGGGGTGGAATTACAAAGAGATACATGTACGAGTGAACAAACATATAACAATTCCAACCGAGCATAAAGATGAAGAATACTTTTTTTCAGAAAAAACCCCTGATATGAAATTCCCCCTATTTGATAAATGTAGATGAGGCATATTTAAGATATAATGACTAGTACGAGTTGAATGTATGACTCTCTTAGGGTGTGTTTGTTTTTGCCAAAAACATCTGAACCACATCTGACGTCTGACCAGTCAGACGCGGTCAGACGTTTCAGTTGTTTGTTTTTTGTTCTAGAGTCAGACGCGGTCAGAGGTCAATCATCTTACCCAGTTAGATGTGGTGGTAACATCTGATCACCTCTTACCCAATATCCCCACCACCGATCTTTGATAAAAACATCATATTTATCTAGGTCGAAACCACAAAAACCCACAACATCGTCTTTAGTAGAATAAATCACCAAAGGTGTTGGTTCTGATTTTCGTGTTGTTGAAGAAAAAATTATCAAAGACTTGTGTTCTTCATTATTTTCATGGGTTATGGGAAAGAAAAGGGTGCTATTGTGATTGGTGATAGAACAAGGATCTGGTTCTTTGGTTTATTTGTGAAATGAAGATAGTAGGTGGCATGCAAACTTGAATATGTCTAGGTCAACAAACTTGAATATTTAAGGTTGTGATGACTAATAAGTGGGCTGAGTTTACATTGGTTTGTGTGGGCTCAATTTGAAATTGATAGTTTTTGTGTCAATTTATGTTTTGGGCCAAGTGATAATGTGGACTCAATCGTAATCTTATTTGAGCTAAATTTTCGAGGTTGTTGCTACCGAGCTATTTTCCGTCAAATCAAGAAAAAGAAAGTTAACAGTAACACGTTTAATGAAGACGTGCAAACTGAAATCGTAGTTAAATTTTAATTCAAACTAATTATTTATCATATTGTTATAATATATACTTAAAAAATGAACAATTAAAACCATTTAGACATTTATAAAAAAACAAACAACAATATTTGATTCAGATTCAGACTTTATAACCACATCTTACCAGTCAGATGTGGTATTCAGATTCAGACTTTATAGCCACATCTTAATGAAACAAACACACCCTTAGTTACAGCTTCTCATATATTTTCAGAAATAAAACTGTCACTTTTAAATGTTGACAAAAAAATTCCATAGATGACATCTCTTTACTCTAAAAGCAGGTTAAGTAGTAAGCTTAGTACATAGTGAGTTCTAACTTATGTACACACTTGAAACAAACTTACAAGCCCTACATATATAGTTCTTAAGTAGCAGTTCACTAAATAGTTTCAACCAAGGTTTTAGATTGTGTTGGAGGTGGTACACAAGCAACAACTGTTTAGGCCATAGTTGTAAGGATCCCGATCCTGATTTTACGATTTTACAATTCTACAAAGCAAAAACGATCCGGATCCTACGTAGGATCTTAACAACCTTAAGATCTTATAGGATCCCGATCTTAACCATAGGATCTTAAGATCTACTCCGATCCGATCTTACTTTTCTCGAACCGCAAACTAAAAACTACAAGTGTATGGTTTATAATTTCCATAAAGTATATAATTTCATGTTTATAATATATAATAATGTGTAGATTTGAATAATATTACAAAGATCATTAAAAGAATGACATTATAGTAGGATCTTAGGATCCCGATGCGATCTTATGATCACGATCTTGCAAAGACGAAAACGATCTTAGGTAGGATCCCGATCTTAAAAACCTTGGTTTAGGCATAAGGTGTTACAAATGATCTATAAATTAAACAAATTGCAACTTGCATAAGAACCTTGTAAATATGAGCACACCATAATTCCCTAAGCCAAGCGTATAGCTGAGCAACACAGGTTTGAAACGACCATATATCACATGTGAACCAAAGCAATGCTTTCTTCACATTCATAGGGTATTTTTGGTCTGATTTATACACTTATAAAAGTTTAAATCCATAAACTAACTCAAATTATAAGTACATGCAAGGATTTTAAGAATCCAATGGGTCAAACGAGTCAAGCTAACGGGTCAAACCGGTTAAGCAACTAGATTTCTTTGAAGAAATGAACCTTATATGATATATATATTGGGTATTTCGTGCACAACAAGTTTTCAGCCCCTCTATCAACCCACCCGGCCAATCCATTTTTGTGGTGAATGCAAAGTTGCCAAATTTACTGCGTTCGGCAAAAGGGACACAGAGTTAGTTAACCATATTTCATTAGATCCATATACAACACCAATTGGGTACTATCCTGGATACATAGAGTTAGTTAACCATATTTCATTAGATCCATTTCAAAAATGTATTTACAAGATGCTGCAGCTCTGAAAAAATACTGGCCAGCCACTTGTTAAGTGCATTAAACAGTATACTCTCATAGCAGTAAAGTATAAGACAAGGTGTACGGGTATTAACAACCATAATCACATATATGACCATTCAATAACGAGTATATAATTAAATACAAAGTCAAGAACCACATGCCTACCATACAATTTATTTCCAGCATGTCACAACAAAAATGGCTTGGCCGGGTGGGTTTGATAGAGGGGCCGAAAACTAGAAACCAAATGTGTGTGGACAAATGATTTAAGGATTTCAACATAGAAACTCAAGTAGATAACTTATGTGTGGACACTTGCTTTCAAACAAAATACAGAATCAGGCAAATAATCAATCAATAAAATGAAAGGTCAGATCAGATTCTCAAAAATCTAACAGCCACCCAATTCCATGGGTTATACAAGCAACAGTGTGCAGTAAATGGGATAGTCATATACCAAATGTTAACGTCCTGGGGAAGATTTAGTAAACGTTTGAATGGGAAGGTGATGTATAAGAATATGCTATGAATGATATGACATATAATCAATTCCAAACAAACTGGGAAATGCAAAAGATTTTACTGAACAAAAGAGCCAAACTCAGAGTTAATCACTACTACAAGTCCATGTTAACAAACCTAAACGAGAAATAACTAGTTAAGTACATAAGCCAACAACTCTGTTACATACATTTTAGCATAAACAATTTTTACCTGTATTAGTCACGCTACTAATGAAATTTGACAATACTCCATAGATGCCCCATCTAATTTCCTCATTGCATGTACCTTTATGTTGAGAACCTAAATGAAATGAATGATCCAATACGTTAACTCAATGATCTCTACTCATTCATAATTCTTGAAAGATATAAATACATTAGGAAACTCATGAAAAGCAAATTGATAACTGCCACATCTCTAAGAATTTGGCAGGCAGGAGACATTGACTGAAAGAAATACTAATATTCTAACTACCCACAACTTTTAGCAGATAACTAAAACAACGATTAACTCCTTTAACTTATTATTGTCCTCAACCAGTAACACGCTAGTACTAAATATTGGGGTCTTTTAGTTGAGACTCTTTGTGAGCTTTGTGGTTTATCAGTTTGTCACAATGCCTAGTACTTACTGTGTTCTCGAATTTAAATTTTAAGAAATGGAAGGGGATGGGATGGGAAGGGAAGACGAAGGGATGAGATGGGAAAGAAAGTTCTTATACTAATTCAGGTTCTCAATTATATGTAAATGGTAAAGAAGGATAATGATGCTAAGAACATTACCAATATGCCCTCAATATTATACATGATGCACATGAGACCACAAATGTGTTGGGACTGCAATGAAAAAGACTGTTCGATCCATAAATAATTTCATAATGACATGTTTAAATACTAAATATGTTTATTCAGAAAGGAAAAGCTCGTGATAATCAAATAAACAAACTGCATACATGATAATAAACAAACACCCCCTTAAGAAACCACGGGAAGTGGTCAAAATATGCATACATGATAATAAAGTCTCCTTACCTCGAGATAGTTTTGGGGATGCATGTTTACAGCATCAGGCATATAAAAAGCCAATTCATAAGGTAAACTTTTAAAAATCCAAACACCCTAATTAAGGTAGGTTTGGATCTTTTACATTACTTGATAGTAAAACTAGGTTGCTAGCATCGAACATTGATGACATTTTTCTTCAAAGTCTGCTAAAGGACTTTTTATCAGTTTTGAAACAAACCAGAGTACCAGACCAAAACCAAAATTAAGACACAATTACGGAACCAAAACTGGAACTGGTTCAACCACAGATAAAAAAACACAATGGCCCCCTTGACAACCCATCCCCTATCTTTCCATCTCAGCATGAAACTGTAGGTGCTTCTACATTCCCACTTTAACTTTTGGCCATAGCTTCTCAAAGAGTGGATCAAACATCAAATCTTATATTATAAGCCGTGTATAATTATTGGGCAGTGGCCATTAGTAAGCTTTAATAGTAACTTCGTACCAATTTTGTGACTAAGCTATAAGCCTTAAAGTGTTACAAAAATTAACTTGGAGTTGTAACTCTCCGAATAACAAAACCAAATTATCACAGAATAATGCTTGAAGAATCAAATTAATAAGTTTACATATCGTTACCTGAAACACAAAGCAGAATCAGACCCCAGCAAAAGATGGAATGAACTGAAAACCGTCAAAATTAGCAAGCATCATAGTAGGGGAGGAAATTGGTTCCAAATCACCGAGCGTTCGGACGGTCTTGGACACAAGGTTGTATTGTACAACCTTAGTTAATAAGTCAATTATCATAAAAGAATCCTCTTCTCTTTCTCCCAAAACAATACACCAAACACAGCTAGAAATCCTCCAATTAACAATGCCAATGTTATTGGGAAATGGCATCATAATGTCGTCAAGATTAACAATGTACTTTACCAACCATTCAGAATTCCCATTCCTCATCTCGTAAACATTCAACTGTTTAGAATGAGCATGATCCTTACCAAGAAGAAGCAAACAACCACGAGATTCAAACAGCTTGAATCGAATATGCGACTTCCTATCTAAGGTTTCAGGGAGTTGTATTTCCGTTAAAACCAGATGCTCATTCATAATATCTAATTTGTAGTAATTCCAAGTACCATAAGTATAAGTATTTAGCCAGTGAATTGCACCATTCAAATATATTCCTTCTTTAAAACCATGAAAGCTAAGCGTGGAAAATCGATCACCACAAACACTCCATATACATGTTTCTGAAGAGTACGTTTCTAAGTGAACGTAAGAAACAAGTTCATCATCATCATCATCATTCTGTACCATAGACTGAATGACTTTGTAATGAGGTGATTTAGTAGGATCAAAAGCCAATCTCGTACTACCAACAAGTATACTTGTGCATGGCGGAAGCATCTTAAGCTGTTTAACGGTTGGATTGTATACACAAAACTGATTAGAATCGATACAACATAGAAGCAAACCATTGCAGAAGTGCAGAATCTCAAGACGCCCAAGTGGTGCCTCGGAGCCTAGAGTAAAGACAAATAATTTTTTGGAAGGAATTCGAATATCAAACGACGCGAAATCATATTCAAGCCTTTCCATTATAAAACTAAATCGCCGGATAAGGAGACAAGAGGGAGGATCTATGTTAGGGATTTTGCTTCTACTCGTAATGAAACGAGGGGATGTGATGATAGATAACCAGTGTTTGGTTTGTATTTGGTTGTTTTTTCTTTTTGGGTCCACCTCATTTAATCGTACTTTGTCTCTTTTTCGCTTGTGGATATATTGCCTAAAAAAAGGTACGGAGTAGTAGTGTTGGGCGTCTCCCAAATGTTTTAAGGCCTTTTTTTTTTTTTTTAGCCTACATGTTAGTCTCACGCTTGTTTTAGCCTCTTGTTGAAAATGATGTCAATTTTTATCTCTTGTTGATATAGGCCGAATAAAGGATTTTTATTAGCCTCATCTAAAGAAATAATAATATTAAATGATAAGTGAGTGAAACACTTTCATTATGGAAAAAAAAAAAAGAAAAAAGAAAAAAAAAAATTAGTGTATAACTTTATGTGAGTGTTTCTCTTAACTTATACTATACCTTATTATTAAATTTTGATATGCTTGTAGACTTTTATTATTTATTTATTTATTTGTTTATTTATTTATTTTATAAAAGGTAAATAATGCTTTAATTTTTTTAACTACAAGTCAAACTTAAAGTTTAACAACTTAAACTTTTTTGGTAATATTATTATCGTTAACTTTGTTTAATTGTTTGAACATTTGATTTAACCCCTTTACTTTGTTTGCCAGTATTTTTCTCCTTAATTTTAAATGTTTGTACTATTAAAATATTTAATTTTAAATGACCGTTTTGATTAAACCTTTAATATTCAACAAAAACTTTTATACTATTTTTACCAACGATTTATTACTATCCTAAAACATGGTTAAAAGAGCCGACGATAACTCCACATGTTATCAGTTCTATTAAGGAATAACCGGTTGAAATTCAGGTGTTAAGAAAAATCAGAAGAATTGATTCTCTCATTCACTTGGTTGAACCCAAACATAATGGGTGAGTTTATTTCTCCACCTTCAACTTTCATGAATGAGTATATACTTTTATTTCTTATTCACCCCTTGAAACAAACAAGTGTCCAAATCGTACTCTTTTCTTTTTTCGAGTTTTTAAAGAGAGGAAACCCACCTTTCATAAAAATATGTTGATATTATCAAGACGTAACAAAAAACTATTTCACATAAACTGCCTCCTCAAAGATATACTCAAATATAAGCACTCATATAACACACACTTTGTATGTTTTATATCAACACTAAAGAAGTTTTGCCCCATTTTGATACCAACAAAAAGCAAAATAAAAAATAAAAAATAGAATAACTCTAAACCAACAAAGATCTTTAATTTGTGCCGCTGAATGTGCTCTTTCTGCCATTCATCCTATATTCCTATGGTCTTTAGGGGGTCGGCATTGTACACGGGAAGGAAGCAGCGGTACCGCCCTACCGTGCGGGAACACCGCCGCCTTCCTTGCGGTACCGCACGGCAAGGTTAAGGCACGGCAAGCTTTCTGGCACGGGAAAGGAGCAAAAATTCGACCGTTTGGAGCAAAAATTTGAACGTTGGAAGCAACGGTTACTTTTTTTTTTTTTTTTTTTTTTTTTTTTTTTTTACTTTGTTATATATATACATAGCTACACAAAGATGGCAATAGAAAGAAAAAAAAAACATACCTTCCTAACCCATTCCATCCGATCTAAAAAATAACAAAAAAAAAAAAAAAAAAAAAAAAAAAAAAAAAAAAAAACTCAACCAAATGGAATTTAAAAGAATTGGTTCGACTCTATTGTTGGATGAACCGTTTCAGTGGTCCGACGATAGTAGCCTCGAGGTTTTTGCTAACGCGATTGACGAAGATGAGGCAGCTGATACGGGACGGTCGAAGCGCAAATCAGTAAAACGTGATCGGGTCAAAGCTTCAGAAAGATTGCATCTTGATTATTTTTGTGAAGATCCCAAATTCGACGATGAGTTTTTTGAAGATAGGTATCGTATGCCTAAAAGTTTATTTTTAAAAATAACGCGCGCTATTGAGGCTAGATTCGAGTATTTTCAAGAAGATTATGATGGTAGATCGAAAAAAAGTTTCACAACCATACAAAAATGTTCGTCTGCCATTAAACAACTCGCAACCGGTGCACCACCGGATGAGTTTGACGAATATTTAGAAATGGCACAAAGAACGTCACGTGAATGCCTTCAATTTTTTTGTGATGCTATTATTCAATTGTACGCTCGAGAATTCCTACGTACGCCAACAAGCCATGATGTTGCACGTTTGTACGAAGCACACGAAGAGAGACATCACATTCCGGGTATGATCGGTAGCTTGGATTGCACACATTTTGTTTGGAGGAATTGTCCAGTGGAATTGAGGGGTCAATTTAAAAGAGGTGATCATCAATACCCGACGATTATGATGGAGGCAGTGGCGTCTCAGGATTTGTGGATATGGCACGCGTACTTTGGACCGCCGGGTTCAAACAACGATATAAACGTTGTGATGCAATCTCCACTATTCACAACCGAGCGTAATGGTACGGCACCTAAGTGCCCATTTGTTGTGAATGGCCGTATGTACAAGCGTGGCTACTATCTAACCGATGGCATATATCCGACGTGGTCGACTTTTGTTAAAGCATTCAAATTTCCAACCGACCCGAAAGAGAAAAAGTTCAAGAAAGTACAAGAGTCGGCTCGAAAGGATGTTGAACGGGTATTTGGTGTTCTTAAAGGTAAATGGGGTATACTGAATCGACCCTTACGGCCACACACAGTAGAAAGAATTAGCAAAATAGTGTATACGTGTGTGATTTTGCACAACATGATTATAAAAAACGCCGGTACCGCAATCTCGCCAGTTCATATTCGGGATCCTCCGATCCAACCGGTGTTTGATGAAGCAGCCATGGCCGAGATACGAGATGAGGACACCCATTTTCATCTTCGATTTGATCTTATGGAGCATATTCACGCTCAACAATTACCATACCTCCAGGTGGATGATTCCGACGATGAAGTTTAGTTTTTTTAGTATTATGAAATTTAGTATTTTAATATTATGTAATGTTATTTTATGTTTTTTTAGGAATATTATGTAATGTTTTATGAAATTTAATGGAATTTTAGTTTTATTTTTATTTTAAAGGAATTAAAAAAAAAGAAAAAAAAAATGAAGTGGGGGATGGTGGTGTGGTGCCACAAGTGATGCCTACAAAAAAAAGGGTGAGGGATGGGAAAAATGGGTGAATGATGTGGCACAAGGGGATTGGTTGGGAGTGAGGGATGGTGGTGTGGTGCCACAAGTGTTGCCAACCCCCTTAACTTGTGCTTTAGTACCACTAAATCCAAACAAAGTGATTACTTTAAATATAGTTTGATTACTTTCGAATAGTCGATATCTATTTTTTTTAACCATGGTTGGTATGTATTCAGGGGCAACTATAGGTATGTTCGCTTCCTATTTTTAGCTAAAACGGGTACAGGTTGCCTAAATTTCCTATTTTCATTTAAATTTTCTAGTGACGACCTCCCTTCCAGGTTCGCAGCATCCAAAAGCTGTTGCATATGGTTTTGGTTTAAGATTGGCAATGATTAACTGCTCCCCGACAAAGATGGACAAAGTCAAAGACACCCAAATGACAACAATCGTATTAATTGCTCCCAAAATCCCAGTAAAATATTTTCAAGTCAAAGAACTCACAATAACAAAATTCACATCCAATGTAAAAGAATCATTGTTAGCTTACTGAATCTGCAACTCTCTCTATTTCATAGTGCATTCAACATAAAATAAAATTCAGAATAATGCATCAAAAGCTTGTAAATCTGACCATAGCCTAATTCCATTAGTTATACAACTGGAAATGCCTTCTTGAGATCTGATCATAGGCCACAAGTTGAAGCGAAATGTGAAAACACTTTCTTGTGTATATCACTTATGCGAGGTTTTACCATTTTACACTGCTAAACATCCTACTCCACAAAATAACTGCAATTCCTTCGGTTTAAGCAATGATTTATAAAAGCTCATTTTGAAACAGAATCATATCATTTTTGATAATCAAACACCTTATGGAATTGCATTGCACTTCCCATGCCATTAAACCAAACACTTCTTGGTGTTGTACACTTACAAGTTACAAGGAGAGAACATGAAGTTATTAAGAAAACCAAACTAAGAGTTAGTTGCTATTTTGACTTTTGATGCATTCTGGAATCTAAAAGAAAATAATTTGATGTGACATCCAAATTTATCAATTTTTTTTAGCTCACAAACCAAATCTAGCAGCTCAACAGACAACTTATGACTACATCTAACACCAAATGGCAATGACCTATACAAAAAAGAACAGACTAGTTAACAAAGCAAACAACAAAAATTGAGAATGGGCATATAATAATTCCTGTGGACCATAAGGATAAGAACATTTTAACAGAGAATAAAAGTACCACGATATGCATGCTATTACAAGTCGAATGTAAATAGAACCAAAACGAAAGATAGCTAATTAAATACCAAAAGAAGATTATACAACTTCCCATAACATTTGTGTTTTCATCATACTCATACTCATTGTCACATACTAATGATCTTGAACAAAAACTCCACAAATGACACATGTCTCTTTCCTCTACAGCATGTACCTTGAGTTCTTCATGGTCCTGAAATGCATATAGATTAGTAAGCTATGCATAATAACTTTTTCACACATTTGTAAATAACTTATTGTTTAATAGAACATAAACCATATCAAAATGCTAACAGCTTGTTAAAAAGTCTAGAAATCACATCAAGTCATCATTAATCCCCTGCAAGAATCCTCGATACCCAACAGGACAAGGACTGGATCGTATACGCTGACGGGGATGTTTTGGCATATCTTGTCACTAATGGGTCAAACCAGTTTAGTCACTAGATTCAACTGAAAAATGGAGCCTAATAGGTTGTACAAATAATGGCCCTAACGTGCACAACAAGTTCCGGCGAATTTCAAACCCACCCAGCCCGCCCATATTTAATTTTTAGGTGACACTCTTACAGAATATTTTTTTTTCGTCCTATCCAAATACTTCAGTCACAAACAATCCTCTCCACCCAAAAATAATAAATGTGTTCAACAATCAATAGAGGTCACAGTTTTGACCCGTTTAATCGTAAACGGGTTCATTTGGGTTAAATGAGATAAGATATGTACATCAATTGTGTTATATCCTCTTATCCTATGCACTTGGGGGGCTAATTAACCAAACTTCATTTGATCCATTTTATATTGGTATTTACACGATGCTTCAGCTCCCCAAAGATCCCAAGTTCCCAACCACCTGTTAAGTCCATTAAAACAGTTCCGTAATAAGCAGTGCATGACAAAAGTGTGTGGGTAGGAACAACAATAATCTCATTTGCAACCATTTGACAACAGGTATACACAGTGGCAGAACTAGAACATTTTTTTTGGGAGGGCCGAATTTGTTTTAGGGGGGCTGAATCGAAGATTTGTTTGTAACCTCAACTAAATTACCCCTAAAATCTATAATATTTACACTAGATGCCGCAAATTTTGGGAGGCCGAGACTCTCCCATGCCCCTACATAGGTCCGCCAATGAGTATACAATTAAATAAACCCACATTCCTACCATGCAAACTAGCACATTTTTTTAGTAACCAAAACTCATCAAAGAAGTACCCACAACTTCTAGTAGATAACTCAAACAACAATCAACACCTTTGACTTATCCTTATCCTCAAGACCTCAACCAGTAACATGCAAGTAGACTTGGTCTAACTACTTTGGGTTTCTTAATGAGACTCATTGTGACCTTCGAGGCTTATCATTATAATAAACGGTCACTTATAAATGATAGAAAAAAAATCCATAGATGCCGAGTCTCTTTACTCTACTCCACGTGCATGTTTAGAACCTGAAAGCACCTAAGCAGTAAGCTTAGTACATAGTGAATTCTAACTTACATACACACTTATAACAAACTTATAAGCCCTTTACTCGCTAGGGGATGGGATTCATTCCCTTGCATATAGTTCTTCTGTAGTAGTCTACTAAATAGTTTTGAACAAGGTTTTAGATTGATTTGGAGGTGTTTTTTTTAGGTAAAAGGTCAAAACGAGCCGGTAAATGTATTACTCCAAAAAACATTTAAGTACAAAAGATATAGGTGAAGTCCCATATCTGAGCCCGTTACATAGGCGATAAAGCTTACATAACAAGGTGGACAGCTAAATAGCTTAAAAATAACAAAGACTAGTGCTTATGACATGCCATAAGCACTTAGAACTCTACAAGACAACTTGCTGTTTAGGGCATAATATGTTACAAATGATCCATCAAAGAATTAGAACTTGCATCAGAACCTTGTAAATCTGAGCACACCCTAATTCTTTAAGCCATGCGTAACTAGCAACGCAGGTTTTAAATAGTGGTATATCACATGGGAACTAAAACAACTATATGGATATCTTCACAGTGGTATATGGCTTTATGGCTTATCAGTTTATCAATATGCTTAGTATTTATTATCTTCTCGAATTGAAGTTCTCGAGTATATGTCTTTTAAGTGGTAAAGAAAGGAAAAGAAAGTTAACAAAATTACCAATATGCCCTTAAAAGCATACATGATACCACAAATGTGTTGTAATTGGTTTTGTAAAAGGTTGTGCGGTCCAAAGATAACTTGATAATGATATGCTTGAATACTAAACTGTTTATTCGAAAAGGAAAAGCTTGCGATAATCAAACAATCAAACTTCAAAATGCAAATCCAAACACCCCTTAAGATACAACAAGAAGTGGTAAACATATGCACACATGATATCAAAAGCCAAATCAGAAGGCAAAAACATAAAAATCAAAACACCCTATTTGTGGTAGGTTTGGACCTCTTACATTACTAGTTTGTAAAACTAGGTTGCACATTTTGCTTCAAAGTCGGCTAAAGTGTTGTTTATTGGTTTTGAAACAAAGCAGACCATAACCAAACATAACAAATAATAATAGAACCACTGGAACTGGTTTAACCATAATTGGAACTTATTTCTTTTAAGTTCTCTACCCATTCTTTTCCGTTTCACCAAAAAAGATCCTTGAGAACATGAGTTTGAAACTTTCACACGCATCACTAAAATAATTTGCGCAACCAAATATCAAACCATAGCTTCTCAAAGAGTGGATCAAACTTCATATCTTAAATTATAAGCCGTGTATAACTATTAGGCAGTAGCTACTAATAAGCTTTAGCCATTGTTTTGTATTGATTTGGGAGGAGTTATCATATAAACTATAAGTCTATAAGCCATAAGGCGTTATAGTTGGTCGGTTGGCAACAAGTTATTTTGGGGTTATTCCACATTGATTTTGAATTACAAAACACAAAACATAACGACACAATGCTTTTAAAAGAAAATCAGTAAGTTCGAAAATCGTATCAGAAACCGAAAGCAGAATTAGACTTCAGCGAAAGATGCAATGAACTGAAAACCGTCAAAATTAGAAACCATAACAGAATCTATGGATTCCACATCAGCAAGCGTGTGAACAGTCTTTAACACGGAGTTGTATTGTACGACCTTACTTAATAAGTCAATTATCATAAAAGAATCATCTTCTCTTTCTCCCAAAATAATAGACCAAACATATGGACAAATCCTCCATCTTCTATGTAATGGCATCATAATGTCGTCAAGATTAACAATAAACTTTACCGACCATTCAGAATAACCAATCCTCATCTCATAAACATTCAATTGTGCAGAATGAGCATAATCCTTACCAAGAAGAAGTAAAAAACCACGACACTCAAACAACTTAGATTGAAAATGTGACTTCCCATCAAAGGTTACAGGGAGTTCTATTTCGGTTAAAACCGGCTGCTCACTCTCAATATCTAACTTGAAATGCAAAGTCTTCGTCCTAATCACATCATTAGTAATATTTAGCCAATGAATGGCATCATTCCAATACACCCCTTCATTAAAACCGTTAAAGCTAGCGGCACGAAAGCAATCGCCACAAACTCTCAGTTTGTCTGTTTCTGAAAGGTACATCTGTAATCTTATGAATGAAACAAATCCATTAACATTATACGTTAACACAAGCTGAATGACTTTGTAGTGAGGTGATTTTGTGGGATCAAAAGCCAATCTTGCGCTATTAAAGGGTGATTTTGCAGGTATCATCTTAAACTGATTAACAGTTGGATTGTATACATAATACTTATAAGGAATAGAACATAAAAGCAAACCATTGCACGACTGCAAAATCTTAAGTGGTGCTTCTGAGCCTACAGTAAACCCAACTGACTTTTTGGATGGAATCCGGATATCAAACGACTCAATATTATATTGAAGCCTTTTCATTCCAACATTAATTCGCTGGGTAAGGAGACCGAAAGGTGGATCTATGTTCTGGATTTTGCTTATACTCGTAATGAAATGAGGTGATGTGATCATCTTTAGCCAGTGTTTGGATACGGATTTAAAGAGAATAAGTGAGAGCACAGGTAATCGAAGTAAAATTTTAATCAAAAGGTCGTAATTAGATAGAACAGAGGTTACCGACGAAGGGAGTTTGTTGTTACCTTTGATGAGCTTTTTGGGTGCTCCGTCTTTATCATCACCGTAAACCATCTCTGATGAACTTCCGACAACCATTTTTATGGATAAAGTAAAACCCCAATAAAACCCTAGTATGGGTTTTCCCGCAAAATTTTTGGGTAAAAGTATCCTAAACAATTTTTTGGGTAAAAGTATCCTAAACAATTTTTTGGGCTGCCACTTCTTTTTGTTGGAATAGGTGCAAATTACCCCTCTGTCTCAAAATTATTTTCAGGAGATAAGAATTACACAAATTAATAAAAGTGAGGCCACCACAATTTACAACCACTCAAATAGAATATTCTCTCACTAAATTCTCTTTTTCTTACTTAAAATGAAAAGTGGACAATTTTTTTGAGACATCCGAAAAAAGAAATATGGACAATTATATTGAGACGGAGAGAGTATAAATGTTACTTTTGGGCTTACGTTTTTGAAAAGAAAATGATTTTAAAGAATTAAACTGAGAATTGTATTTGCGTCAATGTATAAAACTGCACACATGTAAAATATCCTTCACTTATTTTTACTAAGTTGAGTTCAATATATACCTCGTACTCTCTAAATACGTACGATTAATGTTAATGGGTGAGTTGTCCCCTAAAACCTATTCTAAGTTGACAACCGAGTTCCCCCAATAAAACCTATTCTAAGTTGACTTCGTTGGAAGTATCGTAGCCTGTGACAAGAGAGAGAGAGAGAGAGAGAGAGAGAGAGAGAGAGAGAGAGATCCACGAACTAAGTGAAATTACAAGTTCAACCAAGGATTTTAAAATTCCAATGGGTCCAACGAGTCAAGTTAATGGGTCAAACCGGTTAAGCAATAGATTTCTGTGAAGAAATGAGCCTTATAGGATATCTATATCTATATCTATACTACCTTATAATATATTTAGAATATCCATATTTAGAAGTCTTAAAATGTTTAAGATCAAAACATTTCTTTAATAGGAAAGATGTATACAAATATAATTAAAAGCATAGAAATTTAAGTGTCTTTAAAAAGTATGGGTTGTTATAAGTATAGCTTTTAATGCTTATAATTTTTTTAAGATTTACACGAAAAGAACCATAGTGTACATCACTTTAATGCACATAATTTTCAGACTGACAAGACAAGAAGCACAGTATACACCACTTTAATTCACATATTAAACAAATAGTAGTAAAAAAAAACATTAATGCTATTTAATGTAGTTAATTAATTAACTGGTCAATAAATACAATTAATACGGTTATTAAAACACCCCTTACATAAGAAATACAATTAATACAGTTATTAAAACATCCCTTACATAAGAAATACAAATTATCATATTGTACAACCAAATTAAACACAATTCATGTATTAAATGTCATTAAATCTAATAATAAAGCACATTATACAAATATTCAAGCCCAAACGGGCAACAGGCCAAATGGGCTTAAGCCCGAATGGGTGCGGGCCAAACAGGCTCGAGCACGGGCTAAACGAAATTCTTGGTACCCGTAAATTTAATTTCAAAAAGAACATAATAAACTAAAATACATGATTCACCGGAAAATTTAATTTCAGGGTACCCGCCGCTGCAACGGACGGGTACCCTGCTAGTATAAATTATGCGTAACCTACAAAATAAGTTTTTGGCTCGTCTATCAAACCCACCAGGCAAATCTATTTTTGTGGTGAACACAAAGGTGCCAAATTTGGTGCGTTCTACAACAGGGCTACATAGTCTTGCAAAACCAATTGGCCGATTGGGTACTATCATATAAACATAGTAATCATATTTCATTTGATCCCATTTCAAAAAAGTACATAGAAGATGCTGCAGCCTGCAGCTCTAAAAAAATACCGGCCTCCCACTTGTTATGTGCATTAAAAAGTACTCTCATAAGCACTAAAGTACAAGACAAGGTGTATATGGGTATGAACAACCATAATCACATTTCTGACCATTCGGCAACGAGTTATAATTAAATACAAAATCAAGACCCACATACCTAGCATATAATTTAGCACTTTTTCCCAGCTAACTCGAAAAATAGTGTTGACAACTTCTGTGTGGACAGATGATCTAAAGATTTCAACATAGAAACCAAATCTGGAAACTCAAGTAGACAGCTTATGTGTGGACACCTACTTTAAAACAAAATCAGGCAAATAACCTATCAGCAAAATAAAAGGTTACATCAGAAGCTTGAAAATCTAACAACAACCCAATTCCTTGGGTTATACAAGCAACAACGTGATGTATAAGTTTGAACAAGAAGGTGATGTATAAGAATATGCTATGAATGATACGGCATACAATCAATTCCAACCAAACAGGAGGATGCAAAAGATTTTACTGAAGAAATAACCAAACTAAGAGTTAACCACTACTACAAGTCCATGTTAATGAACCTAAACAAGAAATAACTAGTTAAGCACATAAGTCTACAACTCTCTTAGTTACATCTCATCATAAACATTTTTTTTACCAGAACTAGTCACCGTTACTAATGAAATTTGACAATACTCCATAGCATGGTTTAAAAAAGCGGTCTGAGGCGGCGCCTCGAGGGAAACGGGCATAAAACGATTATGAGGCGGCGCCTCATGGGGGTGTTTTGGAACGTATGCCTCATGTACCCGAGGCGGTGTAGAAGCGTACGAGGCGGCGCCTCAGGGCTGAGGCGGTCAACGCCGGCGAATGCCGGTCAAACTTCAGATCTAAACCAATTAAAGAGAAAATAAGTGGTTAAATGGGTGGGTTTTGGTCGGAATCATGTTATAAACATGATACAAGGATCCAATCATACCCAGAAACACGTTTGGTTTGATTTTAGAAATTAGGGTTCATGGTAAGATTTGGGATTTTTTTATTTAGAGTGTTTTAATCCAATTAAGTTAGTGGGTTTTGGTCGGAATCATGTTATAAACATGATACAAGGGTCGAATTATACCCAGAAACACGTTTGGTTTGATTTTGGAAATTAGGGTTCATGGTACGATTTGGGATTTTTTGATTTAGAGTGTTTTAATCCAATTAAGTTAGTAGGTTTTGGTAGGAATCATGTTATAAACATGATACAAGGGTCGAATCATACCCAGAAACACGTTATACAAGTATTTTTGGCCCATTGATTATGAACTTTATTTGATGTTTAGTATTTTTTATATAAGATATATAATTTCTATATTTTTTTTATTTCGCCTCGACCTTACGCCTCGGTTCACCTCGAGGCTTACGCCTCTTGAGGCTAAGGGAAAACGCCTCGAGGCTCGTTTCCGTACTTTTAAACTTTGCTCCATAGAGGCCCCACTCTTTCCTCATTGCATGTACCTTTATGCTATGTAGTTATCTCGGTCAAAAATCTCGTATCGTTCAAGGTCCGAGATTTGAAATATCGGTTATCGCGGTGAGATATCAGTGAGATATCGGTTTTTATATTTTTTAGAATATATATATATATATATATATATATATATATATATATATATATATATATATATATATATATATATCATAAAAGATTAAACAAAAAATATAGCATAAAAGTTACATTGTGTAACAAAATAAACTGTATATTTTTATTAATTGGGCCAAAATAAACAATTTAGATAGCAGCCCAATAACAAACCCTGAATACTTCATATAATTCCTCTAACCCTAATGCTTTTTCACGCAGCCAAAAAAATCTCCTCACTTATCTACAGGAACCACAATTCCTCTTCTTGATAACACACAGCTCTTTTGCTAGTTCAGCCACTCTAATCTTCTACTTATCTTTTTCTGCTTTAATCCGAACCTCAAACAAACACAAATACACAACCTCCTTCGGTATCCATAAACCCACAAAGGAAATCTTATCATCAATTAATAAAGTCAAAAGAAAGAATGGAAGAAAAATAGTCACACAATTACAATTTGCAAAATCTCAGAAATTTCGCCGATATTTGGAGCCAATATCGGCAAAATATCGCAAAATCTCGGCCAATCTCGCCGAGAATATCGGATCCGAGATTTTGAACTGAGATTTTTTCTAAGCCCGAGATCCGAGATATCGACGAGATCTCGGCGAGATCTCGCCGAGATCAACTACATAGCCTTTATGTTGAGGACCTGAAATGAGATGAAATGATCCAATACGTTAAGTCGTTAACTCAATGATCTCTATTCATTCATAATTCTTGAGAGATATAATTACATAAGGAAACGCATGAAAAACAAATTGATAACTGCTACATCTCTAAGAATTGAGCAGGCTCTACATTGTCTGTATGAACCCGCAACTTCTAGCAGATAACTCAAACAACGATTGACACCTTTGACTTATTATTGCCACCAACCAGTAACACGCTAGTAGACTTGGTCTAAAAATTGGAATTTATAGTTCAGACTCTTTGTGACCTTCGTGGCTTATCAGTTTATCACTATGCCTAGTACTTACCGTGTTCTCGGATTCACATTTTAAGGAATGGAAGGGGATGGGATGGGAAGGGAAAAGAAAGGGATGAGATGCGGAATAAAGTTCTTATTCTAATTCGTGTTCTCAAGTATATGTTCTTAAATGGTAAAGAAAGAAAAATAATGCTAAAAACACTACCAATCTGCCTTCAAAATTATACATGATGCATAGAGGTGGCAAAACGGGCGGGCACGGGCTACGGGCTAAACGGGCTATGGGCTAAACGGGCTACGGGCAAAACGGGCGCGGGCCAAATGGGCGCGAATCACTTTAGAAAAGACTTAAAACAACAACAAAAATTCCTCAAACGTAACACCTCATTTATATTTAAGTAATATATCAATAAGTTTTTCACTAAAAACAATTTAATGTTCTCCAATTTAGAGAAAAACATGTGTGTCCATTATGCCCATTTACTTCTAAATGGGCAATATATGCCCATTTCAAAAAAAAGAGGGGGCCCAAATATACCCAAATCTTTTAAAAATTTGCCCATTTAGCCCATTTTTTTGAGTTTGGGCACAAATTGCCACCTCTAATGATGCACATGAAACCACAAATGTGTTGGGACTGGAACGGAAAAGATTGTTTGATCCATAAATAATTTTATAATGACATGTTCAAATACTAAATATGTTTATTCAGAAAGGAAAATCTCGTGATAATCAAATAAACAAACATCAAAATGCAAATCCAAACACCCCCTTAAGAAACCACAGGAAGTGGTAAAAATATGCATACATGATAATCAAGTCTCCTTACCTCGAGATAGTTTTGAGGATACATGTTTACAGCATCAGGCATATAAAAAGCCAAGTCAGAAGGTAAACATATAAAAATCCAAACACCCTAATTAAGGTAGGTTTGGATCTCTGACATTACTTGTTTGTAAAACTAGGTTGCATCAAACATGGATGACATTTTGAAACAAACCAGACCATAACCAAAAGTATATACGTAATAATTATGGAACCAAAACTGGAACTGGTTCAACAACAAATAATGTTGAAGAACGCGAGTTCTTTCAAGTTCCCTTCCCTTTCATTTCCTTTCCACCCAAGAAACAAAACTCAGAGAACATGAATTCAAGCATTTTAAAAACTTTAGTAATAAATTAGTACAACAAAATATTGAGAACTTGCAGGTGCTTCCACATTCACACTTTTTCTTTCAGCCATAGCTTCCCATGAGTGGATTACACATCAAATCTTAAATTATAAGCCCTGTATAATTATTAAGCATTGGCTACTAATAAGCTTTTACCATAATATTATATTAATATGTGAGGAGTTATCAAATAAACTATAAGCCATATGGTGTTACAGATGGAAATAGAGCAACAAATTAATTTGGAGTTGTAACTCTCCGGATAACAAAACGCAAAATATCAAAGTAAAATGCTTGAAGAATCAGATTAATAAATTTACATATTCTTACCTGAAAACACAAAGTAGAATCAGACCCCAGCGAAAGATGGAATGAACTGAAAACCTTCAAAGTTAGTAAGCATACTAGGGGAGCAAATTGGTTTCAAATCACAAAGTGTTCGGACGGTCTTTGACGCAGAGTAGTATTGTACAACCTTAGTTAATAAGTCAATTATTACAAAAGAATCCTCTTCTCTTTCTCCCAAAACAATAAACCAAACACACTTAGAAATCATCCAAAAACTGGGAAACGGCATCATAATGTCGTCAAGATTAACAACGTGCTTTACCAACCATTCAGAATTCCCATTCCTCATCTCGTAAATATTCAACTGTTTAGAATGAGCATAATCCTTACCAAGAAGAAGCAAACAACCACGAGATTCAAACAGCTTGAATTGAAGGGGCGACTTCCTATCTAAGGTTTCAGGGGGTTCTATTTCGGTTAAAACCGGCTGCTCATTCTCAATATATAACCTGAAATGCAAAGGATTCTTCCTACACGCACTATTCCACCAATGAATGGCATCATTCCAATATAGCCCTTCCTTAAACCCTTCAAAACAAATGAAACGAAAGCGATCACCAGAAACACTCCAAATGCTTGTTTCTGAAGAGTAAGTGTGTACTTGAGCGGACGAATCACTCAAATTTAACACACACTGAATGACTTTGTAGTGTGGTGATTTTGTGGGATCAAAAGCCATTCTCACACTAATTACATGTGATTTAGTAGGTAGCATCTTAAGCAGTTTAACGGTTGGATTGTATACACAAAACTGATTCAAATCGATACAACATAGAAGCAAACCATTACAGGACTGCAGAATGTCAACACGACCAACCGGTGCCTCGGAGCCTAAAGCAAAGACAGATAATTTTTTGGATGGAATTCGAAAACCAAACGACTCAAAATTATATTCAAACCTTTCAGCATCCATTCGCCGGATAAGGAGACAAGAAGGAAGATCTATGTTAGGGATTTTGCTTCTCCTCGTAGTGAAACGAGGGGATGTGATAATATTTAACCAGTGTTTGGATACGGATTTAAAGAGAATAAGTGAGAGTACAGGTAAGCGGAGTAAGATTTCAACAAAAAGGTCAGAATTAGACAAAACTGAAATTACAGATAAAGGGTGTTCACTGTTACCTTTGTTTAGCATTTTGGGTGATCCCTCGATATCTAGTTCTGTCATGAGTGAAAGAAGCTCGTTATCATCAGCTGTAACCATCTCCGATGAACTTCCGGCATCCATTTCCTGGAGAAAGTAAAACCCACTAGAACCCTACTGTTGGATTTCCCCAAATATGTTTCTGGAGTATAATTAAAAGTGGCATGGTCAAATTTCAGGTTCAGTCCTTGACCTTTAAAAGTACAGCGATCGTCCCTGTTGGGAACGTTTGGTTGTGAATTCAGTCCCTGATCAAAATTAAATGACCATAATGCCCTCGCCTTCAACCTTAAATGTAGAGATGGCAACGGGGTGGGGAATGTCGGAGATCGTACTTACCATCTCCATCCCCGTTTTACACTCTCCATCCCCATCCCCGTCCCCATCCCCATTGGGGAATTGCTTTACATCCTCATCCTCATCCCTAGTGGGGATCGGGGATCCCCGCGAGGATTCGGGGATTCTCTACCCTTATGAAATAACATAAAAATTCCACCAACTCGTCCAAAATATAAAGAATTTTGACTCATAAAGTACCTCAACAAATGTACATCGCACATAGTTATATTAATTAGAATTGCAATTCAACTTTAAAGCATCGTAAACATTGTAATATCAAAGATAATATAAAAACAATATGTATCATATATGTCTATTCGGACAAAATAGTTAAGTAATATGTAATTTTTACTTCTACTTCTAAATCCAAATGTGTTTGATCCTATAAATATCATATATGCATGTAAACATACATGTCGATACTCATAAACATGTGTACATATACATATACAAGTTAATCGAGTAGGGATAAAACATATAAATTTTAAATAATTATACACTAGAAAGATCGAGGTCGGAGCTGGGTTCGGGGATTTATGTTATCCCCATCCCCGCCCCATTCACGGTTTAATATTTTAGGGGATTCCCCATCCCTGTCCCCATCCCCGGTTAACTCGAGGATTCTCGAGTCAAATCAGGTTTGGGGATCCGGTCTCCATCGGGTACGGATTTTTGCCATCCCTACTTAAATGGCCGAAGACATAGGGTATTTTAGTCATTTAACTTTAACCAAAGACTGAATATGCAACCCTTCAAAAGGTCAAGGACTAAATCTACAATTTGACCAAACCACAAAGATGACTTTTGCAGTTTACTCTTTTCTATACATTTTATTTTTATTTATATACTGTATTTATTTATTTTTAGGGTAAATTGCAAAAATGGTCTTCAAAGTAGCTCAAATGCGCAAGTATCAAACCGAGAGGAACTTTGTTGCAAAAACGACATTAACGGGTTTTTTTTTTTTTTTTTTTTTTTTTTTTTTTTTTTTTTTGTAAAAAGCCACTGAGACTCTGAGAGGCACTATTCACTAACTCTCGTTATTTTTCTCGTTAAATGGCATGCGAAATGATTAATATACCCTCTTCTTCTTCCTTATTTTTTTTTGCAAAACAGCTACTGGATTGGAAGCCACATCATCACAAACACAACCACCACTACCACTCTCTACCACCAACTACCACCACACAAGGTCTTCTTTATTTCCCCAATCACATGCTAATCATGGAACCATTATGCGTGGAAATAGCTTGACTATTCACCCTAAGCATTTAAACTCAACAGTTTCAAAATTTAATGAGATAAGATGTTTCCTACCAAATCAAAATTGACTAATTAATAATTTAACAACATCACACATACTACATACATGAACACATTAAGCTCCAACTTCGCTTCAAATATGTCACTTTCTTGTGAGTTTGAATTATACAAATAATATTAAGATATGATGGATTTCTATTTGAAATTATTATACACTTTACATCAAAATACTAATGCGAAGAAATAGTTGGTATTTAAAATTTTCATTACTATTTACAATATTTCCATTACTCTGTTTTTTAATCAGAGTTTGTTGCTTTAAAATAAAGCCTCAATTACAATTCTAAATTCTTCATTACTCAACCGTTCTATGTCATTGGTCCTCCCTCAAGGTATGTGTTCCCATCTGTATGAAGTCATTCTTAGAGATGGAAATGTAACATAGTTGGTATAGCTCTTGACTTGGAGGGGTAATGGGTTCCTAACGTTGCCATTCTCTTGTCTTGACTTGGTCATTATGGTGGCAGGTTGAATGACCTTGTTGGGAAAGAGTTATGGAAATGTAGTTAGATGGTTCTTGGTGCTATAGAAGGTGAATGGAAGTTGCAGGAAAGCTTCAAACTGGAGTTAGTTTGCCTCAAGTTATTGGTTGAGAGATTGGCTGTATTGTCTTAAGTATCTCAGCGATTGTTGATTTGTCTGAGTTTGTTTCATGGTATGAGCATTGTGTTAGTAGTATTCTACTTAGGGCTGAGCATCGGGCCGGATCCCGACTGATCTTGATCCCGAAAGTCACCTAAATCGTAAACCGAATACCGACAGGAAAGTAGTTGGTTTTTTGGCCCGTCCCGTCCCGAAAGTAGTCGGTTTTTGCTTGTATTTTGTCTGTTTTTAGCCCGTCCCGACCCGTCCCGAATCCCGAAAATGCTAAAAATCCATCCCGACTCCCGACCCGAGAAGCTATTCTTCGGTTTCGGGACTATCGGTTTATGTCGGGATCGGGTCGGTTGTCGGGACTCGTGCGGTTTTGCTCACCCCTAATTCTACTTATAGAGTATAGGCATGTCTATACTCTATTCCTAGTGATGTATTATTTCTTTGTGATTAATAAGATATATTCACCTTTGACACACCACAAAATAATAATAATAATAATAATAATAATAATAATAATAATAATAAGTGATATTTACACCACTTTTTTTATGCACACACCACAATATTACATCATTAATGCACATGTTACAACATATTATATGCATAATTGTGGTGTTTGCATAAAAAAAGTGGTGTAAGTATCACTTCCCTAATAATAATAATAATAATAATAATAATAATAATAATAATAATAATAATAATAATAATAATAATAATAATAATAACGAGGCATGCAGAATCCGTGCTACGCACGGGCTAAGAATCTAATTGTTAATCGTGTATTCTTTCTGTATATTGGCGAGTGTATACTTAATTATTGTTTAGTGTGTTGTATGAAATATTTTAACTTTCTTGTATAAAAATTTAAAAGTGTTTGATGTTGTTTTGCTTTTGTGGTGTTGTATTTTATATATGAGCTTTTGGTTAATAAGTTGTGATGGCTTTATTTCTTTTGGCCTATTACTTATTTGCATGATAAAAAAATGGATTTATTTCTTTTGGTCTATTACTTAGCTCTACAATACTTGTCCATTAGATGATTTTTGTATGGTAATATGAAGCACACGGAGTCTATCTAATTGGTCATAGTTTGATGTGCGTTAAATATTTTCTTTATTAAGTTTGTAAGTTAAAGTTTGTGTAATAATGTATATATAATAATGCCACATAAACTGTATAAAAATCGTTACAAACCTTTTAAGCTTCATCTCATTTTATTGTACAACTAATTTATTAAAAATTAACATTGAAGTTTAACTAATATTAATAAATTTTATCAATAAACTCAATTCTAAAACTAAATTATTATTAATTAACACACTATTAATAATTCCTAAAACCTTTGGGTTCCACTATTATGTCTTAAACTTAATTTTTTTAATTTACAAATGGGTTTGAGCAAAAATTATGTACTTTTTCTTTTATATTCATTATTCAAGTTGCATGCTTATATAAACTAATCATGCTAAAAAGTATCATTTAACCATTTAAATGTTGCTTTACATACATGCTCGTGCACATTTTCTTTAATCAATTCGCACATGTGAGCTAAATCAATAGAAAACACACATATATCTATATATAATGCATTAGGTTAAATCATCAATTATTCTTGCAACCTTTTCAACTTCATCTCAATCTATAACCGACTTTTAATTCTATATTAATTACTAAATATCATGTGATAAATTCCGGCAAGCCTTGCACTTCCATCTCGATATTGTATATATTTCACATTAAATGCACCGGTTTTGTTTTTTGATAAAAGTTTGAACTTTTGCTTATGTTTAAAACTCAACTTTTTTATTTGATATTATAATTTACAAACGGATTTAAGTCAAAATTATGTATTTTTTCCTTTCTATTCATTACTCAATGTGATATTTTTAATATGTCGTATTTTGCTATTATGACAAACTCATTTAATGGGTGTAAATATTGGTTTCTCACTAATGATTCTACATATAGAAAAAGAAAACACTTTGCAATGCGCGGACCTTCTTCTTTTCAATAATAATTCAATTACACACGATAAATTCATTCTAATATTTCTCAAAGAGCATTCGAAAGCAACTACTTACATCAACTAATCACGCTAAAAAGTATCATTTAACCATTTAAATGTTGCTTTACATACATGCTCGTGCACATTTTCTTGAATCAATTCGCACATGTGAGCTACATCAATAGAAAAACGCACATAAATTACTTGTATATGAAAATGCATTAACATAATACATATATCTATATATATGTTTATCTATAACAATCACCTAAATATGTAAGAAACAAAGAAAGTAGTTGGTATCCCAATCTTTGGTTCCATTTATCTGAGCATGCATGATCTTGTGTGCTTTTCATGATACCTGCGTATGATAACTAAATTAAGAAAAAAAAAAGACCAAGTTAATTACAAAGATCTAAAAAGATGTGTGAATCATCTTCAAAATGTTGTAAAAGAGAATTTACATACCGCTACCAACAATCAAAGACTAAAAGATGTGTGAATCATTTTCAAATGTACATACTAAATGTGATTTTCGCCGGTTTATATAGGCATGAATTAGGTTAAATCATTAATTATTCTTACAACCTTTCGCAACCCTTGCACTTCATCCAACCGACTTTAATTCTATACTAAATGCCATGTGATCAATTCGGGCAACCCTTGCACTTCATCTCCTTTCATGATTGTATAGTTATTATGAGGCTGCATTGAATTCCGAGCATTAGCTACTTGTACTCTATGCAACTACTAAACGACTCCAACTTGTTTCTAACTCTAAAAACTCGATCATCATAACTCCACATTAAATTTAGGGACTGAATCTTATAGTATTATAGATAAGTGTTCTATGTCATTTTTTGATGACGTCAACTTCACCATGTCATCACCATCTGACTTAATCATGCTCTGCCTATTTTCTGTCATGCTCCGCCGCAACTCGAGTCTCGGTTTCGTCGTTATCTCGCTCTTTAACTTCTCTGATTGCGTTTGTTTAAACCTCTCAATTTGCTTCACCGCTTTTTTGATCGCTTTGACTTTCATTGTCACCGGTAATTCACTTTTCGACGACTTTACCAGTGAATCAATTACTGGCGCATCGGTACATTCGCCGGTGGTTACATTCCCGGCATCATAGTGATCACGTGAAAGAACGTAGCAAATGATCACATGCCCTCTTAAATGAAGAAGCGGTTGATCTCCCAAGATGGGTGCAGTCAACGGTCAAAGAAGAGTGGGCTCAACACTGTCACAAAAAGGGAATTCTTGACCAGCTTATCGACCCACATCCAAAGGGAAAAATCTCACCCGAATGTTTCAAGAAAGTGGCTGAAACAGTAGTGAAATGTGTGGTGGGTCAAGGGATTGATAGGCCATCAATGGGCGACGTTTTATGGAACCTTGAATTTGCGTTACAGCTTCAAGAAAGTGCATAAGATAGTGGCATCAATAGGTTGAGATGGGTGGCGCTATGTAACAGAATTGGTGGCGGGGTGCAACGACGAGTTAGAGTGCCTTAGAGTTATGTTTATTCGTGTGTCAATTATGTGTTTTAATGGAAGTTGGAATGACTTGATTTGGGGACTAATAAGGAACAATTATTTGCATAACCTATGATTTGATTCTCAATATTTGCTCACCCCTAATTCTACTTATAGAGTATAGGCATGTCTATACTCTATTCCTAGTGATGTATTATTTCTTTGTGATTAATAAGATATATTCACCTTTGACACACCACAAAATAATAATATACAGATCCAATCATTGAATTTCTAGTTAATAAATAAACCTGACACCAATCAATCTCTAGTCTCTCTTGTCGTCAAATGCATTATGAAATTAGTATTATGAAATTAGTTGTGTGGAAAACCTAGTTTGTCATTTGAAAAAAAAAATAATAAAATAAAAAATGATGGAGTTGGTTGTGTGGCGGTAGAGGGTGGTGGTGTTGGTTGTGTTGCGGTAGTGTTTGTGATGTGGTGGGAAAATATCAAAGCTTTCGATCCAAAAAAAAATTAAAAAATCAAAGTGGGTAAATTGCAAATTACGTCCCTAAAAGTGGGGGAAGAAAAAGAGGGTGCATTAGTCATTTCGCGTGCCACTTAATGAGAAAAATAACTAGTTAGTCAACAGTGCATCTCAGGGGCAGTTTTGCAAAAAAAGAAAACATTAATGTCGTTTTTGCAAGAAAATTCCTCTCGGTGTGTTCCTTGCGCATTTGGACTACATCTAAAATCAAATGGCAATAACCTATTCAAAAAAGAAAAGACTAGTTAACAAAGCAAACAACAAAAATCGAGAACATGCAAGTACCACGATATGCTATTACAAAGTCGAATGTAAATAGAACCAAAACGAAAAAAGCTAATTAAATACCAAAAGAAGATTATACAACTTCCCGTAACGTTTATGTTTTCATCATACTCGTAGTCACATACTAATGATCTTGAACAAAACTCCACAGGTGACACGTCTCTTTCCTCTACAGCATGTGCCTCGAGTCCTTCATGGTCCTGAAATGCATATAAATTAGTAAGCTACACATAACAACTTTTGCACACATTTGTAAATAACTTATTGTTTGATAGAACATAAACCATATCAAAATGCTAACAGCTTGCTAAAAAGTCTAGAAATCGCATCAAGTCATCATTAATCCCCTGCAAGAATCCCCAATACCCAACGGGACGAGGACTGGATCATATACACTGACGGGGATGTTTCGGCATATCTTGTCACTAATGGGTCAAACCAGTTTAGTCACTAGATTCAACTGAAAAATGGAGTCTAATAGGTTGTACAAATAATGGGTCTAACGTGCACAACAAGTTTCGGTAAATATCAAACCCACCCGGCCCGTCCAAATTTTATTTTTAGGTGACACTCTTACAGAAGAGTATATATTTTTCATCCTATCCAAATACCTCAGTCCATAGTTTAAAAAAACGGTCTGAGGCGGCGCCTCGAGGCGAAACGGCCATAAAACGCATATGAGGCGGCGCCTCAGGGGGGTGTTTTGGAACATACGCCTCATGTACCTGAGGCGGTGGTGATGCGTATGAGGCGGCGCCTCAGGGCCGAGGCGGATCTTTCTTTTTTTTAGCCAAATCAGTCAATAGCTTTGATTTTGTACCTTGAATCGATTTACTTTTAGGGTTTTTAACCCCATATAGCGACGGATTCGTGATTTCCGGCGACAAATTCCGGCGGCGGCGGTGCAACTTCTGCCAGAAACCCAAGGAGGAAGAGAGGAAAGAGGGAAGAAAGAAATAGGGGCTGGAGATTTGTTTTACTCTTTTAGGGTTTTAATAAGTGTATACTTTTTAACATTTAACCCATCTATCTTTCATTATTTTACATTTAGTCTCAAAAAGTTTAAAATAAGTTTGTGTATTTAAACATTTGACCCCCTCAATCTTTAATAGTTTACATTTAAGTCTTAAACTTATATATAAAAGTTTATAAAGTATGTATATAAAATATATAAATACCTAATTACCTATTAAAACTTATATATATATAATTTCTATATATTTTTTTAATTCCGCCTCGACCTTACGCCTCGGTCCGCCTCGAGGCTTACGCCTCTTGAGGCGGAGGGAAAACGCCTCGAAACTCGTTTCCGTACTTTTAAACTATGCTTCAGTCACAACCAATCCTCACCACTGAAAAATGATTAATGTGTTAAACATGCAATAGAGGTCTCATTTTTTACCCATTTAATCATAAACAGGTTCATTTGGGCTAAATGAGATAAGATATATACAACCTCAACTGTGTTAGATCCTATTATCCTATGCACTTAGGGGGGCTAATTAACCATAATTCATTTGATCCCATTTCATATTGGTATTTACATGACGCTTCAGCTCTCCAAAGATTCGAACCACACATTTACATTCCTACCATACAAAGTAGCACAACTTTTGAGTAACCCCCCCCCCCCCCCCCCCAAAAAAAAAAAAAAAAAAAAAAAAAAAAAAAAAAAAAAAAAAAAAACCTTTGGCTTATCCTTATCCTCAACCAGTAGCACACAAGCAGACTTGGTCTAACAACTTTGGGTATGAGACTCTTTGTGACCTTCGTGGCTTATCAATTACAATAAGCAGTCACTTTTAAGTGATAAGACAAAAAATCCATAGATGCCGAGTCTCTTTGCTCTACTCCACGTACATGTTTAGAACCTGAAAGCACCTAAGCAGTCTAGCTTAGTACATAGTGAGTTCTAACTTATATACACACTTGTAACGAACTTATAAGCCCTGCATAGTTCTTCTGTAGCAGTCTACTAAATAGTTATGAACAAGTTTTTAGATTGATTTGGAGGTGTCACAAGACAACTTGCTGTCTAGGGCATAATATGTTGCAAATGATCTATCAATGAATTGGAACTTGCATCAGAACTTTGTAAATCTGAGCACACCCTAATTCCTTAAGCCATGTGTAACAAGCAACACAGGTTTAAAGCAATGGTATATCACATGGGAACCAAAACAATTAAAAGGTTTTCTTCACATGTATAGGATACTTTTTGTCCAGTTTTTATACTTTTAATGACTCTGATCCACAAACTACGATGATTACATGCAAGGTTTTAAGAATCCAATGGGTCAAACCAGTTAAGCTAATGTTTCAAACCGGTAAAGCAACTAGATTTCTATGAAGAAATGAGCCTAATAGGAAATACAAATATGGGTTTCGTGAACAAGAAGTTTTCCGCCGATCAGAAAGAAATATTTATATTATAACTACCTAAAAGTTCTAGTAGATAGCTCAAACAACGATTGACACCTTTGACTTATTCTTGTACTCAGCCAGTAACACATTAGTAGACTTTGACCAGATATCAAATTCTCCGTACCTCAAGAGAGTTTTGAGGGTGTATGTTTACAGGCATTTAAAAAGGTTGTTCGATCAACAGATACCACAAATGTGTTGTAATTGGTATGGAAAAGTTTGTTCGATCGACAGATAATTTGATAATGATATGCTTGAATACTAAATCTGTTTATTCAAAAAGGAAGAGCTTACGATAATCAAATAATCAAACTTCAAAACACAAATCGAAACGCCCCTTAAGAAACAACAGGAAGTGGTTAACATATGCATACATGATTTTGAATTACAAAACACAAAACATAAATGCTTTTAAAAGAAAATCAGTAAGTTTGAAAATCATACCAGAAACAGAAAGCAGAATTAGACTTCAGCGGAAGATGCAATGAACTGAAAACCGTCAAAATTAGAAACCATAAGAGGAGAGCCTATGGATTCCAAATCAGCAAGCGTGTGAACAGTCTTTAACACAGGGTTGTATTGGACAACCTTACTTAATAAGTCGATTATCATAAAACAATCCTCTTCTCTTTCTCCCAAAATAATAGACCAAACACACGAACGAATCCTCCATGTTCTAGGAAATGGCATCATAATGTCACCAAGATTAACAATGTACTTCACCGACCATTCTGAATAACCATGCCTCATCTCATAAACATTCAATTGGAAAGCACGAGCAAAATCATTACCAAGAAGAAGCAAACAACCACAAGACTCGAACATCTTGGATTGAAAATGTGACTTCCCATCAAAGGTTACAGGGAGTTCTATTTCAGTTAAAACCGGCTGCTCATTCTCGATATCTAACTTGAAATGGAAAGTCATCCTCCTAAACACATTATTAATATTTAGCCAATGAATGGCATCATTCCAATACACCCCTTCCTTAAAACCTTCAAACCTTCAAACCTAGAGACACGAAAGTGATCGCCACAAACACTCCAAATGCCTGCTTCTGAAGAGTACGTGTGTACTTGAATGGGAGAACCAAAATCATAATAATCATCATCATTCTGTAGCAGCACAGGCTGAATGAGTTTGTAGTGAGGTGATTTTGTGGGATCAAAAGCCAATCTTGCGCTATTAAAGGGTGATTTTGCAGGTATCATCTTAAACTGATTACTAGTTGGATTGTAAACATAATACTTATAAGGATATACACAACATAAAAGCAAACCATTGCACGACTGCAAAATCTCAACACGCCCAAGTGGTGCCTCTGACCCTAAAGTAAATCCAATTTTAGATGGAATCCGGATATCAAACGACTCGAAATTATATTGAAGCCTTTTCATTCCAACATTAAATCGCCGGGTAAGGAGACCGAAAGGAGGATCTATGTTATGGATTTTACTTCTACTCTTAATGAAATCAGGGGATGTGATAATATTTAACCAGTGTTTGGATACGGATTTAAACAAAAGGAGTGAGAGTACAGGTAAGCGGAGTAAGATTTCAACCAAAAGGTCAGAATTAGATAAAACGGAAGTTACCGATGAAGGGAGTTTGTTGTTACCAGTACCTTTGATAAGCTTTTTAGATTCTCCTCCGTCTTCCATTTCTTTCTTTGGAGAAAGTAAAACCCCAATAAAACCCTAAAGAATCCCCTGCAAGAATCCCCGATACCCAACGGGACAAGGACTGGATCGTATACGCTGACGGGGATGTGTCGGCATATCTTGTCACTAACGGGTCAAACCAGTTTAGTCACTAGATTTAACTGAAAAATGGAGCCTAATAGGTTGTACAAATAATGGGTCTAACATGCACAACAAGTTTCGGTGAATTTCAATTTTCAAACCCACCCAGCCCGTCCATATTTAATTTTTAGGTGACACTCTTACAGAATATATTTTTTTCATCCTATCCAAATACTTCAGTCACAACCAATCCTCTCCACCCAAAAATGATTAATGTGTTCAATAATCAATAAAGGTCTCAATTTTGACCCGTTTAATCGTAAACAGGTTCATTTGGGGTTAAATGAGATAAGATATGTACAACATCAATTGTGTATATCCTATTATGATCCTATGCACTTAGGGGGCTAATTAACCAAACTTCATTTGATCCCATTTTATATTGGTATTTACACGATGCTTCAGCTCCCCAAAGATCCCAACCACCTGTTAAGTCCATTAAAACAGTTCCGTAATAAGCAGTGCATGACAAAAGTGTGTGGGTAGGAACAACAATAATCTCATTTGCGACCATTTGACAACAGGTATACAATTAAATAAACCCACATCCCTACCATACAAACTAGCACATTTTTTGAGTAACCAAAACTCATCAAAGAAGTACCCACTACTTCTAGTAGATAACTCAAACAACAATCAACACCTTTGACTTATCCTTATCCTCAAGACCTCAACCAGTAACACGCAAGTAGACTTGGTCTAACTACTTTGGGTTTCTTAATGAGACTCACGGTGACCTTCAAGGCTTATCATTATAATAAACAGTCACTTTTAAATGATAGACAAAAAATCCATAGTGAGTTCTAACTTACATACACACTTATAACAAACTTATAAGCCCTGTATACTAAATAGTTTTGAACAAGGTTTTAGATTGATTTGGAGGTGTTACTAAATAGGGCATAATGTTGTTACAAATGATTTATCAAAGAATTAGAACTTGCATCAGAACCTTGTAAATCTGAGCACACCCTAATTCTTTAAGCCATGCGTAACACGAGCAACACAGGTTTTAACAATGGTATATCACATGGCAACTAAAACAACTATATGGTTATCTTCACATGTATAGGAGATTTTTTGTCCAGTTTTTATACTTTTACTGATTCTGATCCACAAAAATAATTCAAAGGATAAACGTCAATAGTAACATAAGATTGCACACTGATTTTGAATTTAGAACATATGCTCCTATAAGTAGTGTGTTACTAATACTAGCTTACAACCATTCTTTAAAGTTAATGTTAAAGAGTTAGGATCAAATGAGAAATATAATTAAGATAAGAAGATGGAGAAGAAACCACAAATATGCCTAGTTTTTTTGTCCTTTCACACGATGTTGATAAACAACTGTAGTGACAGAACAGCAATAGTATAATTGAGTAGTGACAGAACAACATAAGATCCAAAGATCATACCTGATATAGAAAGCATAATCACACACCAGCAAAAGAAGCTATGAATAGAAAGCTACCACGGAGGTAAAATAATTTTGGGTCAGAGATATCATGATAAGTTTTTAACCCGATATTGTATTGAATTGTTTTCGCATCTAATATATTATCTGATCTGATCACCATAAACGAATCCTCTTCTCTTTCTCCCAATGCAATACAGGGGACACCACGACCAATCCTCCAGTCTTTAGAAATTGGCATCATGATGTCATCAAGATTAACAAAGTACTTGAATGACCATTCTGAGTGCCCATTCCTCATCTCATAAACATTCAACTGATGAAAATGAGTAGAGTCCTTACCAAGAAGAAGCAAAGAACCACGAGACTCATACAACTTGCGATCCCAAGGCACCTTCTTCTCATCCAAGGTTTCCGGGAGTCGCATTTTCGTTAAAACAACAGTTTTATTCACAATGCCTAACTTGTAATGCAAAGCCCCAGTAACAAAAAGAGTTAACCAATGAATAGCATCATTCCAATATATTCCATCTTCAAAACCTGAAAAACATAGTCGGGAAAATGGATCGCTGCAAACAGAACTCCAGATGCGTGTTTCTGAAGAGTAAGTTTATATTTGAATGGAAACAACATCATCATTATCAGCACCATCACCAATGCTTGTAGCATACACGACTTTGTAATGAGGTGATTTCGTAGGATCAAAACCCATTATCATATCACAAACATATTTAGGTTTCACAGTAGATTTGTTGGGTTGTGGAATCATCTTAAACATTTTAACAGTTGGATTGTAAACGTAACATTTATCAGGCCCGACATAGCATAAAAGCAAACCATTGCACGACTGCCGAACAAAAACATTACTCCCCAGCTCAGAGCCAATTTTGAAAGTGGTTACAAACCCTAATACTCTGGACAGAATTCTGATATCGAACGACACAAAATCATATACAACATTCTTGGTAAAATGTGGTATAAAAAGACCGGAAGGAGGATCGATGTTAGGCATTTGGCCCCTACGCTTAATGAAATTAGTGTCTTTAATAAGAGATAACCAGCGTTTGGATACGGATTTAAACAAAGCAAGTGAGAGAACAGGTAACCTGAGTAAGATTTCGTTTAGAAGGTCGTCATTGGACACCACTGTATGTACGGACAAAGGGAGTTTGCTGACATCATCATTTAACTCCGAAAAAAGTGAAAGTTCCGACAAATCCCCGGCAATTGTTTCCATCAAGAGTGTAAACCCTAGCTTTTGCTGTTGCGTTTTGTGTTTGTTTAATGGGGTTGGCTTGGTTTGTGTTTTAGAGCAACTGGTGCTGCTAAAGGCTTTTTTTTTTTTTTTTACCTCACACTTATACAGCTACACATTTAAAAAGCATTCTCTATAATAACTCAATGTCAAAACTTCATTTTTAAAACCCACTGCACCACATTAAAAACTCAATAAACAAATTAGAAAAAAGAACACCAAAATCTCTCATTTGGCATAAGCCAAATTCTTGGCAAAATATTTGGCGAATGCTCACCCTCGTGCAGTGGCAAGCCATGGTGAGCATGCCAGCTCTACTTGGTGAGTGTTGCAATCCACTACACCCAACCCTCTTAGAATTGGATTGGATGAGAGAATTAATAATTATTTAATTTATATATGTAGGAATTATACATTGTTTCAAAATAAAAACATAAGAAATAAAAAAAATAATACTCCGTAATAAACATGTGGTTGAAAAGAATAATAAAATAAAAAGTTAATTTTGATTGGTCTGATTTTGCTGCTTCATACTATACGTATATAAAATGTGTATTGGGTCTTATACAATTTAATATTTGTACCCTTTTAACACTTTAGTTTAAGTGTTTAACAGTGACAAGTCTAAAATTTCTGAAGAGTATAACAATATTTTCTCTATTGTTATTTTTTAACATTCATTTTGGAAGTATAATAATAATATTGAATCAAAGCGAATGCTTTAGGAAGAATTAGGTAATACTTCAAGAAATTAATTTCAAGTTACGAAAGAAAAGCTACTTTTACGTTGTAATAAAGTTGACCCCCCTAACAAAATCGTTCAAGTTCCGCCACTGGTTTCGGTTACCAAAGTCAAATAATAGCTTTGTTAAAAGATGTAAGAATTGATATTTGGAATGATGGATAAACAACCCGACATTTATAAACCCAACATAATGGGTGAGTTTAGTTCTCCACTTTCAACTTTTACAAACGAGTATATATGTTATTTCTTAGAGAGAATTTCATCAATATTTCACTCCATAAAACAAACAAGTTTTCAAACAATCATTCGTATTCTCCTTGCTTTTTCGAGTTTTTAGAAAGGGGAAGATGACAAACACTTCACAAAATATATTGATATCTAGAAATAGCTAGAAACTATTTCACATAAAGTGAGCACCTCAAAGATCTACTCAAATATAAGCAATTGTTATGCTAGAGCACACACTTGGTATGTTTTCAATCAACACTTTCTTTGAAAGGCAAATATTATATACAAGGTTGCAAAAAAGCACGAATCAATAGTCGGGCGGTCGACCCCCTTGTAGCTCGTAATCGGTCACGGCGGGATTAATCGGATAAACATTTTTAGCAAGTTTTAGATATTTTTGGCGAGTTTTGGGTTTTCCCGGAAAAATTTTCCTTGAAAAACATCTTGCAAGAGATATAAACAGCGACTATAAGTGATTAAAACTAGTTTACAGCGAGTTTTGTGTATTTCTGACAAGATTTACAAAATTCTGGCAAGTTTGACCATCGTTAACAGTCGTTGACCGCCGTTGACCATGTTTGACCAATTTATTTGACCGATTTACACAAATAAAAAAGGTTGGTCGCACAGTAGCGCTACGCGGTGATTAATCGACCTTTTAAGCCTTTTTTTCAACACTGATTATGTATACTGTATTATATATAGATAAATTACTTGAAACTACTGACCAAATTGATCCTCAATTGCAACACTGACCCTAACAAATACAATTGGTTCAACACATACATAGAAAGTGAAAATCCTAACACATTAAGATAAAAACCCGACATCCAAAGTTACAAAATGCATATCATCACTAAGGGCAATTACCCGGTAGAAAGGCAAGAACAAGTTACAAACCGATCACGACCCTACGATCCAACACCTGACACGTAACCCACCGGAATCTCAAACCAACAACTCTGGTCCTACTAACCGACCGAGTGGTGACAAACGTAAATTAGGAGTGATTGACAAATAGAAAAATCTTAGTGTACAAACATCACCAACATAAACCATTTGCTGAAAACTACTTGTCTCGAACCTGACTTCACGACCCTTGGTGGACAAACACCTCTAATCACGCCCTTTGCCACGAAACGAACCACAAGTTTAACCACGACCCAAGACATTGTTTGTGTACCCTACTTGTCACGAAAGCGAACAAACTTCAAAATCTGAACAATTACCGCCAGCGAATCTAAACCACGACGCTACTACCCCACCGAGTCTGACCCATGGCACTACTACTCTACCGAACTTGAACCATGACACACCACAGCACCCATTACACGAAACCCGCTACAGAGAACTGATATCAACTCACCAACTTCAACAACGAACTCACCACTTCACGACCCTCAAAACCACTTTGCCGAAAACTAAGCTGAAACAAACACCGAATTTTTCATGATGCCAACGAAACCAACCACCCAGCCACCTAAAGCAACCACCCGGCCACCAAAAACAACCATACGACCATGGTCTTTAACTTGTGCTTTAGTACCACTAAATCCAAACAAAAGTGATTACTTTAACTATAGCTTGATTACTTTAGAATAGTCAATATCTATTTTTCTAAACCATGGCTGGTACGTATTTACTTTTAGGGTTAACTATGGATATGTTTGCTTCCCATTTTTAGCTAAAAAGAAACGACAACAATGGTATATTCATTGCTCCCAATATCCTAGTAAAATTATTTGTCGGGGATTGTCCCTTTTTCCCAAAAAAAAATCCCAGTAAATATTTTAAAGTCAAAGAACTCACAATAACATATTTCGCATCCAAATGTAAAAGAATCTTTGTTAGCTTACTGATTCTGCAGCTCTCTCTAAATCATAGTGCATTCAACATAAAATAAAATACTGAATATTGCATCAAAAGCTTGTAGATATAACCATAGCCTAATTCCATTAGCCATACAACTGAGAATGCCTTCTTGTAGATCTGATCAAAGCCGACAAGTTGAAGCGAAGTGTGAAAACACTTTCTTGTGTATATGCGAGGTTTTACACTGCTAAAAATCCTACTCTACAAAATAACTGCAATTCCTTCAGTGTAAGCAAGGATTTATAAAATCTCATAGATCTTCTTATTGAAAAAAAAGATCATTTTGGATCATAAACATATCATTTTTGATAATTAGAACACCTTATGGAATTGCATTCCACTTCCCATGCCATTAGAATCCAACAAACCAAACACCTCTTGGTGTTATACACTTACAAGGAGATATATTTACAAGTTGAGAACCTGAATTATCAAGAAAACCAAACTGAGAGTTAGTCGCTATTTTGACTTTTAATGCATTTTGGTTTGTTGTGACATCCAAATTTATCTAATTTTTTTAGCTCACAAACCAAATCTAGCAGCTCAACAGACAACTTATGACTACATCTAGAACCAAATGGCAATGACCTATATAAAAAGAATAGACTAGTTAACAAAGCAAACAACAGAAATTGAGAATGTGCATATAATAATTCCTGTGGACCATAAAGATAAGATCATTTTAGCAGAACACATAAGTACCACGATATGCTATTACAAGTCGAATGTAAATAGAACCAAAACGAAAATACTTAATTAAATACCAAAAGATGATTATGCAACTCCCATAACGTTTGTGTTTTCATCATGCTCGTAGTCACATACTAATGATCTTGAAGAAAACTCTACAGATGACACGTGTCTCTTTCCTCTACAGCATGTACCTTGAGTCCTTCATGGTCCTGAAATGCATATAAATTAGTACGCTATGCATAATAACTTTTTCACACATTTGTAAATAACTTATTATTTAATAGAACATAAACCATATCAAAATGCAAACAGCTTGTTAAAAAGTCTAGAAATCACATCAAGTCATCATTAATCCCCTGCAAGAATCCCCGATACCCAACGGGTGAACAGGACGAGGACTGGATTGTATACGCTGAAGGGGATGTTTTGGCAAATCTTGTCACTAATGGGTCAAACCAATTTAGTCACTAGATTCAACTGAAAAATGGAGCCTAATAGGTTGTACAAATAATGGGTCTAACGTGCACAACAAGTTTCGGCGAATATTAAACCCAGCCAGCCCGTCCATATTTTATTTTTAGGTGACACTCTTACAGAATATATATTTTTCATCCTATCCAAATACTTCAGTCACAACCAATCCTCTCCACCCAAAAATGATTAATGTGTTCAGCACACAATAGAGGTCTCAATTTCGACCCATTTAATCATAAATGGGTTCATTTGGGCTAAATGAGATAAGATATATACAACATCAATTGTGTTATATCCTATTATCCTATGTACTTAGGGGGGCTAATTAACCATACTTCATTTTATCCCATTTCATATTGGTATTTACATGATGCTTCAGCTCTCCAAAGATCCCAACCACCTGTTAAGTCCATTAAAAACAATTCCGTAATAAGCAGTGCATGACAAAGGGTGTGGGTAGGAACAGCAATAATCTCATTTGTGGCCATTTGACAACAAGTATAATATTAAATAAACCCACATTCCTACCATACAAACTAGCACATTTTTTGAGTAACCCAGAAAAAAAATGCAGCAACCAAAACTCATCAAAGAAGTAACTACTTGTAGTAGATAACTCAAACAACAATTAACAGTTTAACACCTTTGACTTATCCTTAACCTCAACCAATAACACGCAAGTAGACTTGGTCTAAATATTTTGGGTTCCTTAATGAGACTCTTTGTGACCTTCGTGGCTCATCAATTATATTAACAGTCACTTTTGAATGATAGACAAAAAATCCATAGATGCCAAGTCTCTTTACTCTACTCCATGTTCATGTTTAGAACCTAAAAGCACCTATGCAGGAGGCTTAGTACATAGTGAGTTCTAACTTATATACACATTTGTAACAAACTTATAAACCCTATATAGGGCATAATGTGTTGCAAATGATTTGAAGGTGTTACAGGACATCTTGCTGTTTAGGGCATAATGTGTTGCAAATGATCTATCAATGAATTTGAACTTGCATCAGAACCTTGTAAATCTGAGCTCACCCTAATTCCTTAAGCCATGCGTACAACGAGCAACACAGGTTTGGAACAATGGTATGTCACATGGGAATCAAAGCAATTAAAAGGCTTTCTTCACATGTATAGGATATTTTGTGTCCGGTTTTTATACTTCTACTGATTCTGATCGACAAACTACGATGACTACATACAAGGATTTAAGAATCCAATAGGTCAAACCACTTAAGCTAATGGTTCAAACCAGTAAAGCAACTAGATTTCTTTGAAAAATGAGCCTAATAGGAGATACAAATGTGGGTTTCGTGAACAAGAAGTTTCCCGTCCATCATCAAACCCACCCGCTACATGGAGAGAAAGAAACACTAATATTCTAACTACCTACAAGTAACACGCTAGTAGACTTGGACTAGACATTTGGGTTTCGTGAACAAGAAGTTTCCTGTCCATCATCAAACAACAATTGACACTTTTGACTTATTCTTGTCCTTAACCAGTAACACGCTAGTAGACTTGGACCAGACATTTGGGTTTTTATTTGAGACTCTTTGTGACCTTCATGGCTAATTAGTTTATTGTGTTCTCCAATTGAAGTTCTCGAGTATATGTTTTTAAGTGGTAAAGAAAGGAAAAGATAGTTAACAAAATAACCAATATGCCCTCAAAAGTATACATGATACCACAAACGTGTTGTAATTGGTATGGAAAAGGTTGTTCGATCTACAGATAATTTGATAGTGATATGTTTGAATACTATATCTGTTTATTCAGAAAGGAAAAGCTTGAGATAATCAAATAATCAAACTTTAAAACGCAAATCCAAACACCCCTTAAGAAACAACAGGAAGTGGTAGATATCAATCTCCACACCTCAAGAGAGTTTTGGGGATATATGTTTACAGCATTTCAGGCATATAAAAAGCCAAATCAGAAGAAAAATCTATAAAAATCAAAACACCCTAATTGTGGTAGGTTTGGACCTCTTACATTACTAGTTTGTAAAACTAGGTTGCTGGCATCAAATATGGATGACGTTTTGCTTCAAAGTCGGCTAAAGTGTTGTTTATTTGTTTTGAAACAAAGCAGACCATAACCAAACATAATGAATAATAACAGAACCGCTGGAACTGGTTCACCAAAAAAGATCCTTGAGAACATGAGTTTGACACTTTCACACACATCAGTAAAAAAGTTGGTGCAACCAAATATCAAACCATAGCTTCTCAAAGAGTGGATCAAACATCAAATCTTAAATTATAAGCCATGTATAACTATTAGGCAGTTGGTCAGTTGGCAACAAGTTATTTTGGGGTTATTCCACAATGATTTTGAATTACAAAATGCAAAAAATAACGACACAATGCTTTTGAAAGAAAATCAGTAAGTTTGAAAATCGTACCAGAAACAGAAAGCAGAATTAGACTTCAGCAAAAGATGCAATGAACTGAAAACCGTCAAAATTAGAAACCATAAGAGGAGAGCCTATGGATTCCAAATCAGCAAGCGTGTGAACAGTCTTTAACACCGGGTTGTATTGTACAACCTTACTTAATAAGTCAATTATCATAAAACAATCCTCTTCTCTTTCTCCCAAAATAATAGACCAAACACACGGACGAATCCTCCATGTTCTAGGGAATGGCACCATAATGTCGGCAAGATTAACAATGTACTTTACCGACCATTCAGAATAAGCATTCCTCATCTCATAAACATTCAATTGGAAAGAAAGAGCACAATCCTTACCAAGAAGAAGCAAACAACCACGAGACTCAAACATCTTGGATTGAAAATGTGACTTCCCATCAAAGGTTACAGGGAGTTCTATTTCAGTTAAAATCGGCTGCTCATTCTCGATATCTAACTTGAAATGCATAGTCATCCTCCTAAACACATTGTTAATATTTAGCCAATGAATGGCGTCATTCCAATACACCCCTTCCTTAAAACCTTCAAAGCTAGAGACACGAAAGTGATCGGCACAAACACTCCAAATGCCTGCTTCTGACGAGTACGTGTGTACTTGAATGGGAGAACCAAAATCATAATAATCATCATCATTCTGTAGCAGCACAGGCTGAATGAGTTTGTAGTGAGGTGATTTTGTGGGATCAAAGGCCAATCTTACGCTACTAACGGGTGAATTTGCAGATAATGGTATCATCTTAAACTGATTAATAGTTGGATTGTATACATAATGCTTATAAGGATAGACAGAACATAAAAGCAAACCATTGCACGACTGCAAAATCTCAACACGGCCATGTGGTGCCTCTGAGCCTAAAGTAAACCCAATAGACTTTTTAGATGGAATCCGGATATCAAACGACTCAAAATTAAATTGACGCCTTTTCATTCCAACATTAATTCGAGGGATAAAGAGACCAAAAGGAGGATCTATGTTTTGGAATTTGCTTCTGCTCGTAATGAAAGCAGGGGATGTGATGAGAGATAACCAGTGTTTGGATACGGACTTAAACAAAAGAAGTGAAAGTACAGGTAATCGGAGTAAGATTTCAACCAAAAGGTCGCAATTGGACAAAACAGAAGTTACCGATGAAGGAAGGAATTCATTGTTACCTTGGAACGGCTTTTTGGGTGCTCCGTTTTTATCATTGTCGCCAGTAACAATCTCCGATGAACTTCCGGCAACCATTTCTTTGGAGAATGTAAATCCCCAATAAAACCCTAGCCTATGAAATTTGAATCAGCTGGTGTTTGGGTAAAAGTATCCTAAACAATTTTAGGACATCAAAACCCTTTTTTTTTTTTTTTTTTTGGGCCGCCATTTCTTTTTGTTGGAATAGGTCCAAATTATAAATAATACTTTTGGGCCTTACATTTTTTAAAACAAAATGATTTTGAAGTAGGGTTGTTTAACGGTTCGGTTATCGAGTTATTTGATTTATTCGGTTAGGTTAATTCGGTTATTTCTTTTTTGGGTATAATCGAGAACCGAATCAAATTCAAATTGATTAAATCAAACCGAATAACCGAAAACCGAACCAAATAACCGAATTACATAATTTTAATTATTTATTCATAAATTTAGATAGATTTTTAGCAGATATATATATATATATATATATATATATATATATATATATATATATATATATATATATATATATTAGTTTAAAGATGTTATATTTTTAGTATGAAAGAGTTTTAATATCTTTTTTTTACATATAAATATATAAAATCTATATATATATATATATATATATATATATATATATATATATATATATATATATATATATATATATATTTGATTTCGGTTTTCGGTTTGGTTTTTGGTTTAGATTGCTAAAACCATAACCGAACTGAGAACCGAATTTTTAATTCACGGTTCAGTTTTGGCAAATTCGGTTCGGTTACAAGTTCGGTTCGGTTATTATGAGTTCGGTTTGGTTTCGGTTTATTCGGGTATTACTCAAACCATGAACATCCCTATTTTGAAGAATGAATGTGAGAAGTGAGAACATTGTTTGCATCAATAAATAAAAAGGCACAACTATTCTATCCTTCACTTATTTCCATTGCTTCAATTCTTTCTCAACTCACGAACATAAAGGGAAAAGAAAAAAAAATGGATGTTTTGGCTAATAACTACGCCTACTCGTGTGTCTAATAATAAAATTAGTTGATTTGAGAAAATAATTTGTAGAAATTTGAAGAGATAAAATACATAATTGTTATAATTAACAAGGCCTATGATAATATGATAATTAGTATATTTTAGAGAGAATCAAAGAAGAGAAGTAAAAGATCACTATGAAAACTGATCTTGGTGTGTTCTTATTTCGTTACTTTCATGTGTTATTTATACAACATTCAAGAACTATACATTTCACCAAACACATGAGTAAATAAAGGAAACAGGGTATTGATGGGAACAAGTAAATGGTATTACATAGACAAACATCGAATCAAATAGGGAGTAATAATTCACAACACTATGTGCTCATCCACCACTAATAATTCATAACACTCCCCCTTGGATGACACTTAGTCAACGTGGAGTTCAACTTTTAATACTGTCTCATTAAAAACCTTGCTAGAGAAAAAACCTAGTGGGAAAAACTTTAACTAAGGAAAAAAGAGTGCAGCGTATAGTTGACTCCCCTTGATGTTGTCATCTGTAAACTGTCATATTGTTTGAACATGTCGCATTCCAATATTGTGAACGTGTTTTCTGAAAATTGCAGTAGGGAATGCCTTGGTAAAAAGATCCGTTGAGTTGTTGCTAGATCGAACATATCTCATTTCAACTTGATTATCTTTTATACGATCTTGTGTATATAAGAAGAACCTTGGCGGTATATGTTTTGTTTTGTCACTTTTGATATATCCTTCTTTCATCTACGAGACACAAGCTGAATTATCTTCGTAGATTATAGTTGGACTTCTATCTTTCTCGAGTCTGCAAGAACTCAAGATGAGTTTTGTCATAGATCTCAACCATGCAAATTCTCTAGAAGCTTCATGTAATGTAATGACTTCAGCATGATTTGATGATGTTGCAACAAGTGTTTGTTTCTGGGAACGCCATGAGATTGCATTACCTCCATTCATAAACACGTATCCTGTTTGGGATATTGCCTTATGAGGATCTGACAAATAACCTGCATCTGCATAACCACCTTCTTGTTTTATTAGTTGACAGTGTAAGTAAGTAGTAATAGTATGGAAGTTTATGGAACATGGTTTTGGGTTTGTATGTTGTTGACGGTTTTAGGAGGGAGGAAAATTTGAATTTTTTGTAAGTATAGAGTATTGGTGTGAGCCTTAGTTAGTTACTTGGTCGGTTGGTGCAAAAAGCGTCCGCGCGAAGCTAAAATGTAATTTATGCGCGTTTAATGTGAGACTTGTAAAATAAAATGTCATGACACATAAAGTAGCTCTATTAGAGTCGCAATGTGTTAATTTTTAAGTTTGGGTGATTAAAATGAAATACTTCTCAAACTTGGTTACTATTTTGTATCTTATATTTTTTTTACTTGTGCATAAGTTGGTTGTAAATTAAGTTGATTGAGATTAGTTAAATTGAGAGGGTGGGTGCTTATTATTGAGGTATAACCAAATAATGCACTTATGAAAACCTTAAGCATAGTTTTTTTTTAACAATTACACAAAAATGGAACATTATATTGAAACTTGAACGGTTTTTGTGGTTAAAATAAAATTTAAGTGACTTAAATGGTACACCCACGAAACTTTGTTACAATTACTCTATTATACATCTACCGTGGCAAACGACGCCGATTTGAGTTTTTTTTTTGTTTTTAACTTGACAACATATGACATCGTTTGATGTTTGGAAATACCGTTGGCCAAAAACGTCGCCATTTTACTTAATAATTTGGCTTATACTTATCTTAAATAGATACTAACGTGGCTTAAATACATACTCTTCAAGAACACGTGTGCATTGGATCATTACTTACAAAATCAAGATACAAAATCATGACACTCATTCAATAAACGATTCATATAAAACCGAAAATCAATATTCAAGATTAAGTTTCTTGATATTGTCGCCTATTTAGGGATTGAAAGTAGAGGAAAATTGTGCATACAAAGTTTCAATTGCATGTAGGTGGTTGATCTTTATTGGAAATTGTAAGTTAATGAATCCTAATCGATGGGTGTTTATTTTTAAATATATTTTAGTTTTGATAACTTTGATTGGGTGCTAATTTTTATTGTTTGATATGTGGCCGTAAGTATTCGGTTAACTCTATGTTGTTTGTTTAAGCTATTGCTGATTTTACATGGTGTGCTACTAGATTTGCTTAGCAGTTTCTATGCTATTCTGACTTTGACGTGTATTTTAAAGGCTAATATATGCTCATAAGTCTTATTTTATGTAGTTTGTATAAGTGCTCATGGGTACTGATTCTATACAGTTTGTTTTCGTAGGGCAGTGTATGAGTAGTAAGTGCTTTGTGATTAGGTCTAAAATTCTGTTTTGATTAATGTTCTTTAACATGTAGCTAAATACTTCCTTCAATGTAGTTTTACGATTGTTGTGTCTATTCTTTTTCGTAAGATGGATGTGTTGGTTTTACATATTTTGCTTCAAGTTGTGCTTATTTTTAGTTTCTATGCTCTTAGTGGATTTCTTGGTATATGTTTCTGTTTGTTTAGACGAAAAGTGCTTAGTCGAATCCATGTAACATAGTCTTAATGATTCAAAACAGGTACCAAAGGATGAAATGACATATGATCCAACACCATCATAGTCACAAGCAACGAAACATCTTCAATACCACATACTCATATCATATGTATTTTCCTCCACATAATCTACTCAATGAATGAAGAAAAGCGCTTATGAAGTAACTACGATTATGAAGAGTATATTATTTATACTTAGGGGAGATTGTTTACTTTCGAAGTAGCGACATTTATGGGAATTACATTGACTAAAGACAATGGTATGAGTTTGGTGGTCAAGACTAATGAATGAAGAATTGAAAATGCATAGATGTGAAATGAAGACAATGGGACAGATTCAAGGCAAAGATAAAAGACAAGAAAGAAAAAGAAGAGCTAAAGATAAAGATCACAAAACATGATTGGAACAAAGAGACTATTAAAACTATTACACATAAGGCTCAAGAAATGAAGATCAAAGACCAAAGGCCATGAGGTATCATCATCGATGTAGAGTGAATGATCACCCCCTTAGGGGGAGATTTTTTGCATTTGAAGTGGTGATTATAGTTAGTCGAACAAGCCTTGCAACTTGTTGTAAACGTCTAATAGATTAGTTGTCGTCTTAACGGGCTTAGTAGTAGATAGTTAAAGATGTAATAGAATAATTTGTTAGCAAAGTCCGTTAATCATTGGGCCAAGCCCATATTCGGCCCATTAGAGGACTATCACCGGCCTTGTGGTTAATATATAAACCCCTCCTAGGCTTGTTAGGAGGGTGTGTGTCGTGTGTCTCATTGCAATATTTAAAAGAATGACCTAGTTCTCTTCTCTTTCTCTTTCTCTAATTTATCTCTCTAGAAAACCTCTTATAGATTATTGTGTGCGTTCTTGATATCATTTGGGATCCCACACAGATTTTGAAAGATTATAATTTTATAATCTCTTATAAGTTACATCTGTCAAACAAAGCTTATATTTCAAGTAGCTTAATAATCTTGTATATATGCCAAACATACCCATAATCGTATCTAACTCTTGATCAAATTTAAATTTATAATAACTATAAAAAGCTAAAAATATTAGCCATGGTCTTCATCCCCTACACTCTCCTCGTTGCCGACGCCATCTTCGATGGGGCTACTACTATTGTAATAATGATTTCAACGATGTTGTTCAATTTTGGTTTGATTGACTTCCTTCATGACATCTCCAATGCATTTGAGTGAATCAATACTCGGCTACTCGCGTAGGATACTTTCGTGTGAACTTTGTGATAATCATTCTTTCATATCAGTATGTGCCAGGTTCCGGGTTTGGACTTAAAAACTAGAAGCACTTCATAGATTTAGTAATAGGCTACTGATAATTCAGGGATTATATTGGAGTTTAGTTCGGCTGCTTTGTTCTTGGTAATAGACATCTTGTTAACTCCAAAAGTCTCAATGAATCCTCAAATCTTAGCCCCAAAAACAAACACCAAAACGACTTTGACTGACACCTTCAACATTGCAGGGAACTGCATTATAATGTCAATCTAGAATACCAATTCCGCATCTCACTGTTGTCCCAGTCGTGGTATGATGTGTATGGATCGATGTGGTTGAGTCAAATATGATTTGCAAACGTAAATAACTAAAGATAACTTATTTATTTGTCTAACCATTGTAATAATACATAATCACAAGTACTTATAGGTTTCCAAACGGTGTCATGAACCGTTGCAACCTTTCACTAAAAGTCATGTCTATTCGTCTTTAACTATTGTAATGGTTCGAATGAGTTTTCTGCCAAGCAACACCACCATTCGACCATTTCCAGAAAATAACTAACTTAAACTAATTTAACTAACTAGCGGTTGTAGAGTTTCGTTTCTACAAACTTGGTCCTTCACGTTTTCCTTTTGAAGTAACATCAAGATTACTTTGGCTCACACTCACAAACATTCAAGAGACGGGAATGATATTATACTATACACAGATCATAAAAAGGGGTGTTGTGCTTGTTAAAAACTGACGTTCTATACATTATTTGAAATGCAAAACCTATTCAAAGTATCTGTCCAATGTGTGACATCATTCCTATATAATGATAGCAATACATTAGAGAGGAAGCACATCACCACGATTGGTCCAATTGCATGTTTGTGAAAGTAAGTCGAGAAGAAGTCTATGTTTGAATGGAAACAACAAGATCGAGAGCCACATCAGTACCACCACATAAAATTTTCAAATTCGAAGTTTTGCACTGTAGAAGCAATTCAAACAAATTAATGGATGGATCGTATACGTAAAACTTGCCATCTAAAAAAAAAGTTGTAAGCAACACCCATATTCATCAAATATTTCAAACCAAATCAGTAACTTAGCAGACAACTTGTGTGTACAAGATGTAACCATTTCAAAGTCTTCAAGGTAAATGACGTATCGAGGAAGTGGAAGATGTTTCTAAAGCTTATTAATGGACAACAACTCATTTCCTTGATCAATACAATCAGCAGCACAGAGAATGGGATGATCATAAACACTTACTTGAGTCTTGGGCCGATTTTGTAAAAGTTTACTTGGATCAACATTACTGATTAAAGAACATATTAGTATATTACGACAAATAGGACATAATTAATGAAATTCACGTGGGATGAGTTAAAGCAAGTGAAAGGGCAATGTTGATATAGAACCACACCAGTAGCAGTGAGTTCATGAAAAACACTATCAAAAAGACAATGGGGTAAATTCTTCGTGAAGCACAACAATCGAAGCAAATCAAAGGAAATATTTTCTCCATTTTTGTAGGGTATTTTGTGCGAAATTTACAATTCACAAAACCTGGTCCCCAAAAGGCTTGAAATCCTTTTGGCAGACTTTTTAGAAAAGACCTGTCATTTGGCTTACCAGACAACTTATTGAATTATATGTCAATATTGATTCCACCAAAATCCCACGAACTAGAGAAAGGACATAGAATAATTTCAACCAAACAGGAGAACGAATAATATTTTACTTAAAAAGAACCGAAATGGTAGTTAATCGTTAATACAAGTCAAATGAAGAAGGACCATAACGAGAATAACTAATTAAATGTAGATAAGTAAAAGTAAATGTAATCACTATTATGAATCAAATGTACTTTATAATCTCTTAGTTACACCTTATCATAAACATTTCTTTAGTCATAAACATCATCACTTGCTGATCATATCTAACAAAATTCAATAGGTGCCACACCCCTTTCTTCTAATGTACGTATTTACCTTCATTATCTGGACCTGAATGCATGTTACATGGTAAGCCTATTATCCAGCGAGTTCATAGAACATAAACTGCAGCAAATCAAAACAGGTAACTACTTACAGGAAATAAGGAATTTAAGTCAGGGGTTGTGATACCACAATTGATTCTGAATTAGAATTCCATACTTCTTGTAGATCTTAGTAATGTTCTTCTCCTAACTTATGCTAATTATTTTAACTTAATTTTGAAAATTATCATACAAGCAAACTCATTTGTGCAGAGAAAATACAGACCCTAATAACTCCAAATTGGGTTTACATTGAATCATAAGAGTAACAAATCATATGGTGTACACATATCTTTGCACGCCGTTATTAATAAGTTTTTGTGACAGGGCAATTGTAGAATTAAGAGTATAACTAACCAATGGACCTAATACCAAAAAGAATTAGAGCAAATAGTCGATGTAGTAATGGGATGATATATCATACCTTAAACAGAAAGCAGAATCACACACCAACAAAAGATGCAATGAACTGAAAGCTGTGAATAGGATTATAACTAATCCTAATTCAGAGAAGTCACAAAAAGTCTTTGACACGGGTTTATAATGTAAAGCCTTTCCACATAACTTAAAAACCATAACTGAATCCTCTTCTCTTTCTCCCAAAATGATACAAAGAACATTGGATATATTCTTCCAATTTTTGGTAATGGGTATCATAATGTCATCAAGATTAACAAGGTATTTTACCAACCATTGAGAATAAGTATTCCTCATCTCGTAAATATACAATTGTCTTGAATTAACATTATCCCCACAAAGAAGAAGCAAACTACCACGAGACTGAAACAACTGGCTATCACTAAGCACTTTCCTATCCACAATTCCAGGGAGTGGTATATTTGTTAGAACCGGATGCTTTACAATATCTAACTTTAAATGCATTCCCACAATCGCAAGATTCAGCCAATGAATGGCACCATTCCAATATATCCCATCCTCAAAACCATTAAAATTAAGACGGAAAAATTGATCGGGGCAAACACTCCAATTGCATGTTTTTGAAGAGTAAGTCTCTATCTGAATGGAAGAACCATGCCGTCCAGCATGAATGACTTTGTAGTGCGGTGATTTTGTAGGATCAAAAGCCAATCTCCAGCGAGGAGCTATATTAAGATTCAAAATATCTGGTCGTGGAAGCATCTTAAACTGATTAATGGTTGGATTGTATACATAAAACTTAAAAGGCCTTATGCTACATAAAAGCAAACCATTGCACGACTGCATAATAATAAAAACACTAGCAGCCTTAGTAAAGGTAGTGTTTAATGGAGCTAATTTGGCTGGAACTTTGTAATCCAACGGCACCAAATCATAAATGAGGCATGATCCACGTTGCCGCCGGACTAAGAGACCGGAAGGAGGATCGACTTTAGGGATTTGGCTCCGTCTCCTAATGAAATTTGAGCATGTGATGAGATATAACCACCGTTTCGATACCAATTTTAACATTATTATTGACATTACAGGTAAACTAAGTAAGATTTTGATCAATAGGTCATCATTGGACATGACTGCATATACGGATGAAGGGAGTTCATTGTTACCTCTATTAGTGCTTTGCTTTTTAGATACTCTGCCATTATCAGCAACGGTAACTACCTCCGACGACAGAGGAAGTTCAGATGAATTTTCAGCAGTGGTTTCCATGGAGAAGGTAAAAACCATGCAAGTAAAAACCCTATATATGAATTAGTCCAAATTATATATTGAAGAGTTACTCGATATACATTGTTGCCTTGTGGGCTTACTAATGGTTTAATTCTCTTGAATTTTAACTTTTCATAACTAACTTTCATCTTATTTACATCTAACTTTATACCTATTTTTTAAATAATTTTCATCTTAAATGTTTTTATCAACTTTGATTTAAGGGGAAAATTACAAAAGTATCAATAACCTTCTATCACAAGCATATAAAAAACAAAATCAATCTCACCAAATGACAAGGTTTTTTATATTTGTGATTTTTCAACGATTTCCAATTCTTCATAAAACTCCTTAGCGTTTAATAAAAATCGGTCAGTTTTGAAAAATATTGAAAAAGTTGTGAACTTAGGATTAAAAGAATAAAATAAATGTCGAGAAACTGACATTAGAAACTGTCGGTAATTTGTCAATCGATATTTTTAAAAGAATTGTCTACTAAAAAAGCATAATTCATACTTCATATAAAGCATGTATATTTTTTACTTAAAAGTGAATAATTTTAATCCTCATAATATCCTTTCAAACTTAAATTCTGCAAAAAGAATTCAAACAATGTTTCATTAATGAAATAGTTGCATTAAAATTACTACCCAAAATTTCAAAAAAAAAAAAAAAAAAAAAAAAAAAAAAAAAAAAAAAAAGCATGACAATTTTTAATATACTTTAAAAAAAAGACTTTTATGTAATGACAACACTAATAATTTCACAAAATCCATCCGCAAACTCTATTATATAAGATACCGTATTACAACTTCTTTTTATTACTCTGTTAGTTCATAGTTGATGAAAAAGTTTGCCACTAAAATCCCGTTTATAAAAACCTCCAAATTTGCAGAAAGTTCATCTAATATATAAAAACCTCCAAATTTGCAGAAAGATAGGTATTATAATGAAATCCATATGTTTTTGATATTTTGTGAAATATATTTTGGGAATATTGTTAGATTTGTCATTTTCCCTTGATTTAACTACTAAACTTTATTATTTAATTTTGTGTAATGTTATATCCTCTTAAAGGCTCAGGTACCATGGCGAAACCACTCGTCGAAGCTGATTTGGCACCTTATTCGACGCCGTCGAGCCTTAGCCACCATACCGTCGTGGCTCGCCATGAGAAACGTTTGAATGCAATGGTTGTTTATTTTAAATTTCAAACCTTATTTTTATTATTTAATTAACCCCCCCCCCCCCCCCCCCCCCAAACCCTCACTTTATATGAATAATATAACTTCATATACATAACTTCTTTTTAAACTTTCACATTAACTAAAATTTTCACATACATAACTTCTTTTTAAACTCTCTCAACTATCATTTCACAAACTATGGCTACTGAACCAAACAAAGTGTGACGAACTATTCTTAGGCGACTATGGAGGAGAACTTGAAGCTGAGGTCGCATTGACGAATAATTTGTTGACCGAGTTGACTCATTATCTTGATCAAATGCGTAGTCGTGGTACGGAAATGACGAGGGTGAATTCGCTGCCACCGGACCAGCCCCTTATCTAGTACGGTTTGCATACTCTCCAAAGGACCACTGCGGCAGATATGTGTAACGCAAACAACTTGGTGGCAGCTAGAGAAGCATTGATGAGAAAGAATAAATCATTAACAATTACAGACCGATTAAAAGCTCGAATCATCTCTTAGTTTTTTTATTTCCTATGCTTATGTTTTTAATTATTTATGTAACGTTTTTAATTTACAAATAAAAGTTGTATTTATTTGAATTAATGGAATTTAGTTTGTTTGGAAAGATGAAAAAGAAAATAAACTTGGTGGTGATTGGGGCCCAAATGGCTAAGTTGAAGTTAGTTGTGAGTGAAGTGGTATTTTGAGGTGTGCGTGTTAAAAGTGAAAAATCTGATGTGACACTCAGTGGGGCCCAAATGGCTAAAAAAAATTAGCCACCACACTTGAGCCTCTTAGAGCGGTGGGTATCGTGAAGCCGCTCGGCTCGTGCCGTTCTCAAAAAGGGCTGTCACGTCAGCAAAACACAGAACGACACCAGAAAACCTTTGGCACCACATTTTGTGCCGTTACCGTTGACACCAAAAAATGTGGTGCCGTTCTCCATTTTTTTTTCATTTACATAAAATAATTCATATTCAAATAATTTGTATTTTCATTTTCATTTCCGTATCATAGTTTATACTAATCTGTAATTCGTATTTTCAACTTAATGTTTAATGTATATTCACTTTCGTGCCGTTTCATTTCAAGTTACTCTGTTTTGCTAGGTAATACGAAATTTAAATAAAAGTTGCAATACGGAATTTAAATAAAAGTTACAATATGAAGTTTAAACTAACACATACGGGGTTTTTTTGGAAGATATATATAATGAAGCAGAATGAAATGAAGGACAGAGATATAAATATCATCCCACATTTCATTCTGCTTCATATATATATCCTCCAAAAAATCCCGTATGTTAAAACTACATAAAGTTAACTAGTTTTGGTTTAGATTATTTGCCCTGATTCGTGCTTTCGGGCAAGGGAATAAGTCCATTTTCCCGTCAAAATGTTTTTGGTACGAATACGGTAGTTACGCTTCCTGGCTTCCGTGTTGTATGCGTCGAGAACTTTATCCCAAAATGTATTCGAATTCATTTGTTGATCCGCACTCGTATTTGGATTCTCGGATATTTGATTGTAACACTCCTCCAAAAGAGACTCCTCTTTTTTACTCCAAATTCTACTCATTTTGTTCGGAATGAAAGTGAAATGAAAGTGTGTGTGAAGTATAGGTTTTTATAGGGTAATTTTAATTTTAATTTTTTTGTTCTTCAATGCCTCCAAACGGTAATATTACCGTTGCAAAAAGTCCTGCTCTACATTCGAATTTTCGGAAAAAGAAAGAAAGAAAGGAAAAAAAAAAAAAAAAAAAAAAGGTGAGAGAGAATGGTGTCGGCTGGCAATTTTGGCGCAACAATGAATGGCTAGTGGTGTGCCGTTCTACGTTTTGGGCTGGTACCTCCCACTCTTAAAAACATTCCTAAATATCTTCCTAGCCCACAAGTTCACATGGGAAACAGTGACCCACTTTATCATCTAGCAATCAATTTACTAGTATAACACATGCTATTAACATAATGTTTAGGAAAGTATCATTTTCCTCTAATCTTTTAACCTATTAACTTGGTTTTAAACATGTCATGTTAAAGTTGTCGACCAGTCAACCCGAACTCAACACCCGTAATAAACAATGGTACTCGAGCAAAACATTTTACTCAAATCATGAAGCATAATGCAAAACTGGAAGTAAACATCCTTTAAAGGCCAGCGTAGTTCCATTTACAAATGTTTATTAAGTCGGACTAGCCTTTGTACAGCAATTGCCAGTATTATTAGGACTGGAGAAAAAAGAAAAAACACATTTGGTAGAGCTTGACTAGCTGCATCTTCAAGTTCGGTTTCATGAAAAACCTGACAAAATATTATTGTTCTCTACAAATGCATCAACGAAGTTGTCATCCCATGTTATATGTATAGAACCGCTTAAGCTCATAACCTCCAACATCACAATTTTCTGCAAAGAACCAAATAGTTTCTTAAATAACTAACTGAAACATCAAAAGAAATGTGAATATTATAATACAGATTCCATAAAAAACATGATGGTAGTAATATTTATCTTAAATAACTAGAACTGAAACATCACAAGAAATGTGAATATTCCCGAACATATAAAAAAAAGGATATTCTCAGTTTGGCCCATTTTGACCCGTTCCCTTCTTAGCTAAATTTTACTTATTCAGATTACAGCATTTAAAACAATCCAAAATGTAAAAAAAACATGGTAGTAAAGACTCAGGCAGCATATTTTATAAGAAACGGGTGCAAACAGGCCGAATGTAAAAAGTTAGCTACACATGAAATGGGTCAAAAGATGCATACCACCGTGTATTCCTATAATGTTATAAATTGTTTCAATCAAATGAAAATTATTTTTTTATTATACAGTTCTTGTAATGGTGATTAATACATTGATTATTTACAAAACACAAAAAGGGACAGAAAAAACAGGTTACCAACTATCAGCATGTCTCGGCTTCCAGGTTCGTACCCAAATAGTTCTGGTATATTGACTTAAAAAACAGAAGCATTACATAGATTTTACTATTTTAGTGGAGTAATAGGCTACTGATAATTCAGTACACCAAAACCTGTTGGCAAAATCTTCCACATTTCGGAGAGCTACATCATAATATCATTCTAAAATACCCATTCCTCATCTCACAAACACTCAAAAGTCGAGAATGAGTATAGACTGTAGATCACAAAAATGGGTTACTGTGCTTGTTAGAAACAGATACTCTACATCTAACTTGAAATGCAAAACCACTGAAATGAGGCAAGGATTTTTCAAAATCCAAATTATCATGGAATTTTAATCCTATCACTTTGCAAACCAAATACCTAATAGAATTGGATATCTGCATTTCAAATCCAATTCCATCATAATCCCACAAACCAAACACCCTCTTTGGGATAAACCATTAAACAATCAAAATGGAATACATTACTAGTAGAGAAGGCAAATACAATAACTCAAACCAACAAGGAGGATCAACTAAAAATATCCAAATTGAGAGTTACTCGTTGATACAATGTCAAATGTAGACAAACCAAAATGAGTATAATCACTGTTACGAGTCAAAAGTACAACTCTCTTGGATACAGCTTCTATATAACTATCTTTTCCACCATAAACATTGTCACTTATGAATGATATCTAACAAAACTCTGTAGATATCACACCCCTCTCCTCTGTTTGTATGCACTTTCACGTTCAGTACCCAAAAACAAGAAAATGGCTGTGACCCCACATCCATTCTTGAATTCTAACTGCAAGCTCCTAGAACATCTTAGTAATGCGCTAGTATTGCTGACTTACGTCTATTATCATCAGTAAACTTTGTTATTATGTATGTAAGTGTGCCCTCCTTTTTTTCAAAGCTAGCTCCAAAATGGGTTTCAGTTTAACAGCAAACAGTATAACAAGTACCAAAGTAGTTAGAGTTGGTAGCAGAAGTGTGAAAGATAGGATTTAAGCATATAATTTGTGCAGTGAAAGGACAACATTGCATATGAAAATCATACCTGAATTAGAGAGCAGGATCACACCTAGCAAAAGATGCAATAAACGGAAAGCAGCTTTCACGAGGGATATCAATCAGTGTGTGGACAGTCTTTAACACGGTCTTGTATTGTAAAACATTTCCATCTAATTTAATAACCATAAAAGAATCCTCTTCTCTTTCTCCAAAAAAAACAAAACAAAGAGATGAACGTATACTCCAAGTTCGAGGAAATGGCATCATAATGTCATTAAGGTTAACATGGTACTTCACCGACCATTCAGAGCACCCATTCCTCATCTCGTAAATATTCAACTGCTGGGGACGAGTATCTTCCCTACAAGAAAGAAGCAAACAACCAGAAGACTCCAACAATTTGCAATCATGAACCACATTACCATTAGAAGTTACAGGAAGTTGTATGGGTGTTAAAACCGGATGCTCATTTAGAAAATCTAACTTGAAATGCTTAGGCTGCTCAGATTGAGCAATGAGCCAATGAATGGCACCATTCCAATATACTCCATGCTCAAAACCTTGAAAACTTAGGATGCGAAAGTGTTCACGACAAACACTCCAATTACCTTTACAAATCCGGCACGCGGATATACTTTCCGAAGAGTAAGTTTGTAACTGAATGGAAAAACTAAGTCCATCATCATGGACGACTCCGGCATAAATAACTTTGTAGTGAGGTGATTTTGTAGGATCAAAAACCATTCTTATACCGTAAGGAGCAAAATCAATTAGTCCATGTGGTTGTGGAAGCATCTTATACTGATTAATGGATGGATTGCATACATAATATTCTTCATGACGAGAGTGACTGATACGACACAAAAACAAACCATTACAAGACTGCAAAATATCAGCATTACGACCTGCATTGGAGCCAAAAGTGAAGGCAGTTGATCTTTTGGATGGAATGCGGCTATCAAACGACACGAAATCATATTCAGGCACGAGCGGGTTGCGCATAGGAATCTGGAGAAAGAGTCCACAAGGAGGATGGAGGTTAGGGTTCGTGCTCCGGTGACGAAGAACGAAATCAGGGGATGTGATAAGAGATAACCAGCGTTTGGATACGGATTTAAAGAGAAAAACTGAGAGTACGGGTAATCGGAGTAAGATTTCAATTAAAAGGTCGTCAATGGACACAACTGCATAAACGGATGAGGGGATTTCACTTGTCTCTGTGAGAGGGTTTTTGGATGCTCTCACATTATCCATAACCTCTGACGAACTTGCGGCAATTGCTTCCATCGAACCGGTTGTAAATTAAAACCCTAATATAAAAAAAAAAAAAAAAAAAAAAAAAAAAAAAAAAAAAAAAAAAAAAAACACAACCTTAGAACCAATGCATATACACGCTATTAAGTCACAATTATGACATCACTTTTAAGGTGACAACACAATATTTTTATAGTGGATTTCATTCGCAACAATTATCTCGTACCATTCTACCAAACACCCATCTTTTTCAAAACTTATAACACTATCAAAACAAAACAAAACTTGTAGCAAATGTTTTAATCAATAAGCATATACAAAAAATAGTTAAAAATCAGACTATACCAGTAGAAAACAAAATGTACGACAGTGTCGGAGACCACCGTGATTCGGCGGGACGGACGGCTGTGAATGATCGGAAATGAAACCTGAGGGAAATTGTACGGATGAAATTTGGGCTTTTAGTGAGTGCGTAATTTTCACTATTTGAGTTTTAAAACCCGGGTTTTAAGTTCCGGTCAAGTGTAACTAATACTATTAAAGATGTAATTATTAATATTAGAGTAGAGATGAGCATTTCGAACTGAATCCCGGAACTGAACCGGAACCGTACCGAAACGGTACCGATCCCGATATACGGTACGATACCGGTACTACGAAATAAGGAGGAAAAAAATTCGGTACCACTAATTTGGTATGGGACCGGTACTAAATCGGGAAATTCCTGAAAAAAAACGGAAAATCCCGATTTCCCGGTACCGGTACCGGTACCGATACCCGAATCCCGTTCGGTACGGTACCGGTACCCTAATTTATGCTCGGGAAAAAATCGGTACCACTAATTTGGTACGGGATCGGTACGGTACCGGTACCGTGCTCGTGTCAAAATTGCATGATAAGTTGCATGACTGTTCTTGATGCTGGAGTAAAATATGGTTTCGGTAGAATGATTTTTTTTTTTTTTTTTTCTTACATATTTTTCTTTTAGATTGGAGTTTTAAACCTATTCACAAACATGCAATTGAAAAATATTTTACATAAATTATGCTCTTCGAAACAAAAATTGATTTAAACAAGCTTTTACTACTTGTCTGTACGTTGCAACGAGATTAATTCAATATCATAGGCAAAACATTATACATACTAATTCAATGATGAAGAGTAAACTTAGGTATAAGTCAAAGGGAAAACCAAATATTTGAAACGAATACTAAACTGAGTTAAAAAATGATATAGTAGAATTATCATTTTTTACGGCCCCAAGATCATCAACAAATAAACACGTTACAAACTATTTGAGGTTTATTCACTAGTTCACAACTATGAGTTGTGGAGATCAATATTTGCCTTAATAATCTATTTTCAAGCACGTAGCAAAAAACTAAGGGCACCCCAAGTGTTCAAACTTCAATTGGTGTTCATCTCCCAATAATGCAGGTATCACAATGTTTAATGATAGTTTGTGATGGCCTCAGGTCTCCAGTAATGTAAAAAAGCTTTCAGATACATATGAAAAAGTCGATCTCAGATTATGGACGAGTGATTAATTTCAGAGCATTTCCAATAGTTAGTTTGATACAAAACCACGATGATTCTTAGAATAACAATTTGTGGTGTGCATTAGTTTTTCAGTTTTTCTTTCATAGTTACTCCGTAACTGTACGTAGGTTTTCCAGTGAAAACTTAATAACATGCACCCATACGACCAGATATGCTCAGTTGTAGCATCATGTGCTTGGCGTGTATTCCTCTTTCAACACAAGTTGGCTGAAGAGTTAAACCTATTTCTTATACCATCACCTTCTTTGCATCTTGAATCTAGATACAGGTTTAGATACAGGCGCAGGTGTTTGACCCTTTTGATTGTTCTCGATATTATGGGTACGTTCCACAATGGAACCCGTAAAGGCCTGCAAATAAAAAAGCAATTTATTGTTAACAAATGTATGCAATAACTGGATCTTGAATATGTTTGCAAATGCAACACTTGCCTTGCTGCTGTCATTGGTTGAGCTCGAACCATGATTGGATACCTGAAAACCATACAATATAGGGTTATGTTATCTATCAGACAAACAAACCGAAAGGTAGATAGAAGACTCGGATGAATAGGATGTTTTACCTCCTTTGACACAGGTGCAATGGCATTTGCCTTGCTCCTGTCATTGCTTGAGCTTGATGCCAATGTAGAAACCTACAATGATATAATGTCCCAAGCCATTAGCACTCTCAGAAAATCTGGGGGTGTTTAAATGTGTATTTCAAGAAAGGGTTTGTGATATAAAATGATTAGCTGTAATAAAACGGGTTGCGGAAAATAGTACTTGGTAGTGATTCTACTGTTATAACTCATTATACTCCGACAATAAGATATATTAATGTTTGAAAATTCTGATTATAGCGGAAACTAACAGATTATATCATAATATGACCAAAAAATACATTTATATAAAGTAATAAAAATAGATACGAACTGTGAAATGGAAATAGAGAACTCGATTTTGGTTACAAGAAGTAAACAAGTATTTTTTTTACCCACAACTAGTATGAAGCTAATTATTAGACCCATAAAAATTTAGTAATCAGGAATTTGTTTTATCCAGATACTAGTATTAAACACAGATAAATAACCAAATTCCAAACACCCCCTTATTATAAAACCTAAAACATAGATGACACCATACCTCGTTCTTTGACACAGGTGTGGGGGGCAAGCTATTCTTCGGTTTGTTATGCTCTAAAAGCCTCGGAGGAGCCTCTGATCCACTTAATGTGGGAACTTTTACATATGAATCTGGGCAGTAATAAATTCCATTAAGTACCAGTTTATGTTTACAATACTAGTTTATATTACATGCTCAAAACGCAGGTCAAATATATTAATATGATCCTTCAGTCACTCATAAGTCATCTAAGTGATAAGAATAAATACGATCAACCACTAATCCTGATTAAATACAATAACATAAAACTATCTTGCAAGTAACCAAGCTGAACGGCATCCACATTAACAGTAAGCAGTTGATGGGCTTGAGTACATTAAGTCCAAGCACAAACAGGCCAGCATTAAAAACCCATATGAATGGGTTAATTTGGGTTGTGCTTTATCTCAAACGGATTAAAAAGGCAGAATCAAAACATTTAGCTAAAACAGTGATGGGGTCAAATGGGTGAAAGTCACCCAAAGTCTTTTAGTGACTATTCCTAAATAGCTCTATTCAAAGACTCAGAATACTGTTGCAATAAATTTGATTGATATATCATGATTAACTTATTCTTACAAAAGTGGACAAAAGTTGTCAGTGGGTCGACCCAAATTAACCCAGCCAATTTTGATCTGTACTATAAAATGTTTCTTTTAAACCGAAACCCTCAAATATTACCACCTTTATCTGTAATGCTTAGAATCCTATAGACTATGTTCTGTTAACAGCAGACTAACCTTTGGATACAGGAAAAGCCGGTGAGTCTTTGGGCTGCAGATTTCAAGTAACATGCTATTTAATAACTTAAACACATTGCAAAATCTACAAGTTATACTTGAACCCTCAACCTATTAATAATGGAAAAAGACAAGAGATTAGTTTCTTAACTTAAAAGGCTTGGATACGTCTTGTTGAGTATCATTTCGCAGAGATCTTTGGCTTGTCGAGTGTGCATTCTTTGCCTCTACCTGTCAACCATTTTAAAACGTCTATAAGAAAAAAGCAGTAACAATTAGGCAAAATAGATGTAATTATCATTCAACAGCTTAAGATCTCACCTCTGAGCTTTTAACCTCTGTTTCAAATGAAGTATGACTCATAAGATGACTTAGATCAGCTGTGTCTAAATCTTCACCTTCCTCAGCAACTTCAGATTCAAGTTCCTCATTTTCAAGTTCTTCTTTCTCAAGTTCCTCCATCCGTGATAATATACGAGCAAAATCATCTTCACCTGAAATCCATATTTAGCTCAAGGTAATCAACCAGCAGATGAACATATAAACATAAACCACATAATGGTAAACTCCAGATAACCATTGTGCGTCTCTCCTCACTTTTTGTTTAACAAAAACTAAATGAAACCTAATACAAATGCACAAAAGTAGTTTTAACAATTTATTAAATGCAAACAAAAAGTCCAATGATAGAGATAGGAACCTGCTGTTGTGGCCTTATCTTCATTAGGAGTCTCCTCAACATAGTCTTCTCTTATTTCTACAATACCCTCCTGTTTAAATAATCATATGAAGATATTATGACTGTGTAACTACTAACTAGATGTTTCGATACCAATCTAAAAAGATAACTGTTCACATCATGATATTCCACAAAATTTGGTAGATTTATACAATCTGGCAATTGCACTAATTAAGACTAGCAATGAAACAATTTTAGGTCTACCAGATGCTCAAACACATAAATTAGAGATAACTTTCATCATTGGGCCACACAAGCAAATATCTCGGTCAAACTATATTAATTAACTGGAGACCACAAAGTACTTAAATTTTATAGAATACGTAAACCTTTTGGTAGAGAAAAGATTTGTGCAACCACAACAGTTGGACTATGTTTCTACTTTGGAGCAGAACAGGTAGTTCTTATCATGAAATCTGACAAAGAATGCAAACAAACTTTTTCCATAATCACAGGAAACGCTGACTTACTTGCGTTTTTCGTTCTGGATCGCGCGTACCTAACGTGGTACGATCACGTTCTAGATCGCGACCTGGATCACTAAATTGCTAATTTTCCCGTTCCAAAACAACGTTGCTCAGCGTACCAAAATCAATTGGTTCGGCGTACCAAGAGCCATTGGTTCGACAACCCAATATACTGGGTACGCCAATTTGCATGTATAAGATCAGTTAACAATACTAATTGCTTATCATTTATTTTTTTCATTTTAGTATGGAATATCTATTGGATATGTGTCTCAGTGTCTCAAACATTATTCACTTCTGATATATATGTCCTAAACCATTTTTTGAGTATTAATATATCATGAAATCATGGATATTTGCCTTATAGTTGTACAAACGTAGAAATTTAATATTATTATTAATCTGGAACATCGGACCAAATTATATCATACATCGAACCCCCTCATACCAAATTTTAGGGAGTGAGCAAATTGCGACCCCGTACCAAAGCAATCCGCGTTCCATGTGACTATTTTTTCTTAAGAACCATCGCCATCAAAAATTTAATTTTGGACTTAAGATATTATTACCTATTCACTCATTCACTTTCTGGAACTGTCTCTATCTCAATTACCGAGTTAAATGTCTGTTCTTAAAGTTCAATTATCTTTTTGGTTTAAAGATAAAGAGTTGTGTCCTCAGCACAATGGTTTGTTGGTGTTCTTTGTTTACAGATGCCAAAAAAGGGAATAAAGCAGATGCAAACAGACATTTATGTTCCATCCCAGCAAGATTAACAGTATAGTGACGTCTTCGTTAAATAAAGCAGGTAATAAGGTCATTCTTGATGGTCAGATATATTTCAGGTGCAAAAATAAGTTCAAGTGGAAATGGGTTCCTCACAAAAGGCTAGTTTGTTTCTTTGCAGTATTCTCTTTTTTTAAAGCCAACATCAAGACTAGCATACACAAAAAAGTCGCAGAGGTAAACGAACACATTGAAGTCATGCCAAATGATACAAAGTTACAAGTTATTTGATAGATGCTAGAACACTAACATTCTTTGTACTTAAACAATGGATCAAATAACCCATGAAGCTAAAACACAAGAACTTGAGGTTGATAAATGATGGCTTAAACCAATTTTCTAGTCACATAACTATGTCTTCAGTTATTCACTTCTGAACTAACTTTTATTCTCAATTATTTGAATTTATAAGCTTAAGAGTATATTTATCACCACTGTTATGGAAATCTATGTTATTGCATTTATTGTGAGTTTGACCAACTCAAAGTTTAGGGATGATGAATTGATGATGGTAAAAAATATAGAGAAGAAAGAAAAATTGCACAACGCTGAAAATACATAGAATGAACAAACCAGGCCTAAGTGATTAACAAACTTAAACCAATTTGTGAAAATACCCTACTAACCTGATATATACACAGTGCTAAATATTTTAAGCAAAGAAAGTGTTTTGAATCATCACCGTGAAAACTAAATCAATGTTAAACTCTCATTTAAGCACTAGTAGGATAATGATGTTAATATAACTGAGATTGAGGGAGAAGAGCTTACTGCAGCCTCAGTAGCGGTTTCATCAAAAAACGAGGCCTCAAACTTGAGATCCTTTATGATACCATTGAGGTTTTCGATCTGTGACTCTAGATCTTTTCCTCTTCTTTTCAGAATTTCAACTGTTTGTTTGGATGTTCTATCAGCATAGTATCCTTCTCCTAACAAAACCTGCAAGTAAACTAAATATGTCTCATGAGGTGTAAACCGATATATAAAAGCATCCACTAATTCCCCGATAATCAGAACACCCACAACCCATTAACCATATTGTGACAAAAGAAAAAATGTCCAATTGTTTCTGTTTACCGAACTTAGCAATATAAAAGATTAAAAATTTATCATCTACGAACATAAAAGTGGCTAATATGTAGTGTTCTATAGCGCGTGTGGTATTAATGAGTTAGCAAGCATAAGAAAGATAAAATTACCATGAATTCATTGGTATGTATCAGTTTTCCTGGAAAGAACGCCGCCTTCCCAAAAGGAACCTGCAAAAGCATACCACGAAATTACTCCTATTTTCATAATTCTAAATTCTACCAACATTATCAACCTTTAACTATGTATTCCTTTTATCACATGAAAGCTATAAGAATGTGCTAACAAAAATCAGTTGACTTATCAATGATTAAGTTTAAGCTCCTATAAGCTTGTGCGCCAAACAAACCCTGTGACAATGATTTCCTATTATTTCGACTCAAAATGATATACTTTAGAGATTCAACATCATGAAGTTTTGGTAAGAACATCATTGACATAAATGTAAACTACTGAACTACAACTGTAGCTGATATAGGGGATGTTCGGGATTTCTCAAAACACAATTTGCAAATAAACATAATGCAGTAGCAACCCCAAACACTCCTTCCGTTACTGTCAATCTAGTTGTCGATCAATTCCAATTTTTCAAGTCACAACAATCACTTTGCAAAACACATCCTCACACCACCTAAGAAGCTCTTTCTGATTGCTTATTTTTTCTGCTCAACTGCTTATTTTGAGGCAACATAAGCATTTTCAACAAACTAAGCAAATACAGGCACTATTTCCTAAGCAGCTTAAAAGTGCTTATTTAGGGTGTGTTTGGCGCAATGGGCTGGAGCTGGGGCTTACATTATAAGCCGAAAGCTGAAGCTGTTTGGCAACTTAGTTAGAGCTGAAGCTTATTAATATAAAATCACATAAAAATACATCAAATCAAATTCACATATATTTCCAGCTTTTACGTGATAATCCATTATATTTTGAAGGGTATTTAAGTAATTTGACTAGCTATAATCCCCCATAAGCCCTTGCCCTTTTCTATGGGCTTGGGCTTATGGAGGCTTATACCTTATAAAAGCTTCCATAAACCCGTGTGACAAACAAAGCTTATTTTACAAGCCGACTTATTTTAAAACCTCAAGCCCCATAAGCCCCGTTGCCAAACATAGCCTTATAAGGGGGTGTTTGGGTTAGCTTATTTATCTAGCTTATGGGCTTATTTGAACATGGAAAAGCCGATAAGCTCACTCTTTGGAGCTTATGACTTTATCATCTTCAGCTGGCCAATAAGCTCAAGTTAATAATAAGCTCTAAAGAGTGGGCTTATGAGCTTTTTCCATGTTCAAATAAGCCCATAAGCCAGATAAATAAGCTAACCCAAACACCCCCTAAGCATAATCAGGAAAAATAAGCAATCCCTTAAATTGAAATAAAATGTAAGAAAGAAAGAAAGAAAAAACTTGCCATAATATCATGGTTCAATTTATCAGGAAGCTTCTTAACGAGATTAATCAAAGTATTATTCTCATTAAGGAAAGTCTGCAGCTGTTGGATGTTTTTCTGGTGTTCAGCTATTGTTTCTTGAACTCGTATGGAGGCTTTTTGGGCGTCTTCTGGTGAGTAGAGTGAGGAGAGTGATGTTACTGTTCCCTTTACTGGGTTTGACATTGGGTTGGTTGGTTGCCGGAATAGTTGACCGGAGATGTTTGGGTTAGGGTTTTGATAGGGGATTTGTTTTGTTTTCAGTTTTGATTATGGTTTTTTGTTTAAAGGAATCTAGTCATCTACTAATGATTTCGGGGAAAGTTATTCAGTATGCTTAACTAAAGATTTTAAATTTTTAAATGGGCTAGTTATATGGTTAGCTTTTTATATAGGTTCAAGTTAATTAATGTTAAATTTCTATTTAATTAAAATAATTTTAGATTTTAATTAATGTTTATTGAATATCTTTTTTATTAAAAAAAAACAAAAACAAAAAAAAAAACAAAAAAAAAAAAACTTTATGTTCAATACTTAGGGGGTGTTTGGTGGTGGTGATGGTGTTGGGTGGGGGTGTGAGTGTGTGTGTTAAGGGGGTAAGGAATGAGTAAGGTATTCAAAAGGCCTACCTCACTCATTATTTTGTGATTGGTTAATGAGTGCAAATGGATTGATTATCTCGTATTGAGTAATTAACCATTGTAGAGTAAATTAGAGGTAAAAGATTGATTACTCACCTCATTAATTCTTTTGCATTCTCTTTCTCTACTTTGAACCAAGCGGGGCCTTATATCTTACACTAGGTCCAATATGCATGTATTAGCAAAACCATTTTTTTTTTAATTTTATGCATTTTTAAAATGAACACTTATTTTAGAATGGATTTGCTGAATATGAACTTTAACAAAGTGTTTTCAAAGTAGGTTGTGTAAATTGTTGTCCTCTAACTTTCTATTTTTTAGGTGGGGTGTATGATCATTGGTTATCATCTCAATCTCAGCCATTTTTAAAACACATTATTTTACAATCACTTTTAGAGGCATAGTGGTCACCAACTAATTAAACACATTAAAATACCACACTTTATACATACATACATACATACATCATAATATATCTCACACACTCAAATAAAAGATAATGGTGCATTTCGTTACATGGTGCAGACCACCCAACCGAGTCCATTTTTCCACTCGCAACTTTCGCGTGTGGTGGACATGCTTCACGTGTGGTGATATACCATCAAAACTAGGGGAAACGAGCCGAGTCGAGCTCGGATCGGGCTCGACTAACTTATATAACGTGTTGAATGAAATAACGCTCGAAGGCTTGTTAATCACACTAGAATCAAGTTCGTTTACTTTTTTAAGCTCGTTTATACATGGTTATATGTATAGAAAATATATATACGTATATACTTTTAGGGCTCGTTTAAGCTTGCAAGCCTAATCGATCTTTATATATGAAGCTCGAGCTCGAGCTCGATTATTAAATAAGCCCAAACTTAAGCTCGAACTCGAGCTCGGGCTTGTTTAGAGTCGGCTCGTTCGAGCTTTTTATTGATCTGATCCCGAGATTTTCACAATCGGCTCGGCTCGTTTCAACCCCTAATCAAAACGCTCGCTCAGTTTTATTGGTAAAATTTTGATAAGGTTTCAACAACTATTAACGTGCTTCAAAATTATGTATTGAATCTTTACATTAAAAATTAATGATTTTCGTCAGTAGCCTCGCCCACTAGTGTCTTGTGGGTGTGTTTTAGTTTTTTACAGTATTTTTTTGTTGTTGTAATTTTATTTTGTAACTTTTTTTTATATATATATATATAATAAAAATGTAATTTGTATTTTTATTCATTGAATGAAAATTTAATTTGATTGAAAAAATAAAATGTAAAATAAAATAATGAGTCTTAAAAAGGTGTTATAACATGTTACTAGTGTTAATGATGTTATTTCTCAAAAAATAAATAAATAGCTATTTTTTTCCTCATGATTTGCTCCACATTTCTTTTCCTTTTTTATTTCTTCAAAATTCTGAATTAAAATAACAAATAATAATAATAATAATAATAATAATAATAATAATAATGGGATTTCTTTCTGAGGAAAGGAGAGAATTACGTCCTGCAGATGTACTATTGTTTAACTGGTTCCAAGGTAAGGACGCATGTCTGGATGTGACTGGGGTCTCCCCGTTTGCTGGGACTGGGATATCGACATGGGCTCCTGGGGCTGCGCTGTGTAATGCTGTGGAAAAGAAAAGGAAGAAGTATGCATCCAAGTGTGAAGACAATGGATACAAGTTCATCCCTTTCGCTTTTTCCACGTTTGGAGAACTTGATGTTGAAGCTTTGAATACACTCTCGCGCATCGGGACAATTGCCAGCAGCCACTCTAACAATGTTAAGAGCGGTGCCTTTATTTTTCATTGAGTTAGTTTGTGTATTCAAAAAGGAGTGGGAGCACAGATTGTGTCTAGACTCCCCTCCAATTTCATGTAATTTCCTTTATTTTAATAAAAAGTGACGGTTCATAATAAAAAATAATAATAATAATAATAATAATAATAATAATAATAATAAAAGTGCCTGTGGGTCCGGTTAGTGTCTTAAAGCCATGTTTCACCGACAAAGAACAAAGTCACAAAACCAAATCCTCTCAAACTCTCCATATATCTACTCGGAGAAAAGTAACAATCCCAAACACGGCACCTCCTTTCTAATTTAGGCCTACCTGAAATACTACAATAAAGTGGCTGCAGGTTTGCTTTTCCCTCTTTGTTCTTCAATCTTGTCTTTTATTTTTGCTTTTGTAACACAAATTAAATGTCATATGTTTCTTTTGTTAGCTATTTTTTATAAATTTTATTCCACTACAACTGTATAAGGTTTTATTTTGGTTGCAAATTGCAATATACTTACACATGCTATACTAGATATGGGTTGATTCATGATTGTAGGCATAAATTTAATGACATAAAATGAATAGAATTGAGATAATAATAGCCTTACATGGTAGCAACTGAAACGCGTAGACAATATTTGCAACCTACAGGTTCAATAACGCTAAACATGAGAAACCGGCCCATTGGATACCCCCAGTGTCTGGTCATGACCAACATGTGTTAGGAAAATCGCGTAACACCGTGATTAGAGGGCGGGATTGAACGTGTAACATGTGAGTTATGCTAGGCTACCATCATGGGGACTATAACATCAAACATGTTATCAATGTCAAAATAGTAGTCTATCTTTGACGTCAGTTCTTCAGTCATTTAGGTAAGAACAATCGGACAGGTCTTTAGTGGTGAAGTGAGAAAATCATATTAGTCAAGGTGGACAAGTATTGAGAAGCAGGGGTGTCAGTCGGGTCGGGTTCGGGTCAATTCGGGTTCTGGTCAACCGAATATGAGTAAACTAGTCATAAAGTTGCCTATTGGTTCTAATTTAAAAAAAAAAAAAAAAAAAAAAAAAAAAAAGAAAAAAAAAACTTATTCGGGTCAAACGGGTCGACCTGAACCCGAGTTAGCGAAACATTTCCAACCCGTTATCCGACCCTATTTAGTATTTGGGTTACTCGGGCTGACCCGAATAACCCGAATTCAATTTTTGACACGAATGAACCGACCGAATAGGCTTAGTCGGGTTCTGGTCGTGTCGGGTTTTTTGACACCCCTATTGAGAAGATATGCATCTTTCTTTGGATATGTGGTTGGCAATAAAACATGTTCAACTAGTCTGCGGTTCCATGTGACTTAAATATGATTCTGTTAAAGGTTGGGCTTTGTTTTATCAGCCGCTACAGTGTTACCAGTGATCTGGACTAACTGATTTGGTTGATGCTGTCTATTGAGCTAGGAAATGGGAAAGTCTATACGAAACCTGTTTAAAACATGCGTTACTAAGCGAAATAGTGTCATAGACTAATCTATACGACACCTCTATCTGATCTGCAGAACACGTTCTTAAAATACTAAGTTCCATTGTGACTAAATTTGTTCATAGTTATATGTTTAGAATTCTGTGATAACTATTTATCTGATCTGCAGAACAAGTTCTTAAAATACTAAGTTCCATCATGACTCAATTTGTTCGTAGTTATATGTTTAGAATTCTGTGATAACTATTTGTAACCGTGGCTGCAATTTATAATGTTATTAGACTGATGATTGTAATCGTAACCACTGTATTATATGTGCTTGATGTCAAACTTCATTCTAAACACCTTAAGGTTTCTTTTTGTATAGAATTATGCTTGGATTTGTAAAAGATTAGAATCATTAGATTGAGTTGTGGATACTGAAATGGTTCTTTGTTTGTATTACAAAATGTTCATGTGGGTTCTGCAACATAAGTACAGCAGATACATTTTAACTGGACTATGAAGTGATTCTATATAAGAACAACATATGTTTACTTAGAAGAGGAACATCTGTTTTTCAACCATATAAAACTGTTGGTGGTACTATTCTTCACTACGTGATATTTGATCCAATAAATGAAGTATGAATTCAATAGTTTTGTATTTGTAGCTGCAGAATAGACAGTAAATAGGATATAACTGCTTGCAACTTATTGGCCCACCGAATCATAGATCAATAGATTTAAATAATAAACAGGACACTGTGTTCCCCATTTTCCAACTACTGAACAACCCTAAAACATGAATTTCATAAAGTCATTTGCTTCTTATATGCTCCTAGGTTATTTGAGTCGATGACACGAGTCGACTTTTTTTATGTTCTTGCTAATTTTAATTTTTGGTCTTCTGGTGCTTATTTTTCCATGTCATGGATTGAACTTACAGGTTGTCAACTTTGGTGATGTGCAACTTTGTACTTACATAACATATCAGGTGTGAAGGTAATTTTAAGGTTATTGTAGTACGTCCAAATTTGACTTCCTTTGCTGCAAGCTTTTTGTTGATTTACCTTTTGTTGAATTATCAGTTACAGGTTTAATAATAGCTCATATATCCTTTACTGATCTGTTCTAAATTGAAAAACATGAAACTATGATTTCATTTGCTTTAAGTTTTCGGGCTGACCGCTGATGTAGTTTTTGTTTCATGAGTATTGTAGGCTTTAACAATCATCTAAATTCTATTACGGTCGTTTAAACTATAAAGTAATGAAAATTTGCCCACATAGTAAATATTGAGTGCCAAATCCAAACTGTGATATAAATGGAACGTTTCAGCCAAGATCTAAACCTATGAGGCAAGGTAGAAAGGCGAAGATCTAAAGTTAAAGCTATCAAAGTATTAGTATAATGAATCAAACTATCTTGGCTTAGATAAAAATGTTACCCGTTGCAAGCTTTTCGAGAGCAAGTAATAAGCTGTATATTAAGTTCTGACTCTATTGTTTATGCTTCAGCTGGAAAGGTGTATTCCTCTACTCATGCGTGTGGTTTGGTATCTATTCTTTAAGTGTCTGTCTGGCAAAGTATCTCTTATTCAATTGGGATTTGATAGTTGAATTTGGTGAATAAAAGTTACATTGTATGAGAAGGAATACACAAGGTCATGTCGACACATTTAAGCAACTCGTGCCTGCAGTAAAGCCTGGATTAACAACCTTTGTTGTAACTTGTAAGTAACCAAGGCTCTAATATACCCGATTAAAGAGAAGAAATACCATATGGAGTCATCAAACGGCCATTTTCCATCACTCTCTATGTCTACCGAAATAATTGCCTCCGGATCATCCAAACAGCCAATCAACGGCACTGGAGACGATGAATCCTCTGCATCTGCTAATAAACTCGAGTCCACCGACGACCTTTTAATCGAAATCTTACTCCGGTTACCACTAATCTCCCTACGTCTCTTCAAATCCGTATCCAAACGCTGGTTATCTCTCATTGCCGATCCTAATTTCACTCTACTTCGAAGCCGAAACCCGAATATTGATCCTCCTTCCGGTTTCTTCCTCCAGCAACCCTCAGCATCATCCAAATTTGCTTACGTGGCATTGGATGCAAGGATTCCACGCACACAATCACCATTGATAACCACCTTCACTTTTGACTTAAATTCCAATTATATTGAGGTTTTGCAAGCGTGTAACGGTCTCATGTTATGTTGTATTAGGCCTGACAAGTTTTATGTATATAATCCAACAGTTAATAGCTATAAAATGCTTCCACTTCCAAATGTTTGGGAACCCAATAGAATTATTAGTGATATGGCGATTGCTTTTGATCCTAAGATATCGCGTCATTATAAAGTGCTGTATCCTATCGAGGATTATAACATTAATGATATACCTGTACGTGTGGAGATTTATACGTCTGAGACTGGTGGGTGGAATGTTTGTTCTCGTATGTTTGAGTTTGAAAAGTTTGAGGGGTTTAGTGATTTCGTATATTGGAATGATGCTATTCATTGGATTGATTATTCGGATGAGGTTTTTCATTTTGATTTGGATTTGGAGAGTCCGAGGTTTATAGAAGTTGAAACGCCTAAGACGTTGAATGGAAAAGCGTATCGTGATGATAAGTTATTGGAGTCTCGTGGTTGTTTGCTTTTCGTTAAGATGGTTCAGCCTATGTCTTTACAGATGAATGTTTATGAACTGAAGAATGATTATTCTGGGTGGTCTGTTGTGTATCATGTTAATCTTGATGATATTGGTACTAGCTTTTGTGGAAAGTTAGAGTTCTTACCGAAACGTTATATGGTACGAGCTATTGTGTTGGGAGAAGGAGAAGAGGATCCGTTTTTGGTGGTGGAAGTACCTGGAAAGCTTTTACGGTATAATATGATTTCAAAGACATGCTATGAGCTCTGCGAATTAGTGCCAATTCGCCCTCGTGTTACTAAATTTTGCAGCTTTCTGTTCATCACTTCTCTTGCTGGTGTGTGATTCTTTTCAATTTTCGCTATGATTAGATACTTTCTGTTGTATATTTGACAACATTGTTCTTTTTTAGTATTCTGATAGTATAATATGTACTTAAGAGTTAAGTCACAAATATGATCTAGGCTTTTCCACATTATATTATAAAATGTACACATCTATGTATTAGTTTGTTGCTAATGAGGAATAATCAATCATTTGTGACTATTGGACAAATTTCCCCTTTAGTTTTCTTCTTGTTCTTTGCCATAACGTCCATTCTGGGACGAGTTTGTTTTGTTAGTCAGCGAATTGCCATTTTCATTTAATGTGGAATGAGCTATCCTTTTTTCTATTATTATTTATTTATTTATTTATTTATTATTATTATTTTTTTTTGGTTATCACGGCCACTTAACTATGAGTTTGAAATCGACTAAGATTTAGTAGAGTGGTCTTGTTAAAAAACATTTTACTATAAAATTTTCAGGAAGCGCGATACAAAATTGGAAGTAAACATCCGTTTTCGGCTAGTTTGTATCCATTTACAGATGTTTATAAAGATAGGAGAAACAAGGAAAATCTCATTGGTAGAGCGTGAACTGCAGCATCTTCCTTCAGTTTGAATTAAGGACAAGTTGTTCTTGTTTCCTTACAACGTTTGCTTGAGATTGTAACCTTCATCATCTCCCATGTCTGCAATTCATAACTTTGACTTTTAAGTGTCAAACTGGGTACTTCTGAATCAACAGAGGGTGGTGTTTTTTTTTTTTTTTTTTTTTTTTTTATCTCTAAGATGTTTTTACTGTGATACCCTTCTATACAGGTCATTTTATTTATCATTTCTGTTGAAAAAATGAACTAATATGTGATGATTTTTAAGTCAAAATCCGACTCATTTGACTCTCAGTTCAAATGTTATTTGGGCCCTATCACATTAGCTGGTATACTACCTTATACATGAAAGGATATGGAATCCCCGACCTTTCCAATCTCCATTCTAAAAGTCCTCGTTTGTTGATAGAAATGATAAGATGCAATAGAATTATCAATTTACAAGCAAAAAAACTATAAAGTTGCATGTATCAAGTGAGTTTAAAGCACACCTTCTAACATTTAGATTTCAACTTTGAATCAATGGTTAAAACCATTTAGCCTTTACAGGCAGAAATTAGTTGTATTGTATGTGCATCTTTTGCATCCTTGGTTCCTGCTGTCTCAAGCATGTCTGCGGTTCAAATAGCTTTCTCACCACAATACTAGACATAATTGGATGAAGAGGTGGCAAAATGGGAAAGTCAAGCATTTAACCAGTCAAAATGTGTAATCGTAAGTGGTAAAATTTTGTACATAAGAAAGCGATCAGCTCGAGTTGAATCAAAACACTCTGCCCAAAATTTGTAAGCTTTTATTAAAGTGTCGAGCATGAAAATATCATATCACTTCAAAGAAAATTTAATCATCTGAATAGAATGATAAAAGACAATTCTATGTGTTAAAAATACGTTTTGGGCAATTTTGAATCCATTTAACCGGTTAAATATAAAACATAACAGGAGTAGACCCATTCCTAAATGAATGGGTCAAAAATTGGCTCCTCCAACTGAATTTAAACAATGCAATCTTCTTTTGAGGATATCGATATATGCAGGTCAGAACTAGGGGGTCTTGGGGTCACAGGATACTTTCAAAAAATCCTTGCTAATTCCACAATGTACTTTCTATTATACAATCAAATCAAAAGCAAAATGAAGACCCACATTCCCCATACATTCTTGAGTACACCAGGAACAATTATTGTAAACTATGGAAATGTGTCAAATAATATATTTGAACTCACAAACCAAATCTGGAATATCAACAACACAACTGATCTGTCAAACAAGATATTACTAGTTAAGCGCAGACGAAGCAAAGTGAGATTCTCTCAATTAACAAATTATTACTAGTTAAACACAGACGAACCAAAGTGAGATATTCTCTCTATTACGAGTCAAAAGGAATAAAATTACATTGATGCCACGTCTCGTTTCCTCTATTGTATGTAGTTCAGGCCTAAAATCTTACAGTGGAAGATTATTACCAAGCAAGTTAAAAAAACATCAATATTAACAGCACATACTGAACTTTCAGGACATAAGATACACTCAATGTAGTGACAGGACAATATAAGATTCGAAGATCATACCTGTATAGAAAGCATAATAACATATCAGAAAAAGAAGTAATGAACTCATAGCCACAATGAAGACCAACTGTTCCCAATGTTAAGAGCTCACGAAAAGTCTTTAGCATGGGTTTGTACTCAACAACCTTTGTATGTAATTTAATCACCACAAATTAACATTTGATAACAGAAAGGGCAGCAAGGTGAACTGATATCAACTTATAGATCTCAAGACGTCATCACAATTTTGTATTGTACAGCCTTTCCACATACAAGCAGACAATGAAATGAAACTACTTGGCAAGCATCTTTTATGTTTCAGGGAATAGCATCCTGATTAACATTCATTTTTCGTAAATGAGTAAGAACCATATAAACATCAAATAGATGATACCTGACAGTTCTTCAGATGCAGAAATTGCAGAAAGTTTGCAGGAAAATTGCATGGCACATCATATGGGTACAAATGTAGTTTCTATTATACAATTTAGCACATTCTTGAGTAAACCCCGAACATATATTGTAAGTGATTGAATTTTATTAAAAAATTTAACTTACAAACTAAACCTAGAAACTCAACAGCATAGCCTATGAGTTGAACAAGATAGTTAAATGCAGACAAACCAGATTGAGATATAATCTCTCTTACGAGTCAAACGATAAAATTTTACAAATTCCATAGATGCCACGTCTCTTTCTTCAAAACATAAAATACTACAGTAGTTTGTTTTTTTTGAAAATTTTTGTTGGTGATGAATTATGTAAGGCAAATATCAAGAAATTGCTAAAGAAAGATAGATAGAGATGATTATGCAATGTTGTCTATGGCAATAATAAGAAATATTTCATTATCATCATCTAGTTCTCAAAGAAATATTTCCAAGTGTTTTAGTTGCAGTTTAAATAATCCCTCAAGAAGACAATTACCTCCTGATTCTGTTTTGGTTTCTGATACTGCTGGACCTTCTTACAATAACCTTGTTTTCCAGGTTTGAGATTTTATATGTTTTACGTTAAAAAAAAAGAATTTATATGTTTTGTTACTTTTGTTTTTAATGTAATGCTTAATGTGGTTGTGAATTGACTAAGAAAATCAAATTTCTAGTACTAAGAGATAGGATTGCATTCTATACATATTGTATGTAACGTCATGTTCAGGCCTGAAATATTACCAAGTAAGCTTAGTACCTAGCAAGTTTATAAAACATTAATAGTAACAAAATATTTAGAACTTGCAGGACATAAGATATACTCAATGTAGTGATCACAGGACAACAAAAGACACGACGATCATACCTAAATAGAAAGCAAATCACACACCAGCAAAAGATGCAATGAACTCATAGCTATGAAGAGGACTAATTGATTCTGATATACAGAGCTCACGAGAAGTCTTTAGCATGGGGTTGTACTGAACAACCTTTCCATATAATTTAATCACCATAAACGAATCCTCTTCTTTTTCTCTCAAAACAATACACCAAACACAGTCACGGAGATTCCAGTATTTAGGAAATGGATTCATAATGTCATCGAGATTAATAAAGTACTTCACAGACCACCCTGAATACCAATTCTTCATCTCGTAAACTTCCAACTGCTGGGAATGAGTATCCTTCTTACAAAGAAGAAGCAAATGACCACGACACTGAAACAACTTGCGATCATAATGCACCCGCTCATCCAAGGTTCTAGGGAGCTTGGTTGTTAAAACTGTATTGTCTACAATATCTAACTTGACAAGCAAAGGTGTTGCACTATAAATAATTAACCAATTAATTGCATCATTCCAATATATTCCATTGCAAAAACAATTAAAAATATCGCGGGTAAATAGATCACTGCAAACACTCCAAGTGCGTGTTTCTGAAGAGTAATATTGTAGTTGGGTGTCATCATGTAAGACTCCAGCATAAAAGACTTTGTAATGAGGTGATTTGGTCGGATCAAAAGCTATTTTCATAAGACCATTAAGATTAATCGGGGGTTGAGGAATCATCTTCAAGTGATTAGTCGAAGGATTGTACACATATAACTTATGAGGATAGTAAACACTACGAAACAGAAGCAAACCATTGCAGGAATCCAAAATCTGAACCTCACAACCTGCCTCAGAGAAAACAGAGAAGGTAACTAATCTCTTAGATGGAATTGTGGAATACAACGAAAGAAAATCATACTCAAACTCCCCTGTAACATTGCTTTCACATCGCTCGAGAAAGAGACCAGAAGGAGGATCAATCTTAGGGAATCGGGACCCTCTCAAAGCGAAATTAGGTGAAGTAATAAGAGAAAACCAACGTTTTGATACGGATTTTAACAGAACAACTGAAATTACAGGTAATCGGAGTAGGATTTCAGTCAAAAGGTCGTCATTGGACATGACTGCAATTACAGATGAAGGGAGTTCGTTATCTCCAGAGGAGAATGTTTCTTCAATCGTTTTAATAACTAATTTCGAGAAACGATCCCAAACACCCTCAAAATTCAACATATTCAAATGTACATTGTGATATCTCACACTCAATTTCATGCAAAAGGATGAGTGCAGCTCGTAACATCTCAAACGCAATCAACGAGTTTACTTATAAGTAGGAGGTTCAATCGTACATTGAATGAGTAAAAGAAAATGATCTTTATATATAGAAATCTCTATAAAAAGAAAAATCCGATGAAGGTGACACCTAATTAGCATTTTTGGAGAATATCCGATTGTTTTGGGTCTAAATTACTGAATAGTATTGAAAATAAATTGAGCGAGCTCTAACTCTAGCTTTCAAAAGGAAAATATGTTCATAAACGAGCTTAGTCGAGCTCAAGTTAAGAAAAGAAGTTATCAAGCTCGAGCTTATAAACAAGCGACTTGAGGTTGAAGAGTTCATAAAAAAATATAAATTAAATAATCAAGCATCAAACCCGAGCAGTGATGAAATATTCGAGTTTGAGAACAATTATAAAAGCTATTTGAGCTAGAGCTGAGCTCGACCCAAGCTCCAGCAGAGTAATAGTTAACTGAGCCGAGCCTAATTTTCGTTAAACTCGACCGAACTGAAATAGTTAATACACTTATTTAAGAACAGTTACAAATACAAATGTATTACATCAACTACACAATGCTATAAATTAAAACTCACTTTGTAGTAAACAATCCATGACCCAGATATACCTGATCAGAAGTAACATCTGCCATATGGAATCATCTGCCTACCATTCACCATTACTCTCTCCGGCCAATGACGACCGACGACGTTTTAATCGGAATCTGCACATAAACTCGAGCCCACAGACAACATTTTAATTGAAATCTTATTCCAGGTACCACTAATCTCACTTCATCTCTCATCACCGATCCCACTTTTGCTCACCTCAGAACCTGAAACGCGTACCTTGATCCTCCTTCTGGTTTCTTCCGCCAGCAATGCTCAGCTTCAATATGACCTTAATAGCTTGTATTGTTCTTCTTTAGTAATAATTTTGGTATCAATATACTCGCATGGTTTAATGACCATAACAAAGGTAGGGATTACATGTAAGATTACATTGAGCATAAACATTTTACTATATTTATGTAGCATAATACAAAACTGGAGCAAATATTCTATATGTCATACTAGCCTTTTCTGTACAGCAATTACTAGTATCATTAGGATAGGAGAAACGAGAAAAATCACATACGGTAGAGCTTGCATTGTTGCATCTTCCTCGACTTCAGTTTCATTTATTGATAAGTTGTTCTTGTTTTCTACAAATGCATCAAAGAAGTTTTGGTATCCTGTTTTACGTTTAGTACTGCTTGAGCTTGTAACCTTCATCATCTCCATTGCCTGCAAATAACCAAGTAGTTTTGTTCTAAAGAAACCAGAAACGTGAATACTAAAAAACTGGTGTAGTGGTGTATGAATGGTTTTTGGGGCTCAACTGTATCTAACCGAACTTACTGCCACACATTATTTGAGTTATTTATTTTACCTTACGATAGGTGTCAAGATGGTTAGGTAGGGTGCTCTTAAAATTGGGTAATTTCAGGTACAGGTCAGGTTGTGGTTTATAACTCGAAACACTTTTCGTCCAATTTTTCTTTATATATTTTCATAAAAACTTGCTATGGGGGATATTGAAACATTAACTAAATTTTCATAATAATCTAGTAGTTACGTGTAAAAGGATTTAAGAGGTTTTATGTATCAAATTTACACCTTGGACGGTTTGAAACCCATTTGACCTGTTTCCCTTTATGCATTTGTAATTTTAAGTCCAAGATGTTTCTGTTGTGATACTGTTTTTTTATATGCTAACTTTCTTGCCAAACGAACCTAATCTTATAACCAACTTTGATGTAAAAAGAGGACTCAATTTACACTCAAAATCAAATATATTTGGGTATTGGGACATGGGAACTATTATGCAAGTTCTGCGTGTATTTTTGTGTAATAATCTATATGATAGGGTTTAATACTCTTTTAAGTAATTTACCTGGAAGCTGAAGACAAACTGCCTTGCTTTCTTGCTCACGCCAACATTTGGGTGAGACTGCAGCCTCTCGTACATAATGCGAGCTTCACTGGATCTGTTAACCAGAAAAAACATTTTAATATCTACCTTTCTCGTACATAACACAAGCTTCACTGGATTTTTCAAGCAGAGAAAATATTTTAATATCTACCTTTGAACAAAATATATGAAATTAAAAGATTTATGTTTGGAATTTTCATATAACTCGCAAATATTGCCTTCTTCGTCAAATCATTAAAGTAGAATTACCTACATGTCATTCACTCATTCACATTTGACGGATAATTGTTACTCAGCCACTCAGGTTCATGATTTTATGAACTTTCCAAAACATGACATGTTTGATGTGCTTGAAAGCATTAACAATGCAAATCTTAACCTGTTGAGGGAGTCCAGACAAATAGACCAATTCAATGCAGCTAAACCATGAAGTTCACTCTGCAGAATGCACAGATAAAATAAATTATATAAGATTCGTAAATTTTGAAGCGTCTACTCAACAATGCAGTTAAACCCAATAGCCCAATAACTAAGTTATTCAGATAAGTTGATGAAAACTTGTAGAGACTACTATTTCCTATGTTACATTTGTCCTAGTAGAGATGGCAATTACGACCCATTTAAATATGACGGGTCAATTGGGGCTATGTTTTATCTCAAACTTTCTAAACGGGTAATGCCAAATTAATTTAAATGGAAATAGGTAAAACATCACCCAAATTTTTTAGTCATAAACTAATTTATTGAAGGATTTAGAAAATTATTGAAATTGAAACTTTTGTGATCATATTAATTTAACTAATAATGAGTTTCTTGTTTTTAGACAAAGTGTTATGGGTCAGCCCAACCAGACAGTTTTAAGATCTACCAAAGAATGATTCATTTTGACTTGTTACCCAACCCGCTCCAACCCCTAGACTCACCCATTTTGCCATCTCTAATTGAAAGATAGTGGGATACTGAGAATAAACTTATAGGGGTCAATCAATTTAATGCTGAGGCATTATTATTGGTAGATCATTTATTTATCTATAAATTAAAAACATTACCTGGTATATAATTTTATCCATAACTCTTTCATAGAAGGGTAGTGCATCCTTAAGCTTCCCAATCTCCATTAGCGAGTCGCCATCCTTCAAATCCTATATATATATTTATAATTATTCTAATAAGACATTATGTAATATATATGCTTAATTTCAAACAAAAATAACTACAGAAGTTTCATTTGAAAATGGTACCATCAAGTTTTAAGCACACCTTCTCACATTCAGATTTTATCTTTGGATCAATATCTAGACCCATTTTCTGTCTATAAGCAGCAATCATTTGTCTTGTACGTGCATTTTTTGCAGCTTTGGATTCTGCTGTCTCAAGCACCTCTCCAGGTTGAATAGTTTTCCCACCACCAAACTGAACAACATGACTGTGGTGAGTCAGTACACTGATAGAACACAACTGAATGCAGAGGTGTCATATGGGCTGGTCGGCTAGTTGGTTTACTGGTCAAAAACGAGTTTAGGCAAAGTTTTTCTACGGTTCACTCTGGGAAACGTAACCGCACAAAAAGATGGCATTAAATTGGGTAGTTATATGATAGTGGACACATAAATATACTTTGGACAAACATTTCTTATATGGACCAACTCAGTAGAAGTGGCATATAACTCATTGGTATGGAAATGGGTCGATTTAAGTCGTACTTTGTTAAGAACCGGCCACGCAGGTCACATGTAGAAAGCTATTGATGGGGAAACAGGTCAAAAGTTGAAGACCATGTATTAAAACGCTTACGATTTTTTTTTTTTTTTTTTTAATTAGATAATATTATGTTATACATTTAAAATATAGTTCCCACAATCATACAGAATACATTAGTTATTTACAAAATACAAGAAATGGACCAAGTTGTTTTTGATGGTTTTGCCCAATCCGAATTACTTTGACCCAACTCATTTGACCCATTGCCTAACCCAACCAACCCGCCTTTTTTCCGGCTCTAATAATAAATATTTTTTGTATTAGAAGCTTAGAATCAAATGCAATACGAAGAACATCTTACTGTTTTGGAAATGTCACTGGGTCTAGGGAAAACACCCCATGTAGAAACTTTGGGCTTATAAAGTTCTGAATCGTCTTCTGTAGTTGTATTTGTCTCGGAGGTTTTTTCCTTACCAAACCTACTTATATCCCCCACTAAGATTTCAACTTCAGGCAAATCCCCTGATGAATAAGGATCACTTATCGGAACCAAGCCAGCTGGCAACCCCCTGCCTTCCTTCTTATCGGCAAATCCTAAGCCCACAAAGTTAATTGCAGAAATTTTGCCTTCGTCCTTCTTTTCAGATTTCTTTTCAACAAATTCATTCATTACAGTTTCTCTTCTTTCTTGTTCCAATCCTATATCACAAATTCCCAAGAAATAGTTATTATTAAACATTCGTAATGATATGAATTCAGACTTCTTACACTGCATCTAAACATCAAATACAGTTTTCAGATTTCAGCCTTAACATACAAAAACACGAACTCTTCACTACAAACTAAATTGGGGTTTTTGGGATTGCTTATTAAAACTACTTGTACTTTCGGTAATAAGTTAAAGCAGATAATCATAATCAGCTGTAACTAAACGCAACATATGTATGAGAGTATGAGATAATGTTTGAAATTTGTCCAATCCGTAACATAAAGCAGTTTTAAGTATTTGGCAATTCTGCCCAATGTAATTAAAGGGAACATAACTAGAATATGATAAGCAGTTGAGTAAACAACTCCCAACAACATAAGCAGTTTGCTTGTACCTCAACACTAAAAAAATTATCATTTGTTGTATTCCAGCTTATGGGCTAATTATTATTTTTTATATTTTTGAAAAACAACTAACAATTTCACAAATGTGCTTACAATGCAAGCTTATGGACTTAAATAAGCAATAAGCTCAGGTTGATAAGCCCATAATCCATACACCCCCTGAATAGGCTATCCATACCTCCATTATTTTTCTCAGAATTTTCCTTGGCTCCCTCCATTGCAACTTTTGACACCAACCCATCATTCTTTTCACCATTATTTTCATTATCTCCAACAGGGTCTAAATTTTGAGCAATTTTAGGAGTTGGGTTAGTTTGGATATTCTTTTTATATGCTTTAGCTCTAGCTAATGCAAGTTTCACTGCATCTGACTGAGACTCTGATGATGATGATGGGTCCTTAATGGCTTTGATTATATAAAAGTTTCTTTTGGTATGTTTGACTTCAGTGGCGGACTTGATTGAAGTGCAAAAAAGTGGATATGGTGACATAGAAGAAGAAGAAGCCATGGAAGTTATGTGGAAGTGGAAGCGCTTGTGTTTCCATGGAATATGGATTGATGTTTCATGTCCACGTGTTGTGTTTCAAGCCTTTTAAAAAAGTTAAGAAAATTTATTTAATAGTTTATTCCACGATTTTTTTACAGCACATTTTTTAATTTTTTAACTTGTGCACAAAAATATGTAATTTTTGAAGGTTTTTGTGTTTTTTTTTTAAGTCCCTGTCACATTTTAAATAAAAAACTGTTTTTCTTATATACTTTTTGTGTGTTCATCATTACTTTTTGTTTTGCTTAACTTATGTTTCATAGCACAAGTTAAAAAAATCCTAAATTGTTTATAAATAAATTTAATATACACAAGTAAGCTTAGCAATTCTTTTCAAGCTGTCGTGTCAACAAGATAATTTTTAATGTTTTTGAAATTCAATAGAACAGCATAGCTCATGTATCAGACTATCAGAATATCAGTCTCCTAGAATGGGCTTTGTAATTTATAAATGGGCTTAAAACTATAGGCCTATAGCACCCTTTAGATATACAAGGTTGGCAACGGACGCCGCGTTGCTGGCGTGCCTGTTTATTTTGTTCAATTTTTTTTTACATTAAAAGCGTCGCAGAATAGCGAACATTGTTTTAGACAAAAATGTTTCGGCCTTAATCTAAGCAGAACAAAATAAACCCATTTTGACCCGTTACACACTATCTATGACATCGGAAATGGTCCAAGACCTCAAAATTATAAGTTATGCATTGTGTTACTTAATCTTCTCACCTCAGTTTTGTCATGCTCATGCTGAACTAAAACATGGAACGTAAAACAGCAGTACATACATGATACATCGCAATAGCAGTATAAAAGAAGCAACAGTTACTCTGAACATTAGTACAGCGATCATTAAGTAACACTACCGCCTATGCAGCCATGTTTACAGACCGTTGAATATTAGCATCCTGCCCGTCAACTCTTGCAGGTATATTATCCTTAACAATATGAAATTAGTTTATTTTTTTCAATCAATTATGCAGTTGGAAAAAATCACCGAAAAAGTGCAAGCACAGAAATAAAGCAATTTCAACTTGGCACCTATTTATTCAATTAAAATTGACCCGTTACCAATATTGATCTTTTCAACGCAACGTCTCTTATGCAAAGCAGGAAAATTCGTAACACTTTTCTGAGCTTATATTCTATCGTTATACCCCAAAGATAACCTATTATTGATATCCTGATGTTCATGTGTATGACCACCATAACCGGTGTATAAAGTTTAAAGTTTGCGTCTTATAATCAACACCCAAACAAAACATATCCATCTTAACCTAACGACTGTTTCTTAACTGTTTCTTTGTAATATGAATCTCTTTCATCTCCATCTTTAAGCAACCCTTAAGATGAATACTTCGTATTACTATTTTTTTTTTCAATTCAGCCCCTATTAACCTTAATTTCTCCATATGTAATCCCAAACACCCGAAACTCTGTATATATGCTTAAAAAATGCAGTAAGCAGACAAACACTCAAATAAGCTAGCCCAAACACCCCTCCTTTCAGCCCCCGTCTCAGCACGCAAACACGGCCATTTCAGTACCTAAACCCACCTACCTCGGGTCCTATTTCAGAAACCAAAAGTCACCCGTTGCAGCCCCATTTCAACAACAAAATGCACACGTTTCAGCCCCTATTTTAGCACCCCAAACATACCCATTTCAGCAATCAAACACACCCGTTTGCAACATCTTAGAACACACCAAAGTAAATTTGTACATGTAATATATTTTTCATTTTAGCATATGCCAAACCAAATTATCATAAAAAGTTGCTAGATAATCGAAAACAATGTCATTACAGGCTCTTAGGTATGTTTTAATTCTAGTTAGTGTAGCATGTATAAAAAGAAAATTCAATAAGATAAATCTATAAAAAAAAAAAGGTACCTGTGATAGGTATTTCCTAGTAGCTATATGGATGGCCGTGCTACCTTCTTACCACGCTCATTTAAAATCGAGTGATCAACTTCCAATAAATCTTCCACGACTTCAGTACTCTGCCATTTGAATGCCATGTGAAGTGCAGTCTGACCCTTTTTATCTTTAATCGGTACAATTCCTGGAACTCTTTCAATAGGTAGTTTTAACATGGTTGCGTCTTATAATCAACACCCAAACAAAACATATCCATCTAGCCACTGAATGCAATGCTGTTTTACAAAAGAACCATACATCAACTTCAACTAATGAGTGGAACCAAATTTTATCATACTTAAATGATTTTCCTGCATCCATGGAGGACATCTAACTGCCATGCAGTATTATGGTTTAGATTGGATAGGGTTAAACGTTATTAACTGTATATTCAATATTAAGTATGTGTGAAGTTTCGAGAAGTTAGAATATAGTGGGTGTTTACCAGGGATTTGAGCCCGAGTTTGTCGATAAAAGCTGCAGAAATTCTTGTGGACATACGCTCCCCAAACAAATGAGACCAGGTAGCCCATAATGCGCGGTGTGAACTCCTTAAGTTCCTTTCTGAATGGTCTGCAAGAATAACAATTGTAAGAAATTGAGAAATTAATATTTGCGAAACGGGTAGTCAAACAAAGTACATGACTTACCAGCTAGAATCATAAACTTCACTTTTTACATTAGAAATACTAAATAACGTAGATTCAAGATTCGTTGCAAACTTACAGGTTATGATTGATCTATCTTATCCAAGCTTATCAACTGCCCTAAACATATAAAGTAATACCCGATCAGTATCATTTTGATATCAACAAACTCTAAAAGCCGCTTGAATTGATTAGCCATGGATAAGTATTGCATCTGATCAAGGCAATAAAGAAGACACCCTTCAAGCTAAAGAAAAAATAACCGTGTTGCGCAACTGGATTGACATCAAAAGAAAAAAAAACATAAGAAACGCTACCATTTCAATTTGTATACCCCAAAGTGATTTAGGTGTTTCACTTGCTAAGGTTATATACCACGACCAAACGGCTTAGTTACCTACATACCTATCAATCACGCACAACACCTACATACCTACCATTCATGAAAAAAAATCAGAAATGCACTTCAAAGTTTTAGCAACATACCTCCTTCACTTTCGGACTTGTGTTCCTCATCATTGTATCAAAATCCTCAGCCGCCTCCTTCTCTTCCTCGTCCTTTCTTCTCACAGCTTATTAGCTTCAAGAAACATTGATGAAATGATCACCTTAAAGACTGAACTAATAAGTTATTAGTTGATGACCTTAAAGACGAAATGGCATCTTACAATCGGAATGTGAAAGCGAACAATAACGACAAATGAAGCATCCATAGAACTGCATGTCGAGTCACCCATTTCACTCTGCAACTTCAAACAAACAGGACAAATAAGCCATAGGCTCAAGCAAGTAAAGTCGTATGCTTAGATGTTGGTACTTGATGTCCATCTATGGAATATATGTATAATAATTAGTAAACCATCTTGATCATTTTCTTAAAGATGATGAACATTTTAAAAAGTCATTGTAGATGGAAATTTTACCTTTGATCTGGTTACTGTTTTCACCGAAAAATGCTTTTCCCATAACTCAATAATGCACCATGATGGCGAGTAACCTGGTCGGTGTCACCCAAATACATATAGTCCAAAAGCGGTCCTGCATATTTACGAAAAAGATAAAAGTAAATAAATGAGAAACCCTGAACAGGTTAAACCGCCCCCAAAAAAAGGGTAACGACAATGTAACAAAGCGGTCACATAGGTACCAATTAATTCAATTGTATTCTAACCGAAATAGAAACATACAATTGGTCAAATGTGGTCATTACCGATAACAACTTGCCCAATTATACTTTTGTTTTCCGCAATCGACCACACATTATAAGTTAAAGCAATAAGCAAAAGAAAAATTGAAACAACCCAAGAAACATAAAAGTAGATCCAAACCAATTTTAGGGATAAAGAATACCTCGTAGGAGTTTTTTTTCAGTTTTATGTTAGCTTTTCCCGCAGTTGCAATCACACATCAGCTACAATTTCCTAACCCTATCACCATCGATACCTCCTGCAACAGCATGGTGTATGCGCACAAACAACAACATTTTTCCCGTAGTAGCCTCATGTCTTTCTTTCTGTAAGCTCACGTTTAGGTTCCTTTTGAATAAGGTATTCCTATTAAAATAAAAGTAAGAATATGAGCAGACGATCTAAGTATGAATCAATTATAAGGACACACATTTTCATCTAACTTTGAAACTCTTAGTAGGATGCAACTTGACCTATTTTGCGTCAATGATGTGTCCTTGGAGTACAGCAAGCACATTTATATAACTGATAATTGGCATCTGTATATCAATGAAAAGAAGTATTAATATGGTTCGAAGTCGAGTAAATAACCTGAATATGACATGTTTGTTCTTTCCAATATACATATCTTACCTCATCCGCAACATATTCTCAATGCAAATCCAAGAATGCGAATGTACCAAGAATTGAGCAAACCTTGATCCGTAATACACGCACGGCCACAAATCACGTATGAGCTGCTGCCGCTTTTTCGTGGGTGTCTTTTAACACCTGTTACAACAACAAATTGTTAAGAATTAGTATAGCCTAAACTATTAGCTCTATACTGTATGCAGCATATCCATAATGCGAATATACTAATAATTAAACCTACCTTGACCCACAGAACACGCACACCCGCTATTCATGTACCGGTGTTTTGTGGGTTTTTGTTAATGCCTATTACAACAGCGATTTGTTAACAGTTAGTGTAGGTTAAGCTATTAGCCGTATACCGCAATCAGTATATCCATATACATAATAATTGATAACCTAACATACCCTGAAACGTCGAATGTAACATACCCATAAACGTAATAAATATCATAATCTTACGTATCAAAAGTTTCACATCTTGGCATTAATAGCATATGCTGAGATACATAGTAATACCCGCCATCTTAGCAGTAATAGCATATGCTGAGATACATAGTAATACCCGCCATCTTCTCAGCCGGAAGCAAATAAAAAAAGGCGTGTAAGCCCCGTGTCAATAGCCTAAAAAATATCACCAAACTACATTAATTAGTTGCATTACATAAAGACGACAACCAATACATTTTAAAGCAAAAAAGACATAATTGATCTAAAATACTTACATTTGTTTATTCACTTGCGAACCTGTAACAACTGGGCAAAATAGCTTTTCAGTGTTTTGACTAAAAACTTCACTTCATGTTTGATCTAATTCACTTTAGGCATGATTTATGCAATACAATAGCCACCTACAAATGGAGAAAACATAAAGTTGTTACTGTTAAAAAATCTTGTAACTTATGTTGAAGAAACTCAATGTAAAGTACCTTAAAAAAAGTGGGAAACAATTACTGCATCCTAAAGGAAAAAAACATATTTGCAACCCAAAAAACTTGTAGTCACGGCCTCTTTCTTAACTTCGGTCTGCCATTCATGAGATAGGCCTGCAAAAATTAGGATAAAACCCAACGAAAACCCATATCAGATAAATCAATACAAATCCATATATCATTTTTTCCTTTTCTTACTTCTGAACTTAACTTTTAAAAATCGAAAACCTATATCATTAAAAGTGACAAAACCCAATAACTCAAAAAATTTAGAAAAGATGAAGGCAAGGCTAAAAAAACAAACCGTTCATGAACAAAGGAAGATATAGTTCAAGGTACCCAGATGGAGATATTTGTTATACAACCAATGATTTGATTTTTGATATGAACTAATGAATCCGGCCACATCCTTCGATTCTTCTGTCATCCATTCACTTGGAGCTTGTCTTCCTTTGGAGCCACAGATCATCATTCCACAAACCCCCCCAAATTTTATAATAAAACCCTAATTATAACAAAACCTAAAATTGAAAGTAACGTGTATATCAAAATCAAAAAACTAAAACCGATAACTAACCTGAAACATACGATTTATTCATCCCTTTCATCTCCATCAGCAACAGTTGAGATTTGTGGAACGTTCTAGGTTTGCCTGGATCTCTGTTTCTACGTTTCTGATAATAAACGTGGGGCTGGAAAAAAACGGAGCAAATTCGCATTAACGGGCCAGAATAAAGTGGGCACATTGGGCTAATCTCGTGGGCTAGTTTTTGGCGGGAAAAATACGTGCCAAAACGGCACCGTATGTATCGGGATTTAATATAATCTTTAATAACTACTCGATACTCCTATATAAAGTAATAATTCATATATACTCGGTACGACGATACTCCTATATAAAGTCTCCAAAGTCCAAACTTAACCTATATACATTCGACAAAAAAGAAAGCTTTACTTTAAGGTTTTACCTTATTAATTAAATCTTCATGGAAGCGATTAAAAGAATGCGAAAGCGTCTCAGAGCATGCAAAAACCAGGTGAACAAACTCCCTTCATCCATCCAGGAAGTCATGTCCAATGACGACCTTTTGACCGAAATCTTAGGCTACCCACAGTAAGGGGATTCAATCCCCTTACTTTTCCCTGCCACGTCAGTTTTCTCTCTCCAGCGACCTGCAGGCGACTCAGTGCCAGTAAGGGCGACCTAGTTCATCTTTTTTTTTTTTTTTTTTTTTTTTTTTTTTTATTTTATTTTATTTTTTTTTTTACAAAAAATATCTACAGAAAAAAAAAACTCTTTTTTTTTACAAAAAATATCTACAGCCCACTTAAACAATATATATATATATATATATATATATATATATATATATATATATATATATATATATATATATATATATATATATATGAGGCGAAAAATGAACCACTTTTAGGGGGTCATTTAAGCCCGGAATTGAATTTATTTGATCAAATATTGCCCTAAATCGTTCCTTTTGTGATTTTAGGTACTTTGGGTGTGAAATCTGGAAAAGGAAGCAATTCGGACGTTTTTTGAGCATAAAAGTGAAGAAAATGCCTAAGTCTTAATTTTCCTTGCTGTGAACAGTAGTTGACGGCGTCAAGAGCAACACCCTGACGGCGTCAAGAGTAATTTCCATGATGACCCAGTACAGATTTGACGGCGTCACAAGAAAGGGCGTCAAGAGTAAAATGCATGACGGCCTGGAAATGCATAACACATGACGGCGTCAGAAGTAGATCAAGGCAGTCCGAGAAGAGTTTTGGCGGCGAGGTGACGACGTCACAAGCTTTGTCTTGACGCCGTCAGACCCTATTTCCTATATATAGTTTTCTAATTTTCACATTAAAAAATAGAGAAGTTTTGGAGAAACCCTAAGTACGAACTTGGTGCGAATTTTACAGGTTTTTCAAGGGTTCTAAGCCCTTGATACCTTTCATGTGTAATTGAGATAAGTATTCTTTTAATTCAATCAATATGTCTATGTGTTGGTTGTCTATATCTTGTTCTTGTCTTAATTCCATCATGCTAGGCTAGATCTATCTTGTGTTTGCTTGGATCTAATAAAACCTAGATGTTAATTATGTGTTGATTACTTGTTTATAATTGTTTTGGATGAATGAATTTGATGTTAGGCTTAAGAAAACTGGCAGATCTCCAAATGGTAACATTCTTGAACGTCTTAGGAAACATGAACCATGTGCACTAGGTCTTTATTGGTTGTATTTAATGCATGAGCCACTGTTTATAATCCCTATGGTTGTGCTGGGCATGGCATAGGAGGAGATAAGAGCTCATAGAATTGGGGAGTTAAGTGCGCTACCCCATGAATGGTATTAAGGAATACAATCCGTCATCCATGCAACTATAACAAGTAATTAACATGTAAAAGATGTCTAGGGAGTAGTGAAATCTAAGTAAACACATTTTCTCCACTTATTGCTCACAACCTTAGTATAATTTAGTTTACTTTCATTTCTAGTATTTTATTTTGATTGCATCTTTAGTATTGGATTAGTTGACTAGCAACTAATTCCGCCCAAATCCTTCAAACCCGAGATTTTACTTGCTTTCTAAAAAATATAAAAATACAAAAAGAATCATCTCTCACCTTTAGAACTAGTATTTAGGTTTTCTAATCCTAGCGACACTATTCCTAGCTGAACGATCAATCCCCCGGTACTTGTCACTATACTATACTACAACGATCAGGTACACTGCCTGGTGGGGGTTGTAAGCTTCTCAAGATCCCTTGAGAGGTAAAGCCTGGTGCGATTCCCACGTATCAAGTTTTTGGCGCCGTTGCCGGGGAATAGTTATTGTCTAGGTTAGAATCTCTTTTTATTAGGTCTACTTGCTAGATTCCTTTCTAGTAGGATTTTATTTTTATTTTTTATGTTTTCTTTAGTCTATCTTTTTCTTTGTGTGTTTGTTCGTAATTTTCATTGACTATTCCGTTCACCATTATGGAGAATGCGAATCCACCATACTACCGACCACAAAATTCACCCACTTCTAATGACATCTTGATGTTTAAACAACATGAAGATGAACCTATCTATGATGCACGGACTCGTTTTAAATATTTACTCCGAAAAGTCCCTCATCATAATTTTGATCTGTGGTCCCAAATTGAAATATTTTACCATCGTGTCGACCACTATACCAAAATGGACATTGACCATACCGCAGATGAGGACCTTTGGGGATTAAGTGCTGATGAAGCATGGGAAGCCATAGAGAATTGTGCCAAACTTGCCAAAAAAATGGACAACCCAACAAACATTGTTACGGATCAATTGATAGCAAGTTTAAGGGAACAAGCAAGAAGATTGTTTGGGAATAAACCTATAGATGAGATAACTGGGCACACGGGGTGGTTTGATTTCACCACAATACAAGCTAAGCACATTGGTAATCCTGATAAGATGGAGGATAGAGTTGAAAATTTAAACCCACCAAGTACCCCACAAGTCCTACCATCATTTGAGGCATATACACCGCCCGTGACTTAATCGGATGAAGTAGAAAAGACTTTAGGAATCCCAATTGAGGTAGAACCTTTGAACCAAACACAACTAGAGGATATAGGTTTGAATACTTATAATGATAATCTTACTCTTAGTTCTAGGGAAGTTCCTAGTTTTGATGAACCAGAGCCTCAACCGAAACCGTTACCTAATCTTCCATCCTTGGATGAAAATTTAGGAATTGAAATAGGTTTCGATCCACCCATCAAACCATATAGTTCGGGTAGTCTTAGGACAAAGGTAGTAGACTCTAAGCCTTGTAGAGAGGAAGCTGACACAGGAGTGGAAAATGACCTTACATGCTTACATCACCCATTTATGATTAATCACAAGAAACATTATGGGTTTAAACCGGGTTTATTAGGTCAAGATGGATCCCCAACTAATAATCTCTTGAAGTTTATTGAAAATGATCCCTTTCTAGGAGAAAATCTTAATCCACCCATTGACCCAATTGAATTAGGTAAGGTTATGATGATAGGATCACACCCCTTTGAGCATATAATTCATCCACCACTCTTTCCTCACGTGGCATATTTTCACCCTAAGGGTGTGTATCGCTACTTCCACCCGCACTTAATCCTAAGTGTAGGGAAAACCTCCCCTATTTCCGTTAAATAAGGGTAGAGTCAGGCTCGTGACTCGAACAAAAACAAGCGCTTATTGGGAGGCAACCCAAGCTTTATTTATTTGTTTGTTTGTTTTTTTGTTTGTTTGTTTGTTTGTTTGATTTTATTTGCTTTCGTATGCATGCTTTATTTTTATTGTTGGTAGATCATGTTTCTAAATTAAATAGTGAAAATACTTTACTTTGTTGTTTTGGCTTAGTCTTAACTCCACCAAAAAGTATTTTTGCAAAAGATAAGTGTAAGGGGAAACCCCAAATATGTTTTTAAGAAACAAACCAATCATGATTCTCCACAATATTAAATGAACATGTGTATTCGTATTCGTTAGAGTCAAATGCTTGTATTGAGTCATAATGAAGTTTTGCAGGATTTTCCAGGAAGTAGGACCAAGTTTTTCCAGAAATTTTCCGGAAACTTAACATAAGAATTTCTGCAGGTCACTTCTGACGGCGTCAAGAGTTAACTCTTGACGGCGTCACGTGTAAAAATCTGGAAATTTTACCGGTTTTGTTTTTCTAACGGAGTCTTATGGTTTTTGTGAATTATTAAGTTTTATAATCTCCAGGAGATCTGCAAACTTCATTCCACAAGCATTATATCTTATCTTGTTTTCTAGGATTTAGTAACTTATATAGGATGCCGCCGATTTTACGCGAGGTTGTTTTGTCTATTTTTTTTCCAGGATTTACAGGTTATGTTTGACAAGAAGATGATTTACATTCTGGAAGGGAAGCTTTGATTGTTCATTTTCTTGGAGGAAGATTTAACCTGGCCACCTTATTATCCATACCGAGCGAATCAGGGGAGTATTTGATTTCATTCTTTTTACTTTTTAACTTTTACATTCTTTACTTGAACATTGGGGACAATGTTCATCCTAAGTGTAAGGGGAGGGTAAAAAGATGATACCTTACATATGCACTTTCGCTTGAGTTTGTTTTGTTTAATAGTAGATGTGTAATAAAACTATGAGAAATACTTGTTAGTGCAATTTTAGCGCCAAATTTAATTTTTTTTACAACATTTAGGAGTGAAACTTTAGCTATAGCAAGCGTCTCATGGATAGGAGATTGTATGACTAGCACATAACCGTATATTCAGAAAATTTTCCACCCAAATATGTGAGGTTCGCCTTTAGATTTGATAGGAAAAGCATTCATTATTAGTGCTTATGAATGTACCGGTAGCATTTAGATTCTAAAACTTGCGTTAGTGATGCATCCCGAGACCGCTAGTGAGACTACATTCGTGTAGTAGGATTTACTACATGATAAGAGGCATTAGGATCACCCTTGTGTTAAATCCGTATTATAATTACTTGACCATTTAAGTCATATTACTTGGCTAGTTAAGTCAACTAATTTTCCCACACCCTTAGCGTTGTACTCATTTTTAGTACACGAAACCCCTAGTACACCCCTCCGAGCCTATCTTTTCGTTTCTAACTTTAAGCATCTTACTTAAAGGAAGAATTTGTTACACCCCACTTAAATGTACACCCAAATCGCCTTAGCCTTCCGTGTATGCGCTCATTTTTAGTGCATTATTTTTATTTGTTAAACCCTAAGTTAACTATCTAATTGATTACATGGTTGCTAAGTCGAGTCATATCCTTTTACATATTGTTTTGGGACGATTGGGACTCATGGGTAAAATACTTATTTTATGGAATAATGGGGAAGAACATCATATCATTACCCCCATATGTACGTTAATCTTAAAAGTGCTCCAAGTGTTTTGATTTTCTTAATTCGAGTCATTAGATTAGTTTAATGTAAAGATTCAAGTGTAAGGGGAATATTCATTCCCTATGATGTATTATTTTGGATGGTAGGGTAAGAGTGTATGCAAAAAAAAAAAAAAAAAAAAAAAAAAAAAAAAAATAGAAAAAGGAAAAAGAGAAAAAACATACGGACTACCATCCCGTTTCATTCTATGTTTATTTTATGTTTTTGTTATTTTTCATTTATTAGCTTAAGTCGAGTCTAGTCTTGGCTTAGCAACGCCATATTGTACATGTAATTAACCAAGATTGTTAACTCGCCACCAGTAAAACTTCTTTTATCCAACAAAACCGTGTATTTCATATCCCTACACCTAACGTTACAACCCTTTAAAAGACCTCTTTGATAGTTTATCCTAGGTGCTTACGCCATGTGGTGGAGGTTTGATCCTTTCCCAAGCCTATGGTAATCTATTTTGCTATGACAGGTAGTGAGAGATATCTTCCGTTTCCATATTGTAATCTAACTTTATTACACCCGAGAGATGTGAGTATCTAAACACTATTTGTGAGGTGCTAGTATATGACCTCCGTGCTTATCTATTGGTCTTTAGTGGAACGATTATTTGTTGTAATTACTTTTATATTAGTGTTAAATGACCCCTAACTTGTCTTTTGAGTAGAATAAAAGCGCATTTGCTTGAGGACAAGCAAATCTCAAGTGTAAGGGTATATGATGAGGCGAAAAATAAACCACTTTTAGGGGGTCATTTAAGCCCGGAATTGAATTTATTTGATCAAATATTGCCCTAAATCGTTCCTTTTGTGATTTTAGGTACTTTGGGAGTGAAATCTGGAAAAGGAAGCAATTCGGACGTTTTTGGAGAATAAAAGTGAAGAAAACGCCAAAGTCTTAATTTTCCTTGCTGTGAACAGTAGTTGACGGCGTCAAGAGCAACACCCTGACGGCGTCAAGAGTAATTTCCATGACGACCCAATACAGATTTGACGGCGTCACAAGAAAGGGCGTCAAGAGTAAAATGCATGACGGCCTGGAAATGCATAACACATGACGGCATCAGAAGTAGATCAAGGCAGTCCGAGAAGAGTTTTGGCGGCGAGGTGACGGCGTCACAAGCTTTGTCTTGACGCCGTCAGACCCTATTTCCTATATATAGTTTTCTAATTTTCACATTAAAAAAGAGAGAAGTTTTGGAGAAACCCTAAGTACGAACTTGGTGCGAATTTTACAGGTTTTTCAAGGGTTCTAAGCCCTTGATACCTTTCATGTGTAATTGAGATAAGTATTCTTTTAATTCAATCAATATGTCTATGTGTTGGTTGTCTATATCTTGTTCTTGTCTTAATTTCATCATGCTAGGCTAGATCTATATTGTGTTTGCTTGGATCTAATGAAACCTATATGTTAATTATGTGTTGATTACTTGTTTATAATTGTTTTGGATGAATGAATTTGATGTTAGGCTTAAGAAAATTGGCAGATCTCCAAATGGTAACATGCTTGAACGTCTTAGGAAACATGAACCATGTGCACTAGGTCTTTATTGGTTGTATTTAATGCATGAGCCACTGTTTATAATCCCTATGGTTGTGCTGGGCATGGCATAGGAGGAGATAAGAGCTCATAGAATTGGGGAGTTAAGTGCGCTACCCCATGAATGGTATTAAGGAATACAATCCGTCATCCATGCAACTATAACAAGTAATTAACATGTAAAAGATGTCTAGGGAGTAGTGAAATCTAAGTAAACACATTTTCTCCACTTATTGCTCACAACCTTAGTATAATTTAGTTTACTTTCATTTCTAGTATTTTATTTTGATTGCATCTTTAGTATTGGATTAGTTGACTAGCAACTAATTCCGCCCAAATCCTTCAAACCCGAGATTTTACTTGCTTTCTAAAAAATATAAAAATACAAAAAGAATCATCTCTCACCTTTAGAACTAGTATTTAGGTTTTCTAATCCTAGCGACACTATTCCTAGCTGAACGATCAATCCCCCGGTACTTGTCACTATACTATACTACAACGATCAGGTACACTGCCTGGTGGGGGTTGTAAGCTTCTCAAGATCCCTTGAGAGGTAAAGCCTAGTGCGATTCCCACGTATCAATATATATATATATATATATATATATATATATATATATATATATATATATATATATATATATATATATATATATATTACTTCATCTTCCTCTTCGTCACCACAGACACTAAACACACACACTCTCCCAAACGTGACTTTGTGGAAAGTTGGATCAAAAAGTAAAAAAGAGAAAACAAAACACTCGATCGTGATCTCGACCTAGTTGCTTTTTTTTCCTTGCTCGACCGACTCTCCGAAGCAAAGGGACCGATTGAGGATCGATCGAATAAGTCGATCCCTTGCTCTTCTGTGGGCAGCCTTAGTCAAGTTACCTGTAACCTCACTTCTTGTGTTTAAATTTGTATCCAAACACTGGTTATCTTTAATCACAGACACTAATTTCACTCGGCGCCGGAGCCAATTTAAAATGGATCCTCCTTTGGGTCTCTTCCTCAAGCAAAATAATGGATATGATTTAGTGTCATTGGATTTGGGCATCAAATTTTCGAACAACTTCGTGCTTGGATCTATAATTGAGCAGTCATGCAATGGGTTGCTTCTTTGTCGTATCTTGCCTAATAAGTTGTATGTATAGAATCCAACTACTAATATGTTTAAAATGCTTCCAGAACACATTGGTGTTAAACATTATCCCTCTAATATTGGAGGTACAAGACTCACTTTTGATCCTACCAAGTCTCCTCACTACAAAGTCATGCATGTTGGTCTTATAAACGAGGCCATTCAAATACTAATATACTCTTCAGAAACATGCAATTGGAGTGATCATGGTGATCGATTCCCCACTGGTAGTTTTGAATTTTTTAAAGATGGAATATATTGGAATGGGTCCATTAATTGGCTAATAAACAAATTGCTTGGGCCTCGGCTTTTGCATTCCAAGTTAGATATTACACATCACTAGACGAATACCCGTGCATAGCAACGGGGTTTTATTACGACAGATCATTTAGTGATAAAAGAAAGTTTATGGGTTATAAATGAAAAATAATAAAAGTTAAGGGTGGCAAATCTTGCCCAATTTGTAATTTTTGGGCGATTTTTGACATTTTTTAAAAGTTTGGGGCGTTTTTTGCCCCCTTGCATTTATTTGATGGGCTCTTACAGCAAAAAGATAAAAAACAATTTGGTTTATGGGCTTTTGAATCACACAATTCAACTTTCAAGCAATTACTCTCATTTTTTTTCCGACCAATTCACTTGTCACTGGTAACTATAAAACATTCCAACTATTTTAATTTTAATTTATCTCATTTATTAACTATTTTATGCATAATTATTTAATACTCTAATTAATTGATAGATATATTTAATTAGTTGCATTTTTATTCATTTAATACTCTATTTTGTTTTTTTAAGAAAAAATAATTAAATATAGTTAAGACTTAGATGCTTGATCTTTTTTTACAAGATGAATTAAAGGGGTTTTTAGGACTGTTCCGAATGTTTTTAATAGTTGAATTATAATTTGCTCGTTTTAGCCCGTGCCCGTTTAGCCCGATTTATAATTTGTCCGTTTAGCCCGTGCCCGCGCCCGCCCGTTTTGCCACATCTAATAAAAGTTTGAAGATTTAGGGATTAAATGTGTTGACTTATTGACTTATTGACTTTGATACTTAAGCTCATGTCAACATAATGTTTTGAAACCCGGTTGAACCGTTCCGGTCGAAAAATGGGTCGATTTAAACTGAGTCATGCTTTTAATAACTGAACCCGTCGTGTCCAGTTTTCAAAACTATATGTTTTTTCCAGTTGAACCCGTTGGTCCGGTCCAGTTTTCAAAACTATATGCAACATCAACTTGTTAGCTTGTATAAAGTTTTGTGTGTTTTATTAATTTGTATAATGTGTATAATAACATATACTTTTCATTTTAGGGTGTTTTAAAAATAACATTAATTAGTGTGTTTAATTATTTTATATTTTATATTATGTTGTAGCTTGTTTAAATTGTATATTGTGAAAATTTTATTGTACTTTTTATAGTAAGGGGTGTTTTAATTGATTGTTTTTAATTTGATATAGATGCTTTTAATTGGTTGTACCATATGAATAAATTATTGTAATTTTAAGTTATGGGGTGTTTTAATAAGAGCATTAATTACACAATTCATTTTCTCTCACCCTTGTAGTATAGAAGGGCAAAATGGGGATTGACTGAAAATTCAGTTTTCCACTTTTCCCCTTTGACTAAATCTACATTATAAGTAGTTAAGATCCGGTTTTAACAACCATTGAAAACCTTGGAATCATGGATGTGGAGTATTTTTTTGATTGCAATTTGTTCGAGTCTCGTGGTTATTTACTTTTTGTTGGTAGGGATTGTTCTAGTTACCGTAAGTTGGTGAATGTTTACGAGATGGGGAATGGGTCTTCTGGGTGGTCGCGTAGGTATGTTGTCGATGTTGATGACATTGCGATATTTCCCAGATCATTGATGGATCATAGACTTGGGGTCCGTAAAACTGTTTGGTGGATTGTTCTAGGAGAAAAAGAAGAGGACTCGTATATGGTAATTAGATTTGACCAAAGGGTTGTGAAATACAAGATGGTGTTAAAGAGTATTCGCGTGCTTCGTTATTTGAAACCATGCTCTCCTCCTGCTCTGTTCATTGCCTCTTATGCTCACGTGTGATTATCTAAATATATCAAATTTGAGGCTTGATTTTGCGCAGTATCTTATTTTTATGCTTAAATAACTTTTGGATGACATTGTTGATTTGTTATAAACTTTAAACTTGCATCTTTTTACCGTTGATGCTACAAGCTTTGTTAATTACCATGTTCATGGATCGACAACGATGCCTATTTTGAGGAATAGATTGAGGTACATGAGTACATCATTATTTATTTATTTTTTATTTTTTGGTTGGTTTACATTCAATTTGTAATCGCGTTTAATACTTTTTTAGATCATCTACACGCGTTTTGGTTGATAACATTATTATTATTCTTTCATCATTCTCTTTTGGTTGATAAATTAGGCTAAACACAGTAACGAAGGTCAATCCATTCTATTTTCTCTGCCGCGTCAGCTTTCTTTCTCTGGCGACTTACAAGCGATTGAGTGCCATAGTATAGTAAGGCGACCTACATTTTTTTTAATATTAAAAAAAAAAAAAAAAAAAAAAAAAACCATTTTTAACACAAACCTAAATTTCATTAATAATTAAAACCTTACATAATAATTCAAATAAAATTAAAATAGTACAATATTTATTAAAAACTTAAACTAAAAATCTAGGTTGTGGCGTGCCTTGATTGAATCCTTGATTTCCTGCATTTTTTGTCGTTGTAGTGCGGGCAAAGATGGGTCAATTTGTGTGAGATAAAATATGATGTCTTTTTCCCGTTTATTTTCCCGCTCAAATTCAAGTTTTTGTTGTTCTAGTGTAAATCTTCGTTCCTCTATTCCCGCTGCTTTCTGATCTCTTTTTGCTTGCATCTCCAACTCATATTTCTTTTGCTCCAACTCTTGTTTCTTCAACTCGTAGTTTAAAAGATTATTATTATTATTATTATTATTATTATTATTATTATTATTATTATTATTATTATTATAAGTAAGTTTAAAAGATTTTATTATTATTATTATTATTATTATTATTATTATTATTTAAAATTTTTGAAAACCATTGCCCAACGGTAAAGTTTATTTGTTTATTTATTTTGCAAACTGTTGCCTAACGGTTGGATTTTGGTACTTTCTCCCATGAAACAAAACAAATATACACAAACTTCAATCGATCGCTTGCATGACCCTTATCAAAAAAAAAAAAAAAAAAAAAAAAAAAAAAAAAAAAAAACCGACCAATCGATCGAATCTCCACACTAAGGACGATCGATCGCGATCGATCAATCGATCGAATTACTACGAGTAGCATTATATACTCCTGTTACTATAATTTTTGTTTAAATGCTAGTTTTTCTCGAGTGAAAAAAATAAAATAAAAAAAATCTCATGGTAGTACAAGCTTGTCGTTTACAGTATATATATATAGTGTAGCGTTCAATGCATAACCAATATTTTGTACAGAACTTTACAGAACCATATAAATCAATCTAGGCCATTAGATTAGTTTGATCAAAGGCTAAGATTAAAAGTGTCAAAATTACAATTAAGCAAAAGATAAAAGTCTTTTTTTCAATTAAATAAAAGATGACACATTAATTGGTTAAAGCTGAAAGGGTATTATAGGAATTTCAATTTAATAAATTTCAAAACGGTTTCTAAATAAAAGGGAATTATCAGATCTATTTTATCACTTTTACATCTCTCATCTATCAATCAACATAACCTAATCTCTCTCCCTCAGCCGACACTCACTATGATCCAAACCAAACCAATTTTTTTTTTTTTATTCCATCATCAACAACGAATGGTTATTAAACCCGTGAGCGGCGAAGAAAACAAATCCCGGTTGTGAACAAGGCTGCTACAGTCATTGTCTCGCCTGAAAAGGCAGTTGCCGCCGCTTGTGTTGCCGGAAAAGTTGTTGCCGCTGCTGGTTTGGTTTTCGGATAAGAGATGGGTCGATCCGAAAAGTGCAAGTATCTTTTTTTAAGTCACTATAATGGATCATCAATTTTTGAGTGGGTTTAATGGAAATAAGGATCTGGCAAGTCATCTGTTGAGGACCCGTGGTCTAACAATGTACAGTCGCATCAGGTATCACATCTTGTTTTTATGTTATTTTATTGTTTTTTTCCTTAGTGGGTCGCTATTAACTACGTAGTTGTTTACGAATTTAGTATTGGTCATATGTTACTACCGGATTCTTATTAGAAATCTATATAAAAATTGAATTGCATTAGTGCACTTTTATTATACTCTATTATAAGATTCTTTGATTTTGAAATTGCTTTTATAATCGTCTTTGGTCAATAACCTTTTATTAACTTGTTTTGTTTTGTCACTAGCAGTTGTAATGGTAAAACTACATAATGGAAAACACAAACTCATCATTAGTTTTTTTTTAAACACTCCTGCTCAATTGCAATAGTTAAAGCTTATATCAGATTGTGTGAACTATCCTGGAATTTAAGTATGAAGTTTATGTGTTAGTGCAAACATACATGTTTTTTGAAGGCATGCACTTTATGTCCGAATGAATTTGATATAGATGAATATTGTGCATATTTGTTATGCTAGTTGTTTTGAATATTGTGCATATGTGTTATGTTAGTGGATTATGCTAGTTGTCCTTAAATTTAAGTATGAAGTTTATGTGGTTAGTGCAAACATACATATTTTTGGAAGGCGTGCACCTATGTTCGCATTCATTTGATATAGATAAACATTGTGCATATGTGTTATGCTAGTTGTTTTGATTTCAAAATTGGTTTACTCATTTTTTTTGTGGTCTAATTATATTTGATCATGTTTGTAACACGACTTATGAAGATTATGATGACATTCAAGACCTATGAGATTATGATGGCATTCAGGACTTATGAATCCACACATGCATACAAGGAGATAATTTACGGAAGAAATACGATTATTGCATATGTGTTTTTTTACTTGTAATCAAATGAAATGTATAGCTTAAAGTATAGGATTTTTGAATTATTGAGGTTTTATTTTGTGATCTTTGTTTGAATCTTTAAAAAGTATAAATGCAATGTCCACGTTAACAAGAAATGTTTTATTTTGTGATTTTGACAGAATATTATTAGTTATAGCAAAGCAGGTTAAATAATTTTACACTAAAAACACATATTTTATTAAAAAAAAAAAAAAAAAAAAAACATATATGCACTTGAGATTTTTTTGAAAACATGCATGCTGCAAATAAATAAATAAAAAAAAAAAAAAAAAAAAAAAAAACATTAATTCCGAAAATAAATGGTTAAAAAAACGTTTTTAATTAAAAAAAACTTAAAAAAATAGGTAAATATATTTTTTTTACTATTGTACCCTTTACATTTAAATAAAAATATTTAATACTACTAAATTCTTATTGGTCCAAAGTGGTTTTGTAAAGTTCTGTACAAAATAATGGTTTTGCATTGAACATGACCTTATATATATATATATATATATATATATATATATATATATATATATATATAGGGGAGCTTTATTTTCAGAACCTTGTTAAGTGCGGGAACTGCGAGAACTCCAATTTTGCATTAGAAAACATGTATGTTCACATAAAACATGTATGTTTTCTTACATACACCTTAATACACATGCCTGCGTATTAGGGTGTATGTAAGAAAACATACATGTTTTATATGAACATGCATGTTTTCTAATGCATAATTGGAGTTCTCGCAGTTCCGCACTTAACAGGGTTCTAAAAATAAAATCATTTTGCATTGATGTGTTGCACTTAACAGGTTTTTATATGAACATGTATGTTATGCATGTATGTGTATTAAGGTGTATGTAAGAAAACATACATGTTTTATATGAACATGCATGTTTTCTAATGCAAAATTAGAGTTCTCGCACTTAACAGGGTTCTGAAAATAAAGATACACTATATATATATATATATATATATATATATATATATATATATATATATATATATATATATATATATATATATATCAATCGCAAGGGCCCAAAGTGTGATCATGTAAGAAAGTTAAAAAAAAGGTTTTCATAAAAAAACTTAATATGTAGATAAATTGTTTAGTTGTATATTTTTGAAATTTTTAACAAATAAACTTATGTTGTATCAAAGGTATCTCATGTTGACATAACGTGTAAAAAGTTTTCTATTTAAATGGCCACAGATTCAAGTCATGTGATATAAATTTATGTCTAGATATTGTGAGATAGTCATTTGTCATTTTCTTTTTCTAAAAAAGTGAGAAGTTCATTTTATAAAATTTTAACTACAATTTTCAAAAGACATTCATACTACTTTAGAGAAAAGTTCTTTATAACCCAAAATTCTTTCTAGACTCAAATAACTAATCACAATCCTCCATTTTTCTTTATCAAAATCAAAATACCTATTAATCTTTTTTAAAAAAATAAATATATCTCACAAACCGTTAATTGTTAAGCGAAAGAATCAAACTATCACGAAGAGAATTAAACTATCTTTCTATAGATATGATGGACACTTTTATATACTTTTGATGAATATTTTTTTCAAACTTTTTGTGTGAGTCATGAAATTTAAATCTAAAAAATCATATATGATTTGTTATTATAAATTCACATGTGATTTTAAGAAATCCCATGTGATGTGTGAAACCACACGTTATTATGCTACATGTGATTTATGAAATCACATGTGAAGTGTGATCGTGTGTTACAAGAACCAAGAACACATGTTGTTGGTTGGTTTACGTATCCTAACGTGTCTCATTGGACATGTAGTGTGTGCATTCGTTAGAGGTGATAATTTAATCACTAACGGTTTCAAGAATCAAGATCAAGAACATGTCAATTTATTTATGTAATTAATTGACAAAGGTTAGTAAATATATGTGTTTTATTTAGTGGCGGAGCCACAGAATCTAATTATGGGGGGCGGTCAACAATGAGAAAAAGGCGAGTATAGCTAGGCTATTTTTCGTGTAACTCAAAACAAGTTGGGTCGAGTTTAGTTAAGCGCAAATCACTCGAATTCAAGTCAATCACACTAGTAAGAGATGTCGATCTATACAATAAAACCTAGTTAACGTAGGTTATTTTGACGGTTTAACACAAAAAAAAATCGTGTTTAGCTAGAATTATATTTGAGAGTGTGTTTATACGACAAACCAAACATTGCTCAAATGCTTTTATTGCACTTGCAATCAAATATGTCATAAAACAAGTTGATAATATCAACACGTTAACTGAAAATTTTGAAGAAAAACACTAAATATAAATTTGAAAGCATGTTAAATCATGTATAGGGACGTTAATTATTTTGCCAATGGAAATAATGGTGGACTTTCAAACACATACAAGTTAAAACGAGAAGAATAAGTACTCGTAACTTCCTTTTTCTTTTTATTTTCTCTTTTTATTATTTTTTTTTTGAAAACATAAAAGTTGGTTTCCTTACCTACAGACTTTCCAACTAGTCTTTTTCTTCCTTTTACATTTATAGAAAACTAACAATACCAGAGGATAAGAAAAAACCATTATTAAGTCCATTAAATTACGAAATTCAGTTTTAAAGCACTTGATCTTGGTAGTCATCACTCATTGACAAGGGCACTACGAATTCTGAGCTGAGGGCACTAACCATTTTTTCACTAATTTTATCTTTTTTTCACTAATTTTATCTTTTTTTCCTACTAATTCTGAGCTGAGGGCACTTATTGTTAATCTAATAACACTAAACTAGATCCATCCGTTGCATACTCGTTGTAAATGGTTTAGAGTACTAGTTATTTAAATTCCTACATTTAGTTTATCTGAGATATATGATCTAATTATATCTGATATGTATCTGCTATATGATAGGCTAGAGAACAGTGTATGTCCAATTCACGTTGTGTTTTCTTAAACTGTTTTAGGAGTCAATCGTTTTACCTGCGTTCCCGAGTTTTATTTTTGAAAAAAGAGAAAAGAAGTGAGAAGAAAACAAAATAAATTGTGTTCCTGAGTTTTTTTTTATGAGAGAAGATAATAGAAGAGGAGAGTAATTTTGGCTAAACTTCACTTCAAAACTTTCTTCCCAAAAGTTGGATTATTTGGAAAGAAGTTATATTAGGAAGCTTTAAATGAATAAAATTACTTAAATAACCTAATATAAAACATAACTATTATATGTAACCAATTGTATAATTGTAAAATCATATGTTTTCTCTTTTTTCTCTCACATAACTTAGGAACATGATATAAAATATTTATTTTCATTCATCTCATTTTTTTTTCTGCTCATTTTTAACCCTTCTATTCTCTTCTTTCATTTAAAAAACTTGAGAATAGAAGTGGTGTTTAGCTTCATATTTATATAAGTCAACTAACTTTAATATTTATAACTTAGGTCGTCTACTGTAGTGAATATTTTTAAAGGTTTATAGTTTTGTCACAACGTTAATTTATAAACCTATCCACACTATAGATAAACATTTTCAACTTCTTATAAACATCTCACGTAATTAAATGTATTAAATTTTGAAAAAGATTTCTATATTCTAGACATCTACATGTTACACAAGCTTGAAATTGATATTTAATATGGTTTACAAGTTTTTAAACTTCTTCATCATTTTATAAACTTTTTTATAAACTATGATAGTAGATGTCCTTATGATGGCCCTCATTTCATCTATTTACTAGTCAACGATGTGATTGTCATAAGTTTAAATAGTTAACAACTTAACATCCATTTACATAAAGAGTTGAGTTATTCTACAAACCAAACATTCGTCACATACCAAGGGACTCATCCCCACCATCCATCTAAAAAGGAAATCAATGGTTGAGATTAAAAGCATTTTATTATTTCACCCATTTTTTATAATTTAAATATCTCTTAAACCGTTAATCGTTAAGCGAAAATAATTACACCATCGCGACGGACATTTAATTATCTTTCTATAGACGGGCACTTTGATATACTTTCGAAAAAAAAATCGTTTTTTTCACGTTTTTTTTTTCGTTGCCGGAAAAAAAATCATATATGATATTGCATATCATATATGATATGTAATATCATATATGATATTACATATAATATCATATATGATATTATATGTAAAATCATACTCCCTCCGTCCCATAAAAACTGTCCAGTTTGACTTTTCAGAGTCAAACTGGTTTAACTTTGACCTTAAATATTTTTTATGTGTTATATAATACTTGATGAAAAATTATACCAATGAAAAACACACTTAAAACTCAATTCATTCATATATTTTTTATCAAGTATTATCTAATACACACAAAAATAGATAAGGTCAAAGTTGAACCAGTTTGACTTTGAAAAGTCAAACTGAACAGTTTTTATGGGACGGAGGTAGTATATGATATTGCATATCATATATGATATGCAATATCATATATGATATTACATATAATATCATATATGATATTACATATGATATTATATGTAATATCATATATGATTTTTTCGGCCACGAAAAAAAAAAGTGAAGAAAACGAAAAAAAAAAAATGTCGAAAATATATCAATTAGCCTATCTATAGAAAGATAATTAAATGCTCGTCGTAACGGTATATTTTTTTTTGCTTAACGATTAACGGTTTGAAAGATATTAATATTTGAAAAAAAAAAAAAGATGAAAGTGGGTTTTTTAAATTATTGGGATTAATCTCATCCATTAGATCAAATAAAGATGGAGAGAAGATGGAGGGTGGAGATTAGTCCCGTAGTATGTAACTCTTTACATAAACCACTGTAATTGATGCTCTACTTTCATCAATTTACCGTCAATGTAGGCCTCTTTTGACACTTCAAAATAAGAAGTTAATATCAAAATATTTTGTACATTATTAAAATGAATACACGTATACGTATCTCATAATAAAAATAACGAAATTTTGATAGCTGCTAAATTTTAAATACGTATCTCATTAAATATTTAACGGATTGGCTTGGATATGTACTCCACTTTTATTTACACATTATCTCATTTAATCGTAATCAACCCATGTTTACATGACGGTAAATCATTATATTTTTATCTCCATCCCAATTAAAATACCATAGGGTTTTAGCATTGCCAAGGAAAAGATGGCTAACCAGGTTGAATCAGTCATCAAAAACCTGATCACAGATACTGGAGAAAATGAGCTTCCTTCATCCGTACATGCAGTTGTGTCCAACGACGACCTTCTACTTGAAATATTACACCGATCATCTCTAAAATCATTCCATGTACTCAAATCCGTATCCAGACGTTGGTTATCACTTATAATATCCTCTGATCACTCTATGCGATGGAGCAAAATCCTTGCCTTTAAACCTCCTTCAGCTCTCTTTCTCAAGGGATCTAATATGCTTTTATTCCTTAGATATGATTCTGTGTCGTTGGATATCCAAGTTCCTGTCAGGAAATCTTTGTTATGCAAAACCTTCGGCCGCGAAGCTAGTAATTATTTATTTATTCACTCATGCAATGGTTTGCTTTTATGCTGTGACAGGTTTCATAACCCTTATGTTTTCAATCCAACTATGAATCTGTTAAGGATGCTTCCACAACGCCATGTATTGAACAAGGATCGAGTTCCTTGCTGGATATTGGCTTTCGATCCTACAAAATCACCTCACTACAAAGTCCTTTGTGTTGAAGAAATATATGATGCTGGATTTGATTTTTCCATTCAAATACAAACTTACTCTTCAGAAACATGCAATTGGAGTGTTTGCGGTGATCGATTTCCCCACAAAAGTTTTGAAAATTTTAAGGATGGGATATATTGGAATGGTGCCATTCATTGGTTAAATGATTTGAATAAACAACCTTTTCATTACAAGTTAGATATCGTCAACCATCCTGTTTTAACAACTATAGAAACCCCTAGAACCTTGAATGGGCAAGTGCATTGTGATTACAAATTGTTTGAATCTTGTGGTTGTTTGCTTATTGTTTGTAGGGACTCTATTGATTCCTCAGAATTAGAGGTTTATGAGATGAGGAGTGATGGGTATTGCAAATGGTCGGAGAAGTACTTTAATGTCAAATTTGGTAATAGGCATCTTTCTCAAAACTGGAGGATCAGTTCTAGTGTTTGGTGTATTGTTTTGGGAGAAAAAGAAGATGATTCGTTTATGGTTATTGAATTAGATAATAAGCTTTTTCAATACAAATTCATGCAAAAGACTCTTCGTAGGCTATGTGATTTGACTAATTTTGAACCTATTATTGGCGTTCATCCGTTCAATACATCATTTGCTAGTGTGTGATTCTGATATATGGCTTCAGGTACGATTTTTCATTTCATATGTTTAACTGTTACTAAATCAATTGTGTGCTCAACTAGAAGATATATTACATTCAAATTCCGATTTCATTTAGTTTTAAATTCCAAAGGCTGCTTGAGGTTTTATGTAGTCTGCTTGACGTTTCTATATGATCTATTTTACGGTCGAGGGGGGTTTTGGGGTTTTATTGTCTTCTTATTAGGAGTTGATTGACAGGTGTTGTTTGGCGAGGGTGGTATACTTTCAATCTAGTTTGGTGGGATTTATGTTAAGAAAAATGAAAGGTGTACTCAAAAAGTGTGCCTAAAAGCATGTGAAAAAGCAAGATTGTAAAATTTGTGACATCTAAAGGTTCAGATGAAAAAGAGAAAACTGGTTATTATTAAAAGTGTTAGTTATCAAGTGAATTATGCATATGTGAATTATAAGTACTACGTATAAAATTGTGGACAAGTTTTAAGTATGTCTATGATTACTCTTACATTGATAAATCAATGTGCTCTCGGCTCTCCAGATATATACAATGTGAATATCTTAGTATTAAAAGAACTTTTATGAAAGCTTAAATACCGTATCAAATTGAAGTTTTTAAAGTTTCATTACAGTTAATGTTTCATTTAGCAATGTTCATTATAAACGTATATTAAAGTTATGAACTCACGGGCGGAGTTACTAAGCTTATTCATTAGCATGAATTTCAGGTTCAAACACAAGGTACATGCTATAGAAGAAAAGATCGAGACTTGAAGTGTTATTCATAGAATTTTGAAACTCATTAGTAGGTGAAGATGATTATGATTACAAAAAACGTTTATGAAAAGTTCTGTTATGTTTGACTCGTAAAGGTGATTTTTTTTCTTTTTTTCTCATTTTGGTTTATCTACATTAATTTGATAACTAATATTTGGTTTTGGTTGTGTGTTAAATTTTTCTTAGTTGCTGAACATATTCTTAAAATCCTGGTAGCTTGGTTGATGAACACATCCTTATAATTCCATGAATAAAACAACTTAAACTGAACGCTACTAAAACAGCTATTGCTACTGTTGCTTGTTTGGCTACTAAAACAATTAAGAATTAATTTTAAAATCAATTTAATAAAATTCTTGCTGAACATATTGGTAAGTAAGAAACTGTAATTAGTAAACTATTTTGTTTAGAGTAAATCAATTAATTGATTGATATTTTTATTGATTGCGTTAGTATAGTACATAGCAAAGTCCTCATCAACAATTAATTGCATTTCTGATTTGTGAGTAGTTTCATCCTTCACAGTCCTATATGGCTTTAGCTCATTTCATACTACCAAACCTGAAATGGCCACCCAAGCTAACCCAGTTATAGTTTTTTTTTTTTTTTTTTTTTTAAGTGAATGGTGAAATATATTAGCTCTTCAAACGAATAAACATGATACTGCAAATCATGAGATGAATATGACAGATCCATATCTAACTCAAAGATTGCAATTGTCTTACAGCATATTCAAACACAGAACAAAAATGCTAAATCACAAAGACACCATTCACCTAAGAGGACTACATTTCCTTTACAATGTATGTCTAACCTCCTCACATACAATAAAGTGGCCATCACACAAAGAAAGGCATCATCTCTCCAAGATAAACCAACCACCCTCCTGAAGACAATGACACCCTAGAATAATTCATTTCCTATACTATTCTAACAGCATAAACCAATTCTGCACATTGGTTAAACTGCAAGAACAAATAGGCCTCATCACTCAAGGTCCAAGTCACTCCTCCATAGACTAGACACATTTCAACTAGCAATGCAGCTACATCCTCACATTAATAGGCTGAGAAATAAACCAGAAGGCATCATTGCAAATAGAGTGACTAATCATGGGAATACACAGGAAACTGTGCTCAAACTATATATACTCCAATCCATCAATCTTCCATGACTCACTATTCCTAACTTCTCATGCTCACCCAAACACTCCTTTGAGACTTATTCTCATATACTCTTCTGAATATCACGAACAACATTCCACTGATTAGCAACTTGTACCACGTTTAGAATCTCTGAATTTCGGACCCATCAATTTCATTCTCACAGTATCATATATTCTTTCTAAAAGCACTTTCCAGTCCCTTTTTTCATACATGAAATTCTATAATTTCTTTCTTGCCAAATGAAATAGACTAATGCAGCCATACTCAGTCTCCTTATCACACTCCATATACATTACCACAAGGTTGACCAGCCAATTCACAAATTGTATCTTTCCATTCCTTTGATTCAAACTGCATCTTCATTTTATTTTGCAGTTCTTTCCATATAGGAGCAGTATATATAGGCACATTTGAAATACAAATGGTCATGAGATTCTGCATCACTCTTGCACAGAGCACAAACTAACAAATCATAAGACCTCCAACTAGCCATTCTGTCGTCGTCAGAAGTTTACCCTGAGTAGCCAACCATAGGATAAATGAATACTTAGGACTACATTGGGAATACCAAAGGATGGCAGCCCATTTTATTTCCTCATTCCTTCTTCTCATATCCTTATATACTTCCTTGATACTGACTCTACTTTTTTTTTCCTCCAAACATAGTATCATTTTTATTCTGGACAAGCAGAGGAACAAGAATAGATACTACTACATTTGGATAACTCTCAAGCCATTCATTTGGTCACTTCCATTCCCCATTATTATTCATTTGGCTACCCAGTTATAGTTTATGTTGGTGTAAAGTAATTAGAAAGGGAAATGATTTGCACACTCAACTTTTTTTTATTGAAACATTCTAACTTATGCATTTTTGTACTATGTATACATTATGCTTTAACTGGTTGTACTTTGAAGTGTGCAAATCAAAACCTCATGTGGTAAACAAGAGAGTTATATTGCGGCTAGTAGATCATATAGATCTTTGACCAAGTTTTTCATTATTTTCATATGGCAACAGAAGTACTACATTGGCCTATGAAAGCAAAAGCAAAGTAGTTAGCGGATTGTGCCAAACAAAAAGAAGTGTTTCTAAGTTCTTTTACGAAAAAAATATTTGCAGTGTTATTGTTTCATAATTCATAATAGGGTTAATTACTTGAAAATGTATCATACTTGTCACTTTTTGTTATTGAGAGTACTGATTTTTTTTTTCCTTGTTGTGTGTACTAAACTTTCAAATTTCGTTTATTGTGTATATTTTGTGACTATTCAGCCATGTAAAGTGACCAATTTACCCTTCGAAATTACAAAATAGTAAGGGTAAAATGGTTACAAAATACACAAATAATCAAAATTTAAAAGTTCAGTTCACACAATAAAAAAAAAAAAAAAAAAAAAAAGTTGAGTGCAAAAGAGTTGTTTTTATTATAAAATTATGTATGGGCCTATGGATTATGTCTATTCATCTTATTATTTAGGAACAAGTTAGAGTTTAGATGTTTAGCCTTATATATGCATCCTGCTTGTAACCTCATGGGATCATTCAATAATAACCTCATGGGATCATTCAATAATAATTCTCTCTTCTCTTTACTCTTGTTCATTACTTTTACAATACGTTATCAGCACGCTCTACAAATTAATTTCTTTTCCCAAGGTATGTCACGATTAAATAATATCAGGCTATTTGAATTACTTGTTAACTTTTATACTCCGTAATTATTCATCGATGCTTTTTTGTATATTACACACGTACATGTTTTTGAAGTAATTGGTGTTTGACTTTATATTATTTTAATTTAGTGTAATATGTTACTGATCTAGACCGAATGAATAAAGTTTAAACAACTCTCACTGTATATGTCTTGATATTCTTTTATATTATACTAGTTATAATACCCGTGCACGCACGGGTTTTTTCAAAAGCTTTTTACTATTTGTTATTATCGATTAATATAAAAACAAAGTAACATTTTATAAAGGATTTTACTTGTTAGATTAAAATAGGAAATCTTAAGTATATTTGCTGGCAAGTTTGACCACTATTGACCGTCATTGACGACGTTGATCACGGCAACTAAAACAAAAAATTCATAAAACTATTCATATAAAAACTTTAGTTAGAAAAAAAGAATACATTACCACAACAAAAAAAAAATCACTAACCGAGCTAAAAACTAAATCTAAAACATAACATACCTCGCCATCCACGACCATGGGGTCCACAGGAGCCACAGGCTCACTCGTCATGCTCAGCGAGGCATCATTAGCATGATAGCATCCATGAGGTATTCAAATACATCCAACATTACAAAAATAAAAAAGATTTTATCGTTATAAACAAAATAACAAGTAATTGGGCCAAATAAAATCAAAGAGAAAGAAGTCTTACCCTTGCCATCCTGGTGGAGTACAGGCACGAAGCACTCATCCAAAGTATTCAACTCAATATTCATATAAATTTTACCTTTTTATGAAGATCTTTGATTTTATCAAGCAATTTATCACTAGGTTTCTTCTAAAACAATTCCTTTAACAATTACAAGTTATAATACCCGTGCACGCACGAGGTTTTTTCAAAAGTTTTTTACTATTTGTTATTATCGATTAATATAAAAACAAAGTAACATTTTATAAAGGATTTTACTTGTTAGATTAAAATAGGAAATCTTAAGTATATTTGCTGGCAAGTTTGACCACTATTGACCGTCATTGACGACGTTGATCACGGCAACTAAAACAAAAAATTCATAAAACTATTCATATAAAAACTTTAGTTAGAAAAAAAGAATACATTACCACAACAAAAAAAAAATCACTAACCGAGCTAAAAACTAAATCTAAAACATAACATACCTCGCCATCCACGACCATGGGGTCCACAGGAGCCACAGGCTCACTCGTCATGCTCAGCGAGGCATCATTAGCATGATAGCATCCATGAGGTATTCAAATACATCCAACATTACAAAAATAAAAAAGATTTTATCGTTATAAACAAAATAACAAGTAATTGGGCCAAATAAAATCAAAGAGAAAGAAGTCTTACCCTTGCCATCCTGGTGGAGTACAGGCACGAAGCACTCATCCAAAGTATTCAACTCAATATTCATATAAATTTTACCTTTTTATGAAGATCTTTGATTTTATCAAGCAATTTATCACTAGGTTTCTTCTAAAACAATTCCTTTAACAATTACAAGTTATAATACCCGTGCACGCACGAGGTTTTTTCAAAAGTTTTTTACTATTTGTTATTATCGATTAATATAAAAACAAAGTAACATTTTATAAAGGATTTTACTTGTTAGATTAAAATAGGAAATCTTAAGTATATTTGCTGGCAAGTTTGACCACTATTGACCGTCATTGACGACGTTGATCACGGCAACTAAAACAAAAAATTCATAAAACTATTCATATAAAAACTTTAGTTAGAAAAAAAGAATACATTACCACAACAAAAAAAAATCACTAACCGAGCTAAAAACTAAATCTAAAACATAACATTTTCCGAAAAGTTTTGTACAACTTCGAATCAATATCATAGACTTTTTTACTTCGCTAAAAATATTACTTTTGAGGCGTCATCTTCAAGAACAACTTTAACAATATCCTCTTATGTTTAGCATTGTATGACTCACAAACTTGTCGTCTAAACCTTGTGCATCCAACCTCATGTAAGTTCACCAATATTCTGCAATAACCGGTATCCAATCAGTATACAGTATTCCGCTATCCATAAACATGATAAGCAAAAAAAGGGCGGAATCAAGGTATATGTTGTGAATGTATGTCGTCAAGCGGAATCACTTTCTACAATTTAGCGAGTCTCCTAAACTAAAGAAAGAACACTCTAGGTTAAGCAACGTTTTAGATCACTCCTAATATGCGTGACCCATTTGTTCTTTTACCTTAATTCTTAAGCATAACATATGAGAGAACTAAGGATAATAAGTTTGCTATGTCACTAAAGTGCAATTCTAATAACTGAATAAGTTCCATTCATTCACTCACATAATTTTAAGGCACTTATCTTTAATGAAATGCACCTGAGCCACAAACATACTTTGAGCATGCTGGAAGGTTGCACTACTCCATAATTTTAGGCCTTTGAAATTACTCTTTTGGCAATTCGCAATCAATGGTCATGCCATGTGTAAAAAAAATGCTTTCATAATTTGCAAATTGGATGGTAGCCGCAGTTTATTTTACCGGTGTTTAAGGTTGGAGGTTACGAAAAGCTTACCTTAGCCGAAGATGGTCTTGGTGCTTTATGAAGTTCAGCGGCATGAGCATGTGACTAATTGTGTACGTTATTGACCCGAGCCCTATCAGAATTCCTTATAAGCCCCAATTGAGTTTCAATATCTGCCCATTGGCTAGAACCGACGCGGGTAAAGAATAGAGTCTTCACCTGTTTATACTGATCCGAAAACCGTGACTCCACCATTACCCTCAAATTCCCAGATACCAAGTCCATCATAGATTTAATGTCACTGACCATTGAAAAGATGACTTAATAATCAAGATTCCCACTTGCAAGCTGCACCTTCACTTTTGTAATGTTGCCATTGTCTACGACCGTTTAATAAGCTTTCTACGAAAGGCTGCCTAAGATGACAATAAATATGAAAAGAAAAAAAAAAAAAAAAAAAAAAACCAAACAAACAAACAAACAAACTCACAATCTTCCAACTTAAAGGATGGTAATTTGGTTCTGTGCGATACAAATATTCACCGACATATACCTTTATCCCATTTGCATCTATTTCTGTGGGGATTTGAACGGGTTGTCTAGACCATTTTCGGCAATTTGATAAGCTTTTTATGAAAGGTTGCATAAGATGACAATAAATATGAGAAACTCATAACCTTCCAACTGGAAAGATGGTATTTTTGTTCTGTGCAATACAACTATACAATCACGACATATACCTTGATTGTACTGAACTGAAAGTCTCCTATATGCCTTTTTTATTTCCGAATTTGTAGCTCCATGTTCGAACCCAGGTATGAACGGTTCCAAAATTTCCACCTGTAAAACAGAATATTAGCCTCGTTTTTTCTAGAGTATCACCAAGCTTAATTTTCAGATCACCTCATGGTTGTTACTTTTTATGTGATATGACAAAATCACCATGATGACCCAAAGCATAAGAATAGCCGAGTTATTATATGTTGAAAAGTTTGATATCAGTTGAAATAAAACCAAATAAACGAAGAGATTTAGAATTATAGTAACTAAAGTCGGATATATGTATGTATAGAAAACTACTATAGGCCGGATAAGAAACTTACGCGCCTAAATATTGACTTGTGGTACTTCCCGATTTGCTTGCATTCTGAACATTGGTACCTTGTGATTCTAGCCTTCTTAGTAGCTATATGATATTATTGGAATATTGTGTAAGGTACTAAAGGCAGTGCCAGTAAGGAAAAAATATAGATCGGGAAAAGCGTATTACTCTCTTCTGATTCAGCCATGTCGAATACTTATCAGAAATGACAGGACTTTTCGAGTTCGTCATCCTGCAATACATATCAATCAAATAAATATAAAAATGCTTAAAATAAAACATAATCAACATGACATAACAGGGCTTATGGTAAAAAAAACACAAACATCTAATAATCTTTTAGTATATAATCAGGGAAGCAGATGATAACGGATATGATACTAATCAATAACCGTAACATAACGTGACCATGTGAAGATAACGCGCCTCTCTATTGGTTCATTTGTGCGGTGTAACCCTTTTGGAAGTATGCTTTCAAAATGATAGAGTATGACATTATTCTTAGAATGATTGAAAAGTAATATTCCCAACACGATCGGACTTCCTGCACATGTTTGCAGCAGTAGATAATAACAGACGCTGAGACATTACAAAGTCAACGCTACTATAGGATCTACATTATTAAACCAAATAATGAGAGTAAATTTTATGGCCAGTACTTACCAACCCACGTTTCAGCACCCAAACCCTCCCATTTCAACCCCCACTTCAGCCCCCAAAACACCCATTTCAGTCCCATTTTTAGCATCCAAACTCATCCATTTCAAACCCCATTTCAACACACAAACCCACCCGTTTCAGCCCTCATTTCAGCACCCCAAACGGTGGATTTCAAACCCTCAAACCCACTAATTTTAGCCCCATTTCATCACCAAAACCCACCCACTTCAATAGCAGACATGCAAAAAAAATAAGTATAATGAAGTGTATCAATGGATTGTAAAGAAAAGAACATTTGCTAACCTACAATAATAAGCAGTTTCAAAGTACTATTTTTCTTTCATATTTGACCTTAAACCTAATACGAATAAATTTAACTGATATTTTCCAACACATCTGTACCTTTTCCACGTATGTTTGCATCTTTTAACTCCACCTCAGTAACGCATCATCACTTCCTGCATTCAAGATAACCAAAAATGGTGAAGAGTAAAAACTATGAATCTCAAAATTTCCTGTAACAATTTAAAGATAGTTTCCTCAGTAACGCATCATCACTTACTTACAAAACTTGGCTCAAAATAAAGTTCATGATTTCCAGCAGTCCAAATCCAAGGTTGATAAGCAGTGCTAAGTTCAGCAACCTACCGCAACTATCCCATCTTGAATTGTCATGAACTTGTAGTGATCCGCATACGACAAATCACCAACAAACAACACAGCTTTCCGTGTCACAGGGTTCATTTTATAATGCATAAGTGTAACATTAGAATCATATTTTTGACTAAGATCCCCTGCACAAAAATATTGATCATTTTAGTCAACCCAGCCTCATATACGGCTCAAGATTCTCTCATTTTCAATTTCATTGTACAAAGTCACATTGAAAGGTTGTGACATAGTTTTTTAACAAAAAAAAGAGGTCCATTGTAAGCCTTATACCAAATTAAGATTATCTCATCTTCAATTTAAAAAAAAAAACATACCCAAGAGTCCAAAAGTATACGGGACATCAGGCCCCACCGCAGGTGGAGTCATGAACCAAAACCTCCTTGTGGTATGACCGGTGCCGAGCTTAGCTTATAATGATACTTGCTGTCAAACTGCATTAATCTTCTTTAAATTAAACCATAATCCTTTATTCATTTTCTAATTTAGATATCTTTCTAAAAACTTACCTCTAAGTTCATAATATTGCAATGATGAATGAATACAAAAGTGTAGTTATAATATTTGTAGGTAGTTGTTCTCCCAGTGGCTTTGTATTTTTTCTTTTTCTTTCAGCCCAATAAACCACTGTGCTTGAACCTGGCTCATCTTGAGTCACCCAAGGCACAATTACAACCCTAACACAAGTCAACAAACATGTCAATTTTTACTCCTGCATAATTCATCTAAAGATTTATTAAACAGTAAGCTGCAATGATTATTTTTTGGGCTATTGCTTTGTACATTTTGACACAAATAATGCACCTAAACTATTGTCGTAAATCATTGTAAAATGCAAAAAGTGAAAATCATCCTTAATCAATGAGAAAGTTGGTTTCGTCAAACTTTTTGCAAGAATCATCTCTAAAACTTTGAAAGCGGTTTCAAGTAGTGGGTCATCGACACTTTCTGTGAGCTAGAACTCATAATCAAAGAAAATAATAAGTGAGTTGGCAAGTTACCTTAAGTGGCCTTTGTTTTGTATATTTGCTTGAAACACCATTTTGGTTGTTTTCGGGTATCGATGTTTTTCTGCATCAAGAATCATATTTACGATTACATATTGAAAACAAAAGATAACAATAAAACCCACAAAAAAATACATACCTTTATAACAAACAACCTTCAAAGTTAAAAAAAAAAATAAAAAAATAAAAAAAAAAAAAAAAAAAAATAGCTTACCTCTGATTTGATGGCCTTGAAATTGGAAAGATGGAACAGATACACGCCTGCAATCACACAGGAAGTACAATGAATAGAAAAGACTATAATCAGAAAAAAAAACCATATCTCTGGTAATTATCTAACTAATACAGTTAAAGAACTTACATGGCATAATTTGAATATTATGAAAAACGGGTCAAACAAATTATCTTTAGTTTGGGTTGGGTTGAAACACTTATTCTCCAGATAAAGTTTTTATAAAATATAATTAGCGAGTCAAACATGATTATAGAAAATTCAAGTCATCATCCCAATCATTGTGTACGTCCCAAGCTTCGTATGTCCATTGTATATACAGATTTGTATTTTTTTTCGCATATCAGCTAGCAAAACTTGCATGAAAGAGATGATGAAAACCTGCCAGGAGATGATTACAAATATAAAATCTCAAGAAGTATCGATCTATGGAGCCATCAGCCATCTAATGTGGTCTGCCCTTCAAGAAATATCAATTACATGTGCACAATGATGTGTAACAATTTGATTTAAATTATGATAGCATGATCCTTCAGGAAACTACATGGATTTATACTGGTTCATAAATTACCGTCAAGAAGCTACATTCCTTATAACAGTAGGTTTCATCCCCATCATGAATCACTTACACACGTTCTTCATATACGACTCGAACATGCATATATGAAATCACACAACCCCCCAATTATTTAATGCATACTCCAAAAGGTTGGCCAGGTATTCATTGTTCCTTAAGAATCACATACTCACATTACGTTTCCTAAATTTGTGTTACAAATATAACAACTACCATATTATAATCATATTCACAAAGACAAAAGATGTCTTACTATGATCATGCTCATTTCCACTTTCCAGGTCGTCTCTCTGCAGCATTTTATTGAACACCTTCCGAATATATATCCTAAACAATATCACCAACCCCTCGATCATCATCGTCTGTAGTAGGCAATTGATGACCAATAAATTTTGTTTGGTCTTGAAGTTCCATAATCTCCCCTGTCAAGTACATATTGTTAGTTTAGTAATAAAAGTTATAGGTGAAGTGTATATAAACTAAATAGTAGTTAACATAAAATAAGTTATTAATTGTGTAGTTTATGTTGTTTTCATCTCTAGTCTTGGTTTTTTTGGCTGTTGTGTTTTGAGTATGTTCAAAACACATAGTTTATTTTGAGGGGTGGATCATGACCACTCTTCCTTGTATGTAAAATGTTTTTATATTTTTTTAATATATTCACCGGGTATAAACTGTTTACCCAAAAAAAAGTTATTATCTTCAAGTATGAAGATATTTCAATTGTCGCATGGCTATCCACCATTCGTTTCTAACATCAAGTTGAAAGGAGTTGCATTTTATTTCGATGTCTTAGCTTGAACTTTCATAGTTTCATTTATATAGAAAAGAGCACAACAATACACCAAAGGTAAATTACAACAAAACAATATCTCCTGCTCTTATGCCTCATAATTTTATATCGCATAAAAACACACACAATACCAACGTACTTAGTCTTTCAATTTATTTCTATTCCTTTATAATATTGAGCATGCTAATTCATCATGCTACCATCAATATTAGCTATTAGTATTGTTACTAATCATACAGAAGTTAAAGTTGTTATGCATGATTACATGTTGCATATTTGTAACATGTTAGCTAAATTACCTTGTATAATCTCTTCCTCAACTACAACCTTTGGGGCAATCCCCATCTCTATCTTTCAATTCGTTTCACAACGTTTGTGTTAATTGCTAATTGAATAATAGAAGAAAATATTCAAGTAAAGATTGTCTAGGACAAAACATCACAAAATAGACATCTTAGCCTCATAAAATTTTTGATTAGTCACTTGTCGAGAAGGTAACTTAGAAACCACAAAAACAAATTTCTTAAAACACATTGGTTTTGTTTATATTAACAACATTCATTTAAACCTAACTCAAAAAAAAAAAAAAAAAAAAAAAAAAAAAAAAAAAAAAAAAACCCCACCAAATCAACTGATGAAAACACCAATTTAATTATCATCAGCTTAGAATAAAAATCAAGAAATCAACAACATAAGCAAATTAATTGCAAAAACTCATCATAAAGTTCACACCTTTATTAAACAAAACCCACTAATTCATCAAAGTAACAATTGAATTGAAATTAAATTAGGGATAATTGATACCATTACTGACAAACTGTGAGTTACATCATCGAAATTAGAGGAGATGAATTCTATGAATATCTATAATATCTGCTAATAGATATTAAGATCCTTATTATAACAACTAAATATACAAAAATTCAAAACACAAATAGAGTACCTCAATTATGATAGTAATATATATGAAAACCCTTACCTTACTCTTGAAAAAAATTTAATCTGGGTCCCGATATCCCATCAGAAAACTGGATTGATAGAATTTGGTCATTCGATTTTGATTTAGGGTTTGATATAGTTGGTTTTCATGGATGCTTGAATTGGGCAAATTTGTCTTTTCTGAGAGGAATAAGAAATCGGGTTTTGATTATGTTGAATCTATATTCAATTAGAAGAAAAGAAGGAAGAGTAGAATCTATATTCAATTGAATCTATATTCATTAGGATTGTAAGGGAAGTAAATATGATGCGTATGTTGGGGAAGAATGGTGGGTTTTGGAGTGTATGTTTTGATAAAAAAAAAAAAAAAAAAAAAAGTTTGGTTTTGACCCCTATGCTATTGTAGATTTACCCCATCTTTTTAAAGTTTTATTTCTTTATATTTTTGACACATATAATTTTATACCCACTTTTCACTTAAAAACGAATTTATATTTCTTTTTGCCAAATCAAGAAAATTTTAAGATTTTTTAATTCAAAATCTTTTAAAAATAATATATCAAAAATTCAATTATTACTAAATAAGGTATGATTTGATTTTTTTGAAATGAAAAAGTCCCCACTAGGGGTTTTATTTTATTATATAAAAGATACGTAGTATTCATTGCCAATTTATTAAATAGTATTCTTTATATTGTACACCATATAGTCACAAAGAAGAATATTTGTTATTGATCTCTATCGTAATTTACAAGAACAATTCATGTTCTATAGTAATTACATAAAGAGAATTGCATTTTTTTTTTTTTACTTTCATGTTCATCTATTGATACTCTTTTATAGTTATGAAGAACAATAAATGTTCTTTTGTGACTACAAAGAGATAATAAAAAATAATACAACATCATGTTATGTTGAGAAAGAAAAAAATATAGACCCTCAAAGTTCTAATATTGTTCTTTCAAGAGGTTCTAATATGATTCTTTCAAGAATCAATATGAAAAAAAATCATAACTTCATGTTATGACTGAAAAAAAAAAAAAAAAAGATATCATAACCTCATGTTATGACTGAAAAAAAATCATAACCTCAAGTTATGAGTATAAAAAAAAATGGTCTTTTTATATAAAGATCAAAATCATAACATTGTGTTATGTTAAAAAAGAATATTGGAACCTCAAGTTTCCAACTTGATTTATATAGATCACTAATTTTTATTGTTATTAATTTTGTAATTATTTATTGCATTCGTTTTGTTTATTTATTTTATTTTAACATCACACATACTGTTTCATTAATAGATCAGTATATACATGTTTCTATGTGCTATCTATCTACGTAGTACACTAGCTATTTATCTATGTACTCGTTTGTATGTTTATCCAACTTAAAGGTTTTATTGTTTTAACTTATAAAATTGCATGAGAATTAAACAAGTGGTATATGATTAATTAATACAACATACTTTACAAATTGTTGTTTATATGAAACATATTTTCTCTATGTATTGTATACTTTCTTAAATAACAATAATAATCTTTAATGTTTGCTAAACGATTCACTTGTCTTTTTATGTAGTTAAAAGAAAAAATGTCAAATTCAAAGCTTTCGAATATCGATTTTGCTGTTCTTGACATATCTGGAAAAAACTATCTCCCTTGGACTCTTGATGCTGAGATCCATTTAACTGCAAAAGAATTGGGAGAAACGATCCAAACTGGAAATACGGCCTCTGCACAAGCACGTGCCAAAGCCATGATATTCTTGCGTCATCATCTTCATGAGGACCTAAAAAAGGAATATCTAACGGTGAAAGACCCGTTAATATTATGGCAAAGTTTAAAGGAAAGGCTTGATCATCAAAAACAAGTAATCCTTCCTAAAGCTTGCTATGACTGGATGCACCTCAGGTTGCAAGATTTTAAAAGTGTCAGCGAGTACAGTTCCGCAATGTTTAGCATCACATCTAAACTAACATTGTGCGGAGAAAAGATTACTGATGAAGACATGCTAGAGAAAACTTTCTCTACTTTTCATGCTTCAAATATGCTCTTACAGCAACAATATAGAGAACGTGGCTTCAAAAAATACCATGAACTAATATCTGTCCTTCTTGTTGCTGAACAAAATAATGAGCTTTTGATGAAAAATCATCAAGCACGCCCCACTGGTTCTACTGCATTGCCTGAAGTGCATTCAACATCAAATGTGAGGGGTCGGGGTCGTGAACATGGTAATAACCGTGGAAATGAATGAGGTCGTGGTCGTGGCCGTGGACGTGGTCAAAATATTGTTTGGCATCGTGATGGTTATAATCCTAAGCCATACAATTTCAAGAAAAAAGATGATAAAGGCAAAAAGATGCAAAAGCCAGCTCCTAAACATTCTGGAAATGCTTGCCACAGATGTGGCATGAACACTCATTGGGTAAAACAGTGTCGCACCTCGAGACACTTTGTTGACCTTTATCAAGCATCACTCAAAAAGAAAGGAAAAGACATTGAAACAAACTTCATTGATAATTTCAATGATGAAACAAACTTCTTTAATAGTTTCAATGATAATGAGCCAAATCCCAATGTGCGCTTCGACTCCTGAGATTTCTTTGATGATGTCGAAGACGTTGTTGCTTCTTTCTCCAACGATGGAAATAATAACTAGTTATCTAATTGCATTTTTATTTTTCCGCAATAAGTTTTTAAGTTTAAATTTTGTGTTGAATAAACTAGGTTTGTTCTAGCATTGTTACTCATGTATTGAATTTTCATTAATGAAGTATTTTTTTTCCTTAAAGTTTTCTTTTACTTTGAAATGCTTATTTATTTATTTTATTTTTTTATGTTTCAAGGATATGAAAAGCATTTTGGAAAACGGTGAAGACGAGTGTCTAGTAGATAGTGGAACAACAAATACCATTTTGAAAAACAGAAAATATTTTTATGAGTTTCATATAGCAAATGCAAATGTCAACACAATTTGTGGTACTAGCAACTTGATTGAAGGCTCTGGCAAAGCCTGCATTGTGTTACCTAAAGGTATACAATTAATAATAAATGATGCATTATATTCTAGTAGATCCAGGAGAAATCTACTAAGTTTTAAGGATATAAGACGCAATGGTTATCATCTTGAAACCATGAATGAAAATAATGTTGAGTATCTCCAAATTACATCAATTGAAAATGAAAAAAAGACCATAATGGAAAGAATGAAAGGTCTATCTTCTAGATTGTATTTTACATACATCAATCAGACAGAAATAAATATGGTTTCTACCCGAAAGGGTATAGATCCCAAAATATTTACCCTTTGGCATGATCGATTGGGTCATCCGGGTGATATTATGATGAGGAGAATAATTGAGAGCTCAAATGGGCATCCACTAAAGGATTTCAAGATCCTATTATCAAAAGAATTATCATGTGGAGCATGCTCTCTTGGAAAAATGATAACTAGGCCCTCAATCAGTAAACTTGAAAAAGAATCTCCTTTGTTTCTAGAAAGAATTCAAGGAGACATTTGTGGTCCAATTACTCCTCCATGTGGACCATTTCGATACTTTATGGTATTAATTGATGCATCATCCCGATGGTCCCATGTCTGTCTGTTAGCATCAAGAAATGTTGCTTTTGCGAGGCTATTATGTAAACTCCCGTAAATTTTCCTATAAATAGTAAAAGTAAATCAAAGGCTAATATATCATTTCGTTAATTAATAACGTTTTTACCAATAACATTTTTTTTTATATTTTATTATCAAATATGCTATGTTACTTGAAAATCACTACGATATTTATGATCCCTGTTTGCTTGGAACGATGCTCACACATGTACCACTATAGTCTAAAATCGCGAGAATATAAAAAATTTTCTTTTATTCGTTACGAACCTGCATTTCCCGACATTTTTCAAATTTACTATTCATCGGTTACTATTCACAAAACACTATTCATCATTTCACTATTCATCGTTTTTGGAGTCGGTTAGAGATATTGAGATGTTTTCCAAAAGTTTTACTATTCACGAAATACTATTCACAAAACACTATTCACTCTCGGACTCACGCAAACGTCTCATTAATTAATTTCTAAAATTATCACTAATCACAATTAATATTTTACTAATCCTAAAATCCACCTAACCGGACCCTAAATCTCACCCAAAGCTCATTTCTTTTCTTGGCCTGTTACTATTCATGGCCCAAAGCAACTAGGGGTGAGCAGAAAAACCGAAATATCCGAATAAACCGAAAACCAAAACCGAACCGAACCGAAAATAACCGAATCGAACTTATAACCGAACCGAATTTGCCAAAACCGAACCAAACCGAACTTTTAATTCGGTTCTCGGTTTGGATATGGTTTTGGTAATCAAAACCGAAAACCGAATTCATATAAATTTCTATATTTTTTATATATTTATATATATAAAAAGATCAATAAAACGTTATATATATATATATATATATTTATATTTATATTTATATATATATATATAAATAACAAAAAAATTCTATCATAATATTAAAAAATACTTTTTATGTTTGAAATAATTTTTTTGGCAAAATATATTTGTATATTTTTCTTTTTTTTAAATAAAGTGTGTAATTTGGTTAAACCGAAAACCGAACCGAACCAAACCGAACCAAAAACCGAATTTGAACTCGGTTTGGTTTGGTTCACGGTTTGACCCTAAAAATTTTTTTAACCGAATTAACCGAAAACCGAACCGATCAACACCCCTAAAAGCAACTAAGCCCATTTTTCTTTCTTTTGTTTTTCTTTTCACTCGACTAAGACAAGCCAGAAACAAGTCTCGTACTCCCTATTCTTACACACGACTCACACATATTTTTACACATACTCATTCCTCCCCTAGCCAACAATTAGAGGGTCAATTTTTTTGTTTTTCACATCGAGTTTAAATACGATTTCACTAGGCAAAGCTTTTGTCCCAAAAACGATTTCATACGATTTTCATCTAATCCAAAACTCAACCGTTTTAAACCACGTTTGTTTCTATAACTTCCTAAAATCATTTCTAAACACAAACTAGTGTCTAAATATTTCAAAGTTATCAAAATCTCAAGTCACAACCGATTTACAAATCGTTTACCAAAAGAAATAAGTAGTCGACATATAGTTTTGAAACAAAAGAGTACTTCCCAAATTCATGCTCACACACAATACATATTAAAGTCCTAGGCAAGTACTACACCAATCTTATAATGTATTTCACAAGTAACAAATTCATTTCATTGTTTCAATACCCACGTTTTTTTTCTTTGAGTCTTGAGATGTCGACACTAGAAACCAAAGCATGAAGTAACATATTCATTCTTACAACTTTAGGACTTTTAGGATACAAGCAAACATCCAATCACATTAAACCTTAGACACTAGTACACTCCAAAATTTCATATATATACACCAATTTTAAAATCCATTTTTGCAAGTACTATTCCATTTTTTTTTATCACAAAACACACGTTCCTTTTAAAAGAAATAGATATGTCGACATGCATTTTACAAACAAAAGCGTACCTCCCTATTTCATGCTTACACATTGCATATTTTATGATATAGGCAAGGTACTAGCTCCAATTTTTAAAGCCATTTCACAAGTACAAAACCCTTATAATATTTCCAATACACACGTTTTCTTTATAGATAGCATGTCGACACCATAAGAACCAAAACATGGAGTAAAGTGATTACTCTTACACACTAGGACTTTTGAGTACACGTAAAGATCCCATCACAATAAATGTTAGACACTAGCATACACTAGGTTCCATATAAAAACCCCATGCATGCAATGCTTTCGTTTCATTTCCATGCAAAACCAAACAATGAGAACCATGTTACTTTTCTTCCTTCCAAGACTTTTGAAAGCCTCCTGCTACACTCTACCATCAAATCCCATAAATTCATAACCACTAAAACACTCCAAAAATTCCATATATAAAGCACCTTGCATGCATGCATTCGTTTACCACATTCATACAAACCAAAAACTCATCAAAAATATTAAGTCTTTAGTCTAGCTTGGGTCGAAGCATTTGGGTAGGAAATTCAAGGGATTCGTGTGGGTTTAGGAGAAACAAATTATTGTTTGTGAACCTTGGTCGAGCACACAATCACACTACGTACTCATCTCACTCACTTCTCGACTCTACGTCTTGTTTTAACCACCATTTTGGTGTCGTAAGTTCCTAACAAAACTCTTTTCAATATTTATACAAAACTTTCATTTGCATTATTTTCATACGCGACACACACAAATGCACCTCATTATTCGAAAACTAAATAAACGACATATATATATATTTTACGTTCGTCTATATATTTCACACCTTAACAAATAAACTATGTAGAGTTTTGAAACTAAAAAGCTACGTACAAACCATTTTTGAATACATTCCTAGCGTACCACAACAAGTAGAGAAAACTCTAAATTTTTCTAAGTCTTTTGTTTTATAAAAACTTGTCCCATGTTAGCCCAAAACGCACGTATATCTTTAAAATTTACTTAACAAGCATGCCATTTTATTTCACAAACTAATAGAACCCATGACAAACAATCATTTTCGTATAGAAACCTTGTAATAAAAATCCTGTTTTGAACCTATAAAAGTCACAAAGCAAACCGGCATACGAACCAGTTTTAAAAATTAAATTGTATCGATTGGGCCTTAAGGCCCAATCATTTCAAAATAAGCCGAGTGAATAAGCTGAAGCTATAAGCTGTTGAACAACTTTTTCACAATGCTAACCTTAGCCCAAAACAAAGCCCAAAACCCTCGTAGGCGCATTGGATTTAAAAACACTAACGGGCTTAAGTTTTCGATAAAAGCCCATAAGCTATCTAACTAATTTTTCGAACTAATAAGCTGTTAGGATAAGTTCAATAAGCTGTTTTGAAACTATTTAAGAGATGAAAACACTAAGTTTTGAAATTAGGGAAGTTGGGACTAAATTTGCAAATTTTATGAAAATCGGGTTAAAAGTGTCAACTTTTCAAAGTTTCGGTATAAAATGTCATTTCGTAAATTAAAGGGTAAAAACTGATTTTTATAAACTCTAGGGTGAAAGGTGTACGAAATATAAAGTCTTGGACGTAAAATGTAAATATATTTAATTTTGGACTAACGACGTAACGCTAACGCCATTAGGGTAAAAAGTGTAAATTTTTAGAAAATACAAGGGCCATATATATAAAATTAATATTTTTATTTTTACTTTCCATTTTTACAATTTCACGTAACGATGTTACGTTTATTTTCAAACTATTATTTTTACTACTATTATTATTAAACGTTACGTTTATTTTCAAACTATTATTTTTACTACTATTTTTATTATTAAACGTTACGTTATTTTCAAACTATTATTATTATTACTATTATTAAACGTTACGTTTTATTTCAAACCATCGTTATTATTAAACCTTACGTTATATTTATATATATATAACTAAACTAAACGTACAATATATTATAAAACTAAAAGTTTTACTAACGTCAAATTAACAAATCATGCATTTAAAAACTACTCGCGATTAAAACACTAAGACTATCAAACCCTAAAAACTTGCCATATATTATCTAGGTCGTGTGTGGAGCCGTTCCCATTTTGCAAACTGAGTATCGATATTTTTATTCACTAAACCACTAAGGTGAGTTCATAGCCTCGCCTTTACTTGTTTAAATGTTTTATAAACCCTGCGAGGGGGATACATGCTAGTTTTTACAAACTGAACACAAGTATTTTCTTGGTATGCTTTACCTGATCTCGTTATTGCTTAAGTACCTTTCCTTGCTAAAAGCCCCTCATATCATGAGCCTTAGTCACCCAAGAGGTGAACGTAAATAATTGTGGATAGATCTATTAGGGATTGACAATCCCCGTTTGGGCGTTGGAGAAAACAACCAAACGCACTTTATTTGAAATCTAATAGGTTACTGGCAATAACCTATCCCGAGGGCCCCCTGTTACTATAATCCATCATTCGTGATGAGATCTGTTAATCGGCTGAGCGTCATGAGCTTAATGCAATAACAACTGTTTTTAACTTATAATTGTATGACGGTGCAATTATCACTTATAACTTGTGTTCAATCTTTTAAACTTAAACCTATGAATATCACTCAACTTTTGTTGACTTTTAGCATGTTTATTTCAGGTCTATAACGAGCAAGGATGGGACGGAAGAGCACGAAATTCTCACAAAGGCTATAAAATTTTATTATCATTCGAAAACCTATTTAACAAATTTTAAAAACCACTGGGACCTCATTTTGAAAACTCTGATATTTATAAAAATTCGAATGATAAATATTTTAGAAAATCATTTTCTACTGAAAAACTATGAGCTGTGAAGTAACACCCAATTTTATTTCGCTGCAAATATTTCAAAATTGGGGGTGTTACAGATTGGCATTAGAGCTTTGGTTATAGCGAAACAGATCTATTTTGGATCTGAACTATAACCGTTTTTACAAAACAAAACATTTTATAGCCTTACACTCTTCGTGCCTTCCGTGTCTGCAGACTACCTTGCTCAGTACATTACCTGTTAAGATTAGTCTGCATGTTTAGAAATTGCGCTTACATAATTTTTTATTTTATCCGTACTATTATATCTATAACGTAAAAGTAACTTATAAAATACTATTCCCGGTTACTATAGTAACATGTCTCCAAAAACTTCCTTGAACGCCAAAACTACTCTCCGTAATACTAATACATCCCCCGTCAATCAAAATTCTCCGAACACTGATGATCTCTACGTACAAATATCACAGCCCCAACTTAATATAGGAATCACTTATAGATCACTTCCATCGTCACCTATTTGTTCACCTCTACGTCAAAAACTTAGGAGAACTACTGAATCATATGAAGATGTGATTGGTGGTCAGGAAACATTCGAAGTTGGACAAAGTTCACGTCAAGAGAGGACGTGGAAGAATGTTGAGCCAAATTCTCCGTTACCCTACACTTTAGATTCCCCAATACCAAATATCCCAATTTATTTATCCTCACCTAATTCCCCCAACTACAATATAAGCACACCTGATTCAATATGGACTCTTGTTTATCAACAAGCCAGCATATTAGAGGCTCACACTGAACAGCTGAAAGGTTTACGACCAACAAAATTTGAATGGTACGACCGTAACCTTGACCCATTGTTCAAAAGAGCGGATGCTGAAAGACGAGCGATATGTGAATTAGGAATAAAGGTTGATGAGATAAAGGACAACACCAACTAGGAACTTGGAAGTTTGGATTCCAGGGTCCGTTCTGCAAGAAGAGAACACGGTCATACACATGGTAGGCTTGAAGAAATTGAAAGGACCTTATGGATGGCTAGAGAGACAGCAAGGAGCCAAGGTCAAAAGATTGCCGCATTAGAGAGTATGTTGGCAAACCAAATGAACATGTGTCAGGAATGTTTCTCAAACATGGAAGCAGCACAACTTGAACTTGAGTAAGAGATTAGATATTTACGTCAAAGGCGTAATTAATCTTAAGTTTACAAGTATCCCTGCTGCATCTACTAAACTAGACAGACTTGGTTAGTATTTCATGTAATGTTCAATAAACCTGAACCCTTCAGAACTTGAAATCAAATCTATAATAACCTTCTCTTCCGTTACATGTCTCCGTTATAAATCAATCATTTTCTTTCGTATCAAGCATGCATACTATGAATCCTCAGAATTTCATGCAAAAATCTCATCTATTGTTACCTCCCTTGATGAACAAATAACTCCACGTAGATCCATGACATATTAATAAGAGACCTTGTACTAATCGTTTTACAAAGACGATTAGTCAAGTTATTAATATTATGATGACTTCTACAACACTATTTAAATCTACCGTAAGATTTCTTACAATTGTTAAGAAATTCTTAAACATACTATAATTAAATTTTCAAGAGAGAGAAAATTTATTTTAGTGGACGAATCGTTTTGTTCCTTAGTAATCCCATATCAAGAGTTGATTATCTATCTATGATACAACACAGACATATCTTGAAATTAGATTACAGTAAGGAGTCAATTCAGTCTATCATCAATGAAATAATTAGCTTCATTTGAATTATTCTGACATCAGAAGGATTCTAAGTTGAGTTTCATTAATGATTTCAGAAGATGGACAACGTAAACAATACATGTACTCCATCTTCATCAAAAACCACCATGACTACTGAAGCCGTCAGGAAATTGGTAACCAACATCGTGTCAGTAGTACTTAAAGGAGTCACCGTAGTTTATCCAAAAGGAGAGTCGGATACGCCTGATAACCAGGAAAACTGCATGGAATATAGGCCAACCAACTTTAAAACGCCAGAAAGAATGGCTAACCCTACCATCACCCATAACCAAGGAATTAGGCAAGGAGTTATACCTAATGGAAATAAACAAAAGCAAAAACTCTTAGAAATGAAGAACCTTTAAAAACTTCGATAGTATCAAAGGAATGATGACTAGATTGAAGCAGATGAATAAATTCCTGTTGTAAATAAATAAATCCTAGTTCGACAATATCCTGAGATTGTATCTCTTCCCCGTATTTTACTTTAAGTTACGATGGATGTAACCTAAGTAAAACAACTATCCTTCTACCGTATCGAAAAATCTACCTTGTAATATTTCCAAAATAATTATAATCTACGTCAATTTCAATTCCCATCCCATTTACCAAATAACAACATACTGTTATTTCCCTAGAAATTTCTGACTAGAAATTTCTGACTCATCATATATATATATATATATATATATATACACAAAATAAATAAATAAATCAATGAATAAAGTTCCTACTTTATTCTTAAAAGAAATTACGTATTATATTATAATAACAAAACGTTAAACACCATCTAAAACAACTTAAAGAAAACTACCAATGTGACTGAGCCAAACATCACATCATTTAGTCCTCCATTAAACATAGCCTGGCCAACTATGTCTAATTTAGGAAGAATCATGTCATGATGGGACAATCATAATGTAAAATTTTCTAAATAACAATCTTCATGTAAAAGCAACAAATATAGATAAACTGAACTATTCACAAATATTACAAACTACAATAAATACCTATCCTATTCCTTCATCATTAGGACGAGAAGCCAACAAAAGTACAAATAAGAAAACCCTAGTAATTCGCAAAGACTAACAGAAAACTCCAATAACTAAAAATTTATCCGAATCCATGAAAATTAATAAATAAACAAATAATTAGCATCGGAAGTGCTAACGTCACAATAATTACAATATAAACCGTAGAATCTTCAATAGGTTGATCCGCTATGACAACAAAAACCCCCACCAACAAAACCATAGCAAAAGCCACCACAGGATGAATCACCTTAATTATGCTGAAAGATAAATATAAACAAATCATTAAAAACTATAGCAAGACTAGTTTTTAAACATAAGGACAAATAAGTCTTATTTCACATTTATTGAGGATTACATAGAAACACGACAAGGAATTAAGTTAAAACAACCCTAGCTTAAGATTATTACCCCCATATCTTGTCCACGGTAATGGCTAGAACCGTGAGGGGTACGACAAACAACAAGATCGCAACCAAGAACCCAAAGTATTCGTCTGGAACATACGCTAAATAGACAGCGGCAAGGACGACATACACAATCGCTAGTATAGTAATTAGGCTCGGCATTTTTTTTTTCGGAAGTATTTTAAGAATAGGAGATGAGAAATGATAGGAAAATGGTTGGTGGAAGTAATGGAAATTTGAAAGGGGTATATGTAGGTGGAAAAACTAGCCGTTATTCACTATTCGGACCGTTAGGATCACTATTCCCGACCGTTGGACACGGTACACCTAGCCGTTATTTTACAATTCAAAACCATTACCTTCAATATTCACAACCCTTAAATACACCAGTTACTAGATCCTGTCTAGCACAAATAAGTCTAAATAAACCGCGTCTCCTAAATCTTAATAATAAAAATCTCTCGACAAAGCTCTGATCGAAATTTTCATAATACCAGAATTTAGTTAAACTTGAATTCCGGGACGGAATTCAGAATGAGGGGTAGGTACTGTAAACTCTCGTAAATTTCCCTATAAATAGTAAAAGTAAATCAAAGGCTAATATATCATTTCGTTAATTAATAACGTTTTTACCAATAACAATTTTTTTTTTTATATTTTATTATCAAATATGCTATGTTACTTGAAAATCACTACGATATTTATGATCCCTGTTTGCTTGGAACGATGCTCACACATGTACCACTATAGTCTAAAATCGCGAGAATATAAAAAATTTTCTTTTATTCTTTACGAACCTGCATTTCCTGACATTTTTCAAATTTACTATTCATCGGTTACTATTCACAAAACACTATTCATCATTTCACTATTCATCGTTTTTGGAGTCGGTTAGAGATATTGAGATGTTTTTCAAAAGTTTTACTATTCACGAAACACTTTTCACAAAACACTATTCACTCTCGGACTCACGCAAACGTCTCATTAATTAATTTCTAAAATTATCACTAATCACAATTAATATTTTACTAATCCTAAAATCCACCTAACCGGACCCTAAATCTCACCCAAAGCCCATTTCTTTTCTTGGCCTTTTACTATTCAAGGCCCAAAGCAACTAAGCCCATTTTTCTTTCTTTTGTTTTTCTTTTCACTCGACTAAGACAAGCCAGAAACAAGTCTCGTACTCCCTATTCTTACACACGACTCACACATATTTTTACACATACTCATTCCTCCCCTAGCCAACAATTAGAGGGTCGATTTTTTTGTTTTTCACATCGAGTTTAAATACGATTTCACTAGGCAAAGCTTTTGTCCCAAAAACGATTTCATACGATTTTCAACTAATCCAAAACTCAACCGTTTTAAACCACGTTTGTTTCTATAACTTCCTAAAATCATTTCTAAACATAAACTAGTGTCTAAATATTTCAAAGTTATCAAAATCTCAAGTCACAACCGATTTACAAATCGTTTACCAAAAGAAATAAGTAGTCGACATATAATTTTGAAACAAAAGAGTACTTCCCAAATTCACACACAATACATATTAAAGTCCTAGGCAAGTACTACACCAATCTTATAATGTATTTCATAAGTAACAAATTCATTTCATTGTTTCAATACCCACGTTTTTTTTCTTTGAGTCTTGAGATGTCGACACTAGAAACCAAAGCATGAAGTAACATGTTCATTCTTACAACTTTAGGACTTTTAGGATACAAGCAAACATCCAATCACATTAAACCTTAGACACTAGTACACTCCAAAATTTCATATATATACACCAATTTTAAAATCCATTTTTGCAAGTACTATTCCATTTTTTTATCACAAAACAGACGTTCCTTTTAAAAGAAATAGATATGTCGACATGCATTTTACAAACAAAAGCGTACCTCCCTATTTCATGCTTACACATTGCATATTTTATGATATAGGCAAGGTACTAGCTCCAATTTTTAAAGCCATTTCACAAGTACAAAACCCTTATAATATTTCCAATACACACATTTTCTTTATAGATAGCATGTCGACACCATAAGAACCTAAACATGGAGTAAAGTGATTACTCTTACACACTAGGACTTTTGAGTACACGTAAAGATCCCATCACAATAAATGTTAGACACTAGCATACACTAGGTTCCATATAAAAACCCCATGCATGCAATGCTTTCGTTTCATTTCCATGCAAAACCAAACAATGAGAACCATGTTACTTTTCTTCCTTCCAAGACTTTTGAAAGCCTCCTGCTAAACTCTACCATCAAATCCCATAAATTCATAACCACTAAAACACTCCAAAAATTCCATATATATAGCACCTTGCATGCATGCATTCGTTTACCACATTCATACAAACCAAAAACTCATCAAAAATATTAACTCTTTAGTCTATCTTGGGTCGAAGCATTTGGGTAGGAAATTCAAGGGATTCGTGTGGGTTTAGGAGAAACAAATTATTGTTTATGAACCTTGGTCTAGCACACAATCACACTACGTACTCATCTCACTCACTTCTCGACTCTACGTCTTGTTTTAACCACCACTTTGGTGTCATAAGTTCCTAACAAAACTCTTTTCAATATTTATACAAAACTTTCATTTGCATTATTTTCATACGCGACACACACAAATGCACCTCATTATTCGAAAACTAAATAAACGACATATATATATTTTACGTTCGTCTATATATTTCACACCTTAACAAATAAACTATGTAGAGTTTTGAAACTAAAAAGCTACGTACAAACCATTTTTGAATACATTCCTAGCGTACCACAACAAGTAGAGAAAACTCTAAATTTTTCTAAGTCTTTTGTTTTATAAAAACTTGTCCCATGTTAGCCCAAAACGCACGTATATCTTTAAAATTTACTTAACAAGCATGCCATTTTATTTCACAAACTAATAGAACCCATGACAAACAATCATTTTCGTATAGAAACCCTGTAATAAAAATCGTGTTTTGAACCTATAAAAGTCACAAAGCAAACCGGCATACGAACCAGTTTTAAAAATTAAATTGTATCGATTGGGCCTTAAGGCCCAATCATTTCAAAATAAGCCGAGTGAATAAGCTGAAGCTATAAGCTGTTGAACAACTTTTTCACAATCCTAACCTTAGCCCAAAACAAAGCCCAAAACCCTCGTAGGCGCATTGGATTTAAAAACACTAACGGGCTTAAGTTTTCGATAAAAGCCCATAAGCTATCTAACTAATTTTTCGAACTAATAAGCTGTTAGGATAAGTTCAATAAGCTGTTTTGAAACTATTTAAGAGATGAAAACACTAAGTTTTGAAATTAGGGAAGTTGGGACTAAATTTGCAAATTTTATGAAAATCGGGTTAAAAGTGTCAACTTTCAAAGTTTCGGTATAAAATGTCATTTCGTAAATTAAAGGGTAAAAACTGATTTTTATAAACTCTAGGGTGAAAGGTGTACGAAATATAAAGTCTTGGACGTAAAATGTAAATATATTTAATTTTGGACTAACGACGTAACGCTAACGTCGTTAGGGTAAAAAGTGTAAATTTTTAGAAAATACAAGGGCCATATATATAAAATTAATATTTTTATTTTTACTTTCCATTTTTACAATTTCACGTAACGATGTTACGTTTATTTTCAAACTATTATTTTTACTACTATTATTATTAAACGTTACGTTTATTTTCAAACTATTATTTTTACTACTATTTTTATTATTAAACGTTACGTTATTTTCAAACTATTATTATTATTACTATTATTAAACGTTACGTTTTATTTCAAACCATCGTTATTATTAAACCTTACGTTATATTTATATATATATAACTAAACTAAACGTACAATATATTATAAAACTAAAAGTTTTACTAACGTCAAATTAACAAATCATGCATTTAAAAACTACTCGCGATTAAAACACTAAGACTATCAAACCCTAAAAACTTGCCATATATTATCTAGGTCGTGTGTGGAGCCGTTCCCATTTTGCAAACTGAGTATCGATATTTTTATTCACTAAACCACTAAGGTGAGTTCATAGCCTCGCCTTTACTTGTTTAAATGTTTTATAAACCCTGCGAGGGGGATACATGCTAGTTTTTACAAACTGAACACAAGTATTTTCTTGGTATGCTTTACCTGATCTCGTTATTGCTTAAGTACCTTTCCTTGCTAAAAGCCCCTCATATCATGAGCCTTAGTCACCCAAGAGGTGAACGTAAATAATTGTGGATAGATCTATTAGGGATTGACAATCCCCGTTTGGGCGTTGGAGAAAACAACCAAACGCACTTTATTTGAAATCTAATAGGTTACTGGCAATAACCTATCCCGAGGGCCCCCTGTTACTATAATCCATCATTCGTGATGAGATCTGTTAATCGGCTGAGCGTCATGAGCTTAATGCAATAACAACTGTTTTTAACTTATAATTGTATGACGGTGCAATTATCACTTATAACTTGTGTTCAATCTTTTAAACTTAAACCTATGAATATCACTCAACTTTTGTTGACTTTTAGCATGTTTATCTCAGGTCTATAACGAGCAAGGATGGGACGGAAGAGCACGAAATTTTCACAAAGGCTATAAAATTTTATTATCATTCGAAAACCTATTTAACAAATTTTAAAAACCACTGGGACCTCATTTTGAAAACTCTGATATTTATAAAAATTCGAATGATAAATATTTTTAGAAAATCATTTTCTACTGAAAAACTATGAGCTGTGAAGTAACACCCAATCTTTATTCCGCTGCAAATATTTCAAAATTGGGGGTGTTACATATTAGCCCAAATAATTCAATTAAGAGCACATTTCCCAGATTATCAAATCAAAAAGATTAGACTTGATAATGCAGGAGAATTTACATCTCAATCATTTAATGATTTTTGTATGTCAATTGGGATTATGGTTGAGCATCCTGTAGCACATGTGCATACACAAAATGGTCTAGCTGAATCTTTAATAAAAAGATTACAACTTATTGCTAGACCACTACTTATGAAATCAAAATTGCCATCCTCTGCATGGGGACATGCTATCTTACATGCTGCTGCTCTTATTAGATTATGACCAAGCGCATCTCATAAGTATTCTCCACTCCAACTGGTTTCTGGAAGAGAACCAAGTTTGTCTCATCTAAAAGTCTTTGGTTATGGTGTCTATGTCCCAATAGCACCACCAAAACAAAAAAAGATGGGACCTCAAAGAATATTGGGAATTTATGTTGGTTTTAATTCTCCGTCAATCATAAAATACTTGGAACCATTAACTAGAGATGTTTTTACAACACGTTTTGCTGATTGCCAGTTTGATGAAACAATGTTCCCAATCTTAGGAGGTAAAATAAAAAGTTGGACAAACAAGATGTAACTTGGAATGCATCACAAATAAATTTTCTTGACCCTCGGAGTGGTCAATGTGAATTAGAGGTTCAAAAGCTCATTCACTTGCAAAGAATAGCAAATGAATTGCCTGATGCATTTACAGATACAAAAAGAGTTACAAAATCATATGTTCCAGCTTTAAATGCACCTTCTCGAATTGATATTCCTGAAACTCTGAATGAGTCAAATGTAGGCAGGAAGCGTGGAAGACCAATGGGGTCTAAGGATACAAATCCATGAAAAAGAAAAGAGCAAAATACAACTGGCAAAGTCCAAGAAGTTGTTATCAATAAAACCCCAGAAGAGATTAATAATAACACAGAAAATGTGGAAAAATCTCTTGAGAATGGCCATGTACCTAATGAATATGAGATCTCAATAAACTTTGTACAAAATGGTACAACATGGAATCGAAATGAAACATGTGTTGATGAAATCTTTGCATATGCTCTAGCAAGTGAAATTATAAATGATGAAGTTTCTGTGCCAAAATCTATTAGAGAATGTCGACAAAGAAAAGATTGGCAAAAATGGCAAGATGCCATACAAGCTGAACTAGATTCACTTGAAAAGCGCCAAGTATTTGGCCCTGTGACATTAACCCCAAATAATGTGAAGCCGGTAGGCTATAAATGGGTATTTGCTATAAAAAGAAACGAGAAAAATGAAATTGCGAGATACAAAGCACGACTTGTAGCACAAGGTTTCTGACAAATACCCGGGGTAGATTATGAAGAAACATATTCACCTGTTGTGGATGCAACGACTCTCAGATTTTTAATTAGTCTTGCAAATGTTGAAAGGCTTCAAATGCGCCTTATGGATGTTGTCACAGCTTACTTGTACGGATCACTTGATAGTGACATTTACATGAAAATCCCCGAAGGATTGAAAATGCCGGAAGCTTGTAAATCTAAGCCCTGTGAAATGTTTTCAATTAAATTGAAAAGATCTTTATACGGTCTAAAACAATCAGGACGAATGTGGTATAATCGCCTGAGTGAATATCTTTCAAAAGAAGGATACAAAAGTAATCAAATAAGTTCGTGTGTTTTTATCAAAAGATCGAAGGGGGGTTTCACAATCATTGCAGTGTATGTTGATGATTTAAATATCATCGGAAATATTGATGAAATTGAACATACTACAAATTTGTTAAAGAATGAATTTGAAATGAAAGACCTTGGTATGACAACTTTTTGTCTAGGCTTGCAAATTGAGCATTTGTCAAATGGAATATTTGTCCATCAATCAAACTATACGGAAAAGATATTGAAACGATTCAATATGGATAAAGCTCATCCACTAAGCTCACCAACGGTCGGTCGTTCACTTGACCGGGAACTTGATCCGTTCCGCCCCAAAGAACATGATGAGAACATTCTTGGTCCTGAAATACCATATCTAAGTGCGATAGGGGATTTGATATACCTTGCTAGTAATACACGTCCAAATATTGCATTCTCAGTAAACTTACTAGCAAGATATAGTTCCGAACCAACACGCCGACACTGGAATGGAGTCAAACATATATTCCGTTATCTTTGTGGTACCCGTGACATGGGATTATTTTACCAAAAGAATTCGAAATCAAAGTTGGTTGGATATGCTGATGCTGGTTACTTGTCAGATCCACATAAGGCACGATCCTAAACAGGGTATGTTTTCACATATGGAGACACTGCAATTTCTTGGAGGTCGACAAAACAATCTTTAACTGCAACATCATCAAATCATGCTGAACTTATTGCACTTTATGAAGCTGGTCGAGAGTGCGTTTGGTTAAGATCGATGATTCAAAACATCCAAGAAGAATGTGGGCTCGAGTCTATTCAAGGAAATCCAACCATGTTATGTGAAGACAATGCGGCATGTATAGCTCAAATCAAGGAAGGGTATATCAAAGGAGACAAAACAAAACACATTTCTCCAAAAATTTTCTTTACATATGATCTACAAAAGGATGGAGTTATTGACGTTCGTCACGTTCGATCAAGTGACAATTTGGCAGATTTATTCACAAAGTCTTTGCCAACAAGAGTTTTTAAGCTACTGGTTTAGAAGATCGGCCTTCGACGCTTAAAAGATATGTATTAATTTGAGGAGGAGCATTATGCGTACTGCACTCTTTTCCTTCATCAAGTTTTTATCCCATTGGGTTTTTCTTGATAAGGTTTTTAATGAGGCAGTTTATGGCGTGTAATGAACGATGAATATCCAAGGAGGAGTATTATAAAATTATGTATGGGCCTATGGGTTATGTCTATTCATCCTATTATTTAGGAACAAGTTAGGGTTTAGATGTTTAGCCTTATATATACATCCTGCTTGTAACCTCATGAGATCATTCAATAATAATTCTCTCTTCTCTTTACTCTTGTTCATTACTTTTACAATAGTTTTACATTTTACCATAATAATTTTTGCGAGCAATTATAGTATAAGTAACATGTCATATATCCAACAATAAGGCATGCACTTTAAAAATATTTTGAACAACTTTCTATGCCTTTGAACTGCTGATCTAGAATGTTATATCAATACTACAATACTAGCTTGATACATGCGCAAAGCAGCTGGGTCGTAGGCGAATGTTGTTTAACGTATTTTGAGTTTTTTTTTTCTTTTTTTTTTTTTTTTTTTTTTTTTTTTTTTGGCGAATATTGTTTAACGATTTTCTATAACGGGTATAATAGGTTCTAGAGATTGTGTGTTTGTGTTGTGAGATTGTGAATAATTAATATGTCATATTATTGTACACAAATTTACAAAGTCGTTATATTAGTTATATTTTATCATTGTACGGAGTAACATTCAATTTAGTGTCATAATTTAATGTAGAATTAGCGTATTTTTAAATTTTATTTTATTAACTAATAATAAAAGGTGTTGTTTTTTAAACTTTTAAAGATAGAATTAGCGTATTTTTTTCAAACTTTTAAAGATAGAAGGTCTCAATACATTATAAGGAAGAGGAGAGATTTTGAGCTAGCGTATTCTTGTAATATCATTTTTTTGCAAATTGCTGATTATATTGAGTTGTGTAATTCTTATGCCTCCATTATTTGACACTATTATAAAGTGTTTGGACAATATCTTTGCAAATATGATTTTTGCAAACTTTGGACACTATTTAATATATGTATATGCTATATATATTTGTATTGAGTAGTAGTTTTGTGTTCTCTTTGAAGAGAGCTTCAAAACGAGCTAAAATGTGTCCAATATAGAGTTAATATAAATAAGATATTGTATCTCAAAGTGATTCACTTGATGGACAAAAAAACTAAACTAGAAGAATATTTCACATTGCTTGGAAAAGGAAATGAAGATGTATTTATATAGAGATTCTAGTACCAACCATCAAATTGTGTTTGGTTGGTTTTACTCCAACACCCACGCTCGCGCGCATGGGGGTGTAGATATCGGATTTTATGGGCCGAAATGGGTTCCAATTTTGTGAACTAATGCTAGCCGCGTGACCTGCGGACATGACTGCAACTTCAAAAACTCGAGCTTGTCGGCAGATTCTAATTTTTCCATAAATCGGTCTTAATTTATTTTAGGAACAGATATAAACTTCCCTAAAAGTTTACGCAGATTCATTTTTTGTTAATTAATGATTTTCAAATTGTGTTTATTTTATAGCAGATTCAGAAATCCGTTTAATTTAGCAGCTATTTTGTCTTGGTGACAAAGACACTCTCACTATAAATTTAATCCATGTCTCATTCAGTTATACACAACTGAATATCATAAAAGCTCCATACGTTTTTCCTGCTTCCACGTTCGATCAAGGCACGCCAACGTTTCCATGAAATCTAAGGCAAGTTTGTCATGTCCGACAGTACATCTGCTTTGTCCGCTGTACCCTCAGCTCGAAAACAAACAACGAATCTTTTATTAGGGAATCGTGTTAAACAAGAGCCTCGTGGACCTTTGCTGCTTTCTTTATCATTTAGCAAGAGTCTATCATCTGCTTCCCAATTTTGTCTATTTTAAAATTTTGTTTTTTAATTACTGTTAGTTTTATTATTGTTATTATTGTAATCTGGTTCTCTTAATAAAAGTGTAACAGTTTTCCTACAATCTTAAAATATATTATGTGTAACATAATTAAAACACTTTTTGTTGAAATTAGATTAATATATATATAGATTCTAAGTTCAAACTACTTTATGTCGAAACTAAGATTGTGTTTCATTGGAAAAACAGATTTTAAGTAAACAAAATTTTAATTATCATATTTGGTGTTAAATATCTAAAATGATTTTTAAGAGAGTATATATATGGTGTAAATTAAGAAATCTTTTGGGGCTTTTAAGAATTTTAATGGTATGTATAATCGTATTTAATTTTGAATATATATTTAGGAAGTTTGCTTTTTTATTTAAAAATTTACACCCTAGTACAAAACTATGAAAAAAGCTATGAAATTCTAATACTTAACTTTTATAAATATATTACTAAAACATTTTGTTGAATCAATAATTGGTATCATTATAACATATTATTACATGTATGACTATAAATTATCGACATGCACAATCAAACATGTGGCTATAGATATATTTACACGTACATGACATTTATGTGTTGGTGCTAAAACACGAGCTCACTTTGTGTGACTAATGTCATAGATTTAGCAACTTGATCATGTTGTAGCATTAAAAAGGTTTGATATATAGAAACATTATCAAACACTCCTTAAATGTATTGTATAAATTCTCACAATTAAACGATGTAAGAATGTAGCATATATTCTAGGAGTATCCAAAAAACAATTATCCATCACAACCTTCAAACATATACTAGTCTCTTATACCTTATCGAGTGACTAAAATCATTCCATTTTAACAATCTTTCTGAAAATCAAAATCACGGTAAGTCACTTATAGCAACAACTTAATTAAGCAGGTCTCAATTGCAGTAGCAACAATCTCGTAGATCTACAACAAATTAAAAACACAGAAGTTCGTTGCAGTAAAATTTAAAAGATCGGGACACCTAACCCTTTTGAATAGTGAAATCAATCAAGAATGTATGTTGACGAACATTTTACATATCAAAATCAATTGTTGAGAACAATACACATGGTAAGTAACATCATTAGTGTGTCATATACGACGTAATACACAACCAAACACATTGATAAGTAAACATGGAATAGCCTTAGAAGCATCAATACTTTAACCCGTAAACATTAAAGTAGTAGAAAACGTAATCACTTAATAGCCTTAGAAATATAAATTTATTTAAAATAACCAAGCCACTTATCTAAAAATGGTTGTAAATTCAAATAACACATAAATAGTTTTTACCTACTTAAAACCCGGCCCAAGTAATTATCAATGATCACCCAAACATAATTAGAGATATCAAAAATGTTCAAATCTGCTATAGATGTATAAACTTAAACAATTCTCGATATAGTTAACCATATACACTTGATTAATTATATTTACTATCAAAATGCAATAAGCATATTTAACAGCTCTAGAAGGTAATTCCATACAACCGTTAAGTGACTAATTTATACTCGTGTTCATACTTGTGGTAGTAAAAGTCTGAGAAGTCTCCTTATAAATATTACATAAGCAGTTTTAGAGTAAGCATTACCAAACACTATTTAAGAGTAAAAAGAATCCAGCTAAGCATAGATGTTTTATATAAACAACTTCAAAACCATCATTAAACATATAATAAAGCAATTTTGTTTTCCAAACACTCGAAACCTCCATTAATGCAATATTAATACGCACAACCCTGATTAAAAGCCAAGCAGTAGGAGTGTTTGGGACTGCGTGTTCATAAACTATCCAATATTCAAGTCCCAAATAGAATCCCAAACACCCTCGAATATAGAGCTTATTCAATAAAAAGAAGTAATAAAATAGCCCATCCATACACACTATAAACAAGTGGTTCCACATAAGCAAAATCAGATATTCATAACAACTTTGGATAAACCACCTTCCAAACGCCTTGGAATATACCTCTAATTCAAACAATAATGATGAATACCATACATTCACGGTTTGTAGAGATTATCTAATGTAAATACGTTCATTGTTGTTGTGTATATTTCCTAACATGTTTTGTTTTTATTTACATGATTTCACTACCAATGTGCATTTTGAAGGTTCATTGGCAATCACACTGAAGAAAGTACTCACAAATCTACCCTTCATATTTCTCTTAAAATTGATAAAAAAAAATGATGAGGTGTTCTGCAGACGATTTTTATCAAACACTTGGTGCACAGTTCATCAATGGCCCTAAATAGATACTCAATAAATGAATTATGATACGCATAGGAGTTTTCCATACACAAATAAAGTTACAAAATTATTAACCATCATAAACTATAGTTATCGAAACCAATCAGCCAGAATCTTGAAAACATGTTACCATATGCTAGGGTTACAAACCGAGTGATGTTGTGTGTTTGTAACAGTGAAAAGGAACTAAAAAAGTATGTGATGAATGGTGAGGAAGCAAAGAAAAAAAAAAATAAATAAATAAAGTAATGAATAATGAATTTGGCATATGCTTTGTGGTTTGTGTTGTGCTTGATGATGCCTATCATTGTTTTGATTTATGATATATCTTCAGGGGTTGTTTAATTTCTTCTTCTTCTTAGTGGGATGAAAGTAGGACAAAAACCCTTAATTCCTTTTAATTAGGAGACTCACCAAAGCCTATTTTCCCTCTTTAAGAGGTTTTAAAAGGCTAATATAGGAATATCTCTAAACATCTTAATTAGTAAACAACCCCTTAAACTAGTTATATAAACCCATGTACGCACAAGGATTTTACATAAATTTTATTTGATGTGTTTTGATAAAAGCCAAAATGTATTTAAATTTTAATTATTTGTGTATACAAATTGTATAGCATCTAATTTTAATAATATATTGGTTAAAATTGAAAATTTTTATCGTGGCATAGTAAAGTCTATACACGGGGTTGTTAATTTATATTGTATAGATTTTTGTTAGACGAATAATATGACTTCATTTTATTGACATTGTGTTGAGGTTGATGTTGTTTAAACTTAATTATTGGTATCTTGTTTTAAACATTATAGGTGTTTAGTATCACATAATGCCCCTTGAAAAAATGTTTTTTTCAGTTATGCATATTTAATGTCAAAGAGAAATTGCGTGTGTTGATGTTATATGTACAATATCGTGTACAAACATTCATCTCATAGGACCCCGTTGGCCGTGCCTACATTTTCATATTTATATTCATGTTAATAATAATATTAACCGTATTTAATTTTTAAACTCATGTACGCGCGGATTAAACTTATAATGAGGTGAGTCGTTATTAAACATGGATAACTAAAAAAATAAACTTTTTTCGGAAGTCCATATTTAATCTTATAATGAGGAATAATATGAGTCTTTGTTTATGTACAATATCGTCTATTCATTACGTATAACGGTAACTCGTTCTTTTATTTTGATATATAAAATTATGCATATATAATAATTTAAAATATATAATGACAATAATATTTATAAATAAGAGCAACATATTTTTTTTTTTTTTTTTTTTTTTTTTTTTTTTTTTTTTAAATGTATAAAGTGGGTATAGTGTTTAAGAGGGGATATCTATTAAATTTATAAACTTATAACAAAACATGAAATTTGATAAGTTTACATAAGTTTATATAAAAATATTAGTGTATGCAATTTCTATTTAATTTCAAGAATTTCAATAAGCTTGTTTATTGTTTCTGGGTAATTGTATGGACTCATAGGACCACATAAGCTCCAAGAAAGCTTAATAAAGCTTTTAGAAACATTAAAACACAGCTTAGTATAAAAAAATCAAAAACACAAAACAGTCAACAAAAGTCAAACTTGCAGGTTTTATGAAGATAAAAGCTGGAGTAGGGTGAATAGTGGATGGCCCTGGGTTAGTGGTCTTGTGGAAGACCTATAGGATTGGTTTTGAGGTCCTTGGTTCTTGGTATAAGCAGGATTGCACATTGTAAGCCTTTAAAACTCATTTCTTAATTCCTACTGTAGCATTGATTATATTGTTGCTTATTTGGCTTATTCATGCTTGTTTAGTAATAATTAGTAATAATATTGCTTTAATTCAGTAGCTTGTTAATTAAAATTGTTGTTTACTTAGAATTTCATTTTCACTGTCTCAATTAGTACAGATAGTAATCTTAGTCAGTTGTTGTTGTTTCCTGTGTTTAAGTGTTCATTCAAGCTTAATTGATCATATTAAGTTGTTTTGGATCTGTTTCATAAGTTCTAAAAACCATTTGCTTCACAAATCATAAAACAGTCCACTTTAAGGGGTGTTTGGATCTTGTTGTTTCTCTGTACTGAAAAGGTTTCCATTGGTCACAAGAGCTTAGAACATATTCAACTAGTTCATCTCAAGTCAGAAAAACCAATAAACCTAGTGGTCATTTGTAAAAAAGTCAAGATAGCTTTTGATTCAAGCCTTTTTGTTGTCTGTTAAGAGATTTCAACACAAACCTCATCAAAACCTTTCACAAGTAGTTGTTCTAGGTTAATTAAGTCTTATTTTAGCTTAATTTAACTTATTAAGTCATTAGTGATCATAAGAATCTCACAAAAGTCAAAGTTCTAAGTTATTTTAAAAAAAGTCAAAAGTGTCCTTGTTTCAGAAATCTAAAACTTGAAGAATTTTTGTGATTTTTGTGTTAGGTTTTAGACCTTGATCTTTTCAGAAGTTGAAATTTGTCACCTAAACTTCAAGTTCCCATAATCAGCTTATTTTTAAGATTTTTATATAAGCTTTTGCAAGTCCTTATTTTGACCTGCAGGGCAGGCATATGCCCTGTGCACAGGTTTTTGACTAATTGTCCAAGCCCTTTTGTGATCACCCTAGTGGACCCCACTCCCTGTACCCTGGCTTTTTGGAAAGCCAATAAGTCCATTGACAAACCTCAGTGCTTATTTTGAGGTTTCTAGCTTATTTGATAGGCCTGCTAGCACCATTTAGGTTGACAATTCCCTGAGTGAACACTGAGTAACTCAGTGTGTGACCACTAGTTCCATAGCCTCCCCAGTGTTCAAAAAAAAAAAAAAACCCATAGGCCTAGCTTATTGGCTTATTGAGAAGCCCTCCAGTCCACCTTCATAATTTAAGTTTTGTTTTGGACTCACCTTGGCTTCTGTGGACCCCACAGAGGTTCAAAAACCTTTGGTTTGGCCTGTTCAGGCCTTGTGTAGGCATAAGTGCTTATTTGTGGTATATAGCTTATTCTGAGTGCTTATCTGTTCCATTTGGCTTATTTCAAGTTTATAATCATCTGTGTATGCGTAGTTTGTCATTTCTCAGCTTTTTCATAAATCACTTCTCAATCATCTTGGTTACTGTCCTCAGTGCCACTCATTCTCAAAAAATGTTTTCAAAGCACCATTGCAATCTCGTTGGGACATAATGACCCGGGGAAACACTATACTATCCACGGAGAATTGGCCTAAGCTGTTTTTGACTTATTGACCTTGGTCAATAATATCTGACGGTTTAGCCCCAATCAAAATTTGGTGCCGCTGCCGGGGAGGTTGTTGCGTGTTTTAAAATCGTTTTAAGTTTAGTGGTTTTCAAAACCCTCCCTGTACAAATTTCACCACTTTTGTAAAAAGTTTTTGTAAAAATATCAATCATATCAAAAAAGTTCATTAACATTTCTCCTGAAGTGTTAGCAACGCCAAAAAAAATCAAAAACAACAAAACAAATCGTGAAGTTAAATTACTTCGGTTTCTTTAAGATTACAACCTACACAGGTGGAATACGGAAGTTCTGACATTAAATTGCGAACTGAAGAGAGATCCATTCTTCTCTCCCGCCACCCTGTGAGTAATTTTAAAGAGGTCGATTTCGGTTAACGAATCGATACCAAAAATATTTCCCAAAGTTTTTTGCACACACACCCAAAAGCCCAAAAACAATTTTTCTGTCAATAAATACATAAAATCTTACCACCGCAAACCAAGGCAGAACACCTACCAACTGGGGGTGGGGACATAATAAGTTCCCAAACTAAAGATTAAAACTTGCCATTGTATCCCTGTGAGTGGTGTACCTTTTTTTTAAAGAAGCCATTCACTTATGATTATTGGTTTTAAGTTCCCTGTTGTTTTGCCTCGAATTTGTTTTGAAAAATTGTTTTTAGTGCATGCGCACTCGTTCACAAACAAAGCGTAAAAATCAGAAAAACGTACCCGAGCTACGTACTGTTATTGAAGAACCTAAAACAGAAATGGACGACGGGCCACCACCACCCCCTGACCCTCCCAAGGATGAGCAAGCTCCCGATCTCCGAACGATGGAGGAGTTGTGCCAGCCTACCATGCAAGGGAGGGGCGGACCTATTGCACCACTCACTATTGAGGCTACGGACTTTGGCCTCAAGCACCACATGATCCAACAAGTCCAAAATTCGAGTCAATTCCATGGATTACCGGGTGACGCTGCTAACAAGCATCTTGATAAATACCTTAACGTCACCCAAAGCATGAAACAGCATGGTGTCACCGATGATGCCCTCCGTCTGTATCTCTTCCCCTATTCTCTCACTCATCATGCCACTGCATGGTTTGACCGACTCCCCAAGAATTCTATTCGTACCTTTGATGAAATGGTAACCAAGTTTCTAGCAAAATAATTTCCACCTTCCATGGTTACCAAGTTACGAAATGATATCAGCAACTTCCGGCAGCGTCCCGATGAGTCTCTATTTGAGGCTTGGGAACGTTATAAGCTCGCAATTTATTGGTACCCTAACCACAATATGTTACAAGTTACCATCATAGATGCCTTCTATAATGGTCATACATTGAGGCACCGGGATATTCTCAATGCTGCTGCTGGTGGGACCTTCATGAAAAGGCGTCCCGAAGAATGCTATGATCTAATTGAGAACATGACTGCCCACCATAACTTTTGGGATTCCTCTGCGGAGAGGGATGAGTCATGTAAATCAGTTATTCCTTCATCATCATCTCCTGAAATAGTGGCTCTCACTAAAAAGATGGATGATATCTCTACGGTTGTGTTGAGAATGAACCAAACTATGCAAAATCAACAAGTTCAAAATCAACAAGTGAAAGCCGTGGCCCGAAGTTGTGAAACTTGTGGAGGCCCACATCTGTATTCCGAATGTCCAGCTACTGCTGGTTATCCTCAAGAGAACGTTTATGCTACTCAAGGTTCCTACAACATGGGGGGTAATTCTTACCAACCACAAGGGGACCGTAATCTCTTAAGCTATCGTTCCAACAATTTTCTCGGACCTCCCGGTTTTAACCAAAATCAAAACTGTAACTCGAATCAAAATCAGAATCGAGGAGATTTTAACCAAGGTCAAAACCCAAATTTCCAAAACCCGAACCAAAATCAAGGTCATTTTAATCAAAACAATTTTCAAAATGGCAATCAAAATCAAGGTTTTCAAGGAAATTTTCAAAAAAACCAAGGTCAAGAGAATTACAATCAAGGTAATTTCAATCAGAGAAATAATTTTCAGGGTAACAACAACCAAAACCAAGGAAATTTTCAAAACAACCATGTTCAAAATTTTCCTAACCAAAATCAAAACGTTGTTCAACCCTCGTCTTCCTCCGATGAAGTGTTAAAACAATTCATGAAAGCACAAGAGGAAACAAATCGGTTATGGATCAGCAAGATCTCTGAGCTTCAGAAGTCTTTAAATGATCGACCCTCGGGCCCAGGAACATTACCGAGCAACACGATCGCTAACCCGAGGGGCGATGTTAAAGCGATCACTACCCGAAGTGGAATATCATACAATGGACCCACGGTTCCATCTACCTCTTGTTCTCCTCCTACCAAGGTAGCGGAACGTGAACCTGAGGTTACCACGGACACGGTACTTCCTACTAATAACGGAGGTACCAACAACGTCCACCCTTAAGTTGTCCCGGCCCCGACTCGCAAGTCAAAAGTTGTATTTGATCCTCCGGAAAGTTCTGATGAAATTCCAAAGAACAATCCTAAGCCTTCAATTCCATATCCTTCACGTTTGAATGATCAAATGATCTGCGAAAAAGCTAATCATCAGATGGAAAAATTTTACCAAATTTTCCAAGAGTTACATTTCGATATTAGCTTCGCGTATGCTCTTCTTCTAATGCCTAAATTTGCTTCAACAATCAAAAATCTGATAAGCAACAAAGAAAAACTCTGTGAGATGGCTAAAACTCCACTGAACGAGCATTGCTCAGCAGTGCTCTTGAAAAAGCTTCCCGAAAAGCTTGGAGATCCCGGGAAATTTCTCATTCCTTGCATTTTCCCGGGGATGGTTGAATGCTTTGCCTTGGCCGATCTTGGTGCAAGCATTAACCTTATGCCTCACTCAGTCTGGAAGAGACTCTCTCTCCCTGCTCTCACTCCTACCTTCATGACTCTCGAGCTTGCAGACCGTACTATATCTCGTCCTCTCGGCATTGCCGAAGATATCTTCGTGAAAGTAGGAAAGTTCCATTTTCCGGCAGATTTCGTGATTGTTGATTTCGATGCTGACCCAAGAGTTCCTCTCATTCTCGGGAGGGGATTCTTAAGAACGGGTCGTGCTCTAATCGATGTTTTCGAAGAAGAAATCACTTTACGTGTTGGTGGTGAAGCCATCACATTCAATCTTGATAAGACTTCAAGATACTCCTCCAACTATGACGCTGAAACGGTTAACCGAATTGACATCATCGATGTTGCGTCAGAAGATTATTCTCAAGAGGTCCTCGGTTTCTCAGCAAGTCGCAGTACCACTCTTTCTTCTGAGCCTATCATATCCGACTCTTCCTCTTCTCTCACTCCGTTTGAGGGAAGTGACTTCCTTTTGGAAGAGGTCGAGGCTTTTCTTGCTTAGGATAGCTCAATCTCTCATGAGATTGATGAAAACTATCTTGACCCGGACGGGGATATTCTTCTTCTTGAAAGATTGTAAAATGACGATCCTTCACCCTCCCCGTCTCCAAAACAACTTCATAAAGCGGAAATTAAGTCTATTGAAAAATCTGAAGAATTTTCTGAGGTCGAGCTCAAGGACTTGCCTCCTCATCTAGAATATGTATTTTTGGAGGGTGATGATAAATTACCCGTCATTATTGCTAAAGACTTGAAAGATGAGGAAAAGGCTACACTCCTAAAGGTTCTTAAGTCACACAAGCAAGCAATTGCTTGGAAACTCTCTGACATTAAGGGTGTTAGCCCGGACTTTTGTACACACAAAATCTTAATAGATGATGACTTTAAGCCAGCAGTGCAACAACAGAGAAGGGTAAATCCCAAAATCCACGAAGTTATCAAACAAGAGGTTCTAAAACTTCTTGACGCAAGATTGATTTATCCTATATCTGACAGTCATTGGGTTAGCCCAATTCATTGCGTTCCTAAAAAGGGTTGTTGATATAAATAATGTTTAAAAACGTTATTAATATTTCTCAATAAATCTTTGTTTTGATAATCACAAAACTCAAATCAAATTAAGTCAAGATTAAGACGTAAACAAGTATTTAGTAACAAATATTTACCTCTATATCTAATATCACTTAAGGTATGCATAAACTAAGCATCTTATGCATTACATGATCAAAGGAAACCTTGTCTTAAGACATAACATTTTATAAAATGATATTAACATTTTATATATATTTGTAAATCATTTTTGGTATTGTTATATTAAACCACAAAGATATGATTTCAAATTTCCAACCAAAAAGGGCAAAATTTATCCAGAAAAACTTTTCCAACGTTCAGTAGGGCGGCCCCCTTAATTATACTAGGCGGCCCCCTTAATCATTAAGGGGACCGCCCACTAATTAAGGGGACCGGCACGCTCCAGAACAGTATTTTCTGGCCCTTTAAATAATGGATCATTCCACATATTTTTCTCACCTTTTTGCACTAAAAACTTTCTGATTCAACCTCCATTTCTATATCAAAAATCCTTTTATCATATAATTCATAAGTCTTTGTTTCCAAGTGATCCAAAGCTTCATCCACTCAAGTGCAAGAAGAAGAACACTCCTCTACATCCATTTAATTGTAGTAGTGTTGTGATTAGCTATTTTCATATTGTAGTAGTGTTAGATATATGTAAAAGTGTTGTGAGAATTTGTTGATTGTAGAAACTAGGTGTGTTGTAAAGTAGTGTAGTAGTTGTGATTTAGTTGTGCATAGAAGAAGGTGTGAAGTTGACAAGGTGTGAAGAAGGTGTGAAGTCTTGAAGAAGTTGTGAAGGTGTGAAGAAGGTGTGAAGTCTTGAAGAAGTTGTGAGATTGGTTCTAGCTACGATTAGAACTCGACATTTAGCTTAGTGTCGTTAACTCGTGTAAGCCAAGGTGTGTAAGGTTTCTCCACCATAAGGAGTTTGTTGACATAGTGAAGAAAACTCTCGAGTGTGGTACTCGGGGAGTGCAGTAGGGCAAGGAAGGTGTCCTTGTAGCCGAACCACTATAAATTCGCGTGTTGTGGTTTGATCTTTCTAACTCTATTCTTTTCTTCATTCTATTTCAATACTTTCATTATTAGATTAGACTTGCTTATATTGGTTGTTAATTGAACTCACTTGAGATCGAATCGAAAGTTTTTATAAGCTACAAAATATTTTGGTAATAAATTTAAAAAGGACGTAAAACTATTCAACCCCCCTTCTAGTTTTCCACAATTGGTATCAGGAGCCACGTCTAGCATGATCTTTAAAGTATATTGTATTTTAAAACTTGTAACGATCTATGAAATCTGAAAAATATTTAGAAGGGCAATCTATGCAAAGACCACCACTATTTGAAAGTGATGGATTTTTATATTGAAAAAATCGATTCGAAACTTATGTGAAGTCAAAAGATCTAGATCTTTGGCATGTTATTACTAATGGTGATTTTTTACCTATTCAAAATAACCCCGAAACAAAGAAAGATAAAATCGTACCTTTTGAAAAACAAAATGATGATTTAAAAAGAAAACTTGCTAAAAATAATGAAGCAAAAATGGTTATTTATAATGCGCTACCACGTAAAGAGTACGAAAAGATCTTTATGTGTGAAACCGCAAAAGAAATTTGGAACTCTTTACTAATAACTCACCAAAGTAATAGTCAAGTCAAAGATAATAAGATAGATCTACTTGTTCAACAATATGAGCAATTCACGATTCCGAAAGAGGAATCAATTGATAATGCTTTTGCTAGATTGAACACTATCATCACAAGTTTAAAAGCACTTGATGAGAATTTTTCAAGTAAGAATTTTGTTAGGAAGTTTCTTAGGGCTCTTCACCCCAAATGGCGAGCTAAAGTGACGGCTATTGAAGAATCAAAGAATTTGTCAACATTGCAACTTGATGAATTAATTGGAAATTTAAAAGTCTACGAAGCAATTATAAAGAAGGATTCCGAAATGGTCAAAGGAAAACGAGAGCAAAGCAAGTCAATCGCCTTGAAAGCTAGAAAGGAATCTAGTATCGAAGATAGCTCATCTTCCGAAAGTGATGACGAAGAATACGCCATGGCCGTAAGAGATTTCAAGAAATTCTTCAAAAGGCGAGGAAGATTCGTAAGACAACCACATGATGAAAAGAAAACATTTCAAAAGAGTAAGGATGACAAGAACAACAAGAATGAAAGGAAATGTTTCAAGTGTGGTGATCCAAATCACCTTATTGGAAAATATTCATTGATGACAAGAGATCAAAATCAAAGAGCATTTGTTGGAGGAGCTTTGAGTGATAGCGATGAAGATGAGAAAGAAACGATAAAGGAAGAGAAGTGTCTTATGGCAAATACATCAAATGAGGTACATTCCGAAACCGAATATTTTAGTGATGAAAGTTTATCATTAGATGAAAAAGACCTAGATAATGAATATAATAGACTATGCAAATTAGGACAACTAGTAATGGCCAAAAACAAATCACTAAAATACATAAATAATCAATTGGAAAATGAAGTACTAGAACTAAAAATAAAAATACATCAACTTGAAAAAGGTAAAGAAATTTTTGAAGAATGTAAATCATGTCAAGAGATTAAAGGTGAAAACGAAATACTCAGGGAAGAAATTCGCAAACTTGAAAAATTTGAAAATAGTAGTCACTCACTTAGTAAAATAATAAGCATTCAAAGAGTATCCGGAGATAAAACCGGTTTAGGATTTAACTCAAACGAAGCTTCAACAAGCGAGATTAAAAATGTCAAATTCGAAAATGAACTTAATGAACAAAAACCTCTAAAATCTAATCCTAAGTATATACTTATTAATGATAGAAAAATACCTCTTGCCAACAATGAAGAAGTTAAAGCTTTTTATAAACCGTCTTTAAAAACCGAAGTAGGATCTTCTAAACCTAAGACAAGATCTAAAACTCCACCACCTAGAAAACCAAATAACCCTCATCCTAGGTCTAAAACACCTCAACCAAGACGAAACCAAAATAGGCAAAACTACAATAACAATAGTAATCAAATGTGGAACTATCAACAAAGCTACAATCCTTGGAGTATACTACCACCTTTCATGCATCCTAGTCAAATGTTAAACATGTTTGGACCAAACAACTTTGGACCAAAGAGGCAATGGGGACCGAATAGCTAGATGAACATTCCTTGAGGCAATCTTGAAGTTTTCTCACCATAGACTTTTTTCAAAGTCTATATGTCATCTTGAAGATTTTGAAGATTTTTGTTGAAGACCGCCGGGTACGCCATTCTTTCACAACTCATTACCATGCTTAGTTAAATATGTTTTGGTTGATTACATTGTTTGTATTGATATAGCTTACTATCTTTCTCTCTTTGTTTGATCTAATATATATACATATATTCTCATACTTATTATATTAGATATATATATATATATATATATATATATATATATATATATATATATATATATATATATATATATATATATATATATATATATATGCTTGCACATAACCTAGATACGTCATTAGTTGACTTTTTAGAACTCCAGGAAATTGTTCGTTATCGAACCCTTTCCTTCCCCCTCGTGTTACTTTTGATCTTTTACGTTCAACACAAAATTCTAGTATGTCCATTTTTAGAAGACTCATGATGATGAAGGGATATGAGTCAAGTGGACTATTATCATGTAAGAACGCCTTCGCACATGAACACCATGGATGAAACAAACTCCTTTCGCCGACTATATTCTATCTCCGTTATCATCTCTCAAACTTCACCTATCAACCCATCATTCACTCACATTTATACTTATACATATATACATATATACATATATACACATATTCACATATTCCCGAACACACCTCAAATCCCTCATCAACTTAACACTTTGATCATTTTATCCAAAATTGTCAAAGGTACATTTTAATTATCGAAACAGTAATTAAAAATTGTTAAGTATTTTATCATCGTGCCAATAAACGCTTACGTATTTTTGATATATTATAAATCTAATTATATACATATAAATATATCTATTCCAAAAACTAATACCGCGGAAATTCAAAAATTCAAAGGGCGCCCCCCTTAATAATTAAGGGGACCGGCTTGTTATCGAGGGCGGTCCCCTTAATGTTTAAGGGGGTCGGCCATCTGATACTTTCAAATCCGTTTTCCACCTTAAATCTTTTGCCAAACATTCCATTTGTTCATAATTCCCTTCCTCACCTCTGCTGAGTACGAACCAAAACAACCAAAACCATCAAAATCCTTCACCAAATCACCAATCCGGGGTTGTTTCGCAAGGGGCAAACGCTAACCAAACGTATAACAACATCTTTTGTAAGTTTTCCAACATACATTTCATCACATTTCATTCAATTTGGTGTCTAATAAATAATTAGGTAGTTTGTTAAAATTTATTTTAATTCGAATTTTAGTGAAATAGAAGCTAGGAATTGAACAACCAAATGCTTCCCATAGGATTAGAATGATGTATTGCAACTCAAACTTAGTATAACACATCTATTTGTCAAAATCTTTAATCGCCCACAAACCCTTGTTGAATTTCATTTTTCAAAAGGCACATTGTTGATATAACTCTTAAAAACTAGTTAAAACTTACTACATTATATTAGTTCAATGTTGTAAACAATCAAAACACACTTCTCAATTCGTTATAAAATGGTTCATGAAGACAACATGGGCGTTTGGTTCATGAACAGATTATAATTATATGTAGTTATTTAAAACTTAAAATTAGCTCATAAAATTTGTTAAAACTATTAGAGTCAATAGATGTCATCAAGATATATAATCAATATATATATTGATGTTTTAGGTTATTTTAATCTAGTTAAGGGAGCGTTTGGCTTATCTTGAAAAAGATATTTTGAAAACCAAAATTCACATTTTAACCTTTTAAACATGTTTATGCTGACTCAAACTCTTATGAAAAGGCAAGATATATAATCTAATATATATCTAGCCTTACTTCGAAATGAATTATGATATCATACTCTTTGACATCATATATTCTAAACGAGTTTAAAATCAAAATACAAGGAACATTGTGAAACTACTTCATAGATTTTTTTTTGGTCGAAGTAGAATTTCGTTCCACATATATTGCATATAATAATAATAATAATAATAATAATAATATATATATATATATATATATATATATATATATATATATATATATATATAACATATGCATGATAGTTGTTTTTATCTTAATTTTATTTTTGTTGTTATATTGTTCAGGTGAAAATGCCTAAAACCACGGTTGGTGATGTCTCCAAAACCAAACAATACATTCCAAATGTTTCCTCTAATCCCGGCATGTCTCCTTCAGTTGCATGTTTCTATCGTCCTATTGAAAATAGAAACATTCACGAAGGAAGAATTGTCGATCCATCTTTCTATGACTCTGATCAAACCGAATGAATGTTCTCCAATATTCGTTTTGAATGTCTTTACCAAATCAACGAACCAATCATTCCTCGTTTTATCCTTGACTTCTATAGCCAAGTGACGGTGCAAACCGATCCCTATAGTCATCTCCTTATTTCCTTCATGATCCAAAATCAACTCATCACGCTTACTTTTGCTCAATTTGGACAAATTCTTAGAATCCCATACAACGGCCAAGCCGTATTCTCAAATGAATGGGATCTTTCCTCTCTTGAAAGAAATCGTCCTCAGGATGGCCCATACTATTCTGAGATTCCTAGTCCTAAAGACATTCGTCGACTGCTTGAACTAGAACGTCGTACGACTAGTCGAGTAATCAAGTCGAAGAATGTCGATATTCATGCAAATCAAATCCTCCTCAAAGAGCTAAGCCACGATATAAAAAAGTGGGAAGAACTCATTCGTGAGAATGCGTTTGGTACTGGTGGTCACCGTGATCATGTCACGGCAAGCATTGCCCCACATGTTATATTGTGTAGTTGCTGAAGAGAACTACAATTTGGCTTATCTTTTTGTTCATCGAATCATGTCCGCCAAAAACACCCCAAATGCCAATCTTCCTTACGGTATGTTCCTTACACGACTTTATCGTTATGTCATGGAACATTACCCACATCTACAAAGAGATTACTACGTGCAAATCCTTCCTACTTTGAACCAACTTACTCTTGTTCGTACTCGTCGTTCTCGAAGTGACAAAGGAAAATCTCATGTTCCTTTGTTCTCTAGGCCTCGTGGATCTACATCTCATCGTGACGATGATGATGAGGAGGAAGAAAACACCTCACGTATGAGTACTCCATCCCCCCACGACCTTTGTTGATAATCTTTCTGATATTGACGATACTGAGTATCAAGTTCCTCTTCCTCATGAACGTACCGATGAACTTCTCTTCACTCGTCAAACGTCCATTATCAACCGACAACAACAAATGCATGAAGAAATTCGAGGAGGATTCAAATCCGTTGGAAAGATGTTTAGAAAGATGATTGGGAAGAAGAAGAAGTAGATGATGTTGATGTATTGCTACTTATTATTATTATTCTCTATTAGACATTTGTATGGCTTGTTATTTGTCCGATTTATTCGGAAATACTTATGTTATCTCTTGTTTATTTCTTGGATGATGCTTAGACTTTAACTATTATCATGCTATTATCTTCATCATATTTTAATGCTATGCTATATTTCTTTTAAAAGTGGAACATAATATGTTTGTTTGCATGCATAACTTGTTTATATATATATTTATATATCATCATTCCTAGAGTATATACTTCTAACAGAGCTTGCTGGAAACATACACTTGAAAAATCACCCATTTCTGCAAATTTTGGTTTTCTGGTCGTCTGGGAAAACACCAGATGGGCGGCCCCCTTAATTTCCTAGGCGGTCCCCTTAATTATTAAGGGGGTCGGCCTACAATTAAGGGGACCGGCCATCTGGAACTGGGTTTACTGTTTTCTTTTGCATCTTGTGAACCCTTTCTCTAGTATCAGCTACCATTTCCTATTTTAACCCAACTGATTTTAGAATCTCATTCAACCATTTCAAATATATACCTAAATTAACCATTTCCATACTATAAATTCCCTCCATAATCACCATTCTTCATCTCATCATTCCTCATCTAAATCATCATGACTCCACCAAGCACCTCAAACTCCAAGGCCTCTAAGAAACAAAAGATTGTCATCATCCCTCCAAAACAACTCTTCATTGACTTAACAAATGAAGACGACAAAACCCCATCACCTCCACCAAAATGCTCATCTCCAAGTGCACCTAATGCACCATCCAAAACACCTTCCACTCATGGAACTTCCTCATCCTCCATACCCTCATCCTCATCAATCAATGACTACATCAATTCACACTTGTCACCACAAGTATCATCACCACATCCTACACAAGAACCTATCTCCACCCATCTTACCATCTCACTTTCACCAATAACACCACTTGATGCTCATCTGTCACACCCCCAAGATCGGGTCCAGCGGAAGCATACGTGTAGCTGGGGTGTAACTCAATTGGTATTACAACACAAGTTCAAAAATGGTTTTCACTTTAGTTATTTAAAATAAAATCATTTAATCAAATATGTTGAATTTACATCGTTAAAAGTAGGGCGGAAGTAGGCCCTTAAAAGTAGTTTAAAACGGTCCCCCTATAAATTATCAGAGTCTTCTATGACCATGCCATGCCCTGCCAAAACCTCCAGTAGCGTGCCATAAGATTAAAAACCCTGAAAATACATGCTAAAGTGTCAACACGAGGTTGGTGAGTTCATAGAGTTTGTTTAACAAATAAAGTTTATGCATATGTATGAAGGTTTCCCAGCAAAGGCATCGTAAATCCACTCAGTTACAAGTCCCGCCATAAGAGCCTTGTAACCTGTGTGTTTACAACCCACTGCTACAATATATAGTATGAGTAAAACATATATAAGTTCATCACAACAGTTAAGCAATTAGTCTTGAGTCTACACTTCATCTCCGAAGACCTCACGTTTGTATGTATATTTCCATGGTTGTGCCCAGCAACTTAATCTGGGGCCAGTGGAAATATATAAGTCTCCATGGTTGTGCCCAGCAACTTAATCTGGGGCCATTGGAAGTATGTATGTATGTCTCCATGGTTGTGCCCAGCAACTTAATCTGGGGCCATTGGAAGTCTCAAGAATACACCATCACAGTTTAGTATAACACAGTTAAGTATATCACAAGTATGTATGTATGAAATCAAGTATAAAACAATCAAGTATAAATGTTTTGAGTATCAAGAAAGTATGTTTTGAGTATTTATACTAGTAAGAAAGTAGTTGAGCATGTATCTCCCCCAAAGAGTTAAAACAAGTATAAAGAGTAAAAGTGGGGCTATGACTCACCTGGTACGATAGCTACGAAGACAAAAGTGGATACACAGAAATGAGGTTCGATCTCTAACCGCAACCTAATGAATGATAGTGATCTACTTAGATCATGAAATGATGTAATGAATGCACATGCACATGATACCTATACCACTCGTAACTTGGAAATAATAGTTATTGTCAAAGTAAAGTATTTTCCATACTTAGGAAAATAAGTCCAATTATAGAAGTATATAACTTGTCGTAGTATATCGTATAAAAATGTTAGTGTTATATTCCTCACCTTGAAAACCTTAAAATAATGTCTAGTAGTTGTAAAAATAAGTCTTGGGTCATAAGTTCTTCATTTGTTAAGAATATAGCTCTTTAATAATATTTCTAGAAAACATAGTTACTACGTAGTTGTATATTATTTTTGTCAAAAAGCTGTCAAAATAATATATGTTTTGCCGTTATAGAAACGTGAATATCTTTGTCGTTATAAGTCCGTTTTACTCGTTCTTTATATCCACGGAATCGTAGGACAAAATACTAACATATTTTTGATAAGTCGGGATGGCTAGATCAAGTTTTATACCCAAAACAACCCGTGACAACTGTTCATCAGCAAAGGATTTTCAGAAAATATAGTTTTCGTCGTTAAACTTGTTTTTAGCGTATCTCCTTCGTTATAAACTCGTTTCCATCCCCGTTTTCGGCCATAGTTCCGTCTCGGAATGTATTTTCTAAATATTTGGTCAAAAGTTACCCCAAACCCACTGAGTTGGCCACGTTTTCATTTTAAGGACAGTAGGTTTATATATATATATTTAAAATCCATTTCTATTGTTCCAAACTAGTTTCTAATCCAACCAAACCACTTTCAATCACCACAAATCTAGTCTAATCTTACCATACACCTTTTTAGGGTGTCATGGGTTCCTAAACATCATCAATCTAGTGGATCTAACAAGGATCTAACTATAATCCATTTCTAGTGTTCAAAAGTTATATATATATATATAAATGAGTGGTATAACTAACATATGCATGAAATCCTTGTATAAAAATGATATGAACATTGTAAGAACTTGGTAAAATTATAGAGATGAGTTTGTTAACTTACTTGAAGGTTTAGGGAGTTTAGATGATGAAAACCTACTAATCCTTGAGTTTCTATTTCAAAACTCCAACAAGGATGCCTATATGATCAAGTTTATACCAAGATCTTGTAAAATTTGTTCTCCTTGCTCCTTGAACACCCTAGTTCGAACACACCCCAAGAGAAAAGAAGAGAAAAAGTTTGCTTGCCTTAGTAAAAATGATTTTTTTTGTGATTAAAATGGATGAAAAGTTTAATTTATACTTAGACAAATGTTTGGTGAGCATTAAATTAAGTTGGTGAGAAAAATGGGGAAGGTTGGGGGCTAATTAAGGATCTTGTCCCCAAAAGTGTATGTATTAGTTAGTGTTATGTATGCATTAGGTGTTATCGGGTACCGAGTTAACTAAAAATAAATCGTGACGAGGTAAAAATAAAATACGACTAAGTTGTAAAATATTATTCTTGATGAGAATCGGGTGTTAAAATAATTATTGGGTTGAAATATCGCAAACCGACGGAGTTATAAGCTCCGACCGTAAAATATAGTAATCGGTTTCAAAACACCGGGTAAATTAATAATATAATTTTTATATCATTATTATGAGTATAAAAATATGTTAGGACCACAGTTGGGATTATCGGATAAATTATTTAAAATAATAGCTCGTAAGATAACGTTTATTAGTTAGATAATCGTACGTATATAGAAATTACGCAACTCGGGCATAAATGACAAATTTTCTCCGGAGGTGAATAGTGTTTTATGAATAGTAAAATTTTTAAACGCTTCTCAGAATATCAAACTGACCTCAAAAATGATGAATAGTAAAATGATGAATAGTGATCGATGAATAGTAACCGATGAATAGTAAATGTTGAAAGTTCGGGAAAAGACCAGAATTTACGAGTTATGACATCATCTCTCATCTCCACCAATTACACCACCATTCTTTGTCAATCCCGTGCCTTGGAGGTTACTTGAATCTCATGGGGATACTTGTCTTTGTTGCATCCACAACCGAACCGTAATCTTTGGTCTTAGAGATGAAATTCAATATATGTTTTCATATATTGAACATTTGCTTACTAACCCACCACCACCAACTCCACCATCCTCTCCAATTATTCCTCCACCACAATTCTCACCCATTCCTCCACCATCACCATCATGCTCTCCAAATTAAGCATATGATATGCTTAATAAATAAAGCCTTTACCACCCTTTTGCTTGCAAGCTCAATGAAGCCCATGTACTCTTTGCATGATGAAATATTTGTCTAGTTGTTAGTTTATGTAATAGCTATCCTACTTGTAATTTTACTCTTGCTACTTGTATTGTTGTGTCTTGACACAACTATTGCTTTAATATGAATGCTTCTTTTCAAACATGCTTAATTATATTCTTATCACCTTATATATATATTTGCATGTATAAACTTGTGCTTCTAATATTTTTGTTTTGCAAAGCATTCCATAGCTCGTTCTCTTGGTGCCCCCAAACGAGGGGGAGTACACATCAAGGGGGAGGTATCTTCCCGTCAAATTTTCACGTTTGAAAATTGTCGGCATAACCTTTTTGATTCTACAAAAAGGGGGAGAAGTAAATATAAACTCACTAAAATACTTGTTTAAAAACTAATTTTTGAGTTAATGAGTTTAAGTTTTGTAATCATCAAAAAGGGGGAGATTGTTGATATAAATAATGTTTAAAAACGTTATTAATATTTCTCAATAAATCTTTGTTTTGATAATCACAAAACTCAAATCAAATTAAGTCAAGATTAAGACATAAACAAGTATTTAGTAACAAATATTTACCTCTATATCTAATATCACTTAAGGTATGCATAAACTAAGCATCTTATGCATTACATGATCAAAGGAAACCTTGTCTTAAGACATAACATTTTATAAAATGATATTAACATTTTATATATATTTGTAAATCATTTTTGGTATTGTTATATTAAACCACAAAGATATGATTTCAAATTTCCAACCAAAAAGGGCAAATTTTATCCAGAAAAACTTTTCCAACGTTCAGTAGGGCGGCCCCCTTAATTATACTAGGCGGCCCCCTTAATCATTAAGGGGACCGCCCACTAATTAAGGGGACCGGCACGCTCCAGAATAGTATTTTCTGGCCCTTTAAATACTGGATCATTCCACATATTTTTCTCACCTTTTTGCACTAAAAACTTTCTGATCCAACCTCCATTTCTATATCAAAAATCCTTTGATCATATAATTCATAAGTCTTTGTTTCCAAGTGATCCAAAGCTTCATCCACTCAAGTGCAAGAAGAAGAACACTCCTCTACATCCATTTAATTGTAGTAGTATTGTGATTAGCTATTTTCATATTGTAGTAGTGTTAGATATATGTAAAAGTGTTGTGAGAATTTGTTGATTGTAGAAACTAGGTGTGTTGTAAAGTAGTGTAGTAGTTGTGATTTAGTTGTGCATAGAAGAAGGTGTGAAGTTGACAAGGTGTGAAGAAGGTGTGAAGTCTTGAAGAAGTTGTGAAGGTGTGAAGTCTTGAAGAAGTTGTGAGATTGGTTCTAGCTACGATTAAAACTCGACATTTAGCTTAGTGTCGTTAACTCGTGTAAGCCAAGGTGTGTAAGGTTTCTCCACCATAAGGAGTTTGTTGACATAGTGAAGAAAACTCTCGAGTGTAGTACTCGGGGAGTGCAGTAGGGCAAGGAAGGTGTCCTTGTAGCCGAACCACTATAAATTCGCGTGTTGTGGTTTGATCTTTCTAACTCTATCTTTTCTTCATTCTATTTCAATACTTTCATTATTAGATTAGACTTTCTTATATTGGTTGTTACTTGAACAAACTTGAGATCGAATCAAAAGTTTTTATAAGCTACAAAATATTTTGGTAATAAATTTAAAAAGGACGTAAAACTATTCAACCCCCCTTCTAGTTTTCCACAAGGGTGGCATAACCGTTGTCACCAACGAGGAAAACGAGTTGATTCCAACTCGTTTGGTCACGGGTTGGCGAGTATGTATTGATTATCGTAAGTTGAATGAAGCTACCCGTAAAGACCATTTTCCTCTGCCTTTTATGGACCAGATGCTCGAAAGACTAGCGGGGAATGAATACTACTATTTCCTCGATGGTTTCTCGGGTTACTTCCAAATCCCCATTGATCCACAGGATCAAGAGAAAACTACCTTCACATGCCCCTACGGAACTTTTGCTTACAGACGTATGCCTTTCAGCTTATGTAATGCACCAGGCACGTTCCAAAGGTGCATGATGTCAATATTTTTCGACATTATCAGAAAAACCATGGAGGTATTTATGGATGACTTTTCAGTCATCGGGGATTCATTCCAGTCTTGTCTCTCCCACTTGGAACAAATGCTAAAACGTGTAAAGAAACGAACTTGAGTCTCAACTGGGAGAAGAGCCATTTTATGGTTAAAGAGGGCATTGTCCTCGGCCATAAAATTTCAAAAAACGGGATTGAGGTTGACAAAGCCAAAATTGATATCATTGCTAAATTACCCCATCCCACTACCGTTAAAGGTGTTAGGAGCTTTTTGGGTCATGCCGGCTTCTATCGTAGGTTTATCCAAGATTTCTCTAAAATCGCCCGACCTATGACCCACCTCCTCGAGAAGGATGCTCCTTTCATCTTCTCTCCTGAATGCATCAAAGCTTTTGAAACATTAAAGAAAAAGCTTATTGAGGCACCGATTCTTGTTGCCCCCGATTGGGACCTACCTTTTAAGCTTATGTGCGATGCTTGTGATTTTGCCATAGGTGCGGTCTTGGGGCAACGAAAAGCAAAATACTTTCAGCCTATACACTACGCAAGCAAAACTATGACCGAGGCTCAAAGTCATTACACCACTACTGAAAAAGAACTATTAGCTGTGGTGTATGCCTTTGAAAAATTCCGGCCATACTTGATACTGACCAAATGCGTAGTGTACACGGATCACTCGGCTTTGAAGTACCTCTTTGCAAAACAAGATGCAAAGCCGAGGCTACTCCGTTGGGTTCTCCTCCTCCAAGAATTTGATATCATTATCCGTGATAAAAAAGGAGCCGAGAACCTTGCTGCTGATCATCTCTCAGGATTAGAAAACCCTCACCAGGATGTGTCCGAGAAACAGGAAATAAATGAAACATTTCCTCTCGAGACACTCCATACGGTTTCTTTTCGTGGTGACTCTACTACCCCATGGTTTGCCAAATTTACAAATTACCATGTAGGTAACTTCATCGTGAAGGGGATGTCGTCCCAACAGAAAAACAAATTCTTCAAAGACGTTAAACATTACTTTTGGGACGACCCCTATCTATTCAAAATATGTGCCGATCAAGTCATCAGGCGATGTGTTTACGGACAGGAAGCCGCTGATATTCTTAAGGCTTGCCATGCTGGACCCACCGGGGGCCACCATAGTCCTAACTACACCGCCAAAAAGGTGTTTGACTCCGGTTTCTATTGGCCCACAATCTATAAGGATGCCCACGAATTAGTCAAGGCTTGTGACGCTTGTCAGCGTCATGGTAATATTTCACAAAAGAACGAAATGCCACAAAATGCCATTCAAGTTTGTGAAATCTTTGACGTCTGGGGCATTGATTTTATGGGGCCATTCCCATCTTCTCGTGGAAAGAAATACATTCTCATGGCTGTTGACTACTTGTCAAAATGGGTTGAGGCAAAAGCCTTACCCACCAATGATGCCCGCGTTGTTGTGAAATTCTTGAAATCCCTCTTTGCTCGTTTTGGAACTCCCCGTGCCATCATTAGTGATCGTGGTACACACTTTTGCAATGATAAATTCGCAAATGTCATGCTTAAGTATGGTGTTACTCACCGTCTTTCTACCGCGTATCACCCACAAACAAGTGGACAGGTGAAGGTTTCAAATCGTGGTATTAAACGGATTCTTGAGAGGACCGTAGGTGAAAACCATGCTTCCTGGTCGGACAAACTAGATGATGCACTCTGGGCCTTCCGTACAGCTTACAAAACACCCATCGGGTGTACTCCCTACAAGCTTGTATACGGGAAGGCGTGTCATTTACCGATCGAGCTCGAGCACAAAGCCTATTGGTCCTTGAAACATGCAAACTACGATCTTCATAAAGCGGGTGATCACCGTAAAATTCAACTCAATGAATTAACGGAACTTCGTGATCAAGCCTACGAAAACTCTTTGATCTACAAAGAAAAGACAAAGAAGATCCATGACTTCAAGATTAAGAACCGCGTTTTCAACGTCGGTGACAGAGTCCTTCTTTTCAATTCAAGGTTAAAGATCTTCTCGGGGAAATTAAAAACCCAATGGACTGGACCATTCACTGTTGCAAAAGTATACCCATACGGGACTGTTGAGTTATCTTAACCCGAAGGTCCTAACTTCAAAGTGAATGGTCATCGTTTGAAACACTATTTTGGAGAGGACATACCATCCATGGTTGTCCCAGATCTCCAAACTTTCCCATGGACCAATGAATTCGGGGATCGAGTCAAGCTAGTGACTCGGTGAACAAAAATTAGCAAAATATGGGTTTTCACCCATATCTCTGACTTCTTTCTACTTTCTAACACCTAAGTGTGGGGGAGTGGCTGTCCCTCACCTTTTGCAAAGTAAATATGTATATAAGTTCAAAAAAAATGTGTGTTTGTATAAATAAAGTGAAAAATTAAAATGATATTTCCACAGTTAGCTTAGAATATTACCTTTTTCCGTTCAAAGAGTTGGCATAATAGCAGGGACTTTGAATATTGAGGACAATATTCAATTCTAAGTGGGGGGGGGGGGGGGGGGAATTCTAGCGAATTTTATCACAAAATACTTTCTAAGTACCCCCATTTTGGCCCAAACTTTTCAAAATTTTTTTTCACTTTATTTCAAATTTTTTGTGGTTATCAGTCCGCCATATCTAAACGACAAAAGGATTGGCTAATCCAGGAGCAAACGGCTCTTGGTAAAGATATCTCAAATCCATTGACAGCTTACAATTTGCCCAAAATTGTATGGTATCTCAACTCGCCATATCCAAATAAGTGAAAGAGTTGGCTAGCCCGCAAGATTATGGCTTCTGGTAAAAGCAGTGGAAAAACCATAATTGGTAATCAGCTCACCAAGATGTCGACTATGTCCATCAAGAGTTGGCTAGTCCAGAAGCAAACGGCTTTTGGTAAAGACAAATCAAATCCGTTAACAGCTGGTGGTTTGCTAAAAATCACATGGTTATCAGGTGGACCATAGTTCTTACTTGAACAGAAACATTTGGCTACTCCAGAAGTAATGGCTTTTGGTAAAGAGTTTCAAATCCATTAAGTTTTTCTCAAAAGATTGCTAGGGACTAACAATGTTTTAGTGTGGGGGATTGATGAGTGTGTAAATACTCATCATTTTTACCTATTCTGAGCTGCCAAAACATCTAAAAACACTCAAAAATGCATCATAATACTGAAAATATCCCAGGAATGTGTTTTATATGTTTCAGATGCAAAATACTAAAAAACAGATGAAAAATGAACAAAGTTTGCATAATTGGCAGTTTCAGTCCCTCATCTTTCAAAAGTTGTCAAAACTAGTCCCTGGCTATTCTAAAAACTTGAAAAAAGTCATCAAATGTCCTTTTAAATCACAAAGTTACATATTTAGTCCTTTGGTACAAAGTTTCATAAAATGGCAAGTTTAGTCCCTCAACTTTGTAAATTGACAAAAATGGTCCCTGGGATATTAAAACTTTGAGAAAAACAAATTTTGTCCTTGTACTTCTCATTTATGGCAGGAATGGTCCTTGGTTGCAAAATTTGGTAAAATTACATGTTTGGTCCCCTGAAGTTTTGGCAAATTGGCAAAAATGGTCCCTGGTGTTTTATAAGTGAAAAAATCAACAAAGGATCCTTGTACTATTGAAGATTGGCAAGTTTTATCCCTTTGTGAACTTTGGAAGAATGCCAAATCTGGTCCCTAAAAATCCAGAATGTTGCATAAATGGTCCTTGTGAAAATAAACAACCAACCGGACCCTTTTTATTAATATAAACCTAAAACCAAACCCAATCCAAACATACCAACACACCAAGCCCACTCCCTTTTTGAGCCCAACTCCACCCAGCCCATCCCCTTTGATATCAATACCAGGGGTCAACATTTGACCACCCCTCGGTCAAACCCCAGTCAAACACACCATCCCTTCCCTCCCCCACACCACTTGCACCATCATATCACCACCACCCACCATCCCTGTCAAATCCACTGCCTAACCCACCATGTATACCTAACAGGACAACCATAATAAATGCCACCCCCCTGTTGCAGTATTTAAATATTTCCCTCACTCCCAATTTTACCGCCAAAATTACGTGGAGGGTCAGGATTAAATCAGAGGAATTCAAGGGTCAAGATTGGATGGGAAATGATTAGAGAAGGTCCAAGAACCCTAATCCACAGCTATAAATAGAAGAGAAGAACAAGAGGAGATGTATTAGCTTAATTTAGTAAATTTTATGTCGTATAAGTTAATTTCAAGTTTTTAGTGTGCAATTTAGCCTTTAACTAGTGTATTTCCTGTTTTCAGTGTACTTTTAAGTCTATTATTCAATAAAAATCAAGTTTCAAGTGAAATATTAGTGTATGCAATTTCTATTTAATTTCAAGAATTTCAATAAGCTTGTTTATTATTTCTGAGTAATTGTATGGACTCATAGGATCACATAAGCTCCAAGAAAGCTTAATAAAGCTTTTAGAAACATTAAAACACAGCTTAGTATAAAAAAAAATTCAAAAACACAAAACAGTCAACAAAAGTCAAACTTGCAGGTTTTATGAAGATAAAAGCTGGAGCAGGGTGAATAGTGGATGGCCCTGGGTTAGTGGTCTTGTGGAAGACCTATAGGATTGGTTTTGAGGTCCTTGGTTCTTGGTATAAGCAGGATTGCACATTGTAAGCCTTTAAAACTCATTTCTTAATTCCTACTGTAGCATTGATTATATTGTTGCTTATTTGGCTTATTCATGCTTGTTTAGTAATAATTAGTAATAATATTGCTTTAATTCAGTAGCTTGTTAATTAAAATTGTTGTTTACTTAGAATTTCATTTTCACTGTCTCAATTAGTACAGATAGTAATCTTAGTCAGTTGTTGTTGTTTCATGTGTTTAAGTGTTCATTCAAGCTTAATTGATCATATTAAGTTGTTTTGGATCTGTTTCATAAGTTCTAAAAACCATTTGCTTCACAAATCATAAAACAGTCCACTTTAAGGGGTGTTTGGATCTTGTTGTTTCTCTGTACTGAAAAGGTTTCCATTGGTCACAAGAGCTTAGAACATATTCAACTAGTTCATCTCAAGTCAGAAAAACCAATAACCTAGTGGTCATTTGTAAAAAAGTCAAGATAGCTTTTGATTCAAGCCTTTTTGTTGTCTGTTAAGAGATTTCAACACAAACCTCATCAAAACCTTTCACAAGTAGTTGTTCTAGCTTAATTAAGTCTTATTTTAGCTTAATTTAACTTATTAAGTCATTAGTGATCATAAGAATCTCACAAAAGTCAAAGTTTTAAGTTATTTCAAAAAAGTCAAAAGTGTCCTTGTTTCAGAAATCCAAAACTTGGAAGAATTTTTGTGATTTTTGTGTTAGGTTTTAGACCTTGATCTTTTCAGAAGTTGAAATTTGTCACCTAAACTTCAAGTTCCCATAATCATCTTATTTTTAAGATTTTTATATAAGCTTTTGCAAGTCCTTATTTTGACCTGCATGGCAAGCATATGTGATCACCCTAGTGGACCCCACTCCCTGTACCCTGGCTTTTTGGAAAGCCAATAAGTCCATTGACAAACCTCAGTGCTTATTTTGAGGTTTCTAGCTTATTTGATAGGCCTGCTAGCACCATTTAGGTTGACAATTCCCTGAGTGAACACTGAGTAACTGATAACGCTCAAAGTTAACATGTTTTTATAAGCGTTATTTGTGTTTTGTTTATGTTATTTGGTTGTTTTTAAATGCTTTTACCACTAAATCATATCAAAGTATGTTTTTGTAGCATATGTAGCCAAATGCAGGAAAAATGGAGAAAAAGTGAAGGAAATGAAGTATACGCGATTACACGAAGATTCCTAAGCTTAAAAGTCCAATCTATGAAGTAATTCATAAGAGAACCTAAGTTTTGTCATCTCAAAGTTCCAAGTTCAGAAGTTAATCAAGTTTGAATAGTACATAAAGAGCTACACAAGTCAAAGTCAAAGTCAAAGTCCAAAGCTGCCAGAAATTACCATCCGATCGGTTGGTGTGAAACCGATCGGATGGTCATAAGTACCTTTCACCAACCGATCGGTGCCAACCCGTAACCGATCGGTTGGTCAGTTCTGCATGTTTTTGCCAACTTTTGTGCACAAATCTTGGTCTTTTGTCTCAAGGTTCTAGGCCCTTTTTAGTGTCTTATTGTCCAAGTTCAAGCATTTAAGTTCTTATTTATGACCAAGAGTGTTGGACAAGCCTATGGGGGACTTCAAAAGTGCATAACTCAACACCATTCAACACACAATTGAAGATACCATTTACTCTCATTACTACACACAATTATTATCATCTTCTAGCTCTCTAAGGAGGAAAATTCATGCAGAAAGAACCAGGAACTTTGGAGGATCAAGGAAGTAACATTTGGAGTCCAAAAATCTCAAGAAATCATCTCCAACTCTTAGGTTATCAATACCTTGTCATTTGTTATCAATTTAAAAGCATTGTAAGACTTATAACCATGGATTCTTATGTTAAATATTCTGAGTTTATTTGCATGTTTACCATGGGTGGCTAGTAATCTTTTTACACTTGTTTTGATGATGTTTTATACTTAGTGATAGTGATGATTGTGATAACATGTTTTAATTCAATTTCAAGTCAATCCTAAGAACCAATTGTACCTTAAGTTTCATCGTGACATTTGTTTAGCCAAGGTTAACTAATTGATAATAGTTTCAAAGGTCGAAAGATTTGTTATTACTCAACTAGTTATAATCATTTGTCTATGAATGATTGTTTTTCACCATAATTATTCTTGACTAAACAAAGAAACAAGAAGTATGATTGTAATAAGAATTCTTTTATAACGTCAAATCGGATTGTTTGTAAACCTTTAGTAGGACGAAAGTTTAAATGTTTATAAACGATTGTGGCCTTTTTGTCTATGAAGAGGTTACCTTTTGTATTGACCATTTCTTAAGAGTATTTGATTGGTAATAAAAGTTTGTCTTGTGTTTAAGATATCCACCATACCTCATGAACCTTGGATAGATCTTGAATTGATTGGTTTACACCTAAAGCTTGTTTTTATGAACTAAAATCTTGACGAAGGTTTAACTTGTAGAAACAATAGATTAGATCACCATCTAATTATCTCAACCAACATGTCATCAAAAGTTATCACAATCATATGTGTCATTAAGTAGAAAACTAGTCTAAACAAGTGTAGTTTTTAATTTATTGAATTTGCTTATTATCATATTTGCGTACATTAGAGATTTACTTTTAGACTTATATTTCGATTCACTCACAAATCCCTGCGAACGATCCCGACTTACCATCATATCTTGCTATAACGGGCGAGTACACTTGCTCGTATGTGTTGTTTCTAGATTTGGTAATTCACTCTTATAAATTTAAAACTTGCACTAACAAACACCGCATCAAGTTTTTGGCGCCGCTGCCGGGGATTTTGATCGTGTTTCTTTAAGTTTTAAAAGTCCGTTTCTTTTCGTGTTCGTTTTCTAAAAAAAAAAATCCGTAGCGACAAACCGATCGGTTTCTCATCCAACCGATTCGGTTTCTCAAATTTTAATTTTACCGTAGCGTCCAACCGATCGGTTTCTCATCCAACCGATTCGGTTAGAATTTTCTGTTTTTATTTTTTATTTTTCTTTTTCTTTTGTTTAGGTAATTAATTCGATTCTCTTGATAGTTGTATGAACACTCGTTCTACTACTAAAAAGCTTAGTACACCTTTATCCGATCCCGAAAGTTTGTTTCGTAAGAAGAGATCTTCAACTATTCTTAATTGGTTTGATAATCTTTCCAAAGAACATCCGATTTCTAATCTTTTTGAACCAATACCCATGGCTGACGATTTACCCATGTGGGCCGCCAATAGAACTGTAGCACCCACTCCTGGAGCTGCTATTGTTGTCGCCGACCTTGGTAAAAACTTTACCGTTAAAGGTCACCATCTTTCTATGATCAAAGACCGTCAATTCGATGGCCATTCGCGGGCCGATCCGCATAAACACATTGCCGAATTCATTGAAATTTGTGGCATGTTTCGTTATGGAGACACTAATGTCGATGCTATCAAGCTCAAACTTTTTCCATCATCACTCGCCGGAGATGCCAAAGTATGGTATAACGAATTAACCCCAGGAACTATTAATACTTGGGAGGAGATGAGGCAAGCTTTGGTAAGCCGATTCTTTCCACCTGCCATGTATGATAGGTTAATGGGAGAAATCCGTGCTTTTTCACAAAATCCTAATGAATCTCTTGTTGAAGCTTGGCTTCGCATGAAAGATTTGCTTCGTAGTTGTCATGGTCATAATTTAGGACGAGGAACAATAATCCAAATCTTTTATCATGGTCTTGATGAAGCATCTCAAGCAATCCTTGATGCCGGAGGAATTTTCCTTTAAAAACACCAAATGAGGCATATCAACTTCTTGAAGATCGAGTACTTCTTAAACTCGATTGGTCAAAAGATTCCAAAACCAAACCCTTACGGAAAACCGTTGCTTTTGCTGAAAGTTCAGATAATTCAAAACTCATGGACAAAATAGAAGCCTTGTCTTCTAAAATGGACTTGCAATACAAAGATATAAAAGGAGAGATGAAAGAAATGTGAGATGGCTATAATAATTGTGGAGGAAATCACACATCATCCGAGTGTGATGACCAACCTATGAATGGACCCAATGAAGGGGAAGCCAATTATGTCCAAGGAGGATATCGTGGAGGAGGTTTTCATGGTAATTATTACGGAAGAAGTTCTGGAAATTGGCAAGATCGCCAACAAAGGGATAACAACCGTGATTTTCAACCTCGAACAGAAAATCCAAACCCAACAAATTCAGATAAAAAGGAAAAATCTGATTTCGAAAAAATGATGCGAGAATTCGTAAATGCTCAAAGAACCACAAATGAGTTTGTAAAAACTCAATTTTTCAATCTCAAAACCAAAGTTGAGCAAGGTCAGAAAAATCATCAAGCTTCTATTCAGGATCTTGAACAAAAATTTGGTAGACTTTCTGATCAATTTTCTTCTCGAATTCCTGGTACATTACCAAGTAACACCCAATCCAATCCAAAACCATCTGGATCAAACGATAAGAATTATCGTCCACCACACAACAGAAATGAGCATATCAATGCTGTATTCACTCGAAGTGGTCTCTCATATGATCCACCACCCATTCCTACCGATACTACTCTTATTCAAGAAGAGGAGGAAGAAGCTGAAGAGGAAGAAGCAATTGAAAAAGAACCAACTCAAAAACCAACCGTTTCACCAATAAAGCCTTATACACCAAAAATACCATATCCACAAGCCCTAAGAAAAGAGAAAAGAGAGGAGCGAAATAAGAAGTTTTTGGAGATGATTAAAGAAGTTAGAATTAACGTACCCCTCGTTGATGTTCTAGCTGGAATGCCCAATTATGGGAAATTTTTGAAAGAACTTCTTAATAATCGAAACAAGTTAGAACAAATTTCTGCTACCGTTCTCAATGAAGAATGCTCTACTATAATTCAAAACAAAATTCCACCAAAACTTGGAGATCCCGGAAGTTTTCTTATACCATGTACATTAGGAAACAACATCACATGTGATGCTTTAGCCGATTTAGGTGCAAGTATCAATTTGATGCCTTATTCGTTGTATTCTAAACTTTCCATCAATACACTGAAACCTACTAAGATGAGTATATGATTAGCCAACCATACATACCAATATCCTGTTGGGGTTGCTGAAAATATGCTTGTTCAAGTTGGTAAATTTGTTTTTCCTGTGGATTTTGTCATCTTAGAAATGGAAGAAGATAGTCGAGTACCCTTAATCTTAGGAAGACCTTTCTTAAACACTGCTGATGCAATGATTAAAGTTAAAGGTAAAGAACTAAATCTTGGAGTAGGAGAAGATCGAATCACGTTCTTAATCGATAAAGCAATGAAATATCCAAATTCCAGTGATGACACATGCTATAACATCGATATAATTGATGAAGTCACTGAAGAAGAATTGAATGCATTACTTGACGATTCAAAACCATTCATGACTACTTCAGAAAAGATTAGTGAAACAGATTCTGATAAAGAATTTGAGGAATTCATGGAAATAAAAGTAGAAGAAGAAGAAGAAGAAGAAGAAGAAGAGAAATTTGAAGATATCATTGATAAAGATCAATTGAAAATCAAATCATCTTTAGAAGAACCACCCACTGATTTGGAACTCAAAACCCTTCCCAATAATCTCGAATATGCTTACTTAGAAGAAAATTCACTTCTTCCAGTAGTCATATCGTCGTTGCTCAAAACAAATCAAAAAGAAAGACTCGTCTCTGTTCTTAAGAAGCATAAACGCGCTTTTGCGTGGAAAACTTCTGATATTCCAGGAATAAGTCCTGATTTTTGCAAACACAAAATCAATTGTGAAGAAGGTTCTAAACCCGTTTTAGAAAGACAACGTCGACTCAACCCAAATATGAAAGAAGTTGTTAAGAAGGAAATCATTAAACTTCTTGACGCAGGAATTATTTATCCTATCGAGGATAGTCCATGGGTGAGTCCAGTTCATTGTGTTCCAAAGAAAGGAGGAATGACTGTAGTGACAAACGAAAGGAATGAGTTAGTTCCTACTAGAATTGTCACTGGATGGCGAGTATGTATTGATTACAGAAAACTTAATAAAGCCACCAGGAAAGATCATTTTCCTTTACCGTTCATGGATCAGATGCTCGAAAGATTAGCAGGAAATAAATACTTTTGCTTCCTTGATGGTTTTTCGGGATATTTCCAAATTCCTATCGATCCAGCCGATCAAGAAAAAACCACATTTACATGTCCTTTTGGAACCTACGCTTACCGGCGTATGCCTTTTGGTCTATGTAATGCGCCTGCAACTTTTCAAAGGTGTATGATCGCAATATTTCAAGACATGCTTGAAACATCTATGGAAGTTTTCATGGATGACTTTTCAGTTTTTGGTGATTCTTTTGAAACCTGTCTTTCCAATCTCGATAAAATGCTTGAAAGATGTGAAGCTGCACATCTAGTTCTTAATTGGGAAAAATGCCATTTCATGGTGACTGAAGGAATTATGTTAGGACACAAAATATCAAGTTCAGGGATGGAAGTAGACAAAGCTAAAATAGATGTTATCACCAAATTACCACCACCAACTAACGTTAAAGCCGTTAGAAGTTTTCTAGGACTTGCCGGTTTTTACCGCCGATTTATCAAAGATTTTTCAAAAATATCACGTCCTATGACTAAACTTTTAGAAAAAGATTCTATATTTGATTTCAATGCTGACTGAATCAAAGCTTTTGAAACATTGAAAAGTCAATTGACTAGTGCCCCAATTATGGTTGCACCTAATTGGTCACTACCATTTGAAATCATGTGTGATGCAAGCGATTTCGCTGTTGGAGCTGTTTTAGGACAACGTGAAGGAAAACATTTTCGTCCTATTTACTTTGCTAGTAAAACACTCAACAATGCTCAACAAAACTATACGGTTACGGAGAAAGAATTATTAGCCATAGTTTTTGCATTCGACAAATTCAGATCTTATCTTGTGCTTTCAAAAACGATAGTTTTTACCGATCATTCCGCACTCAAATATTTGTTTAACAAACAAGATGCAAAACCACGTCTTATCAGATGGATTTTATTACTGCAAGAATTTGATATCGAAATAAAAGATAAGAAAGGAGCAGAAAATCTTGCAGCTGATCATTTATCACGTCTCGAGAATCCAAATTTGGAAGAATTCAAAGAAAATGAAATTAATGATTATTTTCCAGAAGAAACTCTCATGACGATAGATAAAGACGATGATGAGGAAATACCATGGTTTGCAAATTACACAAATTATCTTGCAGGAGACATTCTTAAAAAAAGGAATGAGTTACTACCAACGTAGTAAGTTCTTTTCAGAACTAAAACACTATTATTGGGAGAAACCTTATCTTTTTAAGATGTGCAAGGATGAAATGATACGAAGATGTGTTTCGGGTGCTGAAACAAGAAAAATTCTTGATGAATGTCATCATGGCCCAACTGGGGGACATTATGGTCCTTCCACTACAGCTAGAAAAGTTTTTGATGCTGGATTCTATTGGCCTACAATTTTCAAAGAAGCGTATACTCTTGTTCAAAACTGTGATGCGTGCCAAAAATCCGGTAACCTTTCTCGAAGAGACGAAATGCCTCAAAAGAGCATTAAAGTCTGTGAAATATTCGATATTTGGGGAATTGATTTTATGGGACCCATCCCTAAATCACACAAATACGAATATATCCTCGTTGCAATCGACTATATTTCTAAATGGGTTGAAGCTGAAGCTCTTCCTACTAACGATGCACGAGTTGTTGTCAACTTTCTCAAAAAGCCTTTCGCTCGCTATGGAATTCTTAAAGCTTTAATAAGTGATAGAGGATCCCATTTCTGTAATAAACAAATGGAGAAAGTAATGAAACGATATGGAGTTCATCATCGTTTTGCTACAGCTTACCATCCACAAACTAGTGGTCAAGTCGAAAATACCAATAGAGCTATAAAAAGAATACTTGAAAAAATGGTTAAAGACAATCCTTCCGTTTGGTCAAGGAAATTAGATGACGCTCTATGGGCATTTCGTACGGCATATAAGACACCAATTGGTACGACTCCGTACAGACTCTTGTATGGGAAAACATGTCATCTACCGTTCGAACTTGAACACCGTGCTTACTGGGCGTTAAGAAGCTGTAATCCTGATTTAAAAATAGCTGGAGAAAAGAAATTTTTGCAATTACATGAACTTGATGAGTTAAGACTTCAAGCTTATGAAAATTCCAAGCTATACAAAGCAAGAACCAAAGCTTATCACGATAGGAAGCTAAGAATTCGAAAACAATTCAAAGCTGGAGATAAAGTTATGCTTTTCAATATGAAATACAAGTTTAAAGCTCCGAAACTCAAACCAAAATGGTTTGGACCATATATAGTGAAACATGGATTTCCATCAGGTTATGTTGAACTTTATGACAAATATGGTGGAAGTTTCATTGTAAATGGGCACCGAATTAAACTTTATTATGATAAGGAGCAATTAAACATGATTTCTAATGAGGAAATTTCATCCGAATTCGAATATGAAGCTATCACATTCATGGCTCCACACAAGGAAATGGTTCCTTGGGCACACAGTAAAAGTTTTATCTATGATGCTCTTCCTAGAGCATGGGAAAATGTTAAATTGGAAAACATAGATGAAACAGGAGAGGGAATTGTGATAGGAAATGTGTTGTATATCCCTAAAAGGAAACATAACACTAAAACTTCATAATCTATTTCGAAGTTTGAGTCCGGCTGAGGACTCGTTAATAAAACAAGCGCTTCTCGGGAGGCAACCCGTGTGTTTTTATTTTTATTTTTATTTTTGATTTTGATTTTCAGTGTTTATACCCCAAAGTTTTACTACTTGGTCGAACTTAAGTGTGGGGGTGTGCCACTAATTTGAATAAAACTGCAATGTTTTTTGTTTGTTTGTTTTTGTTTCTAATAAATACAGGTGTTGACTACAAGAAAAAGAAGATTGGATAACACTGGATATCACGGTTTATTTTCTCATTTTCCATACTTTTATGTTTTTTTCGTTTATCACATTGAGGACAATGTTTAACTTAAGTGTGGGGGGATGAGTAGGTAAAATAAGAAATTAAGTCTAATATCGATTTAATTTTTAAATTTTGTTTGTCCTTGTAATCTAGTTGTTTTCACGCTTTTAGGAATAATTTATTAGAATAACTGGATCAATCCAATGGTAAAAATTAGTAATTTTTGAAAAATTTGAGATGTGTCCCGATTAATATTGCAATCCATTCTGGGATTGATAACATTTGCTAGCGCATATTATAACCCTTTCCACTAAATTGTGAGGATTTGAGCCTATTTCATATCTAGCATACATCTTTTATGCTTAAATCTTTTGTTATGAGTGTGCCGGTGATTTTATTTATTCTAGAACTTGTGCTTGTAAATCATTACGAGACCGTTGTGAGATTACATTTTTGTAATATAAGTATACATACGTGATAAGAGGCAACCTTAGGATTTTAACCAAATAGCCTTCATTATTGATTTTTAGCTAGTCACATTGATTAGTTAATTTCCAATTTTTAACCCTTTTGTTAGCGTTCATTTTTTAGCGCTAGATACCCTTAGTTACACCCTTTGAGCCATCCTTTTCGTTCTTGATAAATCCAGAAAAATACAAAAATATTTTACACTTTAAATCTTAGCCTAACCCTTGTCAAAGTCTAAATGGTGGGTTACTAGTTGCTTGGTTGTTGGATAGTTTTGATGATTATTAGTTAGCTACACTTCACCAATCATGTGTGTGCCATTCCGACAAAGACGGAGACTGCAGCTTCTTATTTGTATTGTTGTGGTGATGCTTATGCGAAGTGTGAGAGAGTTTATGAGTTTTTTTTAAAAAAAAAAAAAAAAAAAAAAAAAAAAAAAAAAAAAAAAAAATCATCGTAACTATAAGGTGACAATTATAGCAAATGTGCTATATATGTGAATAAAGGAAATCTTGTGATATGTTGTTAGCCGATGTGCTAAGAATGAAGAATATTGTTATGGCGAATCGATGTATCGTTATTTGAAGAAGAGGGAGATTGTAACTATAATCATTTATGGGTTCGTGGTTTGTTCGGTTACTAGCAACAATGAGACTTAGACTTTATTCTATTTTTCTTTAAAACCAATTTCATAAATAATCCCATGCCTTATCCCTACCCTTACCAAATTACTTTATCTATCCAGGTATTGTAATCGCTTTGTGAGAATGTCCAGTGCAAGAATATTGTAGTTACCATCCGGTTTTTGAGTAATCAAGAATTCGCGCCAATAATCTATTATGTTTTTGTATGAGATGTTTAAACATAAGCCTGGTACAACCCTAAGCCTTACATTATAACCCGAATAAAAGACCTCTTTGATATGTAGACTTGGTGCTTACGCCATTGCGGTGTAGTTTTGTTTCTTGTACAAGCTTATGGTAATAATTAGATCATGACTGAGCAATGAGTGTGATTTATCTTACATATACTCCACCATGTAAATAAATGAGTGATTGAGTGAATTATACTTCGTTCCTTTTTCGTGAGGTGTTTAGAAATGTTAATCAAGCAAGAAAATCATTGGGTATTTTCAAACATCTCGATTTTTCACTACTAAAGCTTAAAACGATGAATCATATCTTGTACTTGTACTTGGTGGATTTGCATCACATTTTTCTAATCATTTTTTTTGTTACCATTTGGATATTTAGTTTTCTTCTAGATTTGCTTGAGGACAAGCAAAGTTTAAGTGTGGGGGATTTGATAACGCTCAAAGTTAACATGTTTTTATAAGCGTTATTAGTGTTTTTGTGTATGTTATTTGGTTGTTTTATATGCTTTTTCCACTAAATCATATCAAAGTATGTTTTTGTAGCATATGTAGCCAAATGCAGGAAAAATGGAGAAAAAGTGAAGGAAATGAAGTATACGCGATTACACGAAGATTCCTAAGCTTAAAAGTCCAATCTATGAAGTAATTCATAAGAGAACCTAAGTTTTGTCATCTCAAAGTTCCAAGTTCAGAAGTTAATCAAGTTTGGATAGTACATAAAGAGCTACACAAGTCAAAGTCAAAGTCCAAAGCTGCCAGAAATTACCATCCGATCGGTTGGTGTGAAACCATTCGGATGGTCATAAGTACCTTTCACCAACTGATGAGGCGAAAAATGATCCGTTTTTAGGGGGTCATTTAAGCCCGAATTCGAATTTATTTGATCAAATATTGCCCTAAATCGTTCCTTTTGTGATTTTAGGTACTTTGGGAGTGAAATCTGGAAAAGGAAGCAATTCGGACGTTTTTGGAGCATAAAAGTGAAGAAAACGCCAAAGTCTTAATTTCCATGCTGGGAACAGTAGGTGATGGCGTCAAGAGTAATTCCCTGACGGCGTCAAGAGCAAAATTCCATGACGACCCAGTATAGATTTGACGGCGTCATGAAGGTTGGGCGTCAAGAGTAAAAGTCATGACGGCCTGGAAATAATTAAGTCTTGACGGCGTCAAATGTAGATCAAGGCAGTCCGAGAATAGTTTTGGCGGCGAGGTGACGGCGTCACAAGCTTTGTCTTGACGCCGTCAGACCTCTTTTCCTATATATAGTTTTCTAATTTTTTACATTAAAGGAGAGAAGTTTTGGAGAAACCCTAAGTACGAACTTGGTGCGAATTTTACAGGTTTTTCAAGGGTTCCAAGCCCTTGATACCTTACATGTGTAATTGAGATAAGTGTTCTTTCAATTTAATCAATATGTCTATGTGTTGGTTGTCTATATCTTGTTCTTGTCTTAATTCCATCATGCTAGGCTAGATCTATCTTGTGTTTGCTTAGATCTAATGAAACCTAGATGTTAATTATGTGTTGATTACTTGTTTATACTTGTTTTGGATGAATGATTTATATGTTAGGCTTAAGAAAACTGGCAGATCTCCAATTGGTAACATGCTTGAACGTCTTAAGAAACATGAACCGACGCGCACTAGGTCTTTATTGGTTATATTTAATGCATGAGCCACTGTTTACAATCCCTATAGCTGTGTTGGGCATGGTGTAGGAGGAGATAAGAGCTCATAGAATTGGGGAGTTAAGTGTGCCACCCCATGAATGGTATTAAGGAATACGATCCGTCATCCATGCATTTATAACAAGTAATTAACGTGTAAAAGATGTCTAGGGAGTAGTGAAGTCTAAGTAAACACATTTTCTCCACTTATTGCTCACAACTTTAGTATAATTTAGTTTATTTTCATTTCTAGTATTTTATTTTGATTGCATCTTTAGTATTGGGTTAGTTGATTAGCAACTAATTCCGCCCAAATCCTTCAAACCCGAGATTTTTAATTGCTTTCTAAAAAATATAAAAACACAAAAATAATCATCCCTCACCTTTAGAATTAGTATTTAGGCTTTCTAATCCTAGCGACACTATTCCTAAGCTGAACGATCAATCCCCGGTACTTGACACTATACTATACTACAACGATCAGGTACACTGCCTGGTGGGGGTTGTAAGCTTCTCGAGATCCCTCGAGAGGTAAAGCCTGTTGCGATTCCCACGCATCAAGTTTTTGGCGCCACAGCCCGGGGAATAGTTATTGTCTAGGTTAGAATTTTTTTTTATTAGGTCTACTTGCTAGATTCCTTTCTAGTAAGATTTTATTTTTATTTTTAGGTTCTCTTTAGTCTATCTTATTTCTTTGTGCCTTTGTTCGTAACCACCCGACATCATGGACAACGGGAACATCTTTGAACCCGTCATCCCACCACAACAAAACCCACCATTAGAACCCCTTAGGCCCCGAACCTTAGGAGAGTATTCCCGACCTAGCCATCAAGGCTACCGAAACACCATTGAGCTCACCGGAGCCAATGTGACCCCCTTGCGATCCGACATCATCCGGTTGGTGCAAAGCGGATGTGCATTCCATGGACTTCGTTCCGAAGATCCAAACCAACATCTTAAGGACTTCCTCAAAATCGTAGATTTCATAGACCTAGATATTGAAACTAGAGAGACAACCCGATTACGCCTATTCCAATTCTCTCTACGGGATCAAGCTAGTCAATGGCTTGAGCGTTTACACGCGGGATCCATCACCACATGGGATAATCTCACCACTCGTTTCCTTGCTCAATTTTTCCCACCGGGGAGAACTACTAAGCTTAGAAATGACATCTTGATGTTCCAACAACGTCAAAATGAATCTCTTTATGAAGCATGGACTCGTTTCAAGGACTTACTTCAAAAAGTCCCTCATCATGGCATAGATCTTTGGCTCCAAGTCCAAATCTTTTATGACCATATCGACATCTCCACGAGGCAAGCCATTGACCAATCGGCCGGTGGTAAGCTACGTGATCTTAGTGCGGAACAATCATGGGAACTCATAGAAGATCTTGCTCTCTATGACAACGAAAGTTGGAATGATCCCCATGACTTGAACAAAACGGTCAAGGCAATATCTTTGCCTTCGAAAAATTCTAGCACTCCCGACCGTAGGATCATGGAACTTGAGGACCAAGTCAAGTTTCTCATGAAATCTTACGAAGCTCCTAAGCCTTCAAGCCAAGTGAACAAAATCACTTCTTCATGTGAATTATGTAGTGGTCCCCACGACACTCGTGATTGTGTGGAACTCCCCGGAACAGCTTTTGCGGACTACGCATCCACGCGTACCGATGAAGCGGGAGATAAGTGGTACACTTTCAAGCCCGAGCCAAACCCTTACGGTGATTCATACAACCCCTCTTGGAAAAATCACCCAAACCTTAGGTGGAAACAAAATCAACCCAATTCTTCCAATCCGCCTAATCGTTACCAACCAAACGGTCCACCCTCCAACCGTACTTTCAACAACAATCCTTCTAACAACTTTAGTAGTACCAACAACCTTGAAGGGTTGATGTCTAAGTTCATGGCATCTCAAGAAGCTCGCATAGCTAGGTTTGAAACCGAATTCAACCAACAACAAACAGAGATAACCAACAAGATTGACAACTTGTTGAAGGCCCTCAACAACCAAGCACTAGTCACACCTAGGAAAGACACTAGGGACACCAATAACGGAAGCCAAATTAAGGACCCCTCATCATCCAAACATGTCCACTTTGTCAATGTTGTCACCATCAAGCCAATAGATAAGGAGATTGAGGAGAGTGACAAGGATGAAGTTAGAATAGAAGCCGAGACTAAGGATGAGAGTAGGGAAGTTGAGGTAGAGCCTATAGAAGAATACTTTGATAAGTTTCCCACCAAGGAAGAACGGGAATACCATAAGGATTTATTCAATAGTCCCGAGAGACCATATATCCTTGGCACCCCCCTTATCAAAATGGGAGGCCCCTCTAACATTAACATCCCATGCAGTATCGGGCACATGCATATATGGAAAGCTTACATCGACCTTAGATCCCCCGTGAACATCATGACTAGGACTTATTACAATTGGGTGATGAAGAAGCAACTTGATTTTAGGATGATGCCCGATAAGAATCTGATAAGTAATTTTGCAGGAAGGGTGAAGGGACTGCATGTGATTATAGGAAATCTCACCTATGAGATCGATTTTATGATAGTTGAGGACACTCGTCCGGTGATAGATGCTTGCCTAAGCCAAATAATATTTGGAAAACCATTTGTTGAGGCCACTAGGATGAGTTATGATCCGACTTTAGGGATAGTTAGATTCAAGGGAGAAAATGATGAGGTTGCCTATCAAATGCCCTACAAAATTGAGCAATACCGCCTTCTCTCTAATTTCGAAAAGGAACACAAGCAAGCGGCTTATTATAGGAATGAGGAGGATAGACGTAGAGGAGTAGAGTATGTAAAGAATAGAATGCTTGGTTTCTACAAAGAATGCTTGCAACTAGGTCCGGAATACAAAACTGGTTTAGAATACGACCTAGAGAGTGGAACCAATGATGAGATCACGTAGTAACCCATGACCTTGAGTCTAGCTACAAGACTCGTAAATAAAGAAAAGCACTTCTTGGGAGGCAACCCATGCTTTGTGTGATTTTATTTGTTTGTTTGTTATTTGCTTCAGTATGCATGCTTTATTTTTATTGTTGGTAGATCATGTTTCTAAACTAAATAGTGAAAATACTTTACTTTGTTGTTTTGGCCTAGTCTTAACTCCACCTAAAGGTATTTTTGCAAAAGATAAGTGTAAGGGGAAACCCCAAATATGTTTTTAAGAAACAAACCGATCATGATTCTCCACAATATTAAGTGAACATGTATATTCGTATTTGTTAGAGTCAAATGCTTGTATTGAGTCATAATGAAGTTTTGCAGGATTTTCCAGGAAGTAGGACCAAGTTTTTCCAGAAATTTTCAGGAAACTTAACATAAGAATTTCTGCAGGTCACTTCTGACGGCGTCAAGGGTTTACTCTTGACGGCGTCAAGTGTAAAAACCTGGAAATTTTACCGGTTTTGTTTTTCTAACGGAGTCTTATGGTTTTTGTGAATTATTAAGTTTTATAATCTCCAGGAGATCTGCAAACTTCATTCCACAAGCATTATATCTTACCTTGTTTTCTAGGATTTAGTAGCTTATATAGGATGCCGCCGATTTTACGCGAGGTTGTCTTGTCTATTTTGTCAGGTTTTACAGGTTATGTATGACAAGAAGATGATTTATATTCTGGAAGGGAAGCTTTGATTGTTCACTTTCTTGGAGGAAGATTTAACCTGGCCACCTTATTATCCATACCGAGCAAATCAGGGGAGTATTTGATTTCATTCTCTTTACTTTTTCACTTTTACATTCTTTACTTGAACATTGGGGACAATGTTCATCTTAACTGTAAGGGGAGGGTAAAAAGATGATACCTTACATATGCACTTTTGCTTGAGTTTGTTTGTTTGATGGTAGATGTGTAATAAAACTATGAGAAATACTTGTTAGTGCAATTTTAGCGCCAAATTTAAAATTTTTTACAACATTTAGGAGTGAAACTTTAGCCATAGCAAGCGTCTCATGGATAGGAGATTGTATGACTAGCACATAACCGTATATTCAGAAAAATTTTCCACCCAAATATGTGAGGTTCGCCTTTAGATTTGATAGGAAAAGCATTCATTATTAGTGCTTATGAGTGTACCGGTAGCATTTAGATTCTAGAACTTGCGTTAGTGATGCATCCCGAAACCGCTAGTGAGACTACATTCGTGTGGTAGGATTTACTACATGATAAGAGGCATTAGGATTACCCTTGTGTTAAACCCGTATTATAATTACTTGACCATTTAAGTCATATTACTTGGCTAGTTAAGTCAACTAATTTTTCCCACACCCTTAGCGTTGTACTCATTTTTAGTACACGAAACCCCTAGTACACCCCTCCGAGCCTATCTTTTCGTTTCTAACTTTAAGCATTTTACTTAAAGGAAGAATTTGTTACACCCCACTTAAATGTACAACTAAATCGCCTTAGCCTTCCGTGTATGCGCTCATTTTTAGTGCATTATTGTTATTTGTTAAACCCTAAGTTAACTTTCTAATTGATTACATGGTTGCTAAGTCGAGTCATATCCTTGTACATATTTTGGGACGATTGGGACTCATGGGTAAGTACTTATTTTATGAAGTAATGGGGAAGAACATCACTTATTACCCCCATATGTACAATAATCTTAAAAGTGCTCCAAGTGTTTTAATTTTCTTAATTCGAGTCACTAGATTAGTTAATTGTAAAGTATGTAAAGATTCAAGTGTAAGGGAAATGTTCATTCACTATAAAATATTATTTTGGATGGTAGGGTAAGAGTGTATGAAAAAAAAAAAAAAAAATAGAAAAAAGGAAAAAGAGAAAAAACATACGGATTACCATCCCGTTTCATTCTATGTTTATTTTATGTTTTTGTTATTTTTCATTTATTAGCATAAGTCGAGTCTAGTCTTGGCTTAGCAATGCCATATTGTACATGTAATTAACCAACATTGTTAACTCGCCACCAGTAAAACTTCCTTTATCCAACAAAACCGTGTATTTCATATCCCTACACCTAACGTTACAACCCTTTAAAAGACCTCTTTGATAGTTTATCCTAGGTGCTTACGCCATGTGGTGGAGGTTTGATCCTTTCCCAAGCCTATGGTAATCTATTTTGCTATGACAGGTAGTGAAAGATATCTTCCGTTTCCATATTGTAATTTACACTTTATTACACCCGAGAGATGTGAGTATCTAAACACTATTTGTGAGGTGCTTGTGTATGACCTCCGTGCTTGTCTATTGGTCTTTAGTGGAACGATTATTTGTTGTAATTACTTTTATATTAGTGTTAAATGACCCCTAACTTGTCTTTTGAGTAGAATAAAAGCGCATTTGCTTGAGGACAAGCAAATCTCAAGTGTAAGGGTATATGATGAGGCAAAAAATGATCCGTTTTTAGGGGGTCATTTAAGCCCGAATTCGAATTTATTTGATCAAATATTGCCCTAAATCGTTCCTTTTGTGATTTTAGGTACTTTGGGAGTGAAATCTGGAAAAGGAAGCAATTGGGACGTTTTTGGAGCATGAAAGTGAAGAAAATGCCAAAGTCTTAATTTTCCATGCTGGGAACAGTAGCTGACGGCGTCAAGAGTAATTCCCTGACGGCGTCAAGAGCAAAATTCCATGACGACCCAGTACAGATTTGACGGCGTCATGAAGGTAGGGCGTCAAGAGTAAAAGTCATGACGGCCTGGAAATAATAAAGTCTTGACGGCGTCAAATGTAGATCAAGGCAGTCCGAGAATAGTTTTGGCGGCGAGGTGACGGCGTCACAAGCTTTGTCTTGACGCCGTCAGACCTCTTATCCTATATATAGTTTTCTAATTTTTTACATTTAAGGAGAGAAGTTTTGGAGAAACCCTAAGTACGAACTTGGTGCGAATTTTACAGGTTTTTCAAGGGTTCCAAGCCCTTGATACCTTACATGTGTAATTGAGATAAGTGTTCTTTCAATTTAATCAATATGTCTATGTGTTGGTTGTCTATATCTTGTTCTTGTCTTAATTCCATCATGCTAGGCTAGATCTATCTTGTGTTTGCTTAGATCTAATGAAACCTAGATGTTAATTATGTGTTGATTACTTGTTTATACTTGTTTTGGATGAATGATTTATATGTTAGGCTTAAGAAAACTGGCAGATCTCCAATTGGTAACATGCTTGAACGTCTTAAGAAACATGAACCGACGCGCACTAGGTCTTTATTGGTTGTATTTAATGCATGAGCCACTGTTTACAATCCCTATAGCTGTGTTGGGCATGGTGTAGGAGGAGATAAGAGCTCATAGAATTGGGGAGTTAAGTGTGCCACCCCATGAATGGTATTAAGGAATACGATCCGTTATCCATGCATTTATAACAAGTAATTAACGTGTAAAAGATGTCTAGGGAGTAGTGAAGTCTAAGTAAACACATTTTCTCCACTTATTGCTCACAACTTTAGTATAATTTAGTTTATTTTCATTTCTAGTATTTTATTTTGATTGCATCTTTAGTATTGGGTTAGTTGATTAATAACTAATTCCGCCCAAATCCTTCAAACCCGAGATTTTTAATTGCTTTCTAAAAAATATAAAAACACAAAAATAATCATCCCTCACCTTTAGAACTAGTATTTAGGCTTTCTAATCCTAGCGACACTATTCCTAAGCTGAACGATCAATCTCCCGGTACTTGTCACTATACTATACTACAACGATCAGGTACACTGCCTGGTGGGGGTTGTAAGCTTCTCGAGATCCCTCGAGAGGTAAAGCCTGTTGCGATTCCCACGCATCACCAACCGATCGGTGCCAACCCGTAACCGATCGGTTGGTCAGTTCTGCATGTTTTTGCCAACTTTTGTGCACGAATCTTGGTCTTTTGTCTCAAGGTTCTAGGCCCTTTTTAGTGTCTTATTGTCCAAGTTTAAGCATTTAAGTTCTTATTTATGACCAAGAGTGTTGGACAAGCCTATGGGGGACTTCAAAAGTGCATAACTCAACACCATTCAACACACAATTGAAGATACCATTTACTCTCCTTACTACACACAATTATTATCATCTTCTAGCTCTCTAAGGAGGAAAATTCGTGCAGAAAGAACCAGGAACTTTGGAGGATCAAGGAAGTAATATTTGGAGTCCGAAAATCTCAAGAAATCATCACCAACTCTTAGGTTATCAATACCTTGTCATTTGTTATCAATTTAAAAGCATTGTAAGACTTATAACCATGGATTCTTATGTTAAATATTCTGAGTTTATTTGCATGTTTGCCATGAGTGGCTAGTAATCTTTTTACACTTGTTTTGATGATGTTTTATACTTAGTGATAGTGATGATTGTGATAACATGTTTTAATTCAATTTCAAGTCAATCCTAAGAACCAATTGTACCTTAAGTTTCATCGTGACATTTGTTTAGCCAAGGTTAACTAATTGATAATAGTTTCAAAGGTCGAAAGATTTGTTATTACTCAACTAGTTATAATCATTTGTCTATGAATGATTGTTTTTCACCATAATTATTCTTGACTAAACAAAGAAACAAGAAGTATGATTGTAATAAGAATTCTTTTATAACATCAAATCGGATTGTTTGTAAACCTTTAGTAGGACGAAAGTTTAAAAGTTTATAAACGATTGTGGCCTTTTTGTCTATGAAGAGGTTACCTTTTGTATTGACCATTTCTTAAGAGTATTTGATTGGTAATAAAAGTTTGTCTTGTGTTTAAGATATCCACCATACCTCATGAACCTTGGATAGATATTGAATTGATTGGTTTACACCTAAAGCTTGTTTTTATGAACTAAAATCTTGACGAAGGTTTAACTTGTAGAAACAATAAATTAGATCGCCATCTAATTATCTCAACCAACATGTCATCAAAAGTTATCACAATCATATGTGTCATTAAGTAGAAAACTAGTCTAAACAAGTGTAGTTTTTATTTTATTGAATTTGCTTATTATCATATTTGCGTACATTAGAGATTTACTTTTAGACTTATATTTCGATTCACTCACAAATTCCTGCGAACGATCCCGACTTACCATCATATCTTGCTATAACGGACGAGTACACTTGCTCGTATGTGTTGTTTCTAGATTTGGTAATTCACTCTTATAAATTTAAAACTTGCACTAACAAACACCGCATCAGTAACTCAGTGTGTGACCACTAGTTCCATAGCCTCCCCAGTGTTCAAAAATAAGCCATAGGCGTAGCTTATTTGTGGAAAACTAGAAGGGGGGGTTGAATAGTTTTACGTCGTTTTAATTGTTATAAAACAAATTGTTTAAAAGTTTTCGTTGATTTATAAAATATAGATTCGATGGTATATGAAATCTAGTTATACACAATATGAACAACACTAAGTATATATACTATGAAGCAATAATTATGTAAGTAATGAAATAAGTAAAAGATGGAAAGATCAAACCGAGAGACAAGCGATTTATAGTGGTTCGGCTACAAGGCACCTTCCTTGCCCTACTCCACTCCCCGAGCACCTAACTCGAGAGTTTTCTTCACTATATCAACAAGCTCCCTTATGGCGGAGAAAACCTTACACACCAATTTATACACCACAATATCTTCACACCTAGATCACAACTACTACACACCAATTCACTACTTAATCACACCACTTCTTTCACACCTATCTTCTACACACCATTAATCTACACACCAATCTTCTACACACCAATACTTCTACACACCAATTCTTCTACACACCAATCTTCTTCCTAACTTATCTTTTTCACAACTATTCACTAACAAATATTCACAACTAATCACACTATGAAATAATAATCAATGATGATGCTCAAACAACTTAGATGTGGAGATCACAACTAGTTGTAATACTTCTTGTCTTGAGGGATAGAAGTATTCTTCTCTTGCACTTGAATGGATTATGTATGGATCACTTTGAAACAAAGATTTAAGAATGTATGATCAAAGGATTTATAGATTGGAAATGGAGATCTAGAACAGAAAGTTCTGGAGTGCAAAAGGTGGGGAAAAAATCCAGGTTTAAGGTGGTATTTATAGGCAAAAGTTTCTGACAGAGGAGCGTGGCCGGTCCCCTTAAATCATGGCCGGTCCCCTTAAATTTAAGGGGACCGCCCTTTATAATTAAGGGGGCCGCCCAGCTGAAACGGCCAGAAACTTTGTCTTTTAGTGGGGAAAGTTTATTTGGTGAAAAACTAACTGATTTTGGTTAAATATTTGAAATCATATATTTAGTATGATTAAAACATTTTTCCTTATTACCAAAAGTGTTTTTCAAAAATATATAATAAGATTATATAATTAAATAAACTTTGTATTAGTTAATTAAATACCCCTTTGATCATACATTGCACTAAACACTTTGTTTATTCATACCTTAAGTGATTTGGATGTAAAGAGAAATATTAATCACCAAATACTTGTTTATGTCATAAGTTTTAGTTCTTTGAGGTTATATTTTGTAATGATCAAAACATAGAGATATTGATAAAAACTTAATAATGTTTTTAGGCATTATTTATGTCAACAATCTCCCCCTTTTTGATTATTACAAAACCTTAAACTCAAAAGATTTAAAACTTGTTATTAGACAAGTATTATAGAGTTTACCATTTCTCTTCTCCCCCTTTTTGTAAAATCAAAAAGGTTAGGCCGAATAATCTTCGTGAAAGAAGTTTAAACGGGTAGAGAGCTCCCCCTTGATGTATGCTCCCCCTCGTTTGAGAGCACAAAGGGAACGAGCAATTGGAATCTTGGCTACAAAAATATTTTGAAGAGAACAACACACATATATATGCAAAAACAACAATTATGTAAATAAAAATAGATTCATTCAAGCATGATAGAAATAATTAGCATAACAACATTCAATATGCTTGTAGCATATTGATTACAATAAAACAACATAAAAGATATAGTCCTATATTGCCTAAGAGAGCACTTGGACTTGCTTGCAACCCATGGTTGATTTGTTTTATTTGCTTGAAGGAAAACATAAGCATGGAGCTTAGATGTTTGATTGAGGTGGATATGGGGTGTTGTATGGAGCGGAAGAAGTGGATCTCACGATGTTGTATCGTGTTAAGGGTGGTATTGGATGATTACGAGTGAGAAGATATTCAATCCAAGAAATATCTTTACTCAAGTAGAGGATTTGTTTTTGAAGGAATATGCAACAAGGGCAAAAGTGAGTGTGATTTGTAACTTGATCCAAGTTAAGAGAGTGGGGAAGGCAATTTGCATAGGGTGATGATGGAGGTAGCCCTTTGTTGCGTTGTGCAAGATGCATAGCAAGGAGATCACTAAGATCATGGATTTGGTTTATTTCATCACGGAACTTTTGTTTTTCCGTGGCAATGTGGAGGGGATCATAGGTTTGGTATGGATGAGTTGGGTTTGAGTAGTTGGAATTGTAGTTTGATGGTTGATCAAACTTGCATGGATCATTATAAGTTGTTGGAGGTTGAGAGGTGTAGTTTGGCTTGAAGGAAGATGTTTGGCCAATGTTGTATGGTTTGTAAAGTGGATCAAATGAATGCCTTTGTTGGTTTGATGCAAAGTTTGGGAAATAAGAGGTTGGTGGTGAGGAATGATTTCCAACTTCATTTGTGATGATGGATTTGTTTCGAGGACTTTTTCGTCGCCAAACGGGTTTTTCTGTCATCCTTGCTAGCCTTGAGGCTTTTGATTTTGGTTTGTTTGGAGATTTCATGATGGGATGAATGGAGAGCTTTGAGGATTGGGGATATTTATAGTGTAAGATTTGTGTGTTTAAGGATGGATAAAGTTTGTTTGGAGGATTAGGACAAAATGTGTTGGTGAAAAATGGGAAATGTAGGTTGAAATGGGCTAAAAAGCAGAAAAGATTCTGTAAACCCGACCATCAGATGGCCGGTCCCCTTAATTAGGGGGCGGTCCCCTTAAAATTAAGGGGGCCGCCTTACATAATTAAGGGGGCCGCCCATCTGGTGATTTCCAGATTGCCAGAATTGGGTTTTTGGCAGAAAAGTTGCAGAAAGGTTGTGTTTTTGGACTTGGATTCAAGCAAGTTCAATTCCTTTAGGCAATATAGCATCTAATCTAACATTAGATATCATGCAAAAACACATAGGCACAAGAGCAAATAATCAACACATAATAAGCAATAGGAGGTAAGTAAATGCAAGCATACTTAAGCTTCCTAAGGCACCTATCTTGAATTAAAGGCAAGGGCAATTAGTGAGTGAAAGACTAATGATGGATCAAGATGACACCATTACTAGTGAATTTGTCCTAGTGAGTGTCTATATGCAACAAATGTGGAGTTGTGATTGTTTCGACACCTAGAAGCAAAAAGAAATAACGATCCTAAGAAACAATCCAAATGATCTCCTTGATTCAATTTTTGCTCGATCATGAATGTCAAAGACATATATTAGATTATATACCTTGACAATTTATGTGAGAGTTTATGCATGATTTTGAAATACAATGTTTTTAGAATTAGTCAACAATGCAATGAAAATGATTTTCATGTGATTCCTAGATTGTGAGAATAAAGATTAGAGAGAATTGATTGAGTTTTAAAAAAAAAAAAAAAATATGCAAAGAAAATAAATCTTCTCAATCTTAAGTTTTGTGCGAAATAGATTCCTAGATTCAGAGAAGATGGAATGAAGGAAAAATAAATTTTCATGCAAGTATAACTTAGAATTAATTCAATGTAATTTAGTCAACTTGTTCCATCATTCCTAATCCTAAACGCAAGTGGTTGAATAATTCACGCTTAAGGGGTTTTGTGAATATATCCGCAATATTGTCTTCCGATGCAACCTTTTCTATAGATATATTTCCTTTTTGTACATTATCCCTAAGAAAATGGTGACGTATTTCTATGTGTTTAGTCCTAGAGTGTTGTACCGGATTTTTGCTTAAATCTATCGCACCTTTGTTATCGCACATAATGGGGACATTTTCTAACCTAATGCCATAGTCTACGAGAGCTTGTTTCATCCATAGTGCTTGTTGACATGCCTTTCCGGCGCTTACATATTCGGCTTCGGTAGTAGAGATAGCAAGAGCGGTTTGCTTTTTCGAAAACCAAGACGTTAGACAACATCCCATAAACGTGCAAATACCGCTAGTACTTTTTCTATCTACGTAGTCTCCCGCATGATCCGAATCCGCATAGACAATGGTTTCTATGCCGGATTCCTTAGGATACCATAATCCTAAGTGTATAGTGCCTTTAATGTATCGGAAGATACGCTTAACCGCTTCTAGGTGAGAGGTTTTGGGATCCTCTTGAAAACGGGCACAAAGGCAGACACTAAACATGATATCGGGTCTACTTGCCGTCAAGTATAGTAAACTACCTATCATTCCTCTATACTTGGTGTTATCTACGGACTCACCTTCATCGTCCTTTGTGAGCTTTACCTCCGTAGACATGGGTGTTTTCATCTAGGCCAAATTTCTTAAGCATTTCCTTAATGTACTTAGATTGGTTAAAGAATATTCCATCATCTAATTGTTTTATTTGTAATCCTAGGAAGAAGTTGAGTTCACCCATCATACTCATCTCAAACTCATCATGCATGATTTTGGCAAACTCATCACACATGTCTTGACAAGTCGATCCAAATATAATGTCATCAACATATATTTGAACAATGATGAGATTTGGGTCTTTCCTTTTAGTGAAAAGAGTGTTATCTACCATTCCCATGGAATAATCATGTTTAATAAGAAAAGCTTTTAATCGATCATACCAAGCTTTGGGAGCTTGTTTGAGTCCATACAAAGCTTTCTTTAACTTATAAACATAATCAGGTTTTGCGAAGTCAATGAATCCTGGAGGTTGTGCCACATATACCTCCTCATTGATAAAACCGTTAAGGAATGCACTTTTCACATCCATTTGAAATAACTTAAAATCTAGGGCGCAAGCATAGGCAAGTAATATCCTAATTGATTCTAGTCTAGCTACGGGGGCATAAGTTTCATCATAATCAATTCCTTCTTGTTGATTATAACCTTGGGCAACTAACCTAGCTTTATTCCTAGTAACTATTCCATTCTCGTCTAACTTATTTCTATATACCCATTTGGTTCCTATGATGGTCATATCCTTTGGATTTGAGACTAATTCCCAAACATCATTTGCCTTAAATTGATTTAATTCTTCTTGCATAGCTATAATCCAACTTTCATCCTTTAAAGCCTCACTAATATTCTTAGGTTCTATTGCTGAGAGGAAACAAAAGAAGTTGTTTTTGTCTTGGGCTTGTGACCTAAGGGTTCTTTGGTTAAGATGTCCTATTATATTATCTAATGGATGTGATCTAGATTCTTTAATATTAATAGTTTCGTTATTTTCTAAGTGGATGTCTTCATTTTCATTTCCTATGGGTTTTGTTTTACTAACCTCAATGGCTTCATCTTCGACTAAATTATCATCTTCTAAAGGTAGCGTTTTAGGAGGTGGTGGTGTTTCATCAAATGTTACATTTAGTGATTCCTCTACTTTCATGGAGTGTTTGTTAAGTATTATATATGCTTTACTATTTTGTGAGTATCCTAAAAATATTCCTTCATATGACTTTGGGTCAAACTTAGTGAGGTAGTCCTTAGTGTTTAAAATATAGCATTTACTTCCAAATACCCTAAAGTAGCTTAAGTTTGGTTTTCTATCTCTTAATAACTCATAAGGAGTTTTTCCTAGAATTCTTCTAATTGATACCCTATTTAAAATATAAGTTGATGTATCTACGGCGTGACACCAAAATTTTTGTGGAATGGATTGTTCATTTAACATAGTTCTACTCATTTCTTGTAGTGACCTATTTTTTCTTTCTACTACCCCATTTGATTGAGGAGTACGAGGAGCGGAGAAATTGTGAGATATTCCATTTAACTCACAATATTTTCCGAATTGTATTTCGTTATCAAATTCCCTACCATGGTCCGTCCTAATGGCAACTATTGAGCATCCTAATTTATTTTGAATCATTTTACTAAATATTTCGAATTTTTCAAAGGCTTGGGTTTTGTCACTTAAAAACCTGTTCCACGTGTATCGTGAGTAGTCATCTACTATTACTAAGGTATATTTGTTTCCTCCATAGCTCCGCACAGCGGATGGACCAAAAAGATCCATATGTAATAATTCTAGGCACCTAGTAGTGGATACTATATTCTTAGCTTTGTGACTAGCATGAGCTTGTTTTCCAATTTTGCATGCATCACAAAAATGCTTGTCATATTTTAGATTAGGCAAGTTTCTAACTAATTCTTTAGAGGCCAAAGATTGTATTTGTTGCATGTTAGCATGTCCTAATCTCCTATGCCACAATGTAGAGTTTTCATCTAGGGTCGTTAGACATATCCTATCTTCAGGTTTGTTTCCTAGTTTCATAACATATACTCCTCCTTTCCTAATACCTCTACCTATAATTTTTCCATTCTTAACTATTTCGCTATCTTCTTCGGAAAAGATAACTCTACATTTATTATCGCATATTTGGCCTACACTAAGTAAGTTATATGTTAAATTATTTACATGTTCAACATTTTCAATAGTAAGTGAGTCTTGAGAAATCGTACCTTTGCCAATAATTTTTCCACGCAAGTCACTACCGAAAATAACGTTACCTCCATTGTATGCCTTGTATGTAGAGAATAGCTTGCGATTCCCCGTCATGTGCCTCGAACATCCACTATCCTTGATCCATTCGTCAGGCTCCAAGTCAATTCCAAGGCATATTTCGTCGGTTGCATTTGCCACAAAACACTTTTCTTCTTTTGGTTTTTCCACTTCTTCTTTATCACTATCACTCCATGTTCCACTAACAAATGCGCTTTGATTTTCATAACCCGACGGCTTTAAACATTCTCCAACGAGATGATTTGGACTTCCACATCTAAAGCACTTTCTTTTCACGTAATTATCACTTCTATTTCTTTGGAACACCTTTCTTTCGTCACGTGGTGATCTAGTGAATCTTCCTCGTCTCTTGAAGAATTTCTTGAATTCTCTTACGGCCATCGCATATTCTTCATCTTCACTCTCGTCACTTGAATCATCATCGTCACAAGGTTCCATTTTGGCTTTTAGAGCAATGGATTTGATTTGTTCTTTCTTGACTTTGACCGTTTCCAAATCTCTTCTTATAATTTCTTCATGGACTTTCAAGTTGCCAATAAGCTCATCTAGTGACAATGTCATCAAATTCTTTGATTCTTCAATAGCCGTGACTTTAGCTCGCCATTTCGGATGTAGTGCCCTAAGAAATTTCCTAACACAATTTTTACTAGAAAATGTCTCATCAAGTGCTTTTAAACTTGTGATGATGGTGTTAAATTTAGCAAAAGCATTATCAATTGATTCCTCTTCCGGAATCGTAAATTGTTCATATTGATGTACAAGAAGATCTATTTTGTTATCTTTAACTTGACTATTACCTTGGTGAGTGATTAGTAAAGAATCCCAAATTTCTTTTGCGGTTTTACACATAAAAATTCTTTCATATTCTTTACGTGGTAACGCATTATAAATAACCATTTTAGCCTCATTATTTTTTGCTAGTTTCTTTTTCAAATCATCATTTTGTTTTTCAAAATCTACAATTTCATCCATTTTAGTTTCAACATTATATTGAATAGGAGGAAAATCACCAAAGGTAATAATATGCCAAAGATCAAGATCTTTTGATTTCACATAGGTTTCGAATCTATTTTTCCAATATAAAAATCCATCACTTTCAAATAGTGGTGGTCTTTGCATAGATTGCCCTTCTAAATATTTTTCAGATTCCATAGATCGTTATAAGTTTTAAAATACAATATATTTTAAAAATCTTGCTAGACGTGGCTCTTGATACCAATTGTGGAAAACTAGAAGGGGGGGTTGAATAGTTTTACGTCGTTTTAATTGTTATAAAACAAATTGTTTAAAAGTTTTCGTTGATTTATAAAATATAGATTCGATGGTATATGAAATCTAGTTATACACAATATGAACAACACTAAGTATATATACTATGAAGCAATAATTATGTAAGTAATGAAATAAGTAAAAGATGGAAAGATCAAACCGAGAGACAAGCAATTTATAGTAGTTCGGCTACAAGGCACCTTCCTTGCCCTACTCCACTCCCCGAGCACCTAACTTGAGAGTTTTCTTCACTATATCAACAAGCTCCCTTATGGCGGAGAAAACCTTACACACCAATTTACACACCACAATATCTTCACACCTAGATCACAACTACTACACACCAATTCACTACTTAATCACACCACTTCTTTCACACCTATCTTCTACACACCATTAATCTACACACCAATCTTCTACACACCAATACTTCTACACACCAATTCTTCTACACACCAATCTTCTTCCTAACTTATCTTTTTCACAACTATTCACTAACAAATATTCACAACTAATCACACTATGAAATAATAATCAATGATGATGCTCAAACAACTTAGATGTGGAGATCACAACTAGTTGTAATACTTCTTGTCTTGAGGGATAGAAGTATTCTTCTCTTGCACTTGAATGGATTATGTATGGATCACTTTGAAACAAAGATTTAAGAATGTATGATCAAAGGATTTATAGATTGGAAATGGAGATCTAGAACAGAAAGTTCTGGAGTGCAAAAGGTGGGGAAAAAATCCAGGTTTAAGGTGGTATTTATAGGCAAAAGTTTCTGACAGAGGAGCGTGGCCGGTCCCCTTAAATCATGGCCGGTCCCCTTAAATTTAAGGGGACCGCCCTTTATAATTAAGGGGGCCGCCCAGCTGAAACGGCCAGAAACTTTGTCTTTTAGTGGGGAAAGTTTATTTGGTGAAAAACTAACTGATTTTGGTTAAATATTTGAAATCATATATTTAGTATGATTAAAACATTTTTCCTTATTACCAAAAGTGTTTTTCAAAAATATATAATAAGATTATATAATTAAATAAACTTTGTATTAGTTAATTAAATACCCCTTTGATCATACATTGCACTAAACACTTTGTTTATTCATACCTTAAGTGATTTGGATGTAAAGAGAAATATTAATCACCAAATACTTGTTTATGTCATAAGTTTTAGTTCTTTGAGGTTATATTTTGTAATGATCAAAACATAGAGATATTGATAAAAACTTAATAATGTTTTTAGGCATTATTTATGTCAACATTATTGGCTTATTGAGAAGCCCTCCAGTCTACCTTCATAATTTAAGTTTTCTTTTGGACTCACCTTGGCTTCTGTGGACCCCACAGAGGTTCAAAAACCTTTGGTTTGGCCTGTTCAGGCCTTGTGTAGGCATAAGTGCTTATTTGTGGTATATAGCTTATTCTGAGTGCTTATCTGTTCCATTTGGCTTATTTCAAGTTTATAATCATCTGTCTATGCTTAGTTTGTCATTTCTCAGCTTTTTCATAAATCCATAAGTCCTAATAAGCTTAAAATTTCAACTGTTAAGCACAAGGGGGTGCACTTAGCTTATTAATAAGCTATTCCAAAAGTATCTTTGTAAAAGTTTCGCATTTTTAGCTTATTTTCAACTGTCAATAAGAAAAACCACAAAAAAAACCAAATTTAAAAATAGTGATAGCTTCTATTTAATAGATTTTATCTTTTTAATTTTTCTTTTTAGCTTATTAATAAGCATTTCATCATTTTTATAATTTTATTAATTTCCTGTCACCTTAAAGTATTTTCAGTCATTTTCTTAGATTTTTCTCTTTTAGTTTAATAATTATTAGAATTAATAATAGTTTAATTAATTAATTGGATAAAATTATTAATTAAATAGTTTTCTTAATTTTTAATTAACAACAATAGGTTTTTATATTTTTCCTAGGTTTTATAAATCATTTAAGACTTTTAGAAAATAGTTTCTTAAATTCTACTGTTCATTTTCTAATTTTCTTAATTAATTTAGTTATATTAGATTTAAATCAATAATCAAGTAAATAATTAGTAAATTAATCTAAATATAATTTTTAGAAACTTTTTATAATTTTTTAGGATTCCTGTGATGGTTAATTAGTTTTATAATTTTTTCTATAATTTTCTAAGTCATTTAAGTATTATTAGTAATTTAAATTATTTAATTAGTTTAATTAAATATAATTAGTATTAAATTAAAAGAAAACCCACAAAAAGACAAAAACATTTCCTTTTAATTTTTATATTTTCTATAAGTTAATTTAGAGGTTTAGAAAATAATTGTGCAAATTTTTAGTTTAATTTGTAGCCTTAATCATTTTTAGTTTGGTTTAAATTTGATTTAAATTACTTTTTAAATAAGTTTTATTAATTAATTAGTATTTAAATATTAAAATAATCAAGTAAATAATTTCCTTTTCATTTTAAATTTTCTTTTCATTTTAAGTTTGTAAAAAGTTTCACTTGCACCCCCTGTAGTTTTAAATTATTAAATCCCACTTTTCTCTGTCTGTAATCTGATTTCCAATTTGTGATTTTGTGATTTTATCTGTATCTCTGTTATTGTTAATATTATTCCAAATTGTTCAAATACCAAATAATCAGTAGCATAATCACTTCTCAATCATCTTGGTTACTGTCCTCAGTGCCACTTATTCTCAAAAAACGTTTTCAAAGCACTATTGCAATCTCGCTGGGACATAACGACCCGGGGAAACACTATACTATCCACGGAGAATTGGCCTAAGCTGTTTTTGATTTATTGACCTTGGTCAATAATATCTGACGGTTTAGCCCCAATCAACTACCAATAATGAAAGAAAAAATACACATACGTAATAATAAAGTATATACTGAAAACATAAATCCATTGATATTTAACATATTTTATATTCTTTTATAATCGTTTACACGTATCTTTCTATTCGTAAAGTAGTACGTTCAAAGAATAATCACAAGTCATGACATAAACGTATATTTATTTTCGTTCTTAATCCATTCAATATATAATTTAGTATGTTTATATATTTATTTTTTGTCAACTTACTTTTTCAACGATAATCACAAGTCATGCCCGCCCAACGGGCGGGCTTATATGCCCGGGAGGGCTTACAAAGCCTGCCCGCCCATCGGTGTATTGTAGGATTTTTTAAATACAGTATCAAAATACAATCTTAATTAGTTAAAATCAAGAATTATTGATTAACCAATCAAATTCTATATATATATACTAGACTCCAATACCGAAAAAATCAAGTCACAAAAAAAATGGTATTTTGGTGGAAAGTCTAGAATATGAAAATGGTATTTTGATATAAATGGAAATTAGAAAGATAAAATAATCATAATAATGGTAATCTTGGCTCTTACTATAGTAAAATTGTTATGTTAATATAAATAGAAATTAGAATGATAAATGGAAATTAGAGAGATACAATAATCAAATAATGGTAATCTTGGTCTTTAGTATAGTTAAAAAATGATGTTTTTATTAATTCAGACGAAAGACGTACATAAATTTGTTGTATATGGTTAACTATTTCCATGGGTTGTTGGTTATGGTATATATTAACCACCATTCCGATCAAATAAGTTATTACAACTTAAATGCATGTGACTCTAGGCGAAAATGAAGTATATTTAAACACCGTGCGATTGAGCTATTCTATAACTCATATCCTTTCTCTTGTAACAAAGAAATATGAAGACTTCCTACTGCTTGTCTGTCGTTATGAAGCTTTTCTTCGTCATTCTATCACTCCTATCTCTTTGTAAGTTTAAATAAACAATAATTATGTATACCAATATATGTACTTGCTTTATTTATTCAGTTTTTGTTTTATATGATTGATCATTTGACCTGAAACTATTGCTAGGGTTTGTGAGTGGAGGAGCCATTTTCATTTGCCAAGGAAGATGTGAAGATATTCCAAATTGCGATGCATTTTGCAAATCACAAGGTTTCCCTAATGGGACGTGTACGCCTCCTGCTAATGTATTTTGTTGTTGTCAAACTGGATAATGTTACGAACCATGATTAAAACTCTCTTTCATGGTATACTTGGTGTGTAACAAATGAATGTTTTGTTCACACTTTTATGAAAACAAAATAATATCTTATTTGATTAATGGCCTTGAATTTTGATTCTTAATTAACTTAGTTTCTTATAAGTGTGTTAATAAGTCATTGTAGAAAAACACAATTAAACTCACACAAACTTTTATTAAATCTCAACTTAACAAAAAACACAAACTAATCTTAATCAGTTTTAACAAAGATCAACCACAAGAATACCACAGCTAATCTGGTGCATTCCTAATATTTAAATTGATATTAGTTCTATTATAATAACAACTGAAATTGAATAACAAATGATTAAGATGATCTAGGGTTTGTTTGTGTGTGAGAGAGAGAGTATGATTGCTTGAGAGAGAATGAGAGATATGAGAGAAAATCATATATGAAAAAGTGATGAATAAGCCAAAAGTCCAGCTTATAACATGTAATTCTGATATTCAAACCAAAACACAATAAAAAAATATAAATAAATCCATAATATAATTGTTTCAAACTCAATAATTAACCATCATCTTGTTCGATTTTTGCAATTTTTTTTCATGTACTTTGTCATTGATTGTTGTTTCTTGACATCCACCAGTATATAATAAAATCAAGGTATTGGACTTGGTTAAAGAGCAAACCAAAAATCTAATTATGAATTTATAAATTTTTGAGAACCACCAACTTAAACATTATAGATTGTTCCATCAACTATATCAATGATTAAGCAAAAAGTGTACCACTTTTGGGGGGTCATTTAAGGCCAAAGTCGGGATTATTTGATCAAATATTGCCCTAAATCATTCCTTTTGTCATTTTAAGTACTTTTGAAAAGAATTTTACAAAAGGAAACATTTTGGACGTTTTTGGAGCGAAAAAGTGCAGAAAATGACAAAGTCTCAAAATCATGCTGGAAATTGCCTTTGACGGCGTCACAAGTTGTTAGTGACGGCGTCATGAGTTGAAAAAAAGGTGGATAAATCAAATACACGTGACGCGCCATAATGTTTTGTGAAGGGGGTCTAACGGCGTCTGTACAAAAATTCCAAGGCCATCAAGAGTTATCATAAAGAGTGACAGCCCAGAACCCATATAGAGTGACGGCGTCAGAAGTGGATCTAGGCAATACGAGTTTAATTTTGCGGCGTGTTGATGGCGTCAAACTTAACTCTTGACACCGTCAGATTACAAAATCTATATATAGTTTTCTAGTTTTCATTCATTGTGTGCAACTTTGAGGGAATAAAACCCTAGACGAATTTTCCAGCTATTTGAAGGGTTTCAACCCTTTGTTTCTTCCATGTTCAATTGAAGATAAGTACTTTACCAAATCATTCAATATGTCTATGTGTTGTTTGATTATATCTTACGCTTGTCTTCTTTTTAACATGCTAGGCTAGGTTTCTTTCGTGTTTGCTTAGATATAATGAAACCTAGATGTTAATTATTGGTTGATGGTTTGTTTATAATTGTTATGGATGAATGAATTCGATGTTAGGCTTAAGAAAACTGGCAGACTTCCAATTGGTAACTTGCTTAAACGTCTTAAGAAACATGATTGGAGGTGTACTACAATTTGGTTATATTTAATGCATAGGTAACTTCCACGGATACCATGTTAGGAGCTTTTAGTCGGCTCGACATAGGATTGAGGTTGAAGCCTATAGAGTTAGGGAATATCGTACACGGCCCTACAACTAGTATTAAGGAATATAACCCGTCATCCATGCAATTGTAACAAGCTAATCAATCGGTAAAAGATGTCTAGGGAGTAATGAAATCTAAGTAAACACATTTTCTCTCATTATTGTTTACACCATAATTTAGTTTAAGTTTATTTTATTTTATTTTGATTGCATCTTTAGTTAATTGGGTTAGTTGATTAGCAACTAATTCCGCCCACTCCTTCAAAACCCGAGATTTTTACTTGCTTTCCTTAAAATATAAAAAATACAAAAAGAATCATCCTTCACCCCTAGACCTAGTTTAGTAGAATTTTAACCCTAGCGAACACTATTCCTAGAGTTGAACGATCAATCCCCCGATACTTGTCACTATACTATACTACAACGAACAGGTACACTGCCTGGTGGGGATTGCAAGCTTCTCAAGATCCCTTTAGAGGTAAAACCTTTTGCGAGGGCACAATTCCACGCATTAAGTTTTTGGCTCCGCAACCCGGGGAATAGTTATTGCCTAGGTTAGAATTTCTTTTTATTAGGTCTACTTGCTAGATTCCTTTCTAGTAAGATTTTTATTTTATTTTTATAGTTTTCTTTAGTCTATCTTATTTCTTCGTTCCTTTTATTCGTAACCTTTGCCATCCGCCATCATGGAAGGTGGTAATCTCTTTGATCCCATCAACCCACCACAACAAAACCACCCACAAAACCCACCACTAGCAAACCAACCTCCTAGACCCCGAACCTTAGGAGAGTACTCCCGTCCTAGCCACCAAGGCTATCGAAACACCATTGAGCTCACTCAAGGAGCCAATGTGTCCCCCTTGCGATCCGACACCATCCGGTTGGTACAAAGTGGATGTGCATTCCATGGACTTCGTTCCGAAGATCCTAATCAACATCTCAAGGATTTCCTCAAAATAGTTGATTCCATAGACCTTGATGTTGTAACTCGAGAGATGACCCGATTGCGTCTCTTCCAATTCTCTCTACGTGACCAACCTAGTCAATGGCTTGAGCGTTTACCCGCGGGATCCATCACCTTTTGGGATGATCTTACAACCCGTTTCCTTGCTCAATTTTTCCCACCGGGGAGAACTGCTAAGCTTAGAAATGATATCTTGATGTTCCAACAACGTCAAGGTGAAACTCTCTATGAAGCATGGACTCGTTTCAATGACTTACTCCAAAAATTCCCTCATCATGGCAAAGATCTTTGGCTCCAAGTCCAAATTTTCTATAACCATATCGATCTCTCCACAAGGCGAACCATTAACCAATCGGCCGGTGGCAAGCTTCGTGATCTAAGTGCGAAAGAATCATGGGAACTCATAAAAGATCTTGCTCTCTATGACAACGAAAGTTTGAATGATCCCCGTGATTTGAACAAAACGGTCAAGGCAATATCTTTGCCTTCGAACAATTCAAGCACTCCTGACCGTAGGATCATGGAACTTGAAGACCAAGTCAAGTTTCTCATGAAATCCTACGAAGCTCCTAAACCTTTAAGCCAAGTGAACAAAATCACTTCTTCGTGCGAATTATGTAGTGGTCTCCACGACACTCCTGATTGCATGGAACTCCCCGAACAAGCTTTCTCAGATTACGCATCCTCGCGTACCGACGGAGTGGGAGACAAGTGGTACAATTTCAAACCCGAGCAAAACCCTTACGGTGATTCATATAACCCCTCTTCGAAAAATCACCCGAACCTTAGGTGGAAACAAAACCAAAACCTGCCCCAAAACAATTCTTCCACTCCACCTAATCGTTGTCAACCAAACGGTCCACCCTCTAACCGTACTTTCAACAACAATCCTTCCAACAACTATGGTAGTACCAATAATCTTGAAGGATTGATGTCCACATTTATGGCATCTCAAGAGGCCCACATAGCTTAGTTTGAATCCGAATTCAATCAACAACAAGCGGAGATGACCAATAAAATTGACAACTTGTTGAAAGCTCTCAACAACCAAGTGCTAACTACACCAAAGAAGGACACTAGGGACACTAGTAGCGGAACCCAAATTAAGGACCCCTCATCATCTAAACACGTCCACTTTGTCAATGTAGTTACTATTAAGCCGATCGACAGTAATAAGGTAGAAAGTGACATGGATGAGATTAAGGAAGTTGTAGAGAAAAAGGAAGAGAAAGTTGAGGAAGTAGAAAATGTAGAGGAATACTTTGATAGGTTACCCACCAAGGAAGAACGGGAATACCATAAGGATCTATTCGATGACCCCGAGACACCATACGTCCTTGGTTCACCAATCATCAAAGCGGGTGATCCCTCTAACATCAACATACCATGCAACATTGGGCATATGCATGTGTGGAAAGCCTACATCGATCTTAGATCTCCCATAAACATTATGACTCGGACCCATTACAATTGGGTAATGAAGAAGCAACTTGGATATAGGATGATGCCCAACACGAGTTGGATAAGTAACTTTGTGGGAAGAGTGAAAGGATTGCACGTCTTTGTAGGAAATTTCACTTATGTTACCGATTTTGTGATTGTAGAGGATATTCGTCCGGTAATAGATGGTTGCCTAAGTCAAGTAGTGTTCGGAAAACCGTTTGTTGAGGCTTCTAAGATGAATTATGACCAATCTCTAGGGATAGTTAGGTTTAAGGATGAGAACGATGAGATAGCTTACCAAATGCCCTATAAGATTGAACAATTTCTTCTTTTATCAAACATCGAAAAGGAACACAAGCAAGCCGTCTACTATAGGAGTGATGAGGATAGACGTAGAGGAGTAGACTATGTTATGAATAAGATATTTGGTTTTTACAAGGAATGCTTGCAACTAGGTCCGGAATACAAAACCAAGATCGAGGATGACCTAGGAACGGGAACCGATAACGAGGTCACGTAATAGCCCATGACTTTGAGTCTAGCTACAAGACTCGTAAATAAAAGAAAAGCGCTTCTTGGGAGGCAACCCATGTTTTAATTGTCTTATATGTTTTATTTGTTTGATTTTATTTGTTTCCGTATGCATGCTTTATTTTTATTGTTTGTGGATCATGTTTCAAACTAAATTGTGAAAATGCTTTACCTTGTTGTTTGTCTTAACTTCATAAAAAGGTATTTCGCAAAAGATAAGTGTAAGGGAAACCTAAATTTGTTTTTAAGAACAGAAATTGGACATGAACCACAACAATATTAAATGAACATGTATATTAGTATTTGTTTGAGTCAAATGCTTGTATCGAGTCATAATGATGTCTTGCAGGAAATTCCAGGAATTAAGGCATAAGTGTTTCTAGAAATTTTCCGGAAACTTAACATGAGATTTCTGTCAGAACACTCTGACGACGTCAGGATTAACACCTAACGGCGTCAGGTGTAAAATTCTGGAAATTTTACAAGTTTTGTTTTTCTAACGGAGTCTTGAAGTTTTTGTTAATTCTTTAGTTTTATAAATTTCAGGAAATCTGCAAACATTCATTCCACAAGCATTATATCCTTATATATAGATTGCCGCCAATTTTACGCGAGGTTGCTATGATTGTTTTCTCAGGTTTAACAGGTTATATTGGACAAGAAGATGATTTATTATTTCGAAAGGGAAGCTTTCAACGTTCATTTTCTTGGAGGAGGATTTAACCATGTTAACGATTTATCCACATTTGAACGAATCAGGGGAGTATTTGTTTTCATTCTTTTACCTTATTTACTTTTACATCTTTTTATTGAACATTGGGGACAATGTTTAGCTTAAGTGTAAGGGGAGGGTAAATGATGATACTTTAGAGAATACAATTAGGCTTGAGTTTATTTGTTCAATAGTAGGTGTGTAATAAAACTAAGAGAAATACTTGTTAATGCAATTTTAGCGCCAAATTTAAATTTTTTTACAACATTTAGGAGTGAAGCTTTAGCCTTAATGAGCGTCTCATGGATAGGAGTTGTATGACTAGCACAAAAACCGTACCACTCAAAAAAAATTTCCACCCAAATATGTGAGGTTCGCCTTTAGATTTGTTAGGAAAAACATTCATTATTAGTGCTTATAAGTGTACCGGTAGTACTTTGATTCTAAAACTTGCGTTAGTGATGCATCCCGAGACCGCTAGTGAGACTACATTTGTGTAGAAGGATTTACTACATGATAAGAGGCATTAGGATCAACCTTGTGTGAAACCGGTATCATAATTACTTGACCACTTAAGTCAATTAACTTGACTAATAAAGTCAATTAATTTTCCGACACCTTTGCGTTGTACTCATTTTTAGTACACGATACCCTTAGTACACCCCTCCGAGCCTATCTTTTCATTTCTAACTTTAAGCATTATACTTAAAGGAAGAATTTGTTTACAACCCACCCCAAATGTGAAACCAAATCGCCTTAGCCTTCCGTGTATGCACTCATCTTTAGTGCATTATTGTTATTTGTTTAAACCCTTAGTTAATTATCTAATTGATTACATGGTTGCTAAGTCGAGTCATATCTTGTACATATTGTTTTGGGACGATTGAGACTCATGGGTAAAGTACTATTATTATGGAGTAATGGGGAAGAACATCATATATTACCCCCATATGTGCGTTAATTTTAAAAAGTACTCCAAGTGTTTTGATTATCTTAATTCGAGTCATTAGAATAGTTGATTGTAAAGTATGTAAAAGTTCAAGTGTAAGGGGAATGCAAATTCCCTATGATGTATTATTTTGGATGGTAGGGTAAAAGTGTATGCAAAAAAAAAAAAAAAAAAAAAAAAAAAAAAAAAAAAAAAAAAAAAATCGTAAAAATCAAAAAATAAAAAATAAATAAATAGAAAAAAAATAAATAGAAAAAGAAAAAGAGAAAAAAAAAACATACGAACTACCATCCCGTTTCATTCTATGTTTATTTTATGTTTATTGTTATTTTTGATTCATTAGCTTAAGTCGAGTCGAGTCTTGTTTTAGCAACGCCATATTGTACATGTAATTAACTAAGATGATTAACTTGCCACCAGTAAATATTGTCTTTATCCAACAAAACCGTGTTTTCCATATCCATACATCTAATGTTATAACCCTTTAAAAGACATCTTTGATAGTTTATCTTAGGTACTTACGCCAAGTGGTGGAGGTTTGATCCTTTCCCAAGCCTATGGTAATCTATTTTCTATGACAGGTAGTGAGAGATGTTTTCCATTTCCATATTGTGATATATACTTTATTACACCCGAGAGATGTGAGTATCTAAACACTATTTGTGAGGTGCTAGTGTATAATTTCCATGCTTGTTTTTTGTTGAATTGGAACGATTATTTGTTGTAATTACTTTTATATTAGTGTTAAATGACCTCTAACTTGTATTTTGATTAAAATAAAAACGCATTTGCTTGAGGAGAAGCAAAACTCAAGTGTAAGGGTATTTGATGAAGCGAAAAGTGTACCTCTTTTGGGGGGTCATTTAAGGCCAAAGTCGAGATTATTTGATCAAATATTGCCCTAAATCGTTCCTTTTGTCATTTTAGGTACTTTTGAGAGGAATTTTACAAAAGGAAGCATTTTGGACGTTTTTTGAGCGAAAAAGTGCAGAAAATGACAAAGTCTCAAAACCATGCTGGAAATTGGCTTTGACGGCGTCACAAGTTGTTAGTGACGGCGTCATGAGTTGACAAAAGGGTGGATAAATCAAATACACGTGACGCGCCATAATGTTTTGTGAAGGGGGTCTGACGGCGTCATGTACAAAATTTCCAAGGCCATCAAGAGTTATCATAAAGAGTGATGGCCCAAAACCCATATAGAGTGACGGCGTCAGAAGTGGATCTAGGCAATACGAGTTTAATTTGGCATCGAGTTGATGGCGTCAAACTTAACTCTTGACGCCGTCAGATTACAAAATCTATATATAGTTTTCTAGTTTTCATTCATTGTGTTCAACTTTGAGGGAATAAAACCCTAGACCAATTTTCCAGCTATTTGAAGGGTTTCAACCCTTTGTTTCTTCCATGTTCAATTGAAGATAAGTACTTTACCAAATCATTCAATATGTCTATGTGTTGTTTGATTACATCTTACGCTTGTCTTCTTTTTAACATGCTAGGCTAGGTTTCTTTCGTGTTTGCTTAGATATAATGAAACCTAGATGTTAATTATTGGTTGATGGTTTGTTTATAATTGTTATGGATGAATGAATTCGATGTTAGGCTTAAGAAAACTAACAGACTTCCAATTGGTAACTTGCTTGAACGTCTTAAGAAACATGATCGGAGGTGTACTACGATTATTTGGTTATATTTAATGCATAGGTAACTTCCAGGGATACCATGTTAGGAGCTTTTAGTCGGCTCGACATAGGATTGAGGTTGAAGCCTATAGAGTTAGGGAAGATCGTACACGGCCCTACGACTAGTATTAAGGAATATAACCCGTCATCCATGCAATTGTAACAAGCTAATCAACCGGTAAAAGATATCTAGGGAGTAATGAAATATAAGTAAACACACTTTCTCTCATTATTGTTTACATCATAATTTAGTTTAAGTTTATTTTATTTTATTTTGATTGCATCTTTAGTTAATTGGGTTAGTTGATTAGCAACTAATTCCGCCCACTCCTTCAAAACCTGATTTTTTTACTTGCTTTCCTTAAAATATAAAAAATACAAAAAAGAATTATCCCTCACCCCTAGACCTAGTTTAGTAGAATTTTAACCCTAGCGAACACTATTCCTAGAGTTGAACGATCAATCCCCCGGTACTTGTCACTATACTATACTACAACGAACAGGTACACTGCCTGGTGGGGATTGCAAGCTTCTCAAGATCCCTTGAGAGGTAAAACCTTTTGTGAGGGCGCAATTCCACGCATCAATCAACCTTGCTTACAGCTGATAGTTAGCATATATCATAGAATGACCTTCAAATTATGTATGTTAGTTTAGCAATTAAATTCATTTTACGCAATAAATATTTTCTTACAAATAATTAACCTTATTAACGATGAAACATTAACATATACCTTTCCCATCATTAAAAACCCTAGCATTCTCTACATTCACTAAAAACTCATCCTTAACCTCAAAAGATATAATGTAAACAAGTAACTTTTCTGCTAATATATTAAATACTAAACATGTAAGTTCGATCCCACTGAAACATTTAAGTATTTTAGCAGTGATGAGTAACATTCCTGCTTCTGCTAATCTGTATTAAAGGGATTGTTGCTACATGTATGCACGTCATTGTTCTGACCCTTGTGGCAAAAAAAATACTCCTATGGTTTCTATGATCTGCTGGTGGTTGGCTAGCTACTCTCCTTGTTACACCTTGCCTTTAGTTTGTTTCTTGTCTACCAAAGTCAAAACATCTTATTTCCTGCATCCAAAGAGGGAAAAAGTGTCATTGTACTTTTACACTTCTTGTAGTTACACATTGAAATAAAAGGATTTGTACTGGCCAAAGATCAGTTTGTTTTCCAGTAATTATGAATAATGGCTGAGGTGATTATTTGTTCTAGTTCATTTGATTTTATTAGAAAAAAACACCGCAATCAGGTACATTAAATGATCATGGAATGGTAAGATTGTAGTTAGAAGTGAAGATGTAAGTTAGGGAAGACGAAAATTCAACATAACCCGTTTCGACCCAACCCCTGACCTTGCATACTTGGCCTTGAAAATGATTCTTTTTAACCTGTTACCTGACCTGCTGTGCTTCACCCTACATTCAAAAAAGCCAATGTTAGTCTGACTACTAATAAGAACAGCCTGAAATATTCCAATTTGTTTTTTAGATAATGTTGGTTAGACCAACCCCAACTTGACCCATTTTTTCGTTATATTTGACCTAAACTGTCAGGTGGGTTGAGGCTAGATCAGACCCAAGTCAATTTGTTTTAACCCATCATAAACATATTTATTTTGATTTGAACCGATCTCAACTATCACGAGTAAGATAAAAACTAAAGTATTTGAATTTACCATTCTTGGAGATCCATCAATCTCAGCAACTTCCATCCCAATAACAATCATACCAGGAACAATCTCTCTTGTAAGCCTAACAATTGCGTCTTTTGCAGTGTTCATGTCAAGCGCCTACATTCCAGGAACACTTTCAATCATACCAATGCTCCTAAGCCTCTTGACTCCATTTGCACCCATAGGACCGTCATGCCCCCATTAACTCACAACAACCTTAGCTTCCATCACATTAGGGTCCATACACGATTGTGTGTCATGGTCTGTTGTCACAAGATCCCAGTTAGTCACCACACCACCAACTCTTCCACTTCTTTGATGATCAAGTCCTCAGCAGCTACTACGTTGAAGAGCTTAACGTTGGGATGGGCTAAGAGCTTGCTCATGATGGTGGATGTGAATAAGGCGGCGTTTTTTATGACGCCGTAGTCTTCTAGCTCATCATACTCGATTTCTAGCTCGTCAAGGAAGTGGTGTGCTGGCTTGCGAACAACCATGGCCGAGAAGAGTTGTCCTCTTAGCCACACACCTCCTCCTGGGCTCACAGATTGCTCAATAATTGCAACCTTGGTAATAGCAAAAATGACTTAGGATTGAACTTTAAAACTACAGATTCATAAAAACTACCACTACTGTTAGTTGCATTACTGAAACAATACAGAAATGATCTAATTATAAACATTCAAACAATAAATGCTTGAAACAATCACACCTAATCATATTGCTATGAATAACATTTTTTACTATGTGGGGATATTTTTGTAAAACTTGAAAACAACTTATACTATTTTCTAATCAGCTTTTTCATAACACCTTTTTCAAGCTGTTTAAGTAACATGTGATTGTATCGGGGGCAAAATGGTCCGCGGATAAGGTTGCCCCGTTGAGCCAAACTTATGTGAATTAAATAAGATCCTAAAATAAACTCACACACACCTAAGTCTTACATAAACTCACACAGATAAGCTGTTGTAACATATGGGTCTCTTAAGTCCTAACTTTATTACTTGAGTGACATACTTATAGATCATCACAAAACACATGTAAGATACTTCAAACAGTACTTGTACAAAGGTATGTTACATCATATGAAAATAAAAAATACTCATGACAGTAAACATTAGTATGTTACAGTTAGATGTAGTTTTCTTGATCATGATACTACAGTGTAAATAACACAAGTAAATATTATACCTGAACATTGGGGTTCTTACTAAGCTCATAAGCACAAGACAAACCAGTAGAACCAGTGTTAGGTACCCATATTGATAACACACAAGCAAGAATGAGATAGATATAAGGATGGGATGATTATGAGAATGAGAGAATTAGAATTGCAAGAGTTTCCTTAATATTTCACATAACCAACCAAGTTTACAAGTGACCTAAGGTTACTATTTATAGGGAAGGAGCTAGGGCAACACTCCCTCTCCTTCCATACATCAAATCGTGTGGGCTTTAAAGCCCATGGACCATATGACTTAAGTCTAGTAAACTTGTAACATTACATAAGTGTAAGTAAATAATAAATAAGCAACCTAATATTATTACAAATGACCGAGACTTGATAAAATAGTAAAACTTCGTTCCCAACAATCTTCCCCTAAGGGTCGGTCATCACGGTTGCTCGACGTCTTTGTCATTTCTTCATCTTTGACTTTCATAGCTTTAGACGTCTTTCAAAAAATCATTCATCATTCTTTGTTATTTGTTCGTTGTTGTTGTGATAGTGATCAAGTTATGAAGTTGTCTGCCTTTCGTCACTTCCATGTCTGTGGTGGTAGTTCGCCATTCCAACATGCTCATACATCTTTGAATTCTGACTTATACATGCACGTAGTTCCCTTTCTTTCACTTTTGATCTTTAGTCTTTATGCTTTGTAGATTCTTCTTTTTGGCGTAGAATCTTTCTTTGAACTTTGTGTTGCGTTGATCTTTGAGGGAGCTTTTGATGACTTCAAGATGCATGTATGAGCATGTGGAATCCGTCGCCATGGATATGATGTGTCCCTGCAGGTAAACAGTTAGCAATAAAACATCCGGTACTTACAGATAAGGAATTAGAGATCGTCAACAGCATAGTGTGAAGACTCCTTCTAATCCTTATCAAGGCCGTTCCCATGTCAGATACCCCCGAAGGAGCTTACAAGACCTACTAAGTATCTCAATGACTGGGTGAGTCGCTGGGGATCACTCCACGACTGTATATCGCAAAGAAACCACCGCAAACACTAAGCATAACTCACAAGGAGTTACCGAAGTGATCTTCTGTCAGGGCTGTTTGATGTTGACCCTGGCAGGATTTCTGTTCAATCATTGAGAAATACTTATGTAAATTCTCTCATAAACGTTCTCGACAGATTGCTAAGATCTGCGAAGGACTCGATAATTTACAGCTGATGTCCATTGATGTAGTACACCAGTTGCAGAAATACTAAGTGTTCCTAAGAGATCTTTGATGTATCTCATGGCTCTAGACTCAAAAAGTGCACACTTAGGTTTCCTATGCGGAGACTAGGGAGGGGTCTCCTGCTTCAATATCAACCATCTCTAAGAGATAGGTCGATAGATTACACCGGTTCCCCGTGAGAATGAAACAAGCTCTTTTAAGAGAACTTGAGTGGCTAGAAGGTTTAGAGCATTGCGTCACTGGGTCCATGACGGCTTTATCTTCAATACCGGTGTCGCCTTAGCAACAACCAGTAGCATACGAATTGAACCCGGTGTCTGCCCTAAGGTTGAACATATGGAGGGCTATTTCTTTTCACCCTTTTCTTTACTTTTCTTTTTAATTCTTCAACTCCTTCTTTCCCCTTTCATTCTTTACTCCTTTTTTCATATCATACCTAAGGACTTCTAATTCTAACTATTGGTGATGTCCTTGGGTAGATCCCTCCGGCTCTAGCGGATCATAGGACGGTTTTTCCTATCTTAATCACCTTATAACTCCATGATTATCCGACAATAGCCAAGAAACCTTTGAAAATCTCTCAAAGTGTTTGTGATTATCAAATATTTTGTTTAACACTTTGAGAGTTTTGTGTTTACTTTTGAAGGGCTCCCCCTTCACATGTGCTCATAAGAATTTAATAAATTTGCACATGCGGGAGGAACAAGCACTTTTGAATTGATCCACTTTCAGTGAACCTGACCGATTCGAGACACGCTTACATCACTAGTTAGACTAGCTTGAAGTTATTACCCGGCCTGGTCAAATCCACAGAAAGTTTCTCGAAATGGTACATTTCTACTAAGACAAATCCTTTTCGAGACACGCTTACGTGGCTAGTTAAAGAGTTCCATTGTCAGCTTTTAGGTGACAACTAGCTCTAGTAACTAACTTGATGTTATTACCCGTCGAGGATAAGTCTTTTCGAGATTACTAACTTTTATGTTTCGTCAATTCTTGGGTGAATCTGAGTCTAGCTCGCATGAGATTTGACTTTTAATCAACTTTGAACTTTCATATTTTAATCACATTCACTTTTTCTCCCCCTCAAAAATAGCATATGAGATGTTGTTTTTGTTAAACTTTTGATTAAAATATGCTTTTTGAGTCTTATGGGGAGATATCAACAAGAACTTTTGTATTCAAGAACGATGATTTTGTTTCAAGTGCTCCCCCTCAACAAGTGAGTTCTTATTGAGGTGAAGTACTTGTCTTTTGAGCAGAAATTATGAAAATCAGAAAATGTTTGATTAATTCTACTCAAAAGTAAGAAGCCTTCGCTCCTTATATAAGGATTGAGGCACTGATGCGTACCTCAGGGTCCTTTTATTACAAGAACGGGTTGTACACTGTTATGTGTGCACGAGCCATTATGATAACAAATCAATTGAATGAAATAGTTAATATTGAAATGTTAATACCCATGTGTACCAGCTTATGATTCATCAGTGATTGGTGCATCAAAGTCTGTTAACTGTGGATCTGGTCTTTTGAAGAGTCAGATGGGAAATGAAGGTCTGACACCGATATAACTTTCCAGTCATCTGATCTGCTCCCGACGAAATAACCTTTCTTCAATTTTCATAACAAAGTTACGAACTTGTCTTCTGGCACTGGATTTCCACCTTGGAGTTTCACCTTTTGATATCTTTATCCGATCATCATTCAACCGTTTGACTAGCCCATCGCGAACAGTTTTGAGCGTGACATCACAGAATTTGTGTAACTCATCGAGCCTCATAAAACTTATTAACTTTTTGCTGTTGAGGTAGGTGAAGCCAAAAGATGGTGTTTGGATGAGTGCGTACTGTGATATTTGATTAATTCCAGGAAATAAGACTTGCGCCTTTGTCAAATTGATCTTCTGTTGGTAACTTTTCACTCCAAGTTGCAGATCTTCCACTCTTTCTTGAACTATCAATCGTCGGATGAAGAGAAGTAGAGATGACATGAAGTTGTATTGTGTTTCAGTATCGAATCCACGCATTCTTCCTTGAACTTTTTCTAGATACATGTCTTCAATGTCATTTAGATAAAGGTCAGGAAAGTCTGCTTCGGAGAATTTGTACTTCTTTTCATCTTGTCTTCTAACCACAATCTCATTCATGAACATGTAGTTAAACCGTTTCGACTCTTGAATCTCCAAGATAGCAATGATCTTTGATTTATGCTTCACATTCTCTAATGACTTGGTGTCTAATAAATAAGTGTAACTGAGACGATGACGTTCAGGCCAGTGCTGAATCCCGTGTAAAGCATCTCTGTCGTAAGCTACAATAGAGTCGCTAAATACTGGAGTTGATTCTTCAATTGCAGGAACATCGTATCTTGCGGCTGGTACTGAGATAGTCAATGAGGAAGCATATTTCTATTTTGATTTCTCTTAAGTGAGTTGGTGGTTACGAAGATCCTTGTTGAAGAAGAAGCTGTAAGGTATCTTAGGTTTTTCGGGAAATCCTTGCAGATGTAATGGTTTAGTCCAATCGGTGAAGTAAGGTTTGTCCTGTCTTTTAGAATAGTTGTCGAGATTCGCCTCAGGATTTAGCCAGTCAAACTTACCAGACATTGCACTAGCTATATTCTGCATATGAAACTCGAGTTCCATCTTATTGCCAGATCTAGACTTGAGGAATTCTTGTGCATCCCGATTGATTCTTCTGAGCTCCGCCTTTGTAAGTTTCTCAATCTGAAGCTCCTTCATGATAACCTGAGTATATTGCAGTGTATTGCCTGGGAGAGGATCTTCATTTTCGAGAGGAGGTTGAGCTTTGACCAATTCTGTCAACCAATCATTTTCAGGTGTGTCATCATTGTCAAGCCATGAGTGACGCCTTCTTTTCTTTGATTTCTTAGACTTAGATGTAGTATCCTTGTCTTGAGCTTTTGAGGTTGACGATGGTCCAGGTTGAGAATCGGGAATTGGGGAGGCACGAAAATCGGTATCGGGTTGTCCTTCATAATCATCAGTTGGGTGCATAAGATTTTCTTCCTCATCTGTGGGACCTTGACCAGTAGCTGAAGTGTGTTGCTGATTTCCAAGAGGAGTAGGATCCTTTTGTGGTTGGTGAGAAGATGATGGATCGGTTCCGGACTTGTGTTTCTTGCCTTTAGAGTTCGGGTCCGGGTCGTCATCTTTCCTTGTCCTCTTAAGGGATCCAGCAACTTCTTTGCATGACTCTTTAGACAAGTTGGCAGCAATAGCATCGACAAGTGCTTTTTCTTCAGGTGTCTGCGTGGTTTTGTAGGCAACTTTGTCGTAGAGTTGAGCAAGCAGGTCATCGAATGATGGTTCAGATATGGTTGGAGTTGGTGTTGAAGCTTTTACAGGGTGAAGCGTGAATGGTGTTGTTGACAACATTTTCTTTACAACACTTCTGATCCTGTGCTCCAAGTTGTCCTTAATAGGTGCAATAAGACTTGTTACTTCAGGAGTAACAATTTCAACCAGATTCTCAGTGAGGTAATCTAGTGTGAAAGTCCTGATGAGTCCTGTCAAATCTGCCTTCATGAATTTATCGATTTGCTGCTTTGCCTCCTTGAAATTTTCAACTTGTTTAGCAAGACTGGTGACCATGGTTGTGAGACTGTTGACTTGCTCCTGAAGATCAACTGGTTTATTCGGTTCATTGGTTGATTGTTGCTTAGATGCGGTCTCAGAGGGTGTAGGAGATGAATGTTTCGGTGATGATTCAGATGACGACTCATTGTGAGAGCTTGAAGAAGAAGCTGGAGGAGTCGGATCCTTTGGTGGAGAGTCTTGAGGAGGTGGAGGTTGCTGTGAAGATGTCTGCTTAGATTGTGAAGATGACTGAAGGAATATGTTGGTGTCAAATGCTTCCTTTTATTCATTTTCTTTTCTTCTGCGTTCCTCTTCTTCCAGATTTCACACTTCCTTTACTACGAGTCTGTATGGTAGTTTCTTCCTGTATCCCATTGTAAGCATCATCGTAGAATTTGTAGTTCGAACTTTTCTTGATATTATCATCAAGAAGATACTCGGGAAGCCACATTCCTTTTTGCTTAGTAGAGGATGTGGTCATTTTGACAAAAGAAATGGTGAAGTCGTCCTCGAAGAGGTGCTTTGGCTCATTAGGATCACCCATTCTTTTGATGAATTCCGGTGTAACTTTGCAGAAATATTCAATGAGAAGTTTTGTGAACCGTATGAACGGGATCATAGTCTTTTCACGTCCGGTTTGAATGTTGTAGACTATATCGTTCATTATTGGAACTGCAAAGTCAATGGGTGACATGCTCACCATTCCCCAAAATGCTTGTAAATGCTCAAGTCTGGGATGTTCGTGACCACTTTTTGTTCCTGATATAGATCGTACGACTAACAAATAGAATGTTCTCCAAGGCTGAGGTATATTCTTCGCATTGAATCTGGAATGCTTAATCAGAGGTAAGTCGTCTTGAACATCGTATCCTAGGTCAATGAAGAAGTCCAGGAGATCCAGTTCAGGCAGCATTGGAGCAAATTCATTGTCAGGTTGAGGTAGAAGGAAGATTGTACGAAGGACATCGTGATCTACAGAGTAGACTTGTCGATCCAGTGTAACAGTGAAAGACTCACCATCTAAGTTACCCTTTGCCGTAAGCCAGAACTGATGAAGGTAGAACACAGGAACTGAAGTAGATTTGTTGAGCAGATGCTTGCATAGATGTGCAAGGAGAATATCTTTGACAATCTTGCACGAGTTCTCAGGAATTCTCAATTTGTCAAAGTCAAGGAGAATATCTTTGACAATCTTGCACGAGTTCTCAGGAAGATTCTCAATTTGTCAGCATTGGAGCAAATTCATTGTCAGGTTGAGGTAGAAGGAAGATTGTACGAAGGACATCGTGATCTACAGAGTAGACTTGTCGATCCAGTGTAACAGTGAAAGACTCACCATCTAAGTTACCCTTTGCCGTAAGCCAGAACTGATGAAGGTAGAACACAGGAGCTGAAGTAGATTTGTTGAGCAGATGCTTGCATAGATGTGCAAGGAGAATATCTTTGACAATCTTCCACTACTCACTATGCATGATCTCGAAAACTTACAAATAGCATGATTTCGAAAAATCTGACAAAAGAGAAGATTTTCGGAAACACACATAGTGAAGATTTTCGAAAACATTTCCAGATGTGTTTTTGATAAATATTATATCGAGAACAGACCTTTTGAAATATTTTCGCAAATATTCATAATGTGAGATTGCGAAAAAATTGTCCTTAGACGTGATTTCGAAAAAATGACCAGAGGTGACAAATTTTCGCAAACACATATAACAACCATTCTCGAAAAGATAACAAAGTGGATTTTTTTTCAAAAAAAATACAATACTTTGAGATCTTTTCGAAAATACTTGTTTAAGTGTGTTTTCGAAAAATTTCACCAAGGCTTGTAATTGCGAAAACAAGTTCTCGAAAATTCTTATACAAGAATCTCGAAATGAGGCAACGTACGTTTCTTCTGCAGCTTAGAGTTTCCAAAGAGTGTAACATGTTAGTGTGAATGAGAAACATGCAATCAACACACGGATATGGTATAAACTTACTAATTTCGAAACAATATAGTAACCACATATCGAGAAACCTAAAATCATGTAATCACACATCATATTAAAGCATTGTGATTCATATAACATGCATAGGAACAAGTTAAGCACAACTATCAAACCATATAAACACAATCCGAGAAATACCCAACATGAACAAAAACCCTAGTAATCGAGTATTACGCAAAATCAACGTGCATAATGATGATCAATGAAACAAACTACAAAACAACAAAAACCCAAATCGGTGTTAAACCCTAGATTTCGAAAATAACTCAAACATGTATGAGAGTATGATTAGATGATATAGGAATGATTAGAACATGATATAGGATGAAAGCCCTATGAATATCAACACTTCCAAACATGATATGATGAAATTCTAAATTAACGAAACCCTAGGTTTTAAGAACACGATTTCTTGAAATCAAACCGTTAATTTTGCAATTAAACGAAAACCAATGCTTGAAATACACTCAAGATCATTAAGAAACTTACAAATTGAAGATTTGATGCACGGATTTCACGTTTGAATTTGGGCCGTGGATTTGCAAAGGGTTTTAGTTTTGATATTTTGATGATTTAGAAAAAGAAACGGGTTTGTGTTTGTGTTAATGTTATGTTTTTGAAACTTTGCCATTTTGACACTTTTAGTCCCCTAACTACTAGTTTTGAAAAATGAGTCCTAAAGTTAAATACAAGTTGATAACCAAATGCAATAAACCAAGATATACTCCTTATGACATTGTTTGTGAAAAGAAAAAGATATGAGATATCCATTAAGTCCTGAAACAACGCATCTAAAGGAAATATGCAAGTATACCGTTTTGAAAAATCTGAGAAAAGTTTGAGCGTGTCTCCCCCTCAACACTTGTAAAAGAGAAAGAAATAACAAGGTGTTGACAAGAAGCGATATACTTGCGTTTTTTTTTTTATAGAAATAGAAAAAAAAAATCTTTTTGTGTTTTTGAGGTTTTAAAAAGATGAGAAAAAATTATTTTACAAAGATAGTTTGTTTGATGTTTGACATTTTACTTGTGTTTTAGAAACTTTTCCAGATCCTCTGGTGTCAAACATCGCATACCAATTTGGTGAACTAAACTAGCAAACCTTGATGGTGCTAAGGCTTTTGTAAGTAAGTCCGCCAATTGGTACTCAGTTCCCACAAAATATAATTCAACTGTACCCTTTTCGACATGCTCCTTGATGAAATGATTTCAGAGATCAATGTGTTTGGATTTGCAGTGATGAACTGTGTTGCAGGAGATTGCAATGGCACTTTTAGAATCGCAGTAGATCGGAATCTTATTGAATAGGTAGCCATAGTCTTTAAGTTGTGATCTCATCCAAATGACTTGAGCACAACAAGCAGACATAGCTACATATTCAGATTCTGTTGATGACAGTGAAGTGCAGTCCTGCTTCTTTGATTGCCAAGACACAAGCTTATCTCCAAGAAACTGTAATCCACCTGATGTACTTTTTTGCGTGTCTAAGCATCCTGCATGGTCAGCGTCTGAAAAAGCTATTAATTCAAAACCAGAATCCTTCGGATACCAGATTCCCAAATGGATGGTTCCCTTTATGTATCGAAGGATTCTTTTTGCCTCATTCAGGTGTTTCTCAGTTGGTTTAGACTGATATCGCGAACACATATAGACAGCAAAAACAATATCAGGTCTGCTAGATGTGAGATACATGAGGGACCCAATAATACTTCGGTATTTGGTAGGGTCAACAGGAGTCCCATGTATATCAGCATCTAGTTTTGTGGAATTGGCCATAGGTGTATTCATTGTATCACAGCTTTGCATTCCATGTTTCTTTAAAATCTCAAGAGCATATTTGGACTGATTTAGAAAAATTCCACGGGGTGATTAATGAACTTGTAGTCCTAGGAAGAACGAAAGTTCACCCATCATGGACATTTCGAAATTATCTGTCATTAATTTTGCAAAATCCATTGAGTAAATGTTGTTGGTTGAAGCAAAAATAATGTGATCGACATAAATTTGAACAATTAAGAAGTCTGCCCTGTATGTTTTTGTAAACAGTGTTGGATCCACCGAGCCTAGAGTAAAGTTATTAGCCAACAGGAATTTAGAAAGCTTATCATACCACGCCCTGGGGCTTACTTGAGACCGTAGAGAGACTTCTTAAGCTTGTAGACATGATTGGGACATTCTGGATCAACGAAGCCTTCATGTTGACAGACATAAACCACTTCTCGGAGTTGACCATTCTGAAAAGCCGTTTTCACGTCCATTTGATAAACAATCATATTCCGATGAGCAGCAAATGCTAAGAAGATCCGTACAGCTTCAAGTCTAGCTACTGGAGCAAATGATTCTTCAAAATCGATTCCTTCTTCTTGAGAGTATCCTTTTGCTACCAAGCGTGATTTGTTGCGTATGACAGTTCCTTCTGCATCCAGTTTGTTTTTCCAGATCCATTTTAATCCAATGACAATGATTCCTTCTGGTTTTTCAACCATTTCCCAGACTTCCAATCTTTGAAAGGATTCGAATTCTTCTTGCATAGACTCAATCCAGTTTTCGTAAGTCATAGCTTCTTTGACGTTTTTAGGCATCGTTTCACATCCTGTGAGTGCGTAAATGCAAGTTTCACCATCTGTGTGAAGGCGTTATCTTGTCATAATAGGTGCATCTGGATGGCCAATAATTTGAACTACGGGTTGATCTCTAGTTCATTTGTGTGTCGAAGGATGAAGTTAATAAGTATCTCGCAAGTGAGCAGGGCCCAAATTGCGTGTAGATGACTCAGCAATGTCGGGGACAGGTTGAGCCTGTGCAAATGGGTTAATGAATGGTTCTGGGTCATGCTCTGCGGTTTGTGGAACTGATAAAGGTATGGAGTCTCCAGCTGATTGTCGTGAGTTGGACCCGATTTGTTCTGTTGTTGTAGGGGATACAATTGGAGGACCGTCTCTTCCAACAGTTGTTGTTGTTTATTGAGGTGTATCAGGTACTTGATGTTGATCAAGATGTGCAGCGGAATTTGGTGTGACCTCAGATGGACGGTTAATAATCGTATCATCAAACAATGGAGCAAACAAGGTTTCCACTTCTTTACGGGAGAGTGACAATGGTTCAACCGAAGATTCCGGAAAGTTAAGACGGTTGGATGCGGGTCCTAAGCTGTTTTGCTCAGAAGCCATTTGAGTGAGTTCATCGAAATTAGCATGAATTGTTTCTTTAATTTCCCTTGTACGACGATTCCATATCCGAAAGCCTTTTGAATTTTCACAGTATCCAACAAATATTCCAATGTCAGCCTTTGCTTTAAGTTTACCTAGATCATCACGATCATTAACTGGATAACATAGAGCTCCAAATACATGAAAGTAACTGATGTTTGGTTTCCTTTTGTGAACAATTTGATAAGGGGTTTTGTGATGGCGTTTTGTGATCATACAACGGTTTTGAGTGTAACATGCGGTTGAGACAGCTTCCGCCCATAAGTAATCTGGTAATTGAGCATTGATTAACATCATTCAAGCAGCTTCCACTAACGTTCTGTTGCGTCTTTCTACTACTCCATTCTGTTCGGGTGTTCGTGGAATGGATGTTTGATGTTCAATTCCCACTTTCTCAAAATACGACCTTAGAGTCTGGTTCTTAAATTCTGTGCCATTGTCAGTTCTAACAATTATGATTGTGTTGCGTAGCTGAACTTGTATTTTGGTGAGAAAGGTGATGATCATTTGAGGAGCTTGATCTTTACTTCGAAGAAAATAAACCCAAGCCAACGGGAGTAATCATCAACAATTACTAAAATGTAGCATTTACCGTTGATCGTTTGAACACGCATCGGACCACACAAATCCATATGAAGCAGCTGTAAAACATGATTAGTACTGTGTTCAGGTTTTGAGGGAAAATGAGCACGGGTACTTTTTCCTTGTTCACAGGCTGGACATAAGTGATCTTTGGCATAGCGGAATCTTGGAAAGCCTTCAACTAATTTGTGACGAGCGAGATCAGTCATCGTTTTGAAATTCAAGTGAGAAAGGCGTTTGTGCCATAACCATGATTTAGTCATTTCAGCTTTGGATAGAAGACAGATAGGAGATGAAGCGATCATGTCAGACATTGAAATTGTGTAAAGGTTAGTGCCACGTTTGCCGGACATCGGATCATTTCCTTGTAGATCACGAACAAACAAGTTTTCTCTCGAAATGCTACTTCTAAATCCCCATCACAGAACTGACCGACTGAAAAGTGGTTGTGACCCAAGCCTTCAACATAGTAGACTCTGCTAATTTCAATATTCCCATTCACATAGTCACCGTAACCCATGATTAAAGCGTATTGATCATTCCCGAATCTGACAGTTCCGATAAACTTTGAGACAAAGTTTGCTAACAGTTTGAGATTGCATGTCATATGTCGGGTGCAACCGCTATCAACAATCCAGAGAACAATCTGAACCACCTGCATCACAAGTAGACGACAAAGATGGAACAGAAGTAAGGGTGGAACCCGAAGAAATGGTGGGTTCCTGTTGGTTAGAAAGACAAGTATTTAACAGTTTAGGAATCCATTTAAAATTTGGTTTGTATTGTAACCAACGTTGCCAGTTCCAACTAGTTTTTGTTTTATTTTTGGTAAATGTACTAGCTTTTGGTGTGTTCCTAGATTTGTTGATTTCTGCTCTTGGGTTGACTACAACATCATTTGAAACGGTAGTTGGCGGTTTTCCTAAGGTAGACTTAGAGGCAGTAGTGGGCCTAGAAGGAATGCCTGATCTACGTTTCTTATGACGATGTAAGAGATTATTAGCTACACATTTAGTATGATCACCAGATAACACACTTTCACGACAAAACACACAAGATGCATTAATATTCAAAGCATTTAAAGGTTCAGCATTCGTTACATTAAGATTTTGATTACAATTTGCCAGATTAGAATCTAAATCAGATGCAACATGAGTTTTATTCAAGTTCCTAAGGTGATCTTCTACTTCTTGCACTTCTAGTGTTCCTCTTCTACGTTGCCAGAGCCTAGTCTTTTTAGTCTTCTTAATGCTTTTTGGCTTTTGGCTGCTAACGCTCTTAGGGGAAACTAGTCATGTGTAAGTGGAAGAGCTAACATTAGAACTCTTAGCATGATTACCCTTATCTTTTTTGTCTATTTGAAACATTCCTGGTGCTATCACTGTGGTGTCAACAAACTTTCCTGTTTGAAGTAGCTTAATTTTCTCTTTCAAATCAATGATGATGTGATTTTTGTCCTGAATATTAGACTCAAGTAAATCATTGCAATAACGAATGTCATCGCGGTTTTGTTGCCATTCGACGTTTTCAATTTTTAACTCCGCAATTTCTTTTTCATATTGAAGACATTTATTTTTGAGAAAAACATTGTCTTTGCAAAGTTGACAAATTTTTGAAACATTGTGACTTTGTAGTTGCAATTCTGTTTCAAGACTTTGAGCTTGACACCATTCAAGCCTTTGTTTGAGTTGACAATTTTCGTTTGAAAGTTTGTTTCTCACATCATCACTGTTTTGACGCAATGTTTCATATTTATGTTTTAATGTCTCAGTTTCCTTATTCAGCAAATCAATATCAGCACAGTAATTATCAAACATCACAGCATTACTGGAATAGTAAAGATCATTCATAATGAGAGAGTAAATATCAGCTGTGAGGATTTGTTCCAAGAGTCGATCAGAATCCGTTTTCAAAAATCGATTTTTGCGTTTTTGAACCAAGATTGCATTTTCATTTAGAGCGAAAACGTTTTGCATTGCTTTAACTTCTTTTTGGAGTTCCTGTTCCCAACGAGTAGCACAATGATGCAAATTTTGAACTAAAGGGAGAAATTGTTTTTGAAAAATGTCTCGCTTTTCGCGCTCGTAAGCTGATTGAAAAGTAGCAATTTTTATTTCTGAATTATGTTCAATTACGTTTTCCAAGTTTTCGATGCCTTTCATGAACGTTTTAAAATAGTCTAAGACTCGACAGCGTGTTGGTAAAGGTGTCACAGTACCAGAAGATGGTAATGGACCATTTACTTGTGCCACGGGTTTGGCAGGAGCCCCATTGGAAGATGAAACATAAGACTCAGTTACATACCATGATTTCTCAGGTATTTCTCTTGATGGAACAAAAGATTTTGAGATGTGAGGAACTTTTGAATAATCATATGGTTTGCAATATTCAACTTGACTCATTTTTTATCGACTCTTTTCTTCAAGTTCATATTCTTCCTCAGTATTATATACAATAACACGCACAATAATATTATCCATCAATTGGTCCATACTGTAAAGCTTAGGAATTGTTTTGAACGCAGTGTGAAGAAAAGTTGATCTGTAATCACCAATGGCAAAACCTTTATCGGGTCTTGGTTTTAAAGTAAACTTTTGAATTGTCATTACAGATTCTCCATGTTTGTAAACGATATTTTGAAATTCTTTTATTTGACGTTCGAGAGTGATGTTTTCTTCAATTAAAGAATTTTCTTTTTTTCTTTTTTGCACTTTGTGTTCATAAAATTCCTGTTTACAATTTGACAACTCTGTTTGTGTTTTTGAAAGTTCCTTTTGAAGTTGTGCAATTTGTTTTTGAAGACCATTTTTATCATTTTCCAGTTTGGAAACCAATTTACCGTTTGACTCGATTATATCATGCATTTGCTTTTGAAGATTTTGTTCTTTGACATACGATTCCTGAAATGACTTTTCAAAGCACTTTTCACGTTGAACTGCATTTTGAAAGTGTGAAAGTTGTATTTTATAACATTCAATGTCCTTTTTCAAAACTGCATTAGTTTCTTTCAGAACTTTATTTTGCTCATCCATTTTGTGAGTAGTAAGAATTTGTTCTTGAAGTTATTTGGCCATGACAATATAGTCAGGATCTGGATCAGAAGAAGGTTCATGTTGTTCAACATGATCATGTTTGTCTTGCTCAATAGGATCATCAAATGAAACGACAGTGTCATCATCAAATATAACAACCGTGTTTAATTGTTCATCCTCTTGAGAAGATAAAAATGATTTAGATGGAACAACTTGCGCCTTATCTGATTCAGAAGCAGACGGTGATGCATTTACTTCTATGGAGCATGTGGTTAGGTCATGTACCTGAGACAAACCATCAGTGTTAAACACTGGGCCTGAATCATTCAACTGGAATTCCTGCATGTTGGCCATAAGCATCACAGCTGCATTGGCTTCAAGATCTTCCATATCATCATCGTTGTAAGTATTAGCGAAGAAACTATTTTTTTGATCAGTGAAAGTTCCTTCTTTTTCATCTTTGTGAGCCATTAGTAATGCCTGCTTGTGAAACTGACTGCCGCGGGTTCTCGGTTTTGGACATGCTGTTGCAATATAACCTTTTTCGTTGCAGTTGTAGCACCATATCGCATTCCCAGATTCTGTATTGCCATTTGCCACATTGTCATTTCTTCTCTGAGGAGCACCTGAATTGTTTCTGAATCCCCCATTGTTGTTGAATCTTTGTCCATACCCAGAATTTCCAGAATACCCTCCTGAACCTGAACGTCCAGGATTACGGTTCTGAATCTCAACTCGACCATCTTGAATGACAGCTTGATTCCTTGTATTTGATGAGGAACGAAGACGGTTGTTGGTTTTGTTAGAGAATTTGCTAAAAGCACGAGCGATAAGAGCAAGTCCTTGATTCAACGTATTGACGTCTTCATCATCATCTTCTATCTGATTTGAGTAGTACATGCTATCATGGTTTTCATATAGAGCAAGTTAAGGAGAAGCGTGTTACGAGGATGATTCATATGGGACCATTTTGTGTGAGGTAGCAGGTTGCTGGTAACTGAAGTAATTATGTTCCTGAACATAAGCATGATTAGACGTCGGAGGATGTGCAGCATGAGATTGAGCAACGAGTGCTAGGGGATTAGAAGTAGGTGGTGGTGTATATCCTCCTCGTGCGGCTCTGTCTTTTTCAACTTCAAATTCATGGTGCTTGAGATAGTCATACAACAAACCATATGGAGCATCATGAAGATTCTTAGCTTGTCTCACAAATGTCACATACTTTTGCCAATCATAACCCAGACTACTAACAAACTTTGTATTGACAACGATCCTTGGAAGGTGTACTTCATGTCTCTCTAAGTCATTGACGACATTGGTGAAACGATGAAAGTAAGATTCAAGTGATTCCCCTGGTTCGATCATGAAGTTAGTGTATTCCAAGTAGAGTTTAGATTCCATGTCTTCTTTGTTCAGTTGTGTGCCATGCATTAGTAGATGGACGTGTTCCCACATAGCTTTTGCAGTTGTCTGAGCATCAACACTTCTGAATATTAGATTTGGTATTCCCTGAAGCATGTAAGCCATAGCATACTCATCTGCTTCACGATGAAGGTGTTGTTCAGTAGTAAGTGCAGACTCAGGAACTGGTACAGCAGTTGGAGCTACTGGAGGATCAGCAGATGGGTCACCTCCAACGTAGTTAATTGGCCACGGAAACGGTCCTTCAAGGATAAATTGTTTCATGTACTTACCATTGGGTTTCTTGAGTTATATAAACCTTAAGAATCGACTTGCCCACTGAACATAATTACCCGGTGTAAGCATTGGTGGAGTGTCAATAGATCATGCTTCATGTTTGGATTGTTGAGTTGAAATGACTTCACACATCCTGTCAAACCAGTGAGTCTGTTTGGATGGAGGTTGGCCTTGTTGTTGTGGCATTGGATAGGATTGTTGTATTGGAACCATCTGATGTTGTTGCATGAGAAGATGTTGTTGTGAGTAAACCGGTTGTTGATAATATTGTGGTGATTGTTGATACTGTTGCTGTTGCTGATGATACTGCTGATTCTGATGTTGCTGAGGATGGTTAAAGTTGTAGTACAGTGGTTGAGACATAATGAAACACTTGTGTGAAAAATGGATCTTGTAAAAGGTATAGGTATAGCCAAATTTCGAAAAACTTGCACTACTAAGATTGCGAAACTGTGACTTGAGTGATTGCGAAACCTGTGACTTTGAGAGATTGCGAACTTTGGATGAAGATAATCTTGAAAACTGTGGAACTTGGAGATTGCGAAACTTTTGTGAGTATTGGATATTATCGAAACTTGGTTAAAGTTTGCAAAATAAAGTGATTTCGAAAAACTGTTATGTTTTCGAAAACACAAGCTCACATGCAAAATTTCGAAATTGTACAATTTCGAAATTAATCCAAAAGTCGAAGTACTTTTCTTTCTTATACAAGAGAGAAAATACTGAGTTCACGAATCGTAAGTCGATTGGGAGCACTTTCAAGGGATTTCGAAACTAGGGCAGTAGTGAGATTGCGAAATATAGGCAGAATTTTGTTTTTCAAAGAAAGCTTACCAAAAACTCAATTTTATTTAAAGATTCTTGTACTTTTAGGTATAAAAAGATAAGATCTTCAAGAAAGTAGAAAACTTGATACACTTTTTCAAGAATGAAAATTTTTTCGAAAACAAGTACAAAAAATCCAAGTCGAGTTTTTTGATAAAATTTTGGAAATTTTTTTGTTTGTTTTGATTTGTAGCACAAGTTTGTAAGCAAAGATGTGATAAAAACCAAGAAACAAGCAAGAAAGTACTAAAGTTTTAACAAAAAACGAAATAAAACAAAGATAAAGGATCGATTTCAATGAAAAACACAAGCTATACCTTCATATGGCGAATGATACCACTTGTTAGGTACCCATATTGATAACACACAAGCAAGAATGAGATAGATATAAGGATGGGATGATTATGAGAATGAGAGAATTAGAATTGCAAGAGTTTCCTTAATATTTCACATAACCAACCAAGTTTACAAGTGACCTAAAGTTACTATTTATAGGGAATGAGCTAGGGCAACACTCCCTCTCCTTCCATACATCAAATCGTGTGGGCTTTAAAGCCCATGGACCCATATGACTTAAGTCTAGTAAACTTGTAACATTACATAAGTGTAAGTAAATAATAACTAAGCAACCTAATATTATTACAAATGACCGAGACTTGATAAAATAGTAAAACTTCATTCCCAACAACCAGACCACAAATAACCACATCAGTATCAGCATAAGTAATCGTATCAGTCATGTACCTCCTGATCATTTCACGAGCCACAATAGATTCCTTAATGGGCTGAAACTTAAATGACCTAAGATCATATTGCTCAGAAGAAGAAGCTGCAGACATAGTAATATTCATATATACGAATAACCGGGATTCATAATCTAACTCTAATAATAAAACATGATAATAATAATAATAATAATAATAATAATAATAATAATAATAATAATAATAATAATAATAATAATAATAATAATAATAATAATAATAATAATAATAATAATAATAATAATAATAATAATAATAATAATAATAATAATAATAATAATAATAATAATAATAATAAAACATGTAGAATTAGTGCTTTAGCTATATGTGAATAATTAAATTAGATTAAAAGAGTTGTGTAGGTTAAGTAGTTATTTAATCATGTCGTAGCTCTGTGATATTTTTCCTTCTATATTTTCTATATTGATAATGTTTAGAGTTCATACGCTATGGATCAGTAAAATTAGAATGAAAAAATGCTATAAATTAGACAGATATCTTCCAAATTACAAACCTGTGAAACAATTTGCTTCATTTGATGTTCAAAACCCATGTCTAGTATCTGGTCTACCTAATCCAACACAAGATAGGTGACGCTTATCAAGTTCGTATGATGAGACTCCAACATATCAATCAACCTTCCAGGTGTAGCAATAACGATTTCAACACCTAAACACAAACCTGTGAGCATATTAAGCTATCTTCATATTACAATCAAGTTTATGCAATCTGAAAAATCACCCATCTTATTTCTTTTCATATTTCAAGCATATTCCAAGCAATACTGTTACACAAAAGAATTTTGATTTATACAACTCATTACTAAAAAATCAACAAACTATACAAATTCATTGTACCATTTTCAGTATCGACCACCATGCTGGCTGCATTCTCCAACCGCCAAAAATAATGGTATCTCCTTTATAAAAACCACATCGTCACTAACAAATAAAACTGAAGGTGTCACCAGCTAGGTTGTCTACTAGGCAACCTGCTGCTAAAGCGTCTGCAATTCTAAGTGCCATTGTTGCTCGATATGATGCCAAGTCAGCAATCTCCAAAAGTACTTGAGCTTCATTTCGCTTAGCAATGGCTGCCTCTTCTAACCTCCTTGCGGCTTCTTAAATTAGTACAAAATTCCTTTGAAAATTACGAAAAGTACACAAATGTAAAATCATGGAATGGTTTTTATTTTTGTTTATACCTTTGGAAGGGACTCCAAGTACGATTTACGGTGCCACATAACTGTGAATTTGCCACTCATACGGATGGCCGTAACTGTAGCCTTCACTGTTTCAATCCTAGAACTTAGGAGATGTCAGCCACATCCACGTTTACAGAAAAAGTGGTAAAATAAAGCACAACAACTAATGAAAGAACTCACCCGGAGAGTAGTTGTGACATGCATCATTTACGTGATTGCTTATTCCCTCTTGTCTAAAAAACCATACCTTATTCCATAAACTTATCAGAAGCCCTAAAAAACGTAACTTACTTAACCTTTCCATCGGGGCACCTACATAACATGTTACAAACACCACATCAGAATAAAAACCAACAACATGAAAATAACTAATATGTAAGTTGCATAATTATATTACATACCAACTAACCTGATGTTATGTTTTTTTGTTCGGCCAATGAAGTAGAGAGGGGGCGACAAAGATGAAAACGTTTATATCATCTACCATAATCATCATCATCGATCTTCGATGATTCTCAGTTTAGCTGAGGGAAAATTAGGGTGTACCCAACTAACCTAAAAAAACAAATGTCACCAATATCGTATTTTTATGAAAATTATGTTACTGTATATAAAAATATATAAATATTTAGGGTGATATAACTCAAAATTTAGTCAATATACCGTATTCTAAAAATACAACAAATTAGATTTAATTCTTGTTTGGATTATCTTATATATTTTAACTTGCAAGACATAAATAAAAAAAATCATCTAGTCTAGTGGTTATGTGGTTGCTTAATATCAAAAAGGTATTAGGTTCGATTCTTGTTGCTGCCATAATTTTTAGAAAAACGAATTTTCCAAAAAAAAATGCTGACATGGATATATATATATATATATATATATATATATATATATATATATATATATATATATATATATATATATATATATATATATATATATATATATATATATATATATATATATATATATATATGTGGTTAATGTGAGATCAAACTTAAAGTTTTAAAAATAAGATCTAGTCTAAACAACTAAAACCATTTATAAATAACTATTTAGCAATAATACAAAAAAAAGAAAAAAAATTAATACGAATTAACATTTTAGCAACTAATAACCAACTGATACATGAGTTTGGACTATGATACACAGTTATAAATTTACATGTCGAACCAACCAAAGGACCGGACCGACCAAAGGACCAGACCGAACACATTCGATCCGATCCTCGATCCGTGGTTTGGTCTAATTCCGTCTCGGTCCGGTCCGGTCTAAATCGATGCTCAGCTCTAATGTTATGAAAAATATACATATGTATAAAATCGGTTAACCCAAATAATTGAACCAATGACCTGATGAACCAACGACTCAACCTGATCAATTAAAAATCCTCGTTTTAAAATATTCATTTTGAATATAGTTAAACAGGGACCCATACGCAATATTTGAAAACATCTACTACCTAAAAATACAAAAACCCTAGCCGTATGATGCGTGGGAATTGCACCAGGATTTACCTCTCAAGCGATCTCGAGAAGCTTACAACCCCCACCAGGCAGTGTACCTGATCGTTGTAATATAGTATAGTGACAAGTACCGGGGGATTGATCGTTCAACTCAGGAATAGTGTCGCTAGGATTAGAAAGCCTAAAAATTAAGTCTAGAGGTGAAGGATGATTCTTTTTGTATTTTTATATTTTTATAAAAGCACTTAAAATCTCGAGTTTTGGAAGAGTGGGCGGAATTAGTTGCTAATCAACTAACCCAATAACTAAAGATGCAATCAAAATAAAATAACAAAAATGTAAATAAAGCTAATTAAACTAGTGGTGTGAACAATAAATGGGAAAATTGTGTTTACTTAGATTTCATTACTCCCTAGATATCTTTTACATGTTGATAGTTTGTTACAATTGCGGATGACGGGTTATATTCCTTAATACCATTTGTGGGGTGGCGTACGTACTTCCCCAACTCTATAAGCTCCTACTTCACTCCTATGTCGAGCCTGCAAGAAGCTCCTACATGGGATCATTAGAATTCGCTCATGCATTAAATACAACCATAAAAACCTAGTACGCATTGGTTCATGTTTCTTAAGACGTTCAAGCAAGTTACCCTATGGAAGTCTGCTAGTTTTCTTAAGCCTAACATCGAAATCATTCATCCGTAACAATTATAAACAAGCAATCAATCCATAATCAACATCTAGGTTTCACTACATCTAAGCAAACACACAAGAGATCTAGCCTAGCATGTTAAAATCAAGACAAGCGTAAGATATATTCAAACAACACATAGACATATTGAATGAATTGAAAGGATACTTATCTTAATTGAACATGAAAGGTTTCAAAGGGTAAAAACCCTTGAAAATACTGATAAAATCATGCTAGGGTTTCTCCAAGTTATCCCTCTAATTGTCCTCTCTTTATGAATGAAAATTACAAAACTATATATAGATTTTCCAACGTGACGGCGTCAAAAAGAGAAATCTGACGCCGTCAACTCGCCGCCCATAATAATATCGGATTGCCTAGATCCAGATCTGACGCCGTCAAGAGCAACTTTCCTCTGGGCCGTCACGTGTAAAGGGACCATAACGGCCTATGGTGACGCCGTCATGCCCTTAGTGTAAAAACTCTCTGGATCGTCATGGACTTTATCCACTTCACCTCTTGTTTTACTCTTGACGCCGTCATGTAGAATTTGGTGACGCCGTCAGGTACTGTTCCCAGCAAGGAAAATTAAGACTTTGTCGTTTTCTTCACTTTTATGCTCCAAAAATGTCCAAAATGTTTCCTTTTCCAGAATTCACTCCAAAAGCACCTAAAATCACAAAAGGAAAGATTTAGGGCAATATTTGATCAAATAAATTCAATTTCGGGCTTAAATGACCTCCTAAAAAGGGATCATTTTTCGCCTCATCATATACCCTTACACTTGAGATTTGCTTGTCCTCAAGCAAATGCGCTTTTATTCTAGTCAAAATACAAGTTAGGGGTCATTTAACACTAACATAAAAGTAATTACAACAAATAATCGTTCCATTAAAGACCAAAGACAAGCACGGAGGTCATACACTAGCACATCACAAATAGTGTTTAGATACTCACATCTCTTGGGTGTAATAAAGTATATATCACAATATGGAAATAGAAAACATCTCTCACTACCTGTCATAGCAAAATAGATTACCATAGGCTTGGGAAAGGATCAAACCTCCACCACATGGCGTAAGCACCTAGGATAAACTATCAAAGAGGTATTTTAAAAAAGGGTTATAATGTTAGGTGTAGGGATATGGAATACACGGTTTCGTTGGATAAAGGCAATCTTTACTGGTGGTGAGTTAATAATCTTGGTTAATTACATGTACAATACGGCGTTGCTAAGCCAAGACTAGACTCGACTTAAGCTAATAAATCAAAAATAACAAAAACATAAAACAAACATAGAATGAAACGGGATGGTAGTCCGTATGTTTTTTTCTCTTTTTTTTTTCTTTTTTTTTTTTATTTTTTCGATTCTTTTTTCTTTTTTCTTTTTTCTTTTTTCTTTTTTTTTTTTTTTTTGTGCATACACTCTTACCCTACCATCCAAAATAATACATCATAGGGAATGAACATTCCCCTTACACTTGAATTTTTACATACTTTACAATAAACTAATCTAATGACTCGAATCAAGATAATCAAAACACTTGGAGTACTTTTAAGATTAATGCACATATGGGGGTAATAATAAGATGTTTTTCCCCATTACTCCATAACATAAGTACTTTACCCATGAGTCCCAATCGTCCCAAAATAATATGTACAAGGATATGACTCGACTTAGCAACCATGTAATCAATTAGATAATTAACTAAGGGTTTAAACATGTAACAATAATGCACTAAAGATGAGTGCATACACGGAAGGCTAAGGCGATTTAGGTGTACATTTAAGTGGGTTGTAACAAATTCTTCCTTTAAGTAAATGCTTAAAGTTAGAAACGAAAAGATAGGCTCGGAGGGGTGTACTAGGGGTTTCGTGTACTAAAAATGAGTACAACGCTAAGGGTGTGGGAAAAATTAGTTGACTTTACTAGCCAAATAATATGACTTAAATGGTCAAGTAATTATGATACGGGTTTAACACAAGGGTGATCCTAATGCCTCTTATCATGTAGTAAATCCTACCACACAAATGTAGTCTCACTAGCGGTCTCGGGATGCATCACTAACGCAAGTTCTAGAATCTAAATGCTACCGGTACACTCATAAGCACTAATTGTGAATGCTTTTCCTATCAAATCTAAAGGCGAACCTCACATATCTGGGTGGAAAATTTTTCTGAATAGTACGGTTTTGTGCTAGTCATACAATCTCCTATCCATGAGACGCTTGCTAAGGCTAAAGTTTCACTCCTAAATATTGTAAAAAAAAATTAAATTTGGCGCTAAAATTACACTAACAAGTATTTCTCATAGTTTTATTACACACCTACCATCAAACAAACAAACTCAAGTGCAAGTTTATCCTATAAGGTATCATCATTTACCCTCCCCTTACACTTAGGATGAACATTGTCCCCAATATTCAATTAAAGAATGTAAAAGTAGAACAGGTAAAAGAATGAAATCAAATACTCCCCTGATTCGTTCGGTGTGGATAGTGCGGTAACAAGGTTAGATCTTCCTCCAAGAAAATGAATAATCAAAGCTTCCCTTCTAGAAATATAAATCATCTTCTTGTCATACATAACCTATTAAACCTGAGAAAACAAACAAGGCAACCTCGCGTAAAATCGGCGGCAATCTATATATACTAATAAATCCTAGAAAACAATGTAAGATATAATGCTTGTGGAATGAATGTTTGCAGATTTCCTGGAGTTTATAAAACTAAAGAATTAACAAAAACTTTAAGACTCCGTTAAAAAAACAAAACTAGCAAAATTTCCAGAATTTTACACATGACGCCGTCAGGAATTAATTCCTGACGCCGTCAGAAGTGACCTGCAGAAATCTTTACGTTAAGTTTCCGGAAAATTTCTGGAAAAACTTATGTCCTATTTCCTTGAAAATCCTGCAAAACATCATTATGACTCGATACAAGCATTTGACTCTAACAAATACTAATATACATGTCCATTTAATATTGTGGAGAATCATGATCGATTTTGTTTCTTAAAAACATATTTGGGGTTTCCCCTTACACTTATCTTTTGCGAAATACCTTTGGATGAAGTTAAGACTAAGTCAAACGACAAAATAAAGTATTTTCACCATTTTATTTTTAAAGCATGATCTACCAACAATAAAAATAAAGCATGCATACGGAAACAAATAACAATCAAACAAAAAATAAAAATCACACAAATCATGGGTTGCCTCCCAAGAAGCGCTTTTCTTTATTTACGAGTCTTGTAGCTAGACTCAAGGTTATGGGCAATTACGTGATATGGGTGAGTTCCTCACTGAGGACATCTTTGGGATCAAACTTAGGCTTAAATTTCCTATCGGTTTTCTTAGTATGGTATGACCTTTCAAACTTTTCTCCATCCGGATCATACAAAATCATCTTCATATGCCATGATCCGTCACCTTCCTTAGGTGGCTTATCCCACCTCCATTTACACTTATCCCCCTCTCTTTTCCACTTGTTCATCTCTATGTTAATAGGCATTACGCCTAAGAACTCAATCATTTTCCTAAAGACTAGGGGGTCCTCAAAAGGGTCTAGCTCCACATCTCTAGCTATGAGTTGTTCTACCGAATGTGTTTTATCGATGAAATCTTTTTCTAGATAGAATGGGCGTTGAGGTCCTATAAAGTTTCTTTCTATCCAAGGTCCATATCTAGATGGTCTCCTATTCATCTCTACCCAATGTGGTGTCGGTTCGTCCTCACAATCGTAGCTATGTTTCTTAACATCATATACCGACCAAGTATCGCCCTCACCTACCGCTATCTTAGACTCCTTACAATCTATCATGGCGCTAGCGGTTGCTAAAAATCCTCTTCCTACTAACAATGGTGTTGGGAATTCTGTGAAGTAAGAATTCTGCTGTTGTTTCTGCTGAAATGATCCTGCTGAAGAGTTGGTTTCTGCTGAAGCAGTGTATCTGCTGAAGACTAGTTTCAGCATTATTAGTTTCTGCGGATATAGTATTTCCGTATTTTATGTAATGTAGTTTGGATATGCATGAGTTTATTTAGGAAGTGATAATGCATATCTTTTAGAAGTTTTAGAATATACGTTTCTTGAGAAACGGTTTAGGGTTCCTTGAGTATAAAAGGAACACGCGGTTTATGTATTGAATGACTTTTAGTGAATACTCTTATTATAATTAAAAGATCCATAGAGGATCAAGAGTTCTTAGTATCAAGCTTGTGTTTTGTTTCCGCTTTATAAATACAAGTTGCAGAGATTGTCTATTAGTGTGTTATTGATTACAGTGACATTACTAGCGATTCTAGAGTGCTCAAGAAGATCTATCAAGGTCTAATAGCTCAACAAGTGGTATCAGAGCCTCGAGAGAGTCTCTGCCATACTAAGAAACACAAATCTTACACCTTTACAATCCAAACAAATCACCAAACATGCCTGGATCGGATGATGATGTTGATACAACCCAGAACATTAACACCACTTCTCTTCAACAACTCAACCTCTCCAACAGTAATGCTAAGTTTCCATACTTGAAGAATGCAGAAGATTATCATCTGTGGTCCATGAAGATGCAGAACTGGATCACAAACATTGATTGGAATCTGTGGGAGGTTGTTAAGAAAGGGAATAGTCTGAAGAAGCATGTTACAGATGCTGATGGAGTTGTTACTATTATAGGACCCAAAACTGCTGAAGAGATTCTGGCTATGCAGAGGGAAAGTAAAGTCAGAACAATTTTGCTCCAAGCTATACCAGATGACCACATGGGTGACTTCCATTTTATAGAGGATGCCAAGGACATTTGGATGGCTATAAGAGCAAGATTTGGTGGGAATGAGGAATCAAGAAGGTTGCAGAAGTCTATCCTGAAGCAAAAGTTCCAAGAATTTCAGATATCTGAAGAAGAGGGAATCCATAAGGGTTATGACAGGTTTCATCGAATATTAAGTCAACTTAATCAGTTGAAGGCTAGACCCGACAATGAAGACTGCAATGCTAAATTTCTGAGATCTCTGCCGCCATCTTGGTTACAAGTTTGTATTGCTCTCAAGACCAAAGGTGGGTTGGACATGATGTCTTTTGATGACCTCTACAATAGGCTTAAATCACTTGAGCCTGATGTTAGAAGTCCCATTCGTCCATCCACTCATTCTGCATTTGTTGGTGCCTCTACTAAACCTGTGCATCAAGCCTCAAGCTCATATTCATCAGGAGTATCTTCTCAAACTCATAGTCAATCTGCTCCTAAATCAAAAACAAGTAGTGTGTTGGAGGATCTTATTCATTCATTTGTGGCGGAATATGAACCTCAGCAGTTTATTGCTTATGAGGATTTTGAACAGGTAGATCCATTGGAAATGGAGGAGATGCACTTGAAGTGGGAGCTTGCAATGATCTCAATGAACATTAAGAGGTTTGAAGCCAAGTCTGGAAGAAAGTTTGGTTTTAATGGAAGAGAAGCAGCAAGGTTTGATAGAAGGAAGGTTAAATGCTACACTTGTGGTCAAGTGGGACATTTTTCAAGAGAATGCAAGGAAAGAAAGGCTGGAGATGAAGTTAGATATGGTTCTTATCCAGTGGAAGCAGGGAATAACAAGACTGTACCTTCAAAGGCTATGGTGACTCTGGATCACCAAATTGATTGGGCTGACCACGAACCTGCTGGAGAGGAAGCTTCTACTTCTTCACAAGTGAATCTGCTGGCATTCACACCTTCAGAAGACAAGAAGGAGCAAGTCTCCTTGATGGGAATCTCTCAGGTAACCAACTGTGTGTTTGGATGTAGTGTAAGATACAATGAGCTTAAACAAGAATTTGATGAATTGAAACCAAAATACAATGAGTGTTATATTGAAGTAGAGTCTTATAAAATGGCTTTAAAAACATTAGAGAAACAAAAAGTCTGGTTTCAAAAGAATCAAATTAAATATGATGAAAAAATAAGAGTTCTAGAAAGTGATTTAGAGGTTGCTAAGATAGACTTAAAATGTACTGAAAAAGAGAAATCTGATCTAGAAAAGGAAAAACAAGAGATTCAAGCTAAATTAGATAAAGAGATAGCTGGTCGTATGAAATGGCAGGAAGGGGCATCTAATTTAAGTAAATTAATTGATGGTCGCAATCTGTTAGGTCTAGAAAGGCATTAGGATATGAGAAATATATAGACCCTGAAGAGTTAACCTATCCTGATATGTCTAGTGTTTTTGACCCTGAACCACCCTTAGCTTATCAAACACCTGTTAAATATGTTAAGGAAGGGGGAATGAATGTTGTACCTGGACCTATAAGAGGGGAACACATGCCTATAGACTTGTCCAAACCTGTTGACTTTGATGGATCACATCATTTATATGGCAAAAAGTCAACTGACTTGCAAGACCCTATTGTGAAATCTAATGACTTTGTCTCTTGTTGTAACAGTGACAAGTCTTCTGATGAAGGGTCTACCTCATTTGCTAGTTGTGATTCAAGTGAGAAGTCTGACCTGCCCAAGACCATTCCAAAGACATCACCCAAGACTCCCCACAAGCCTTCTAGAGTTGCTGCTGATAACAAGACAGTTTCTACTGAAGACTTGTTTTTAAATTCTTTGCATAATAATACTTTTGGCTTTGTTAAAAACAATTATGTTTGTCATGGTGATTTGAATACTTTTTCATGTTATGGAAATTCTTTTGGTTTGAATAAATCTTCTAAGAGGAAGAAGTGTTTTGTGTGTGGAAGTAAATATCACTTGATTAAGGATTGTACATATCATGAGCAAAGAATGGGTGCATGTGTTAGTCAAAGAAAATCTAGGCAAATGTGGAAGAATGTTAGTGAAATACCCTCTTTTGTTCCACATCAGCAGAAACCTAATTCTGCTGAATCTCATTCTTCATGGAGAAGAACCAGTACTAGACCATATGTTCGACCCACTAGTTCTTTCTTTTATAATGGTTATTGGCCTAATTACTTTGAGTCAGGGTATTATGGTGGTGGGTATGGGAATACTGCTGTAAAGCCCTCAACAGGTTGTTCTTGGACAAAGAAGGGACCCACTATGCAATACAGGCCCAAGAACAATGGTGGATCTAAAACATCTACATGGCCTGTTACTAATGATCCACAAGGCAGGCTCAAGTCAGTAATGACTAGAGTCTCCAATGTGTACTAATATTGTATAATTTTGTTGTTATTGTAGGAACATCCTTTGAAAAGTACTGAAGTTGGTATTGTTGATAGTGGTTGCTCTAGAAGTATGTCAGGGAATAAGGATAAGATGCATGACTTTGAGCCTATAGAAGGAGGAGGCACTGTAACATTTGGTGGTGGAGATGGCAAAATTACAGGGAAAGGAACAATTAAGACACCCTTGTTAGACTTTGAAAATGTGTATTATGTGAAGGAACTGGAGCATTTTAATCTTATCTATGTATCACAAATTTGTGACACTAAGAATAAGGTTTTCTTCTCTGAAGATGAGTGTCTTGTACTTTCCAAGGATTTCAAACTCCCAGAAGACACAACAGTATTGCTGAGAGTTCCTAGAACCTACAACTTATACGCATTCAATCTGAATGATGTTAAGCCAGAAGGAGATCTAACATGTTTGGTAGCCAAAGCTTCCCTGGATGAATCTAATAAATGGCATAGAAGAATGGCACATGTGAATTACAAGACCATCAACAAGTTATCCAAACTTGGTCTTGTTAAGGGCCTTCCTTCTAAACTCTTCACCAATGAACACAATTGTATTGCTTGCAACAAGGGAAAGCAACACAGAGCCTCTTACAAAGCAGTCAAAACTGTGAGCACCATTTCAGAACCTCTTCAGTTGCTACACATGGATCTTTTTGGTCCAACTCCCATTCGAAGTATTGATCACAAGTACTTCTGCCTGGTTATCACAGATGATTATAGCAGGTTTTGCTGGGTATTCTTTCTCAAAACTAAAGATGAAACAACTCCAATTCTGAAAGACTTCATTATCTTAGTTGAGAACCAGCTGAATAAAAAGGTTAAAGGAATTAGGTGTGACAATGGTACAGAATTCAAAAATGTAGTCTTCATAGAATTCTGTAAGTCTAAAGGGATTAAAAGGGACTATAGTACTCCAAGAACTCCACAACAAAATGGGGTTGCTGAAAGAAAAAATAGAACCCTCATTGAGGCAGCAAGATCAATGCTTGCAGACTCCAAACTACCCACAATGTTTTGGACTGAAGCAGTAAGTACTGCTTGTCATGTCTTGAACAGGGTATCCATCACTAGACTTCATGTCAAGACACCTTATGAACTTCTCACTAGGAAAGTTCCACACATACATTACCTTAAGCCTTTTGGATGCAAGGTGACTATTTTGAATACTGCTGATATACTGGGTAAGTTTGATGGGAAAGCTGATGAGGGATATATAGTTGGGTATTCAGCTCATAGCAAGGCCTATAGGGTTTATAATCTGAATGCTAAAAAGATTGAAGAGACCCTTAATCTGAGATTTCTTGAAGATCAGCCTAATATTCAGGGACAAGGCCATTCTTGGTATTTTGACCTAGACTATTTGACTGACTATTTGGGTTATACTAGGCATGCTTCTAATCCTGATGCAGGTTCCAAAGATTCCAATTCTAACCCTGCAGGTTCCATGGATGATGACTCAGAATGTGAATCTGAGCCAGAAGAGAATAACTTTGTTGTACCATCTTTTCCACCTAACCATTTTGTAGGTAATCACTCTGCTGCTGAACAAGATGATGAGTCACATTATGCAGAAGATCTTGCAAGATTGAAGAAGCAAGAACATGCTGCTACTAAAGAAGCTCAGAAACTCAATGACAAGGTTACACAAGAGACTGAAGCTCTCCTCCATCAATCAGCACAAGCAGTCAGTGGAAACAAGGATACTGCTGATGATTATATTGAAGGCATACCTCTTCCCACTGATAAGATCCCAGATGCTGATTCTGTTGATTCTCATTCTCCCATTTCTAATGAAGTATCAGCAGACTTTGATAAGCCATTTACCAGATTTCCAAGTCCTTCTGATCTTGGGAATTATCAGCCAAAGCCTGGCTTGTTTCACTCAGCTTCATATGATACTGAGTTTGGGCCTACACTCACCAACATTGATGCCAACATTGATGTTCCAACTACAGCTACCAAAAGGATTCACAATGCTCATCCCCTATCAAAGATTATTGGTGATCCTAAAGACCATGTTAGAACTAGAAGCACTGTCAAGAATACCAAATATGGAGAAGTTGCTTTCATCTCTTATGTCTACAATCAAAAGAGGAACAATCACACAGACTTCAAACATTGTTTGTTTGCATGCTTTCTTTCTCAGATTGAACCAACTAGTGTTCCTCAAGCACTGGCTGATTCAAGTTGGCTTGAGGCAATGCAAGAGGAGATGCTGCAATTTAAGAATCAGCAGGTTTGGATTTTAGTTCCTCTTCCTGATGGTAAATATGCCATTGGGACAAAATGGATTCTGAAGAATAAAAGAGATGCACGGGGTATTGTGGTGAAGAACAAAGCAAGACTAGTGGCTCAAGGCTTTAGACAAGAGGAAGGCATTGACTATGATGAGGTCTTTGCACCAGTGGCCAGAGTTGAAGCTATACGGATATTTTTGGCCTATGCCTCTTACATGGGATTTATGGTTTATCAGATGGATGTTAAAGGTGCTTTCTTGTATGGTGAGATTGAAGAGGAGGTGTATGTGACTCAACCCAAAGGAGTTGAAGACCCTGATCATCCTGAGTATGTGTACAAGGTTGTTAAAGCTCTCTATGGACTTCATCAAGCTCCACGAGCTTGGTATGCTAGACTTTCCTCATTTCTGCTGCAGAATGGTTACAGAAGAGGTGCCATTGACAAGACTCTATTCCTCAAGAAAGATTCAAGGGATATTATTCTTGTGCAAGTATATGTGGATGATATTATCTTTGGTTCAACCAAAGAGGCATGGTGTAGAGAGTTTGAAGATCTCATGAAGGGTGAATTTCAGATGAGTGCCATGGGAGAACTCACTTTCTTTTTGGGCTTACAGGTTCAACAGAAACCTGATGGTATTTTCATACATCAGGAGAAATATGTAAAAGATATGTTGTCCAAGTTTGCTATGGAAAATGTCAGGACTGCCACTACTCCATATAAGGCTCCCAAACCAAAGAACAATCTTACTCCTGATCTTCCTGTGAATGTACATTTATACAGGTCTATAATTGGTTCTTTGATGTACTTGACTGCCTCAAGACCTGACATTACATTTGCTGTGAGTGCATGTTCAAGACACCAAGTCACTCCACTTCTCATATGAATGCTGTCAAGAAGATTTTTAAGTATCTTAAAGGCCAACCAACCTTAGGTCTTTGGTATCCCAAAGAATCTCCATTTCAGCTAGCAGCTTATAGTGACAGTGACTATGCTGCTGCCAATTTGGATAGAAGATCCACAACTGGAGGTTGCCAATTTCTTGGAAGAAGACTGATTTCTTGGCAATGCAAGAAACAGACCATAGTTGCTACCTCTACTACTGAAGCAGAGTATGTTGCTGCTGCCAATTGTTGTGGACATGTTCTATGGATTCAGAATCAATTACTGGATTATGGGTATAACTTCATGAATACTACCATTTTCATTGACAACCAAAGTACCATTTGTATTGTTAAAAATCCAGTTTTTCATAATAGAACCAAACATATTGAAATTCGACATCACTTTATAAGGGATGCTTATGAGAAACATTTGGTTAAAGTGGTCAAAATTCACACAGATGAAAATGTGGCAGATTTGTTAACCAAGGCATTTGATGGACCAAGGTTTCAATATTTGGTGGTCCATATTGGAATGCTAAATCCTTAACTGCAAAGTTTAAGGGGAGGCATAAGCCTCAGGGGAGGCATATGCCTCAGGGGAGAATGATGATTGTAAACTTTGTATAATATTCTATAAGTTGTATAATTTCTGAGTTTTTAACACTAACCCTCTAACAGTGGTGCAAGTTGTTTGTTGTATTTGCTTGTTTGATGTTTGTTTTACAGATATTCTGAGAATGAAAGTCCCATGATAAATGTCACCAAGAGCTAAAGTCAAAGGAATGTGGTCAAAGTGCTGAACATAGTTTCTACTGATTAATTGAAACATGCTGAAGGTCTTAAACAATGGATAAATTAAATAAGATCTTTTCATTCATTCAAAGAAACAAGTTACAGCTTACATTCAATGTTACAATTGAGATACAATGACCATTCCTAAACATTTGGCTAATTCAGTACTACTAGCTTCTATCACTTATTACAAAATACTTGAGGCTATGACAAGTACAATGATGAAGCTGAAGATGAAAATGTAAGAAGAAGAGAAGGAAGACTGGGAAGATGCTCATGAATCAAAGTCAAGAAAATACTCAAGAACTTTGTTCCATGGTTACATTCCTCAATCATCTACTTCAGCTTCTCCTTTCCCTTACGTATGATCTCAGCCTTCTTGCTCTGTCCAATGTGTTCTTGATATGGAAGACCAGGTCCTGGAGCAGGAAGATTCAACACCAAATTTTGTGATGTTGGAGGAGATGGATCCCTATTACTTGATCTTGGCTGGGATCTTTCTGGTGTGGAAGGAGGAAGAAAGGTTGGATCTTCATTTTCTTCCTCTGAAGAGTCTTCATCAGAGGTATAGATGAAGGGAGAGACAAGCTCTCTCTCAGCAGGATTGGGTACATTGCTTGGTTCACCCTTCCTATGAGCATTCCATTGTCTTTCTTGTGCATCCCATCGGTTCTCCAATGCTCTTTCATAGTCAGAACCATCAAGCCCCCATGGATATGGTGGTACATCTTCTTCTGATGATGGAGAAGAGGAATTTGGATATGAGGTTTCTGGGTGTGAAGACATAATTTGGATGGAGAATTGGGGTTAATAAAAAATTAGGGTTTGAAAGATGATTTGGGGTAAATTGATGAATGAGATGTGTTATCTGGGGTGATTAAATAAGCCAATTTTAGGAGTTACGATATTTAATGCGAGTTGGGTGGCACAGTAAAACCAAGATATTGACCGAAGATATTTTTATCTTTGGTTGATTCTGCTGATGGTTGACTATGCTTCAGCAGATTTGACTTTCATTTCTGCTGAAGGGTAAATTTTCAAATTGGAAGTTTTGTCAGACTTGGTCAATAAGTTGTTCCGATAATTTTGACCACGATTGGGGAACTTCCAAATTTAACCCACTTTGCATATCTTTTTGAATTAAAATTATTCGCTTATCACTCCAAATAAACCCATTATTCTCTGGAGTAATTCATAACCATCTCACACAACTTCATTCAAATGGCTCAACTTGAATTGAAGGGCGACCATAACAAGTATGTTATTCTGAAAACAGCACCGAGACATGAAGAATTCGACTTGAGGGTGGAGTTTCTACAAAGGTCGAAGATTAATTATGCTTTGACGTATAGTCCCAATTTGGTGTGTGAATCCTTGGTGAAGCAATTTTGGGCATCTGCTACTCAGAGATCTGCTACAGAGATTGTAGCTGAAATAGATGGTGTAGAATTTGTGGTGACAGAAGGGTTGATAAGGACAAAGCTTCAGTTGGATGATGAAAATGGTGTGTATCATTCCAACACTGCAGAGATTCTTGCTGGGCTGAGAGAAGCTGGATATCAAAGTACTGATACATCCAAGTGGCACAAGAATCAATTTTGTCCTAAGTGGAGGTATTTGGTGCATCTGCTGCTTCAATGTATGAGCAACAAGTGTGGTGGATGGAACCAGTTCTCTCTGCAATTGGGTTGTAGTATTGTTTGTCTTTCTAAGGGTGAAACTTATAATTTTTCTAAGTTTATTTTTGATAATATGCTAGAAAATATAGATAAGCAACAGCATAAGTTTCTAATGTACCCTAGATTCTTACAAATAATTTTAGACATAATTACTGAAGATAGAACCCATATACCCATTAAAAGTCTAGGTTCTAAGTTATTTGCCTCAATGAAAACTAATTATACTGGGGAACATCATCCTATGTTGGAAGCTATGTTGCCACAAGGCAATGCCACTGTAATTGAGGGTGATGATGCTGGCAATATGCCTGCTCCTAATACTGCTGATGATGGTAATCCATCATCTTCTGGTGTTGCTGCTAATGGTAATCCTTCAGTGGTAATGGAAGAAATGCCAGCTACAACTGCTGAACCAGTACCTGATTCTACTGACTTACCACCACCTACCCCTGTACTAATGTCACCCAGTCATACCATTTCACCAGCTCAGGATGCTCCAGCTGAGCAAATTCATGAGTTTGAAGTTAATTTTCAGACTCTTGAACCTGAGAGTACTAGACTACCTTCACCCAGCCGTATAAGTGATCCAATTAATGAAGGCTTTCCTAATGTTGTACATGAGTCTGTTTCTCCTGCTGGGTTCAATGAAGCTCCATTTCCCACTGAGCAATCTGCTGGTAGAGCAGAGGACCCTATTACTCTCACTTTTGTATATGATTCCCTTAGCAGGTACATAAAAATGACTGAAGATCTCCAGAAAGAACTTGCTGAGACCAAGACTACTCTTGGTAATGAAATTAAAAGTTTGAAAAGCAAGGTTCAAGATTTGGAGGCACAGCTAAATCAGCAGATGCAAAGTAAAGATGGATTGGGTTCTGCTGAAGTTGCTAAGGAGGCAAATTTGGATTCACTTGAGATACTAGCTGAAGTTGCTAGACAGTCTAATGTTGTTCCTCCTAAAGTTGCTGAAGCATCTCAATTTAAACCAAAGATACTAGTCCACAGAAGAAGAAGTACAAGACAATATTTGGCAAGACAAGCTGCTGAAACTTCAAAAGTGACTGGTGAAGATGATGATGTGCTGATGACTGAAGCTATGGATGTACTTCAGGAGAAACAATCAATAATTGGGGATGCTGCTGATAAATCTGCTGCTAAAGGAAATAAATTAAGAGCAACATATTTTGTAGCAGGGAAAGAATATCTTAGTTCCCCTGTTCATCTTTCATCTGAGAATCCACAAGTTTCTACTGATAGAGAGGTTCAAGAATTACATGATGAACCTATGGCAGATGTGAATGTTCCTCTGGATGATCTTGTTGAAGGAACAGATGATGATTTGGATGAGCTTGTTATAGCTGAAGAAAGAGCTGGACAAGAAGAACTACTCCAACAATGGGAAAATTATAAGAAGAATATTGATATGACTGAGGAACAGCAAGAAAAGTTTGATGCTACATATGAGTCAGTCAATCAAAGATATGTTTCTACTTTGCCTATTTCCAGACAAAGAGAATTGGATGCAGCTGTTCAAGAATTTGATAAGTCTGATTGGCAACAGATTGGACAACAAATGATTAATAATCCTAATGTAGCTGCAGAAATTATTGGTAAAAAGGTAGAAAAGCAAGACTGGCCTTCTGAAATTGTAAAATTGATGAAGTTGAGAAAGAAGGTAGCAGATGAGTTAAAAGCCAAAGCTAAAAGAGATAAACCTATGACTCAAGCACAGCAGAAAGATTATATGAGAACATATGTGAGAAGTCAAAGCAGCTCATTATTTAATTCTGCTTGGTCTAAAGCAAAAGTGTGGGGACTTCCATATGAAAAACTGGTTGAGATTTATAACATGATCAAGACTAGAAATGAACAGGCTGGAATGGGTGCTTCCAAGAATATTCCTCTCCTCAATGCTGATGCTGTTTCATATGTTAATGTTCTTATTGTTGCTGAAAAGGTATCTTTACCTGATCCTTTTGCTGATGTACCACATTCTGCTGCTTCATCTTGTGTGGATAAAGGTAAAGCAAAAGTGGTGACATCAGATCCTCCAACTAGAAAGAGAACTAGGAGACAATTGGAGCAAGAAAGAATGGGTGAAGAGACTGCTAGGAGGTTGACTGAGGACCAAGAAGCTGACCAAAGAGCTAAGCTTGCCAAATTTCATGAACTAAAGACAAAAGAAGTTGAAATTCAAGCTGCTAGAAACAAACAAATCAGGAAGGCTATGGATGAACAATATGCCTCCGCTGCACTTGAATCTTCTCAAGATTCTACTGATGAACAATTGGATACTCCATCAGTGGAAACTGATGCTGCAGAAGGTGATTCTGCTGAAGCAGCAGTTTATGATGCTCTTTATGTTCCAGGAAGAAGAGGTAAGAGAATGGCTAAAGTCAGATCATCACATTCAAAACAAAGTCTAATTAATGTGAATGATTCTGATGCTTCATTTATAAGGGAAGGATCATCTGATGATTGGCCTGAAGGAACTAGAGATGTTTTGGTTAATTGGGAGTTAAGTAAAGATGGTCAAGTGAATACCATTTACAGATTGAATAAAACTTCTATATCCTTTACATTTCTTCAGCAGATTCTTCATCTTGTGAATTATCATGATTTAGTTACTCTATATGAGTTGGTTATTAAGTACTATGCAACTCATACTCCTGAAGGCTCTGGATTGTATTTGTTGGGTGATCTTCAAGTGTTGTTTGATTCTTCTACTCCCACTGGTGCAAGTTATGATATCTGGAAGAACAATCAGAAATGGAAAGTTCAGAGTTGGAAGTTCTATCCTATGCCTTATGTCCATGTGTTGGAAACTACCACTGGTCTGAGGATTATTATGGATCTTACCAACAGATATCCTCTGAAGGTATCATTGATGGAGAAAATGTTAAAACAGAAGTTGGAAATTCCTCCTGATCCAGTTGGTAATACAAGATTGTTTGCTGAATCTTTGGTGAAGGTTTTCAAACAAAGGATTAAGACTTCCAGAGCAGCATCTGAGTAGGGATATTATGTTGTAATATTTGTTTTAATAATTAAAAAAAAAAAAAAAAAAAAAAAAAAAAAAAAAAAAAAAAAAATTGTTGTATAGTATTTGTCTGCAGGTTTGGTTATCAACTTACCTGATGTTGACTATTCCATCATAAAGTTGGCTAGTCCAAAGGGTACAGCTTTGGTAAAGACACATCAAATCTGTTGATAGCTGTAATGGTTTGCTCAAAACCATAGGGTTTTCAACTCACCCATGCTTTGTTGCTGAGTGGTTGAAATGGTTGTCAATTTACCATGGATTTTTCCTTGATGGATTCCAAATAATTGGCTAGCCCACATGTATATGGCTTGTGGTAAAGGCAGTGGAAAACCATATTTGGTAATCAGTTAACCAAGATGATTTTCATCATAATAATTGGCTAGTCCTGAGCAAACGGCTACAGGTAAAGACATCTCAAATCCGTTTATAGCTGATGATTTGCTAAAAATCATGTGGTTATCAGTGTACCTTTGAACACTTGGCTACTCCAGTAGTGATGGCTATTGGTAAAGAGACATCAAATCCATTATTTTCAATGATTCACCTCTCACAGGAGTTAACACACCTGGAAGTGATGAGAATAGTATGAAACTCATTTGTTTTGATGTACATTTGGTCATTTGTTGATGCAAAGAATGGAGCTTTCAAGTATATGCTGATCATAGAGATTCTGCTGAAGATAATTCTTTGCTGGTGCTATCTTATCACAATCCTCATGGTATGTTATTTTTAAAGATCTATCAAGAATCTTGAACTTAACCAGGTCAAATTCAAGATTAGGGGAGGATTGTTGGGAATTCTGTGAAGTAAGAATTCTGCTGCTGTTTCTGCTGAAAGGATCCTGCTGAAGAGTTGGTTTCTGCTGAAGCAGTGTATCTGCTGAAGACTAGTTTCAGCATTATTAGTTTCTGCGGATATAGTATTTCCGTATTTTATGTAATGTAGTTTGGATATGCATGAGTTTATTTAGGAAGTGATAATGCATATCTTTTAGAAGTTTTAGAATATACGTTTCTTGAGAAACGGTTTAGGGTTCCTTGAGTATAAAAGGAACACATGGTTTATGTATTGAATGACTTTTAGTGAATACTCTTATTATAATTAAAAGATCCATAGAGGATCAAGAGTTCTTAGTATCAAGCTTGTGTTTTGTTTCCGCTTTATAAATACAAGTTGCTGAGATTGTCTATTAGTGTGTTATTGATTACAGTGACATTACTAACGATTCTAGAGTGCTCAAGAAGATCTATCAAGGTCTAATAGCTCAACAAGTGGGCATGTAGTATCACTAACCATATCTAGGACGTGAAAATCCGCTAAGATAGTTAACTTCCCTACGTGAACAACTACATCCTTGATCATCCCGGGCGGGTGAGCAATACTCCCATCCGCTAGACCAATTAATACCTCCGTCTCCTCTAACTTTCCTAGCTTGAGAGTGGTGAAAAGGGATAAGGGAATCAAGTTGAGGCTTGATCCTAAGTCGGCTAGTGTGTCGAAAGCTTCAGATTTTCCTATCTTACAAGGCAAAACAAATATACCCGGATCATCAAGCTTTTTAGGCAACTTGTTTTGAACGAAGGCGGTCCCATTTTTACCTAGTTTAAATTTCTCATATTTTTCTAGGAGGGCACTATAGTAGGGAGCACGGGCTAAGACATCAATGACGGGGCGTTCAAGGTGGAGCTCCTTGAATTCATTGTCAAGGTCTTGTGTAGGAGGTGTCTCAACTATGCTTTTGACCGGTTTGATATTGGGTGTTTCATTCGATTGGTCCTTTTGAAGAATTTGGTTTTGCTTGAAACACGTACTCATTGATTTAACCGAGTAGTATTACGGACAAGAAGTGGGTGACGAAACCGATGATATGGAATTAACGTTTAGTTTCGGATTCTTGACCGTGTCGCTTGGGAGTGCTCCCATTTCTCGGTCATTGAGAACTTTCAACAATGTGTCAATTTTGGTGGTCATCTCGCTTTGCTTTTGTTTGAAATCGGCTTCAAACTTAGATATGCGAGCTTCTTGAGATGCCATAAACCTGGACATCAATCCTTCAAGATTGTTGGTACTACCATAGTTATTAGAAGGATTGTTGTTGAAAGTGCGGTTGGAGGGTGGACCGTTTGGTTGGTAACGATTAGGCGGATTGGAAGAATTGTTTTGGTTTTGTTTCCACCTAAGGTTCGGGTGATTTTTCCAAGAAGGGTTGTAGGAATCACCGTAAGGGTTTGGCTCGGGTTTGAAAGTGTACCACTTATCTCCCGCTTCTTCGGTACGCGAAGATGGGTAGTCCGCAAAAGCTGTTCCGGGGAGTTCCACGCAATCACGAGTGTCATGGGGACCACTACATAATTCACATGAAGAAGTGATTTTGTTCACTTGGCTTGAAGGCTTAGGAGCTTCGTAAGATTTCATGAGAAACTTGACTTGGTCCTCAAGTTCCATGATCCTACGGTCGGGAGTGCTAGAATTGTTCGAAGGCAAAGATATTGCCTTGACCGTTTTGTTCAAATCACGGGGATCATTCCAACTTTCGTTGTCATAGAGAGCAAGATATTCTATGAGTTCCCATGATTCTTCCGCACTTAGATCACGTAGCTTACCACCGGCCGATTGGTCAATGGTTCGCCTTGTGGAGAGATCGATATGGTCATAGAAGATTTGGACTTGGAGCCAAAGATCTATGCCATGATGAGGGACTTTTTGGAGTAAGTCCTTGAAACGAGTCCATGCTTCATATAGAGTTTCACCTTGACGTTGTTGGAACATCAAGATATCATTTCTAAGCTTGGTAGTTCTCCCCGGTGGGAAAAATTGAGCAAGGAAACAAGTGGTGAGAACATCCCATGAGGTGATGGATCCCGCGGGTAAACGTTCAAGCCATTGACTAGCTTGATCACGTAGAGAGAATTGGAATAGGCGTAATCGGGTCGACTCTCTAGTTGTAACATCAAGGTCTATAGAATCTACGATTTTAAGGAAGTCCTTGAGATGTTGGTTAGGATCTTCGGAACGAAGTCAAAGGGCGAGTTCCTTTCTTGTCTTGCCCAAAAACTTTCTTTATTCTCATTGGAGAAAGACTCTCCCTCTACTTTATGTCCATGGAATGCACATCCGCTTTGCATCAACCGGATTGTGTCGGATCGCAAGGGGGACACATTGGCTCCTTGAGTGAGCTCAATAGTGTTTCGATAGCCTTGGTGGCTAGGACGGGAATACTCTCCTAGGGTTCGGGGCCTAAGAGGTTGGTTTTGTTGGTGGTTTTGTTGTAGTGGGTTGATGGGTTCAAAGATGTTACCACCTTCCATGATGTCGGATGGTAAAGGTTACGAACAAAGACACGAAGAAATAAGATAGACTAAAGAAAACTTAAAATAAAAATAAAATCTTACTAGAAAGGAATCTAGCAAGTAGACCTAATAAAAAGAAATCCTAACCTAGACAATAACTATTCCCCGGGCTGCGACGCCAAAAACTTGATGCGTGGGAATTGCACCATGCTTTACCTCTCAAGGGATCTCGAGAAGCTTACAACCCCCACCAGGCAGAGTACCTGATCGTTGTAGTATAGTATAGTGACAAGTACCGGGGGATTGATCGTTCAACTCAGGAATAGTATCGCTAGGATTAGAAAGCCTAAAAATTAAGTCTAGAGGTGAAGGATGATTCTTTTTGTATTTTTATATTTTTATATTTTTATAAAAGCACTTAAAATCTCGGGTTTTGGAAGAGTGGGCGGAATTAGTTGCTAATCAACTAACCCAATAACTAAAGATGCAATCAAAATAAAATAACAAAAATGTAAATAAAGCTAATTAAACTAGTGGTATGAACAATAAATGGGAAAATTGTGTTTACTTAGATTTCATTACTCCCTAGATATCTTTTACAGGTTGATAGTTTGTTACAATTGCGTGGATGACGGGTTATATTCCTTAATACCATTTGTGGGGTGGCGTACGTACTTCCCCAACTCTATAAGCTCCTACTTCACTCCTATGTCGAGCCTGCAAGAAGCTCCTAACATGGGATCATTAGAATTCGCTCATGCATTAAATACAACCATAATAGCCTAGTACGCATTGGTTCATGTTTCTTAAGACGTTCAAGCAAGTTACCCTATGGAAGTCTGCCAGTTTTCTTAAGCCTAACATCGAAATCATTCATCCGTAACAATTATAAACAAGCAATCAACCCATAATCAATATCTAGGTTTCACTACATCTAAGCAAACACACAAGAGATCTAGCCTAGCATGTTAAAATCAAGACAAGCGTAAGATATATTCAAACAACACATAGACATATTGAATGAATTGAAAGGATACTTATCTTAATTGAACATGAAAGGTTTCAAAGGGTAAAAACCCTTGAAAATACTGATAAAATCGTGCTAGGGTTTCTCCAAGTTATCCCTCTAATTGTCCTCTCTTTATGAATGAAAATTACAAAACTATATATAGATTTTCCAACGTGACGACGTCAAGAAGAGAAATATGACGCCGTCAACTCGCCGCCCATAATAATATCGGATTGCCTAGATCCAGATCTGACGCCGTCAAGAGCAACTTTCCTCTGAGCTGTCACGTGTAAAGGGACCATGACGGCCTATGGTGACGCCGTCATGCCCTTAGTGTAAAAACTCTCTGGATCATCATGGACTCTATCCACTTCACCTCTTGTTTTACTCTTGACGTCGTCATGTAGAATTTGGTGACGCCATCAGGTACTGTTCCCAGCAAGGAAAATTAAGACTTTGCCGTTTTCATCACTTTTATGCTCCAAAAACGTCCAAAATGCTTCATTTTCCAGAATTCACTCCAAAAGTACCTAAAATCACAAAGGAACGATTTAGGGCAATATTTGATCAAATAAATTCAATTCCGGGCTTAAATGACCCCCTAAAAACGGATCATTTTTCGCCTCATCACCGTATCTTCTAACATAAAAATAAAAATAAATAAAATAAATAAAATAAATAAAATAAAATAAAATAAAATAAAATAAAAACATACATGTTGATTCAAAATGCTTACACCACCTTTGTGACCATTTCCACATACATTTCATTCATCAATCCTTTGATCTTTAGTAAGTGTAAGTTACCCATTTTTAATTTAATAGTTATGAACAAAATAGACTTTTAAGTTAGTCAATGAGTGTTATAAACCCCAAATTTAGTTGTGCTGATGATTATTGTTATTCTAATTGTTTGTTTAAAGTTTATAACTTTTAATTTGAGTAATGAAGTTAAGGCTGCCTTTAGTTGGTGACAAATGAGGTATTTTTCTAAAAATAAACATTCACAAAAATCTGGAAAAAGTAGTGAACTTTTTTTTTGGTGCAAAGGTGAATTCATTATATTAACATCTCAAAGAATTTACATCATAAAAAATCCCTCCGAGTGAACATTCTCAGCTCAGAACTATACTAGAACTAATAAGCATCCTCAGCTATAACAGACCTATATATCAGACAACACTAACCAGCCTTATACCATAGTAACCAAATTGCACTATAACAAGAACCATGCCAATTTGATTCACCTAAATTCACCTATACATACCCACCATCTAACTACATTCCACATTACTATCCCATCAAGACCATTCCTCCAGCTCCCACAATGATCAAGATAGAATTAGAGTGTGACTTTGTTAGGAACCCATAACCCATCCATGGAGGTTTCTTCGAAACAACCTACATTTCCCACTCTTAAAAAAGGCTACAATTGTTTGGAAACACTCACCCTCCATGATAACCAACCAATACCTCCTATGCCAATGCATTTAGTGGACCAAGCAGGTTTATCTTTCACTCCTCGCGATTCCACTCATCATACATTGGCCGCCCCAACCATATACCCTTCACAATGAGATGCTCTACATTATGGTACATTCTTATGAATTAGACCTCTCACTGATACTTCAACCCTAACCAATTTTCCTCCCAAGGCCAAACTTGAAAGTTCAAGTTTCAAAATTTCAAAAAGTTTTTCTAACAAAGTGAAAAGTTCAAGTTTCAAATTCTAACTATAATGCCTTCTTGGACTGGACCGACCGAACCAAAGAACCAGCGGTCCGGTCTCGGTCGCAACTTTTTCTTTATTTCGATCTCGGTTCGGTTTGGTCTTACGTACAAACCGACCAATAATGCCTTTTTGGACTAGACCAACCGAAGGACCGGACCAAACGGGGCCAAACACATTTGGTCCGGTCCTCGGTCCGTGGTTTTTGTCTAATTTGGTCTCGGTCCGATTTGGTTTTTGCCGTTTCGGTTTTAGACCGATGCTTAACCGTAATGTAATGAAAAATAAATATATGTATAAAATCGGTTAGTCCCAATGGTTGAACCGATGACCTGATGGACCAACGCCTCGACCTGCTCAATTAAAAATCCCGGTTTTAAAACATTGATTTTGAATATAGTAAAACAGGGACCCATATGCAATATTTGAAAAGGTCTACTACCAAAACGAAAAAACCCTAGCCTTCTAACATCCAAAAAGAAAATACATTTTGAATCAAAATGCTGACACCTGCTGCTGCACCGTTGTGACCATTTCCACATTCATCAATCCTTTGATCCTTAGTAAGTGTAAGTTACCCATTTTTAATTTAATCTTTATTTCCTGCTACTTGTTTTCTTCTTTATTTATTTATAAAATAGTTATGAACAAAATAGAGTTTAAGTTAGTCAATGAGTGTTATAAACCCCAAATTTAGTTGTGCTGCTGATAATTGTTATTCTGATTGTTTGTTTAAAGTTTGTAACTTTTTAATTTGAGTAATGAAGTTAAGGCTGCCTTTAGTTGGTGAGAATTTTTTTTTTTTTTTTCAAAAATAAAATTTCACAAAAAACTGGAAAAAGTACTGAACTTGTTTCTTTGCAAAATTTCTAAAAAGTTTTTCTAACTAAGTGAAAGGTTCAAGTTTCAAATTCTAACTATAAAATTGAAAACTTTTTTTTTTTTTAATAAATATCATCTAAACATGTTTTCTAAATTTTGTAACACTTTTTTAGAGATAAAAACCCCTTCCTTTTTTCTAAATTTTCTAAAGAAATTTTTCTACAACTAAACACACCAGTGCGTTTAGTTTTACCAAAGTTTCTTTCATTTTCTATCTCGGTTTTCATAGAAAAATGTTAAAAGTTTGAAATACTTGTTTAAATGCAACTTTTTAGAAAAGTGCAAAGTAAATATAGAAAAACGCAAGGAGTATTTTTAGAAAAGTATGAATCTCACTTTTCTCTAAAGATGAGTTATAAATACAAAAAACTCTTTTCTATTTTTAAAAACTTTTTGGGCAAATATTCTAATCTAAATAGGTTTTCTCTTTTTCAGAGTGTTCTGTGAAGTTTTTTTCTTGAAACGTCAATAGTTCCGTTTCTGTTTAGTGTTATTGTGAAGCTGGCTCTTGAATCTTAATGCGGATAAATGATTCAGTTTTGGTTTTTGTTTAGTTTTAAAAGTGTTCAATATTTTGAAATTTTAGGTTGTTGTTGAAAACTGTTTCAATTGTTTATATTTGTGTCATTGAGCTTATAATAAGTTACACAGTTTATTGCTTATGAATAACGTATTGTTAGCATCTTTAGTTAGTCGTGTTTACTGTGCTATTAACCCAAATTTTTAGCTTCTTTTGGTGCTGTTGTTTGTTTTTAAACAAAATAAGGCTTGCTTAATTTGTTTATAACACGATTCTGATTTTTACAGGTTTCACCTTTTTTCATGGAAACCATTCCAGGGTCTTTTTCCGAACTTTCACTAAGCTCGGAGGTAGTTACCGGTGATGATGTCATAAGTTCCGGAAACCTCATCATTGACAACGAACTCCCTTCATCCGTACACACAGTTGTGTCTGATGACGACCTTCTGATCGAAATCCTACTCCGATTACCAATACTCTCACTTCTTTTCTTCAAATCCGTATCCAAACGTTGGTTATCCCTCATCAAGCACATTAACTCCACTCTTCGTAGGACCAAAAACCCTCATCTCGATCCTCCTACCGGTCTCTTTATCTGAAGATTTGAATCTCCATCTCTCTATGATTTTGTGTCGTTGGATCCCAGAATTCCATCCATAGTAGATCCCTTACCAACCACCTTCAACTTTCGCCTGAATTCTGAAATTAGATTTGATATTTTGGAGTCTTGCAATGGTTTGCTTCTTTGTCATTGTGTTAACAACAGTAATATGATTTTGAAAGATATGTATTGTGTATACAATCCATCCATCAATCAGTTTAAGATGCTTCCAAAATGCCATGATCCGAATATGACTAGGGTCAAACCTGTTATGAAACTGGCTTTTGATCCTAGAAAATCAACTCATTACAAAAGTGTGCTTACTGCATTTGTTGTAGATGGATACCAAAAAATAGAGACTTACTGTTCGGAAACAGGCTCTTGGAGTGTTTGCAATGATAGGTATCCCTTTGAAAAGTTTCTATGTTTTGAGTGGGGGAGATACTGGAACCGTGCCATTCATTGGCTAGATAATGCGAAACAGCCTGTGCATTTCAAGTTGGATATCAAGAATGAGCATCCGGTGTTATCAAACATACAACTCCCTGCAACGGTGGATAAGAAGAAGCCTTGGGAGTGCAAGCTTTTTGAGTCTCATGGTTCTTTGCTTCTTGGTGTTGTCGATTATGCTCATTCTCAGCAGCTGAATATTTACGAGATGTTTAATGAGTCTTCTGAATGGTTCATGAAGTACAATATTAAACTTGATGACATTGCAGTTCCATTTCCCGAGTGGGGTTGTTCCATTGTTTGGTCTATTGTATTGGGAGACAGAGACGGGGATTCGTTTATGGTGATTGAATTAGATAACAAGGTTGTAGAATACAAGTTCCTGTCAAAGAATCACCGCGAGCTCTATGATTTTGGATCAACTGACCACTTTTCTAACTACTTTAAGTTCTTTACATCTTTTGCGGGTGTGTGATCCTGCGCTCTATTTGAGGTATGATTGTCTTAACTTTTAATAACTGTGATGCCTTATGTTGTTCTGCCACTATTTTAGTTGTATGAATATTGTAGAATGTATGACATGATGCTTGAGTTTTTACATTTCAACTTTACTTTTGTAATATTTAGAAACCGGTTACTAATTGAGTATTGAAAATTATCATTCAAGAGCAAATATGAGTAACTGAAGCTAAAAGAAAAACTCACTGAGTATTGAATATTACCATTCCTATGTTTTCATTTCTATTGCCTTAAGCCCAAAAAATTACTTTTTCGATTGGATTACCAAAGACTTGTAACTCATGGGCGGTTTTGGGCTGGCGCACCATCAGCAACCGACCGGGCCCAACCCACTAAGGGGCACTAAATTTTTTTATACCCATTATATGTACTAGGCCCAACCCACGGTTACTCAAATATATTTTATTTTGTAGAAGTAATACTTTTGTTGCAAGAATGATTTTTGTTCGTATTTTTGCCTTTTTGTACTTGATTATGGTCTATGGTATATAGGGTTTTTTTTTTTTTTTTTTTTTTTCGTGCCGGGCCTAATTTTTTTTTTGACGTTCTCAGCACCGCCCCTGTTGTAACTAGAACATAATTTGAGAATCAATATTGGTTGTGATGGCTCAATGTGTACATTGTAGCATCTATGACATGATGGTTTGGTTCCTGCATTCCAACTCCAACAAAATATGAAAATATGATTTTGATCTGAGAAGCACAATGCACATGCAAGTTCACAATGTCTTGTAAGTGTTCATTTTTATGAACTCGCTAGGTTGTGAAAGAGACGTGGCATCTATGTAATTTTGTTATATATCAAAAGTAACTGATGATTGTTCTGAACCAATAATTTTATTAGAAATTGTAACCAACAGAGTTTTACTTACATGATGGGATATCTACCTTTGGCTTGTCTACATTAATTAGTCATTTTTTCTTTTGGTTCCTTTTTTACGAATATAAACTTCATCCTTCTTTTTGGTTCGAAATTATCGTTTTCTATTTTTAAATGTATCACCTGAGAGGGCATGCGGTTACCTACTCTGAAGCGAGTAACGGTATATGTATTCTCATATGGGTCCCGGTCATTATTACTTGCTAATGGTAAAATTAATGCATTTTTAGTGGGAAGCGCTATCACTAAGGTGGTTTGCATTGATGGTCTTTATTGCGCAATAAATTTGGGATGACTACCTGTCAAATAATCTAAAAAAGAAACTGTCAACAATACATTTCAGTTTGTCTAGCATGAACTACATACGTGGCTTGTAGAGGCAACACGACATGCATTTCTTTTTGTACAAACTTTATGTAATGTGTGCATTTGAGAAACTATTATGCAACATCATTTAGTAGTTTACATGGTCCATAATCATTTCTGACAATTGATTGTATATGAGATGCGGATGGGTACCTTGTAAATCTTGATCAAATTATAATGCTATCTCTCAAACCTGAAAGATGTATGCAAATGGGTGTTTTTACTGTTTTTTGTTGTTGTTTTGGGAACCTACTATTTTTGGCTGCTATATGTGCACCGGGAGAGAGCGAAAACTTTTTTGTGCATTAAAACTGGTCAGACTGGGTTGGGGCAACCTGCAAGCAGTTTTTTAATTTTTGACTTATAAATATGATTTTAAAATATAGGGATTTGCTAACAACAACCCCATGGGTGTTGTTTAAGCTTACCTTGATTAAAAAGAATTTTCAAATATGAACTCACTTGATATTAATACATACCTTAAAAAAACACCTACGGGGTGGTTGTTAGCTAATCCCTAGAATATATACTGTACTATCATAAGAATGATCCAAGTTAAAAAATGATTTAGGACGTTTTAACCTTTGCAGTACACTTTACATGCGTTACTTGTATAACCAGTTTGGCTTGTATGATTATTGAATTTTATAGCTGAAATGGTTTTTTGACTTTTGGCCCTTAGTTATAAGTTATGACTAAAACCTATTTTCCAAACAAATGGGAAGTAATTGAGACCTCTATTATGCGGTTACCAGTTACCACATGGATCATATTATTAAAATTCTTTTTTGATGATGCTTTTACTAAGTATACCATATGCAGCAAAAGTACTTTGGGTATGGGAATATGTTAGGTTTTATTTGTTTATAAATGATGATGATTATGATTGAAAAGACCCCATTGTAAACAGTAAAATTATGTTGTAACCATCGGAGCTGTGCGTTTCATTTGTAACAGTGATTGCTTGTGAATTCAGAAGAAGTATGTACAAGCTCATAGCGTTTCGTTCCGTCTATGTTTTTTTGAATACCTTTCTTTCACATATGTACAAAAGTATGAACTTGCTAGGTACTAAGCTTATTGATTACCATTTGTTTCAGGTCCTGAACATGAGGGGGTACATGAAGCAGAGGAAAGCAAGGCACTGAGTTCTGTTATGGTTTCATTAGTATGTGACGATGGTTATGAAACGTTCATGAAAAACTAAATGTCATTCTGAATTTTTACTAGTTATTTTCTTCTTCTTGGCTGGATTTCATTTGACTTGTAACAGCTATATGTAGCTCTTATTTTGTAAAAGATGTTCTTGATCCTCATTTACTGTTGGAATTGCTTATGTTCGTTCTCATTTTGGTTCGTCTACATTTAATTAGTTATTTCTTGTTCTTTTATTGATCGGTTAGATACTAGAATTTATGGTCTGATCGTTTCCTTATCTGTCTGCTGCTTGTATAGCCCTTGGGATTTGGGCTGTTAGATTATGAAGCTGAAGCATGTATCATTCCATTGATAGGTTATTTGCTTGATTATGTTTCTTGTTTGGAAGTCTTCTAAGTTGGAAGTCATCTAAGTTTTAGTTAATGACACATAATCTGTTGAGTTCCCGGATTTGGTTTGTGAGTTAAACTTTATTATGTATCGTGGTGTATTCTATGCAGTACCAATATTAGATACAGTACTTTACAGTACCATTCTAGACAAATATAAACCATTAGATCACTTAATCAATGGATGAGATTACTTGTGCCTTTAATGTAATTAATTAAAAGATAAAGCAATTATCTAAAACTAGCAAGGTACCCGCGCAATGCGGCGGCGGGTACCCGGTAACTATAATTTGTGGTGAATATATGTTGTTCATTTATAAGTTTTTTCTAACAATAGCCAATACTAAGAGACTTTATGACTTTAAAAGCCATTGCTTATTTTTGTATTAGCCATAAAGTTATTCATAAAGTCTCTTAAATGGCTTGTTATTAGTCATAAATGTATTAATAATGTAACTAAATGGCTTGTTATTTCTTATTTGGGAAATGTTTTTTGTCTTAAAAATTTTAAGGCTTCCTCTTTTAGAAGTCCTAAATACATTAGTATGTAGTATAGATAAATGTAAAAGGTAAAAGGGTAATCTAGGTATTCTAATTATCCCAAAACAATGCCAGATTATCTCACAAATCGGTAAACCGCTCCCCCATCTTTCCTCTCTACACTGTAAACCTAAAAACCTCCACCCAAAATCCTATTGCCGCCATCACACAAGATTCGTCGTTCGGTGAAAAAATAAATAAACATAACGAATCTCTTTAGATCGAGCAAACATGTCACGAGATCCCGACGATTACCATTGCTATCCGGGTATGTTCATAAATCATATACGACTACAATGTTTTCTTTAGATATTGTATCGTCATCTCAAAATCTACTGTGAACTATATAAGAAGTGAATAAATGTGGGCAAATCCTCACGCTAAGTAAATGATTTCGCAAAATTAAACATAAACCTCTTTGTAGATCAAGTGGTTAAGGTGGATAAAAGTTGGGCATGATGTCCTTGGTTCGATACTATCAATAAACCAATGTTTATTTTTTGATTAAAAAAAAGAACATGTAATTAGTAAGTATTATTTATTATGCTAAGGCCCATAGTTTAGTTTGAAAATTACTGGCTCATAACAATTAGGGAAATGATTTGCACACTCACAAAATTTATTGGGACACTCTATTCTGTGCAATAGACAGTTGTACTTTAAATATAGTCTGCTTTAACTACTAGTACAATGGAGTGTGCCAATCACTTCCCTAACAATTAGGCTTACTTGGGTTTTTGTTAGTTTTTCACTCCATGTTTTCTATATACAATTTTTTTTAATAGTTCTATAATTAGGAGCTAAAATTTATCATGATACATTCATTTTTTCTTTGGGAAAAATAGTGGGTACTGTGTTTAAGTTATGTTCATATTTGATTATTTATGTCTAGTGCATATATGTTATCTATTTTTCTTTAAGAAACAATTAGTATATTGAGTTCTGTGATGATGTAGTTTTGTGTTGTCATTGTAATTTGTTATTAGGCCTATGTTACTTTATTCAACTATCATATAATATTAATCGTTTTAAGGATTTAGGAAAATGGAAATAAACATTTCTTTGAGGCGTGCACACATGTTCTTTGAAGGCGTGCACATGTGTTTTTTGTAATGATTATTGGTTCCTTTTGTTGTCATGGGTAGTAAAAGTTCATATTGTGTTTGTCATGTTAACTTTGCGATAATCTGCTGTTTGAGGATACATGTTGTGTCTCTGTGTGCAAGCAATGATCTGGTTGTTTGGTAATAGCATTCTTGTGATATTGGTCTACTATTGTGCATATGTGTTTTTGATTAATTCATTTATTGGTTAAAAAATGAATGCTAAATGTTTTTTTTTTTTTTTTTTTTTTTTTTTTTTTTTTTTTTTTTTTTTTTTTTTTTATCTCTCGTTGATTGATTTTCACAAATAATATGATTAACTATTTGATTTTTTAGTTTTTGTTTCGAGACAGGGATTGTGTTTTTTGTGCTTTGATTATGAAGTTTATATAGTCACCGCAAACATGCATGTTTTTTGAAGACATGCATATATGTTCTAATGAATTTGACGAGAAAGCGCAACGTGTACATATGTTTTTGGGAGGGTACACATATGTTCTAACAAAGTTGATCAGAAAGTGAAGCGTGCACGCATGTTCTTTGAATAGTGCACACATGTCTTTGAATTTCTAGCACATCTATATTTAACAATATATCTTTGTATTTGAATTGTATTTCATTTTATATCAAATTTTGTTTATTGAATTTATGTTTTTTCCTTGTTATAAATTTCGAGATTAATGTATATGTCTAAGTTTAGGTTTTTTGTTATAAATTTCGAAGATTAAAAAATATATAATAGAAACATATGTACAATTACCATTTTAAGCAAAACAAGTTTGATGTATAAACAATTGTACACAAGAAACATGCGTAAATTTACAATATTTTACAAAAAAAACACATATGCATTTCATTTTCTTGAAAACATGTAAACAAAAAAAAAAAAAAAAAAAAAAAAAAAAAAAATTAAGGGAATTTGAAAACGTTTTTTAACTAAAAAAATATAAAAAATAAACTAAAATGTGTTTGACTATTATGCCCTTTCCAATTAAATAAAAGTGTTTATTAATACTAAATTCCTATTGGTCTAAATGAGTACTGTAAAGTACTGCATCTAATATTGGTACTGCATAGAACGCGCCCCATTATGTATCTGGGTGTTGCTTGCAATTTCCACCTCCCAAAATGATTCTTTGGTTTTTGAGCATATAATCACGTATTTATATGAACAAAAAACATGAGTACTTTATTTAAATTTTCATTAGATATTTTTTTTTGGGAAAGGAAGCCTAACCCTGTCAAATCGCGAGGCCCGCTGCGTGCTGTTAAAACATTCGAAATTGCTTCGTAGGATGTCGAAGTAAAGGATCCGTTGGGTGTGTACGAGATCCCGTTTCTTATCACGTGACCCTCACTTCGCAACCGGATCTCAACATCTTCGACATGGTTCTAGTTGAAATCCGGTGTGTAGGAAAACGGACGAGACGAGTGTCATCATGATTGGAATGAGACAAAGATGAAGACGGTGTAATTTCCAAGAAGAATGAAGGTGCGCCTGAGAAGATATGTGTGATAGACTATTAAATAAAATGATAAATAAACGAGAAAAGGTATGCAGCATGTGCAAAAGGGTATAAACGGAAAAACTTGATTTGATGCCCTAATTTTAGCAATATGCGTAAAGTAAGTGAAGTTGAAAATAAATGCATCTTGAGTGACATTTTTGCAAATTTCCTTATATTTATAAGCATCTCTATTTATAAAGAAAGAGTATATCAAGAGGTATATTTCGTCAATTTTAATTCAAGTATAGTTAAACAGGGACCCATATGCAATATTTGAAAAGATCTACTACCTAAATAAAAAAACCCTAGCCGTATCATCTAACATTCAAAATGCTGACACTTGCTACTGCACCGTTGTGACCATTTCCACATACATTTCCTTTGATCTTTAGTAAGTTACCCATTTTTAGTTTAAACTTTATTTCCTGCTACTTATTTTATAAAATTGTTATGAAAAAAATAGACTTTAAGTTAGTCAATGAGTGTTTACTGTTGGTTTTATTAACCCCAAATTTAGTTGTGCTGCTGATAATTGTTATTCTGATTGTTTGTTTAAACTTTATAACTTTTAATTTGAGTAATGAAGTTAAGGCTGCCTTTAGTTTTTTTTTTTTTTTTTTTTTTTTTTTTTTTTTTTTTTTTTTTTTTTTAAATAAAATTTCACAAAAAACTGGAAAAAGTACTGAACTTGTTTCTTTGCAAAATTTCTAAAAAGTTTTTCTAACTAAGTGAAAAGTTCAAATTCAAATTTTAACTATAAAATTGTTTTTTTTTTTTTTTTTTTTTTTTTTTTTTTTTTTTTTTTTTTTTAAATATCATCTAAAGATGTTTTCTAAATTTTCTAACACTTTTTTAGAGATAAAAACCCCTTCCTTTTTCCAAAAAAATGAAGATAGAGAATTAAAGAAATTTTTCTACAACTAAATGCACCGGTGCGTTTAGTTGTACAAAAGTTTCTTTCATTTTCTATCTCTGTTTTCATAGAAAAATATTAAAAGCTTGAAAAACATGTTTAAATGCAACTTTTTAGAAAAGTGCAAAGTAAATATAGAAAAACGCAAGGTGTATTTTTTGAGAAGTATGAATCTCACTTTTCTCTAAAGATTAGTTATAAATACGAAAATAACTCTTTTATATTTTTAAAAACATTTTGGGCAAATATTCTAATCTAAATACGATTTTTTTGTTTTCAGAGTGTTGTGTGAAGTTTTTTCTTGAAAAGTCAATAGTTTCGTTTCTGTCTTTGATGAATCTGTTTTAGTTTAGTGTTATTGTGAAGCTGGCTCTTGAATCTTAATGCGGATAAATGATTCAGTTTTGGTTTTTGTTTAGTTTTAAAAGTGTTCAATAATTTTAGGTTGTTACTAATTATTTGAATCTAATTTCGTTGAATGCCTGTTGTTGAAAACACTTTCATTTATTTATATTTGTGTCATTGAGCTTCTTTATAAGTTACACTGTTTATTGTTAATGAATAATGTGTTGTTAGCATCTTTAGTTACCCGTGTTTAATGTTTGTGCTATTAACCCAAATTTTTAGCTTCTTTTGCTGTTGTTGTTTGTTTTCAAACAAAAATAAGGCTCGCTTAATTTGTTACTAACACGATTCTGATTTTTACAGGTTTCGCCTTTTTTCATGGAAACCATTTCGGGGTCTTTTTCCGAACTTTCACCGGGCTCGGAGGTAGTTACCGGTGATGATGGCATAAGTTCCGGAAACCTTGTCACTGACAACGAACTCCCTTCATCTGTGCACACAGTTGTGTCTGATGACGACCTTCTGATTGAAATTCTACTCCGATTACCAATACTCTCACTTCTTTTCTTCAAATCCGTATCCAAACATTGGTTATCTCTCATCAGGCACATTAACTCCACTCTTCGTAGGACCAAAAACCCTTATCTCGATCCTCCTACCGGTCTCTTTTTCCGAAGATTTGAATCTCCATCTGTGTATGATTTTGTGTCGTTGGATTCCAGAATTCCATCCAGAATCTATCCGTTACCAACCACCTTCAACTTTCGCCTAAATTCTGAAATTAGATTTGATATTTTGGAGTCTTGCAACGGTTTGCTTCTTTGTGAAGGTGTTAACAAAAATAATATGATTGTGAAAGATATGTATTGCATATACAATCCTTCTGTCAATATGTTTAAGATGCTTCCAAAATGCCATGATCCAAGTTTGACTAGTGTTAGACCTGTTATAAAGCTAGCTTTTGACCCCAGAAAATCACCTCACTACAAAGTTGTTCTTATTGGACTTCTCGATGGTTTCAACAAAATAGAGATTTACTCTTCCAAAACAGGAAGTTGGAGTGTTTACCGGCTTCCCAACAAAAGTCATATATATTATATGTGGGGGATATATTGGAACAATGCCATTCATTGGCTAGATAGTGAGAATGAGCCTATACATTTCAAGCTTGATATTATGAATGAGCATCCAATTATAACAAAGATACAACTTCCTGTTACCATGGATAAGAAGATGGCTTGGGATCGCAAGTTGTTTGAGTCACGTGGTTGTTTGCTTCTTCTTGGTGTGGACTATGCTAATTCTCAACAGTTTAATATTTATGAGATGAGTAACGTGTCTTCTGAATGGTCTGTAAAGTACAACCTTATTCTTGATGACAACATAATTTCATGGCCCAGGACGATCAGTGGCAATGTTTGGTGTATTATATTGGGAGAGAGAGAAGAAGATTCGTTTATGGTGATGGAGTTAGATAAAAAGGTTGTTGAATACAAAATCATGTCGAAGAATCTCCGTGAGCTCTATGATATGGGACCAGGCGCTGCTCTGTGCGGCTTTCAATTCTTTGCATCTTTTGCGGGTGTGTGATTGCTTCTTGTTCCAGGTATGAATGTCTTATCTTATATAGCATTGATGTCTAATGTTGTTTTGCCACTATAGTAATTTTGTGCTCAATCTATTCTCCTGGTGTATCAGACAATGTGAATACTGTAGCATGTATGACATGATGGTTACATTTCTACATTTCAACTTTGCATTTGTAATATTTAGAAACTGATTACTCATCGAGTATGGAAAATTATCATTTGAGAGTAAATATGAGAAACTGAAGCTAAAAGAAACTATGAATGTAGAAGATTGTTATCTTTTGTTACGTTACCCATTGAGTATTGAAATGTTACCATTCCTATGTTTTCATCTCTAATCCCGCCCAAATCAGCTACTTGTTAGAATGGCTACTACCAAAGACTTGTAAAGGGAGTACAATTTTAGAATCGATATTGGTTGTGATGGCTCATTCTGTTTTCATTACACTGTGAACATTGTAGCATGCATTGCATGATTGTTTAGTTTCTCCATTCCAACTCCAACAAAAGATATTGTCTGTTTGACCAACTCGAGTACTCTTTGAGTATTAACATATTATTTTGAACTGAGAAGCACCTGCAAGCTCTCAATGTTTAGTTACTGTCATTTTTATGAGCTCGCTAGATTCGGAAAGAGACGTGGCATCTATGGATTTTTCTTGTATATTAAAAGTAACTGATGGTTGTTCTGAACCAGCAGTTTTATTAATTAGTCATTTCTTGTTTTGGTTCTTTTTTTGACTGATATATTCTTCATCCTCTTTTTTGGTTCGACTTATGGTTCTCTACTTGTAAATGTATCCCCTGAAGGGGCATGCGGTTACCACTCTGAAGCGAGTAACGTTATATGTATTCTCATATGGGTCCTTCTCATTATTACTTGCTAATGGTCAAATTGATGCATTTGTCGTGGATAGCACTATTCGCTAATGTGGTTTGCGTTAATGGTCTTTCTGGTGCAATAAGTTTGGGATGATTACCTGTCAAATAATCTAAAAAAGAAACTGTCAAACAATCCATATCAGTTTGTCTAGCGTGAACTACATCTGTGGCTTGCAGAGGCGTCATGACATGCATTTCTTTTTGTACAAACTTCATGCAAATTGAGAAACTATTATGCAACATTAAATAATAGTTTATATGGTCCATAATCATTTCCGAGAGTTGATTGTTTATGAGATGGGGGATGGGTACCTTGTAAATCTTGATCACATTATAATGATATCCCCTAAAACCTGGAAGGTTAATGTAAATGGGTGTTTTATGTGCACTGCAAAATGGGCAGAGAGAAACCTATTTTGTGCAATTTATCATAAGATTTACTTGTATGACCAATTTGGCTTATTAAATAATTGAAATTTATCGCCGAAATGGTTTTGACCCATTAGTTATACGTTATGACCAAGACCTATTTTCCAAACGAATGGATTGTATTTGAGACCTCTATTATGTATGGGGTTACCACATGGATCATATTATTGAAATTCTTTTTTGATGATGCTTTTACCAAGTATACCAGTTAACATGTTTATAGATGTGGAACATTAAAGGATATGCGGGAAAAGAAATACTTTGGGTATGGAAATACGTTAGGTTTTGTTTGTTGTCATACGTTAGGTTTTGTTTGTTGTCAACTGACGATGATTATGATTGAAAAAAGCCCGTTGTGAACAGTAAAATTATGATGTAACCATGAAAGCTGTGAGTTTTGTTTGTGACAATGATCACTTGTGAATTCAGAACTAGGTACAAGCTTAGTGTTTTGTTACGGTTTATGTTTTATTTCCTATATAAACAAAAGTATGAACTTGCTAGGTACTAAGCTTATTGATTAACATTTGTTTCAGGTCCTGAACATGAGGGTACATGAAGTAGAGGAAAGCAGAGACATTGAGTTCTGTTATGGCTTATGGTTTCATTATTATGTGACGATGGTTATGAAACATTAATGAGAAACTGAATGTCATTTTGAATTTTTAGTTTTTTACTAGTTATTTTCTTCTTGTTGGCTGGATTGCATTTGATTTGTAACAGCAATATTTAGCTCTTATTTTGTAAAAGATGTTCTTGATCCTCTTGTACTGTTGGAATCGCTTATGTCCATTCTCATTCTGGTTCGTCTACATTTAATTAGTTATATCTTGTGTTCGTTTTTTATTGATCGGCTAGAGACTAGAATGTATGTTCTATACTTCTATGATCATTCCATTTCCTCTGCTGCGCTGCTGCTTTTGATGCATGTATCATTCCATTGACAGGTTATATGACTGATTATGATTCTTATTTTGAAGGCCATCGAAGTGCTAGTTGATGACACATAATCTGTCTGTTATAGATACTTAAAAAGGTTGTAAATTAAAATTGTGCAATACTCCTTGCCAGGCCTGTTATGGAACATTATTGAATTTGCATTGTTCGGTTTCACTTAATCTTTTGTTAATATGTGATTTTTTTTTTTTAATTTACTTGTGTGTGTGTGTGTGTTTTGCCAAATTTGTTGGTATGGGACTGTTTTTTATTTCGGGTATGGTTTATTATTGCACAATAGATTGGTCAAGTTGTTTGGTTATGGGTCAAAAAGGATAAAAAGTTGTTTGCAGGCATAAAACGGGTCATCAGGGACAGGGACAGCCTTTAAAAACAACGAGAATGGCAGCAACCGGCCGCGTTGCGGCCGGGCGGGGTTTTTTTCAACCCATTTACGCATATATTGAAACATGACTTATGTCATACTCCGTAACTCATTCAACTATTTATGCATATATGAACCATAGCTAATGCATTGCTTGCATTAATTTAATTTTGTAATAATTCTTCAGAAAGAAAAAAGTATGGTCATTTTAAGATATTCCTTTATTATCAAATGAATTGTTGATGACATTTTAAAGCAATATAGGAACAGTTGACTGGAAAGTCTAAGCATAGTTTTTCATACAGTGATAGATGTCAAAAGGAAAAGTTATAATGAAATATGTATCATCCAAGTCCTTCCAGAAACCAACATAGTGATGAAGTTTATTAACTTCGTTCTAGTCGAGCCATTTCGTAAATGTTGTAAATCTCTTTAGTGAATTTTTCGATATGTGCCAATTGCATCATAGTCAAAGTCTTTCATCACTTGATCATAGACAAATTCTTTCATAACCTGTTCAATGTGCAAGCCCCGCAACTAATCTTTTAATCCACCTTCAAAGACAAACATAAGAACAAATAGTATGCTTGTGATGATAGAAACTTAAAAAGTAAATGTTAACTCAAGAGAAAACTGAAAAAGACAATTGATGGTTCCATGTACAAAACAAAAATGTTTCGCTGACAAAAGTCGCTATGCCCATGTCTAACGTAAAGCTGTGAGGAACTCCAATATGTCGTCAGTTGGGTTATGTTAGAAATAGATCTTTTGTTCTTGATAAGGTAGAAATAGGTCTGCTACACGAAAACACTATAAACCAATATCGAATATATAGTTACAAGTATTAACAAAGCTTTAACCGGAAAAGAACTATTTATCATTCGTTTTATAAGGATATCAAATAAGCTAAGAGAGAAAGACCCTCTTACTAATCTGATATAATCAGCTAAGAGTCTAAGACAAACAAACATAACTACTCTGATATAATACTTTATACGCAATGCATAAGTCTATCAAATAATCTAAGAATCTAAGACAAACGCCCCCTGAGTAATCTGATATAATACTTGCTATGCAATTCTAACTAAAACATTTATGAAATTTGGCAGTACAGGACACACTTTTAGAGAAAATTGTTAGTAATATATGGTTTCAGACAGCAGGTCAGATGCCTTTCAAAAAAAAAAAAAAAAAGCAGATGGGTGGGAAGGGCAACAAGCACCAAAGCATGTGTTCATACCAAAAGAGAAAATTGTTAGTAATATATGGTTTCTGACGTTATTTTAGAGTTTTTTCGGGGGAGGACTTAATCTGATTAGAAACACTTACAGGCTTGCAAGATACAAAAGCACAAAATCCGACCCACTTTCTATTTAAAAAAACAAACCGTGCGATAATCAACGATATTAAACAACGGCCTGCCGCAACTTAACTCCCCCTCTTCACCTCTGCAATCTGATAAAAAGAAGCTGAAACTGTTGGACTGCTTGCATTTGACCCAAAGCCGCGGAAGTCATCGTCTGCAAATAAAGCAAAATTTCAACTTACTTAAGCCCGAAAATGGTCTTTAAAACTAAAGCTATGCAATCACACATTTTCATCGTCACAACATTGTGATAGTTGGCTCAAAAGTACTATTAAAAAGTGAAGACCATTAGTTAGACGTTGGGATAGGTTTAAAGTTCTCTAAAAGTCAAAAGAACACTTTGAACATTACCATATGAAAAAGAAATAAGAACTGCAATCTTCTAGCCATCTAAGTGGGAACGTACTACGAATGCCAAACTTTGGTTGAACGTGCTGAATTTGCTAATATTGGTGAAAATGAACCTGATGACAGGTTAATAAAAGTTATTGCAGATTGTAAATGTATTTTTGAAATAACGTACTCGCTAACCTTTTTGTGTCTTGCAATCTCTTCATCCTCGAGATCACGCTGCTGATTTGTCGATCTCATGAATTCCGCTTGGAATCTATGCTACAGCAAAGTCATTTCAGAATGACCACATTCAAGCGGCAATAAATAAATAAATAAATATACTCATAATACACGAACCCGGTTACGATGGTACTAATAGATTCTCTTGCCTTGGGACATGGACTGTCTGTGTTCGTCGTTTCCAACCGAACTGCTAATACCGCCTGTGACAACATCAGATTTTGGAAGGAATTAGTGTAACCCAAACCCTCATCGATATCTTCTATGCAGTAATCTAGTTATATAACACTTGATTAGTCGGCTTACGTCTAGTGGCTGAACTTGTTAAGTGTTCACCTGAAAATAGTTGCTTCATATATTTCGGGCATTATTGTTGTGTAGGATAAGCTTAACTACGTCGACGGTATTGCGGCCTTCCTCCTCTAGGTTGTCATTTTAGCTTCTCCTCATACCAAAAGAGGGCACCGCAATGGGAAAAAGCCTGATCACAATCTGCTAGATAGGTGTACTCTAACGGAGGCCCTATATATATTTTAAAAAATGATTAACTGAATATGAATCAGTGACTAATTATAGCCGCGACAATTATGTATAGCGCAGTTGCACAATTTAAAAGGACGTGAAAAAAGGAAATAATATATTTGATTAAGTTAATACGCGGTAGTGAGTAAATATAACCTTAGCACATTATCCGTAACATATTATGAATTAGTGCTTGCATTACCTCGTGCAATTGAACGTGTGTCTCCAGTATTGTGGGGTGGAACAACTTGCCATTTGTTGTGTATTTGCACCTAGAATGGTAGGTGTGTGTAGGACAACCCGTCGTTTTCTGTCGATTAGCACCTGCAATGATCGCGGCCATTACTGGATTAGTATTAGGTATTCCAAAGCAATTGATCGGTATAATCCAAGTGTGAGAATCCAATGTCCCTTACATCCTTTGATAAATGATTTTCAAGAAAATTCGCAGATTTTCCAACATCAGTTTCCTGAAACATAAGTATCATCCATAAGAACAAAACATAAAAAAATCAACAATAGCTTAATAACAAAAGAACGATGGACAATAAAGTTGTATTCGAACCTTGAGAGTTTCCACAGACGAAGCCATAAGTTGAATCTGTGTTAATGACTTGTAGAACACCAATTTCGACTGCCATATGAATATCTAAAGTTCTAAACCCTATATTCATAATCAAGATAGAACTTACATGAAACATACCTGTCCCAACTTCTCCATTAGCCTTAAATCACAGCAACCCCCTTATAAATGTCTGTGCAAGTCTCGTCAAAATTACTACAGCCACAAACAAAAGGAGATCAACCCCAATAACTTACAATATTTGACCTTGAACACAAAGACCAAATAATAAGCAAATTTACTATAATCCTTGGCAAGAATGAAACACAAACCTCGTTTTCATCTGATGTGGGCAGCAACATACCTTTTTGATACACAAATCTCCTAGTAATCTTCCTGCACCAAATACATCTAAAAGTCAAAACCCTGACTTTCTCTCCATGATAAACAGTTACTGAATCGCCTACCTTTTTTTATTTACAAAAAATAAAGAAACCACTTCAAGCAAACCCTAACCCACCACTATCTCACACCTCATCCGATCATCCTCAAGACGAAGGAACTGATGTCGATGTGAGATGAAAATCACTACAACGAAAACCCCAAGATCAAAAAACACATTCTGAACCATGGTGGATTGAGAGAGAGAGACGGTTTGAGAGATAGAGAGGAGGGTGGGGAGAAGCTGGATGATTCTTCTAGAGGAATGTATTAGATTATAGATTATAGATTATATTAAACCCATATTTGGATATTTCGTAGTGTTTGGACCTTTTGCGATGGATCAATGGTAGCCCAGAATTTTTGGCGGGAAAAGCCCACCGCAAAACGACAACGTTTTTGATGACTTTTAATATATTAATATATTGTATAATTTACATCTCAATATCAAAAGTTTATGCCCGTTCACTGGATCTTATATCCCATAGATGGGTCAAGTGGGTTTGGTGATGTTGAATATAAAAAGTTTAATATTTAATAATAATCGAATTTTTACTATATAGGGATTTAAAATGTGTATATGCGTAGTTATACACTTTGGATGGACTATGATCCGTCTTTTGCTGGGAGCATTCAGCAAATCAAACCCAGAAGCAGAGTCTTCAAAATGCGGTGAGCAAGACAGGTTTCTACCAAATTTAATCCAACCCGCTTCAGCTAAAAATGCAGATTGTGGGTTTCAAACTTCACATTCTGTTGTAAAAATCGGTCCAGGCGGTCGATTAATCCACGCATAATCGCTGATCGCTCACTAAGCGCTTTGATTTATCATAATCGGCTTATTTAATCGCTTTAGTTAAAGATCGCTTAAAAATAGTCAAAATACCGATTAATCGGACAAAATCGGTCTAATCGGACAAAATTAGGGCTGAGCATCGGGCGAAAACCGGACCGGACCGACCAAGACCGGACCGGACCGAGGACCGAGAACCGGAAAAACCATAGACCGAGACCGGACCGAATATGGTCGGTCCGGTCCGGTCCGGTCGGTCTTCGGTCGGTCCGGTCCAATTAGGCAAGTTTTTTCGGGTTTTTGGTCGGTCCGGACCGGACCGACCGGACCAAGGACCGAATTTGGCAAAAAGCTTAGACCGAGGACCGGACCGAATGTGGTCGGTCCGGTCCGGTCGGTCTCGGTCCGGTCGGTTTTGTCGGTCGGTCCGGTCTATCCGGTCCGTTTGCTCAGCCCTAGACAAAATCGCTTAAAAATTTATCAACAAAATCGCTTAAAAATCTGTCGAAATCGCTTAAAAATCGGTAAACAAACCGATTAATCGGACAAAATCAGTCAAAGATCGATTAAAAATAGTCAACAAATCGAGTAATATCTATGTTTGATTTTAAAATTTGAAGAATTATGTATTATGTTTATATTTGAACAATTGAAATATTTGAACTTTGATGCATTATGCTTATCTCAAACATATAATATAATATAATATCTAAAATTACAATTTTGTGCATAAATATTTCAATCCGATTAATCCCCGCCTAACCGATTAATCGCTAGGCCCTACCTGACCGCCTCACTAGCGCCTATTGATTTTTACAACCATGACTTCACATGACTGAATAGGAAGCAGAATCAGGCACATAGCTGCCCAACTACCAGGTAACTTGTGAAGTCTGCGTTTAGTTGGAGAAAAAATTCTCTTGTTTTCCTATCTTTAGTTTTATAAAAATTTGGGAAAAAATTTTATATCCACAAAACACTTGAAAATATAGAAAATGCGTTTAATTGATGTTTGTTTTTTCTATTTTGAAGAAGAGGAGGTATGATTGTGGGTTACAAAGGAAAACAAGGAAAAAATTAAAATTTGTTTTGTAATTTTCCTTATTAAGTAATAGAAAATAGGCGATTTTGTGTTTTGCAAAATATTTGTTGGAAAACGTTTATTTGAACGCGATATCTATTTTTCTTGTTTTCCATAAAATATTTTGTTAAAAATAAAGGTGTTTTCCCCAACTAAACGCGCCTTTAATGTTTCAAAGATAATGCCTTTGCTTGACTCTGTAAAACTTACATATTCAATGTAGCATATAGAGGCACAAATGAAGGTAAAAATGACGATTAAATGGCATGTTTGGAATGTTGTAATATCCATCTTTTCTAATTCGGCATCGAAAACTTGCATTTGTCTCTTCCACTTTGTTACTATTAAGTACTTCATCTGTTTCAAATTTATTGTCCCTATTGATTTTTTTCGTTATTTCTTTCTCAACTTTGACTATAAAGATTTGTGTTTGTGTTATACAATTTTTGATAAATATTATACCAAATGAAAATACATTTAAAACTCAATTCGTTCATATATTTTGTATCAAGTATTGGGTAAGGATCCAGTGAGAAGAAAACTTAAAATGAGAAGGATGAGAAATAATTATAATCACACATTTGAGATGCATCAACTTGATTTAGATGCATCTCTATTCAGTTAGATACATCCCAATTAGTTTCGAAAGTGATTTTGAAGTGAAAACGATGAAAAGTAGTACTAACAACAAATTTGACCCGCAGAGGACAAAAAATGTATAGGGTTCGTCTAACTTGATGAAATGCATCTAATATATGTATATGCATCTAATTTTTTGCTAGAAAATATATTATGGTGCATCTAAAATACTAGGGATGCATCTAATTCAAGTCGATGCATCTCAAATATGTAGTTATAATTATTTCTCATCCTTCTCATTTTAAGTTTTCTTCTTATTGATCCTTGGTCATCAAGTATTATGTAATATAAACAAAAATACGTAAGGTCAAATTTGAAAAGTAAAGACCGAAAAAATCAAAAGGGGACAATAATTTTAAGACGGAGGTAGTATAAATTCATATATTTTTCATGTTATCTATACTTTTTACACAATCAAAATCATGTAAAACCTTTTGACACCGGATGCACCTGCAAATTTGTGCGTTAAAATTTCAATGAAACGTGAATAAAACATGGATTCAATAAATTGTGAATTACCACAAATCAATAATGATATGTGAATCTCAAAATACACATTATCTATACTACTATATACATTTAAGTTGTGAGTTCTATCAAAAATTAAGATAAGCAGCTCCAATTATGGAGTGACATGTGTCACTTCTAAACTAAAAAACCACTTTTATTTTCAAATTGAAATATCTTTTGATCTATTTATTTTTTTAATGATCTAATTTCACCATATTTTCTAAAATTTTGTGCTCTTTAATTCAACATCCATTTTGATATATTTTTATAAGTTTTTAGTTTTTGCATTTTTAATGGGTTATTTTGATTCAAATCTTTACAACTTTAACCTTTATTTGAATCAATACAAACTTGATTCGTCAAAATTATAACTTTTGGGAGAGTGTTTGACAGGTAAAAAGATTGTGAGGGTCTTTATGTGAGAATAATAATGTCACGGAAAAGTTACGAGAAACCCAAACAAACACATACAACGAACACATATACTTTCAGAGTGTTGTGTAACGAATACACTAAGCGGGTACGAAATTGTGGGAGAGTTGGATTAGCAATTCATTCATTATATTTCTATTATAAATATATTTTTTTCGCCGCCGCTGTGCGCGGGTATCCAACTAGTAATTTATAAATGAGTTTTGTTCTTTTGGCCCTGTCTTGGTGCCTTCTGTTTCTATAATAGTATCGGCCTTTCAAAAAAAAATAATAATAATAGTAATTTATAAATGAGTTAAAGTCATCTAATAGCAAGAAACTTTTTCAAATGTTCACTTATTCATGACCCCAATAAATTTCCACAATACCTACAAACTTTTATATTTTAGTTCAATATCATACTTTTGCTAACGTGTCGTGACTGGCAACCGACTACACCAGTTAAATTAATTACGTGATTTTTAAAAATTTTATTTTTCTTAGTTAATTTTGTGGTATTTTATTAGGTCTAATGACTGATAAGTGAACATTTGATAAATCGTTGCTATTAGATGTCTTTAACCCTTATCCAAGAACAATGACTTGTAGCATATATAAAGAATCTGACGTGGACAATAACGGTACAATTTATGACATGACATATACGTTTGACATATGACATGGATTTTCGAGGTAAAAAACACGTTTTTGTTGATATCAACCCAAAACTAACAAAGTTTGATTGATATTACGATATTTTTATTAGGTCCATGAGTGATTAGTGAACATTTGAAAAAGTTCATTGCTATTTGAAAAAGTTCATTGCTGATGACTTTAACCATTTCAAAATTTGGAATTAGATATATTTGATAAAAGGGTAACTCAGGCAAAGAGTATTAAACAACATGCCAACAAAAATATGACTTCTAACAGTTTTTCAGAAAGAGCTTCTTTAATACGGATGGCACTCGTGGGTAATGGGCACGGGTACCTCTAACCCGTCACCCGCCCACGTAGTTTTTTTCTCACCCGTCACCCACTAATGAGTAAAATTTTCTACCTATGCCTTTGCCCACGGGTATTTGTTGCCCATGGGTTAGTGTTATGTAACAAAATTACAAAACAATGATATGAAAACAAATTACAAAACTGTGTAATAAGATACTAATCAATTTGCGAGATACAACTTTGATTATTTGATATTTCATATTCTCTTTTTAGTCTTGAAACTCAAACAAACTTTTAGGTTAATGTGTTTTATTGAGAGTTGGTGGTAACTATTAAATGTATATCTGCAACATCATAAATATTTTAATTTGTATAATTAATTTTAACATGGGTTTATGGGTACACCCACATGTATTTTGATGGATATACCTGTGGGTATTTTAAATGGGTGTCATGAATTTACCCGCGATGTGTATGCATCACCCGGCACCCACCCGCCACTTACTGATGGGTAGAGATTTTTACCCACGACCCACCCGTGGGTGAAAATTGACGCGTTAACCCCACCCATTTATGGCGGGTACCCGTGGGTTGTGGGTTTTTTCTCCCCATTGCCATCCCTATTCTTTAAAATATGTATGTGTTAAATGATCAAAAATTATTAAACAAATTTTTTTCTGATCAAAAAGCAAAGTCTCTTACTTTTATATAAAGCATATGTATAAATTTGTCTTAATTAACTACTACACAAACAAATTTTACAACACGTTAAAGTTAGTTTACTACATGTAATAAAATATAATGAGTTTATAAAAAACATAAATACTAATATTATTTTATTTTATTTTATTTATATTGAAATAATATTGTTTATTTAATAATGTGTGCTAGATTCAGATAAAAAAGTTAACGAGTATTTATTTTTTATTTTATTTTATTTTTTTTTTGAAAATATTGTACAATCTTAAGTTCTTAACAATCTTGAAATACTATTAAGTAGTTATAAAATTGGACAACTACAATACCTTTTTGATATAACATCATTTGAGGACCAAACGTTTTTTTACATACTAAGGGACTAATCTCCACCCTCCATCTTTCTTTCATCTTTATTTGATCTAATGGATAAGATTAATCCCAACAATTTAAAAAACACACTTTCATCTTTTTTTCAAATATTAATATCTTTCAAACCGTTATTCGTTAAGCAAAAAAAAAATATACCGTTACGCCAGGCATTTAATTATCTTTCTATAGATAAGCACTTTGACATATTTTCGACAATTTTTTTTTTTTTTGTTTTTTTCACGTTTTTTTTCGTGGCCGAAAAAATCATATATGATATTACATATCATATCATATATGATATGTAATATCATATATGCTATTACATATCATATATGATATGTAATATCATATATGATATTTTTTCGGCCACGAAAAAAAATGTGAAAAAAACGATTTTTTTTTTTAATTTTTCGAAAGTATATCAAAGTGCCCGTCTATAGAAAGATAATTAAATGCCCGTCGCGATGGTGTAATTATTTTCACTTAACGATTAACGGTTTAAGAGATATTTAAATTATAAAAAATGGGTGAAATATTAAAATGCTTTTAATCTCAACTATTGATTTCCTTTTTAGATGGATGGTGGGGATGAGTCCCTTAGTATGTGAGGAATGTTTGGTTTGTAGAATAACTCGACTCTACCTTTTTAGTGTTTTCGTCTATAGCCACCAACGACAAATTTTTTTCTTCTCTTTTGCGGCCGCATAGCGTGAGAATTCAATTCGGCTTTTGTTTAACAATTTGTTCATTAGTTTTCTTTAATTTAAAAAAGTGGGAATTACATACATACCCAATGAAATTTTAAAAATTACATATTTTCTCAAAACACAAGTTTTCCATGCATGATGTACAAAGTTATTAAAGCATGCTTTAAAAAAATATGTAAATATTAAAGTTCCTTAGGATATATATGTAAGCGGTAAGCCTTAAAAAATAAACCTAAACCTAAAGAGCAGGGGGTTTGTTATATGGAGCTTTTGATAAACTTTTTGAGAAGAAAAAAATTAAGGCCAGACACCCCAAACTATTTCACTCATCGCCTGTTGATTTTGGCGCCTGACCTTACTCTAATTTGCATCTTCACCATTTGGTGAGTTACTATTTATGATATCACATATTACTCTAATTCTTCTCATGAAATGAAATATATTGTCATGACTGATGAAAATGGAATCTTTATGTAGTGCTACTGATTATTTATTTTTGTTTTTATAAGCTTGTGACTAATGGAAAGATTTCAAATAAAACGTTGCTTTATTTTGGGAGGAAAGTTATATTAAATACCAAACTTTTCATCCTCACCATCCATTTAAAAAGAAATTAATTGTTGAGATTAAAAGCATTTTAATATTTCATCCATTTTTTATAATTTAAATATCTCTTAAACCGTTAATTGTTAAGCGAAAATAATTACACCATCGTGACGAGCATTTAATTATCTTTCTATAGACGGGCACTTTGATATACTTTCGACAATTTTTTTTTCACGATTTTTTTCGTGGCCGAAAAAATTATATATGATAATATTATATATGATAATATCATATATGATATGTAATATCATATATGATTTTTTCGGGCACAAAAAAAAACCGTGAAAAAAACGAAAAAAAATTGTCAAAAATATATCAAAGTGCCTATCTATAGAAAGATAATTAAATGTTCGTCGTAACCGTATATTTTTTTCGCTTAACGATTAACGGTTTGAAAGATATTAATATTTAAAAAAAAAAAGATGAAAGTGAGTTTTTTAAATTGTTGGGATTAATCTCATCCATTTAGATCAAATAAAGATGGAGGGTAGAGATTAGTCTCTTGGTATGTAAAAAAAGTTTCTTCCTCAAACGATATTTGCTCTATCAATTATATCTTGAAGAATAAATTTTTAATCGACGTTTGATAACAAAATATTTCTTTGACGCCAATCGTTTCTACAAATGTCCCAATCTTCTATATTTACTTGGAACAATCTTTCCTACAACTGTAATATTTTATATTGACTAACTTATATAGAATATGAAGATTTTTAGGCTACCCACAGTAAGGGGATTCAATCCCCTTACTTTTTCCTGCCACGTCAGCTTTCTCTTTCGAGCGACCTGCAGGCGATTCAGTGCCCCAGTAAGGGCGACCTAGTCCAGTTTTTTTTTTTTCTTTTCTTTTTTTTTTTTTTTTTTAATCAGTTTTAACACAAACTAAAATTTCATTAATAATTAAAAAGTTACATAATAATTCAAATAAAATAAAACATTACAACTCTTATTAAAAACTAATAATCTAGATTAAGTCGTTCCTTGATCGAGTCTTTGATTTCTTGCATTTTTTGCTGTTGTAATGCGGGCAAAGCTGGGTCGATTGGTGTGAGATAGAAGATGAGGTCTTTTTGATTTTTTCTTTCTCGATCAAGTGCAAGTTTTTCTTCTTCCATTGCCAATCTTCTGTCTTCTTTTTCCTCTTTCTCAAAGTATGTAATCACTTTCTTCCAAAATCCCCTAGAATTTTGGTTGGTTCCAACTATGTTATCCTCCGACGAATCACACCAAGCCATGGACAACGCGATCTCTTCTTTGCGTGTCCATGGAGCAGAATCCTTCGTGTTGTCTTCCTCAACCTCTTTCTCAGCCGCCGCCTTCTTACCCCTTGTAGCTCGTTTCTTAGGTTTAACCGGCGACATCGCTTCCGGTGACAACTCCTCAGGAAGATCATCAGTTGGAACCGAATCGTGAAATGACCCGTGAGCCGAACCTTGATAACCCGGTGACATTTGTTGACTCGGATAACCCGAACCGGTTCCAACAAAAAAACTCGGATTGTTTTGTAATTTTTCCATAAAATCACAAGCATCTAGGTTGATGTGGTTAACCGGAGAATAATTTTGATAATTAGAATATGAAGACGATGATGAGTTCATTGTTGGACGATAACAGGAATCGGGGGAGCCATACATAGATTGTTGGCTTCGACGGGAGTGGGTTTGTTGTGGTTGTTGGTTGTTTTGATACGGGGGAACAAATGGACGATTAACATTAGGATGCATAGCAAATGGAGTGAATGTTTGTTGTTGTTGAGGTTGTTGAGAATCATAATCAAGAGAACGGGGTCGGAAATTGACGTTTGGTGAGATACCGGTTAACCGGAAAGTCGAATCCGGTGATACTTCCGGGATGTTTTGTTGTAATCGGGATTTTCGGCCTTTTGCTTGTTGTGGTGTTTTCTTAGACATTTTGAATAGAGATTGTGTTTATGTTGTGTGAAGAATTGGAGTGTGTTAATGTTTGGTATTTATAAGAAAAAATGAAAGATTTTTTTTTTTTTTTTTTTTTTTTTTGCCAAACGTTGCAAAACTTTTTTTTTTTATTTGTCCCAACGTAAACTGAAGACCAACGGCTAAAATGCCAGAAACAAAGAAGCAAACAATCGGTCCACCTCTCGACCGTTTGTCCCTTTTGTCTTGCCTCGACCGATTACCCACAAAAGCTACGATCGAGTGGAATCGATCGTTTGAGTCGATCGAAGGGCCTTTCTGTGCCCAGCCTTAGCATTGATAATATTTTTTCTTTATGTCTAAGGATTCTACAAATATTATTCTTTATAATTTGTTAATAAAATTGGGAAAATTTCTAGGGACGATGCTAGATTATTAGAAAAGGCTTTTGACGAGAAGGAGGTATGGGAGGCAATTAGAGGATGTGGAGGGGATAAAGCCCCGGGGCCTCACGGTTTTAACTTCAAGTTCATTCGTAAAGTTTGGGAGATTATTAAACCGAAGCTACTAGGCGCAATCAGGTGGTTTTGGGATAATTCAGAGATTTCAAAAGGTTGTAATGCTTCGTTTGTCACCATTATTCCTAAGGTGGCGGACCCGATTGGGCTAGGAGATTTTCGGCCTATTAGTCTTATTGGGTGCTACTACAAAATTATTGCAAAAATGTTAGCGGAAAGAATTAAAAGGGTTGTGGGGATTGTGGTGGGGGAATCTCAGAATGCGTTTATAAAGGGGAGATTTATTCTAGACGGGGTTTTAATAGCTAATGAAACTATGGAGTATTTGAGGAAAAAGAATATGAAGAGTTTAATTTTTAAAGTAGATTTTGAGAAAGCATACGATAGCATCAATTGGAGATTTCTATTAGATATTATGAACACAATGGGGTTCGGGGATAAGTGGTGCAAGTGGGTGGATTCTTGCCTCAGATCATCTTCTATGTCCGTTCTTGTTAATGGCTCGCCATCGGAAGAATTTGGATTGGAGAGGGGTGTTAGACAAGGTGATCCTCTATCGCCTTTCTTATTTATTTTGGCGGTAGAGGGACTTAATGCGATAGTCAACGAAGCAGTGGAAAAAGGCATTTTTAGAGGTGTGGCGGTTGGTGCAAATAATGTCACGGTATCTCATCTCCAATATGCGGATGATACCATTTTCTTTGGAGAGTGGAGTAAGGAGAACGCTAAAGCTCTTATGTGTATTCTTAAATGTTTTGAAGAACTTTCCGGGCTAAGGGTTAATTATAACAAAAGTAAGATATATAGCATAGGGGTTGACGAGGGTGAAATGTCGGACATGGCGAGGTGGATGGGTTGCAATATCGGGGAGTTTCCGTTTACGTATCTGGGGTTACCAATTGGGGAGAACATGAGGAGGGTGAATGCTTGGACTCCCGTGGTGGAGAAATTCAAAAAAAGGTTGGCCGATTGGAAAGCTAAAACGATGTCGATCGGGGATCGTCTAACTTTGGTTAAATCGGTTCTTGGTAGCTTGCTTTTGTATTATTTTTCGATGTTTCGCGCAAGGGCGGAGGATACCAAGGGCAGGGGTGGGCCCTGGCCCCTCCAAAAGTTTGTGCATTTAGTGTAAATTGTTCTTACAGTTACTGGAAAAAATATTTATTTGATGATTTGGCCCCCCTAAAATGAGTAAATGTCACTTTGGCCCCTCTGAAAAAATGGTTCAAGCTCCGTCCCTGGTTCCGCGTGTCTTTGATTGTTATAAAAAATCTTGAGATAATTAGAAAGAATTTCTTTTGGGGTGGGTCGAGAGATGGGAATAAAATATCTTGGGTCAAATGGGGATCGGTTATTTCTTCGTATGGGGAGGGGGGCTTAATATTGGGTCATTACGGGCAAAAAACTTGGCTTTGCTAGGTAAATGGTGGTGGAGGTTAGGAATAGGGGGGGGGGGGGGTTTATGGGTTAGGGTAGTCAAGAGTATTCGTGGTGAGTGTGGGGGTTTGGGGGGTGGTAGGGCTATAGGCGCGGGGGGGGGGGGGGGGGGGGGGGCGTTTGGGGGGGGGGGGGGATTTGGGGCGATATTGTGAAGATTGGTGAGGAGATTGATAGGGTGGGGGTAGAGTTCACGTCTTCGTGCATTGGGGTTTTGGGGGATGGGAGGGATATTAGGTTTTGGATAGATCGATGGGTGGATAATCGAAGGCTATGTGATAGATTTCCTAGACTTTATCATTTAGAAAGGAGGAAGGAGGTTAGTGTGTTGGATAGAGGGGGTTGGGTCGATAATAGTTGGGTGTGGGAATGGGATTGGGTTAGAAGTATTACGGGTAGGGTTAGTAAGGAGTTTGAAGATTTATTAGATGTTTTGCAACATGTTGTGGTTTCCAATAATTGTAGGGATCGGTGGAGATGGTCGCTTGTTGAAGATGGAGAGTTCACGGTCAAAGAGCTATCAAGATTGATTGAGGAAAAGATTCTACTATCGGAAAATAGAACTCAAGAAACGATTTGGAACAACTTGGTGCCTAAGAAAGTTAACATTTTCGTATGGAGGGCTCTAAGAGGAAGACTTCCGGTGCGTGAAGAGTTAGATAGAAGAGGTATTGATTTGAACTCGGTTCTATGTCCTAGTTGTAATAATATTGTGGAGTCGTGTGCTCATAGCTTGATCTCTTGTGATCTAGCTAGGAGTGTGTGGGATAAGATTTTCAATTGGTGGAGGGTGGGGCATGTTAACGCTTTCACTATAGATGAATTCTTTTCATCCAATGGAAACGTTAATATCCCATCTTATTTTTCTCGTGTTTGGCAAGCGATTATTTGGACTACCGGGTACTACATTTGGAAAGAAAGAAATGCACGCGTATTCGGCAAGAAGATATCAAGTACAAATAAACTTGTTCAAGATATTCAATCAAAAAGTTTTGAGTGGATTACGAGAAGATCAAATAAATATAAAGAGATAGAATGGCAGCAATGGCTATGGGATCCGTTAAATAATCGGCTACGGTAAACTATATATATATATATATATATATATATATATATATATATATATATATATATATATATATATATATATATATATATATATATATATATATATATATATATATATAGTTTTCTTCTTATGTTTTGAGTCTGCTACAAATTTCTACACATGGTAAGAAAGTTTGTTGATTTAGATTCTGATGTGAAGGACCAGTGGTAATGTGGTGTTTTTTTTCATTGTGTTTGGGAGTTCTCCATGTCTGCAAGTATCAGCAAATGGTATTTGTATTGACATTTTGGCTGTTTGGAAGTTTTGTTCAAGCTACAATGGTACTGCAATATCTTCGGTGTATACAGTTTTTTTGTGGTCTAGTTATAGTGAGGCTGCAATACAAGAAAGTTTTGATTTCAGCAGTGGTTACTGCATTATCTTCAATGAAGACAGCTTCAGTTTGTAGTCTGCAAGTTAAGAGTTTGAACCTTCTGTATGGCAGTGACTAGATCTTTAATTCATGAAGTGAGAGACTTATATTCAAGTTGTGTGTCAGGTTCTTTTTGTTCCCATTTTTACCACTACACATAGTTCTTTAGTGGTGGTGGGTCATAGATTAATTGTTATGTGTTCGTCAGGTTGGTAGTATTTGTGCCCACAATTTGGGTTTAGGTTCTTTGTCATTTATTTTCTAATTGTGTTTGTATGCACCTTGGTGGTGTATTCTTTTTTCTTGGGTCCCTTTTCTCTTTAATTAGCTTGTTAAGGAGTTGGGATGCCATTTATTGTGTATTTTGTTCTCTTGTTTTTTTGCCGTTATAAATGTTGCCTTTCTAAAAAAAAAAATTGTTAATTTTTTATGACAACTTTGGCGCCAATAATATAAGTATTTATATTTGTTGTTTGTATACTCTTACAAAGCTAAAATTTTATAACTTTTCTTTCAATAATTCTAGCATTTCTTTCACGTCAAACATGAATGCGTATTGATGTCCAAACCATCTTCATTTTTATATCACATTTTCTCAGTAAGATGGCTAATAAACTTTCTTTTGATTTAAATGAAGTTCCAATAGATACAAATTCTATAGATATTAATCAAAATGAAGTTTATTTTGAAGAAGATCAACAAACTAGCATATTTACTTCATGTGTTCATTTAAATACTGAGCGACAAGTTAATTTTATCTTGATTGTACTATGTGCAATGTAATTATATAACACTCACACCTATGTAAAAATGCAAAGTTAAAAAGATGAAAGAACATTACTTGTGAAAGACTTGAAAAGTTAAGTAGAGATAAGTATAAATATTTACACATTTATTATAAATATTTTTGAGCATCTGTGACATTAAAAATGTTTTGTATGTCACCTTCGTACAAGTATTGAAGGGATTTGATTTCATTTTGAAATAAACATGTGATTTTGTGGAAATGTTAGGATACATCGTATAAGAAAAGGTTAAAATAGGTATAACCAAATTGCTTGAACTTAATTAATATGAGATGGTCTTAAACATGGAAAGAATATGTTAATTAATGAATTTTATGTAATGCCCACTGGGCACCTTATGGCAATTCCCTAAATTTCTTATGTGGATGTAGTATTTCTCTAAATAAAAAGTGAATATTGATTCTGAAACAGCTAGTTAATTAAGTATTATTAACAAAACATTTTGTATCTTAAATGCCCTTTGACGCTAAATAGTAAGGGTCATGCTAAATGGACACAATAATTCTACTAACAAAACACTAATGATGACATTAATCATTGGGTCCTACTATTCTTACCCAAATTTCACTAAACAAACCTTTTTCTATTTACTTTGTCTCTATTTTTCTTACCGCACAAACTTTCATGTTATTTACATACTCCAAGCATCTCAATAAATCAAAAGAAACAATTTTATTACTTTTCTTTATTTCTATTTAATATTTGGTTTTAAGATTTAAATATTCACAGAAGTCATACAAAAATCACAAAGGAGCATTCTGTTTTAACTTTAAATATTTGAATGTCACTAAAATAACTAACAATTAATATAATCTTTAGTGGCTTCTTGAATAAAAAAAATACTAGCAAAAATATCTCTCGATAACGAACAAAACAAGACTAATATTGATATACTTTTGACGTACGTATAGTCTTATAAAAAATGTTGAAGTTTAATATATATAGTTTTTAAATAAAAGAACTTTCAAAATGCACATTTAACTAATCAAATAACTCTAAAAATTATCCTAAATTTTTTGAAAACTATAAGGGTCAAAATTAGCCCCGCCGCAACACACTGATGCCCGACACAATAGTCATTCCAAAAAGGACGTCGTACGACAAATAAAATATAGCTTGACCAACATTTATTTCAAAGAAATACAACATGTGTTGGCAAAAAACATACCACGATATCACAACGAGAAGCCCCACCCAAACATGTTCGTAAATGATTATCGCAAAAAATTCCCGCTGCAACGCAGTGGGCGCCTTCCCACTTGTTCTACCACTATAGCACAAGAAAAAAATTGTTAAGAAAATACTTGTTCATTGTGAAATATATTTAATTGTTATTTAGGGGGTGTTTGGTTGTTAAAAGAAATCACTATGGTAATGGGAATGAGAATAAGTTTTGATACCCTCCCTACTTGGTGGGTTTAGGAGATACCTATATTTGTGGGTTTAATACCCAATTTTTAGTAATAAACACACTAACCAAACATTATGTATGGGAATGAAAGTGATTCTTATATTTCAAACCTTTAAACCAAACGCACCCTTATTTATGATCAACAAACTGGAAAAACAGCTATCGTGGATGTCATTGCGAGGAAAGATCATTTGCATATCAAAGGTTTTTAACATATTAAAATACAAATTTCAGCCACTCATTTATCTGTTAAACAATGAGATTAATTAATAATTAAATTAAATATACAATTACACACATTTTGATATAGTTTAAATATCTCATGAACCATTATCATTAAACAAAACATATTATACCGTCACCAGGAGCATTTAATTATTTTTTTATACACGGAAACTTTGATATATTTTAGAAATTTGAAAATCTAAACTTAAGCTTATAAAATTAAATTTGTTATTAGTTTCTTTCGTTAAACTTGAACTTGATTGAACATTTTGTTGATTAATATAATTACAACGTCAATTGTTCATTTGACGCTAAAGTCTTATATTAACGTTTTTCAAGATGTAAATGTAAAAAGTGAACAGCCTTTCAATTATAGGCCAACACAAATATTAATCAGAGTTACGAATACATACATGTTGAACATAAGATATTAAAAATGATAAATAATAAAATATAAAATGTAAAATGTAAAAGATGAAAAGTAAATAATGACTGCTACAATTATTAATGTATGGTTGTAAACATTGATGAAAAAGTGAAAAAATAAAGATTAGGGTCATGCTAAATGTACACAATAATTCTACTAACAAAACACTAATGATGACATTAATCATTATTTTTTCACTTTTTCATCAATGTTTACAACCATACATTAATAATTGTAGCAGTCATTATTTACTTTTCACCTTTTACATTTTACATTTTATATTTTATTATTTATCATTTTTAATATCTTATGTTCAACATGTATGTATTCGTAACTCTGATTAATATTTGTGTTGGCCTATAATTGAAAGGCTGTTCACTTTTTACATTTACATCTTGAAAAACGTTAATATAAGACTTTAGCGTCAAATGAACAATTGACGTTGTAATTATATTAATCAACAAAATGTTCAATCAAGTTCAAGTTTAACGAAAGAAACTAATAACAATTTTAATTTTATAAGCTTAAGTTTAGATTTTCAAATTTCTAAAATATATCAAAGTTTCCGTGTATAAAAAAATAATTAAATGCTCCTGGTGACGGTATAATATATGTTTTGTTTAATGATAATGGTTCATGAGATATTTAAATTATATCAAAATGTGTGTAATTGTATATTTAATTTAATTATTAATTAATCTCATTGTTTAACAGATAAATGAGTGGCTGAAATTTGTATTTTAATATGTTAAAAACCTTTGATATGCAAATGATCTTTCCTCGCAATGACATCCACGATAGCTGTTTTTCCAGTTTGTTGATCATAAATAAGGGTGCGTTTGGTTTAAAGGTTTGAAATATAAGAATCACTTTCATTCCCATACATAATGTTTGGTTAGTGTGTTTATTACTAAAAATTGGGTATTAAACCCACAAATATAGGTATCTCCTAAACCCACCAAGTAGGGAGGGTATCAAAACTTATTCCCATTCCCATTACCATAGTGATTTCTTTTAACAACCAAACACCCCCTAAATAACAATTAAATACATTCACAATGAACAAGTATTTTCTTAACAATTTTTTTCTCGTGCTATAGTGGTAGAACAAGTGGGAAGGCGCCCACTGCGTTGCAGCGGGAATTTTTTGCGATAATCATTTACAAACATGTTTGGGTGGGGCTTCTCGTTGTGATATCGTGGTATGTTTTTTGCCAACACATGTTGTGTCAAGCTATATTTTATTTGTCGTACGACGTCCTTTTTGGAATGACTATTGTGTCGGGCATCAGTGTGTTGTGGCGGGGCTAATTTTGACCCTTATAGTTTTCAAAAAATTTAGGATAATTTTTAGAGTTATTTGATTAGTTAAAGGTGCATTTTGAAAGTTCTTTTATTTAAAAACTATATATATTAAACTTCAACATTTTTTATAAGACTGTACGTACGTCAAAAGTATATCAATATTAGTCTTGTTTTGTTCGTTATCGAGAGATATTTTTGCTAGTATTTTTTTTATTCAAGAAGCCACTAAAGATTATATTAATTGTTAGTTATTTTAGTGACATTCAAATATTTAAAGTTAAAACAGAATGCTCCTTTGTGATTTTTGTATGACTTCTGTGAATATTTAAATCTTAAAACCAAATATTAAATAGAAATAAAGAAAAGTAATAAAATTGTTTCTTTTGATTTATTGAGATGCTTGGAGTATGTAAATAACATGAAAGTTTGTGCGGTAAGAAAAATAGAGACAAAGTAAATAGAAAAAGGTTTGTTTAGTGAAATTTGGGTAAGAATAGTAGGACCCAATAGTAAATAGCTATTAAAATTTCAAAAAAACGCTTTTTTATATAAGTACGGACTTTAAGGCTTGGTATTTGAAAACCATGTATAAATTACTTGGTATTAACAAAGACAAGAATATAACTCTAAATACTTGCGCTATAACAAAAAGAAACTTAGTGGAATGGAGAAAAATGTCATGTGTTTTCTTTTCTTTTGCATGTTATTTACATGCTTTCAGAATGACGTTGTTGCTTTTGATCCACCTGATGTTTGTAGCAAATTAGGTAATGCTTTGAAGTCTTATTTCTTAGTATCTTATTTTCAAAAGTTTTAACAAATAAAAATACTTTGAAGTCTTATTTCTTAGTATCTTATTTTCAAAAGTTTTAACAAATAAAAATATTACAGTGCGGAAAAACTGTAGATAAAGTTTTACATTTGAAAGTTAATTAAATTTTTACATCATACACCACATAATAAGTTACATATGTTTTCAACGAGATTTGACTGATAAATCCACAACCTCTTCCTTGATAGAGCCACTCGCATGCTGCAAGAATAAAGTCCCTTTATTTATTTTCCTAGCTAATCTTTTGTAAACTTTTGTTTGCCAGAACCTAACATTAAGACTCATATCTTCCATTTTTCCCCAAGAAATTGTGAACTTAGTATTTGTCGAGAAGCATGCATGAAGGAGTTGCCTAGAGGAGAGGATATGTTATATGCAGGTTGTTTAAGCTCTACTGTTGGCATTTGTTGTACGAGGGCTAGCGTTGCGTAGCAAAGTCATAATGTCATATGCTTCTAAGTGACATGTATCACTTAATGGGAAATCATAGTCATATTTATATTATATGTTATATGTATTATAGATCATCAAATAATAAACCTCCTTAAAATTATAGATTATGAACTTACTTCGCAAATTACTTCACATTGGCATTGAGTTCTTAGTTTCTTAACTTTACCTTAATTGGTTTGGAGCGACCACTAATCGGCCTACTGATCACGTATCAGATATCCTCATTACATGTCTCGGGTTAGTCTCATTAGATACACATTTTGAAAAGTGACCAGAAAAAAAGGTTAAAAACGATCATACTAATTCCTCGTTTAGGTTACGTACACCCAAGTCAATGACTTGACCTACTCGTTTATCTGCAATGTAGAGTGCGGAGTGTCGATTCTTGGTTTTTGAGAATTTGCGTTGCAACATGTGGTCCCACAATAAAAAGTAAAACATGACTACTAATTTCAAAAAATTATACCGCGTTAATTTTTTTATATCTTGCCTAATATAAATTTTTTTTTGCTTTTAACCATAGTTTTCAGGATCCTGATCCTTGTGTTAGGATATTACGATTTTATGATCTTGCAAAGCAAAAACGATCCGGATCTTACATCGGATATTTGAAAACTTAAGATCTTATAGGATCCCGATCCTAAACATAGGATTTCAGGTTCTAATCCGATCCGATCTTACTTTTCTCGAACTAGCAAACTAAAAAACTACAAATTTATGAATTGTATTTTGTAAAATTGAAAAAACAACATGTTAATTTTCTTTTACATTTTATAACCATAATTTAGGACAACATTTCTATTAAACATTTATATAATTTTGTATCTATGTATATAATAATTTATAAATTTGTATAATATTACAAATGATAAAAAAAAAAAAAAAAAAAAAAAAAAAAAAAAAAAAAAACATTATAGTAAGATCTTAAGATCACGACCCGATCTTACGATCTCGATCTTGCAAAGACAAAATCGATCCTAAGTAGGATCTTGAAAACCTTGCTTTTAACCCTTTAACTTCCACACATATGCTAACATGCACGATCTTCTATGTTACTCATCAACTTTCTTTTATTATTTACCCTCCACGACCGATGTTAGCTTCGTTTCTTCATATGCCTCACACGTCATACCAAAAAAGTCAAAGTTCTCATGCCACATTTTCTTCGATATCACATAAAATAAATGGCTGGGTTATAATAACGGTGGCTACTTTTTTAGTCTCACGGGGGCTACCCCCATAGGGGTACTGTAGCATTTTTTTTATTTATTTTTTATTTTTATAATTTTGTTTATATCAAAAAGCTATAAACCTGAAAGTGCGGAACAGAAAATATAAAGTTTAATATGTCAAACGGTTAAAACTGTCAAAAATACGAAACAGAAACTGACAAAAACTGAGCTGTGCTGAAAAAAAAAGGGGACAAAAAGAGGAGACAAGGGTGTCAGCCCCTTGTCCCCCCGTTAAAATAGTAGACCCCAAAATAAACTCTTCATACATCAAGAGGACAAAATATTAACCAAATGAGCCTTTTTAGGGTACTATGGCCACCCAATTTAGGTGAGGTTTTACCCTTTTAGGCAAGGTCTCAAGTTTGAGTCATATCTAGGGTGATAGGAATTTTTTTTCGCGTGTGTAAAGGGAAGGATGCCATTGCCTTCTGGGCTGAACGCAACCTGATTGTGTGAGCTCGCTACGCCTTCTGAGCTAGAGGCCATGTAACCACAAATTACCATTAAAAAAAATATATGAAAAAAAAAAAAAAAAAAAAAAAAAAAAAAAAAAAAAAAAAAAAGTGGACAACATGTTAAAAAACCACCTGTGGTTTAGCCATGAGTGTATGGGACAAAATATTCAATTGGTGGAATGTGAGTGATGTTAATGTCTCAACTATTGATTAATTCTTGGGCAAATGATTAAAAAATGTAATATAATTGCAAACATTTTTTCTTGTGGGTAGCAAACAAAATATTTTGTTTTTGTGGGTACTTTTTTTTTTAAATTCATCTTTTTTAAAGTATTTTGCGAAAATTTTGGACATTTTGCCCCTTTTAGCTAATAGAAATTTTTTTCCTCAAAAGGCAAAAATGTCACATAGTACCCTAAAAAGGCTGAATTTGAAAGAAAAATACCCACAAAAAAAAAAAAAAAAAAAAAAAAAATTATTCGCTACCCACAAAAAGAAATGGTGGCAAATATGATACTTTTTTTAATCATTTGTCCTTAATTCTTTTCATCTAATGGAAGCGTTAATGACCCCACTTCTCTTTCTCGTGTTTGACAAGCGGTTATTTCGTATTTCATTTGGAAAGAAAGGAATGCTCGTGCGTTTGGCAACAAGGTTTTGAGTACTAGTAAAGTTGTTCAAGAAGTTCAACTAAAAAGCTATGAGTGGATTAGATATTTGCATAATCCACTCATATTTATTAGATATTAGCAACAAGGTTTTGAGTACTAATAAAATTGTTCAAGAAGTTCAACTAAAAAGCTATGAGTGGATTATGCAAATATCTAATAAATATGAAGTGATAGATTGGCAACGCTGGTTATGGACCTCATAAATATTCGGCTATAGCAAGTGTGATGGCATTAGGTGTGCAGTTGTGTTTCAAAGTTTCTGTAATTTTGGTGCAGTGGTCTCCAACTGTTTTGTTTGTCTGGTCTGTTTATTCTTCAGTTCTGCTTCATTTATCTGCTACATATACAAGTGAGTGTTTCTACAATTCTGCTACAAGTACATCTGCAAGTGACAGTTTTCTACAGGTGTGCAGTTCTGCTACAAGTTGAATTGAAAGTCTACTTCAATTTTACAACAAGCACATGTGTCAGTTTGCTATATCAATATATACATACAGATTTATATAATAGTATAATTGTTGGTCAAATTGTAGATAGTGCAATAGCGGGCGTACAGGTGTCATGGGAGTAATTTTTTTCTCTTGTGGACCAGTGTGCTTCATTGTTGGGTTCTATTTATCTAGGGTTTGTGTATTTACACTCTATATGTTTGGTATATATACACCATCGTACATATTTATTATTTTATTTATAATTCGTACTAAATACAGTATACATTAAATCGACTAAACAAAGTTGTACTTCGTTTTCCTTTTTCCAAATAGTGTCAACTTTTCCAATAAAGTTAGTTTCCATCTCTTGTGCTATGTCTTGTAAATAACTTTCATTTTATTTAATTTATTTTACCTTTGAAAAAAAAAACATAAAACAGTTCTTTTCATTTTCTCCCTCACACACAACACACATCTGAGCATTTACTTTGATATTTTCTCTCAGTTCAACTAAATTTAACCAAATAAACCAGCATCATAAAAAGTGGATCCAACAATGGCGTTAATCGTCGGAAAAGTGGAGCCGAGGTTGTGTGACCAGTCCGTCTCCCACAACCGTTATTAGCTTGAACCGTCGGCTGGATCGTTTCAGATTCCGGCATGGTTTAGGAATCCGATTTCAAATCCGGAACCTGAGACATTAGCTCGAACGTTTCAGATTCCGGCGATGGTCAGTTGGTCCGGTGAGCTTGTGTGTTTTGAGAAGAAAATAAGTGGAAGGAGAACATAAAAATGTTTGTAGAAGATAGTGGTGGAAATGATGTGTTATACTTGGGTTGGTCGGAGTTGGTGCGGCGACTGCAAGGATGGTGGCCGGATCCATGTGAATTAGCCATTATCACCTGACCCATATGATCGATGTCAAATACCCATTAATTAATGAATGTGACCAGTGATAACCTAATGCACATGACCCATGACGCATGTGAATTAGCCATTATCACCGGTCATGCATGGTTTCCATTACACTAAAAGCCACTATAACCCAATGCACATGACCCATGACCCATGTTAATTACCAATTGTCAACAGTCATGGATGTGTCGTAACATGACACTCTAAGCAACTATCCACCCAATGTATATGACCCATATGATCGATGTCATACTCATTAATTAATGAATGTGACCAGTGATAACCTAATGCATATGACCCGTAACCCATGTGAATTAGCCATTATCACCGGTCATGCATGGTTTCCATTACACTAAAAGCCACTATAACCCAATGCACATGACCCATGACCCATGTTAATTACCAATTGTCAACAGTCATGGATGTGTAGTAACATGACACTCTAAGCAACTATCCACCCAATGCATATGACCCATATGATCGATGTCAAATACCCATTAATTAATGAATGTGACCAGTGATAACCTAATGCACATGACCCATGACCCATGTGAATTAGCCATTATTACCGGTCATGCATGGTTTCCATTACACTAAAAGCCACTATAACCCAATGCACATGACCCATGCATGTTAATTACCAATTGTCAACAGTCATGGATGTGTCGTAACATGACACTCTAAGCAACTATCCACCCAATGCATATGACCCATATGATCGATGTCAAATACCCATCAATTAATGAATGTGACCAGTGATAACCTAATGCACATGACCCATGACCCATGTGAATTAGCCATTATCATTGGTCATGCATGGGTTGCACCGGCTTGGTAGGTGTATACCATTTGTCACAGACACTAAGAAGCAAGTATCCAGGGACCTCCCGATCATATGTTATCCGGGATCGAGAAAGTTTGAACTCGGATTGAGCTTGACTCGAAAAGCTCGATTTATCTGTAAAGATGTGTTTTATTACAAAAATTAAATTTGAAATATAACCTAAGAATTGAATTTGGTTCGACTTCAGCTCAAAAAGCTTGATACATTCATAAATAAGTGTTTACACTTAGTATACTTACATATTAAAAAAAAAACACATATTTTATATCACTTACAAGCTCGAGAACTCACCAATAACTCGAGTCGAACTTATATAAGGTTGAGCTCAACTCATTAAACATTTCGAGCTCATTTGATAGGCTTTCAATCTCCAAATTTTTAATATAGCGCTCAAGATCCCGCCCCTTAATTTTCCCCAAAATTTCAATCTCCCGTTCCGCTCATATGGCGCCCCTTTTTCACCCAAAATCAAAACATTAACACTACTAGCTTAGTCAGATCTATCTTGTATCTATTCATCTATTCTCATTCTCTCTAGAACCGACTCACACCACCGCAAAACTTCACCGCCTTATCTCGCCGTGGTTCCACCAACCATCGCTCCTCCACGCCATCACCGTCATCAAGACAAGGGAACTGTATGGGAGACTTTGTTTGCTTCGGTTGTTTGGTTCGAGATAACCACCACATCCACCACCATCACAGTCGAGCCACCATCACCCTCATCTCACCTATCCTACTTTGTTCATGGGTATGCTCAAACACATATTTAATTTATATTTTCTTAAATGTGTAATCGAATATAAAACGATCTATATTGATTTTCGTGGATTAAAACTAGCCTAAAACATGTTTTGGATTATAAATTCGTGTGGTGGTAATCGTTGTAGGTAGACTTATTAACACGAAATAGTTTTCTTGTTTATTGGAATGAAGACAATTGACGTGTTCTAAGAGGCCACTGTTTTGTTCGTAAAGGGAGTCTTGATTGGTTTCCACTCCGGGAGGATGTTGCTGAACAGTTGGAGTTTGCTTATCGCAGTCGCGTAAGTGATCTATCAAAAGATTAACATAATATATGTTATATAGGAAATTAACTCAAATATGGTTGCTTTTTGTCAAACTGTTTCATTCGTACCAGATGTGAGTGATTTGCTTGCTTGGTAATGTGTTTGCCATTTATTCGTTCCAGGTAATTTGGCACAACAAAACACTTCAACCATTGATGAGTGCTCAAACACTCATCATTTTTGGTCTAATCTGAACTGCAAAAACATACAAAAACAGTCAGAAATGCATCAAAATACTGAAAATATTTCAAAATTGTGTTTTATATGTTTTAGATGCAAAATGAGCAAAAACAGATGAAAAACGTATAAAGTTTGCAAAATTGGCAGTTTCAGTCCCCCAACTTTCATAAAATTACAAAACTAGTCCCTAGATATTCAAAATATGGAAAATTATCACCAAAGGTCCTTTTACAATCATAAGTTGTCATGTTTTGTCCTTTGGTGAAAAATTGGAAAAGTTTTGGAAATTTACAAATTCAGTCCCTGGAGTTTCAAACTTTGACAGATTTGGTCCCTGGTGGGATAATTTTGAATAAAAAATCATTTTGGGTCCTTGGGAAGTTACAAAAATCATTTTTAGTCCTTGGTGTGAAGTTTGTGGAAATTACATGTTTGGTCCCTCAAGTTTGGCAACTTGTCAAATTTGGTCCCCGGGAATTTGAAAAATGAAAAAAAATGTAATTTTTATCTTTGGACTTATGAAACTTGGCAAAAGTGGACCCTTGTGATAACTTTGGACATTTGGCAAAATTCAGCCCCTCACTTTGCATAAATTACACATTTTGTCCTTGTTTTCACTAAATAAACCAAACCAACCTTTAATAAATTTACCCAAAACCAAAACAATACCCAATCCAACACACAATCTGATCCAACAAAACACCCCAGCCCACTCCCCCATTTTAATAACCCCTGGTTCGTTGACCCAGTCAACCCCCAACCCCCGTCTACTATTCATCACCCTCCACTCTCCCTGAAAACCTGCAACTGTGTTCCCCCCCTCCTCCAAAGTCTTCACCAACTCACCAACCTTCAATTAATTACTACACCAACCCAACCAAACCCCCTCCTCATTAAATTCCCACACCAAACCCCATTATCTGCCAAACCCATGTTTCCCGCCAAAAATATTTTGAAGGCTGAGATCAAAAGTAAGCCATCCAACGGCTATGAATCAAGGTGGGAAAGGGAAATTAACTCTCCAGGAGCTATAAAAAGAAAGAAAAAGTGAAGAAAGAGTAGTATTAGTTTTAATTTAAATTAGTTTAGGTCGTTTTTAATAGAAAATCATCTTTAGTTGTAATTTGTGGTTTATGGTAGTTGTAATCATCATTCCTAGTGTACTTGTAATCTCCTTGAACCTTAATTTCATATTTTGTTAATTAAATTTCAAACTTGTAGTTTTATCTAAAAATTCTCAAAGTCTCCATTTACTGCTTAGTTGATTAAAAGTTATTATTATCTGGTTCATTAAGCGTGTCTAAGCTCACTTATAAGTGTTTGAAAGTTTAAAAGTCAATCAAAACAACTTAACTTAGGAAATCAAAAATTCTCAAAAATAAAAGAAAAAAAAAATAGATGGAAGATAATAATCAGTTAAGGAAGAAGAAGCTTGAAGCAAGGAAGCTTTGGATGGCTTTTGGTTTTAGTAAGCTCAGGGGAGCACTTAGGGTGTTCATATGATCTTGGTTCATCAATCCTAAACCTGGACAGTTGTAAGCCATTTGTCCATATTATGTTTTTTTTTTTATATAATCTGTATTAGTAGTGTATGGTTAATTATTGTTCAAACTTGTTTATTTATGTTCATTATTGGTTAGTTCAAGCATATCAATTAGTTTCATGGTTTAGTTTGTGAGTTTGCATCATAAAATTCTCAAAACAGTCCCATAAGGGGTGTTTGGATTAATGCTACAGTGGGTGATCTTGTTGTTGTTTGTTGTTAGCGTAGGTTAAAACAGGTTACTTTAGGCATTAGTAGAACATGTAAACCATAAAACCCAAGTTCTAATCATACCAAAGTCAAAATCTCATTGTATAACTCACAACAGCCCAATGTTGGGTCTGTTAGTACCCAAACTCACCCATTTGGTTTTAAACTTGTGCATTAACCTTACTTTGGTCTTAAATTAACATATCAAAACTTATTTGGTCCATTAGAATCATCACAAGTTCATAAAAGTCAAGGTTTTAAGTTTTTGCAAAAAGTCAAAAGTTGCATTTCAAGTTTTTACCAAAATTGCAAGATTTTATTTGATTTATGTGTTTGCTTTCATGGAGTGAAACTTGTTTGTATTAGTTGTCTAACAGCTCAATTTTATGTTTTCATCATCCTTTGATTTTTAATAATTTTACCCTGGGCCCCACTTAGCCTCAAAAACACTTGCAGGGGGCATCACTCCCCTGCATCAGCATACATCAGTCCACCACCACCACTTGGTGGTGGTTTTCTGGCCGCCATTATGGTCCACAGCCCATCCACCTTGCTCCTTTCAACCCCCCTCCTAGTAGGGTTCATGGTTTGACCACTTATTTGACCTTGGAAGCTCTGGGACCCACCTAATTTTGCCCTTCTTTTCTGTCCCAATTTTCAGTTAAGATTGCAAGTTTCAAGTGCTTATTATTAGCTTTTAGCTTATTCTGTGGTCCACTAGTGCTTTTTTCCAGCTTAAACAAGTTCAAATAAGTTATTTGGATCAGAAAAACCCATAGTGGGTCCCACACAAGCTGGTTCAAGCTCATTTCCTTGCTTGGTCAACAGAAGTCAACTGTTGACCCAATAAGCATTTCAAGTGCTTATTTTTGATTTCCATAAAAGTTGTTTTTATAAAAAGTTCATGTTTTTAGTTATAAAATAGTTTTCTAAAATAAAAATCCAGAAAAAACAAAGTAATTTTAAGTGATAGTTTCTATTTAATTTTATTTTTCATTTTTAGATTTTTATTAAGTACTTGGTGTTTTTATATTTTTATTAAATTCCTCTTATATTAATGTATTTATAATAATTTTCTCAGATTTTTATTTTATCATTTAGTATTTATTAGAATTAATCTTAGTTTTATTAATAATTAATTAATAATTAGTTTTAAATAGCATAATTAGTTTTTATTAAGTAAAACCTAGTTTTTATATTTTTTATAGCTTTTATATGTTATAAAATATTTTTAGAAATTTTTCTAGAATTTTTACTGTTCATTTAGTATTTTTCTTAATTTAAAATATTTTAATTAGGTAATTAATAATTAATTAGTAATTAATTAATATAAAAATCACAAAAAGACAAAAATACTTATTTTCAATTTTAAAACTTATTTTTAGTTATTTTATAATTTTAGAAATTTTATTTTCATTTTTCTAGTGTTTAAATAATATTGTATTATATTTAAGTTGTTTAAATTTTAATAATTAGTATTTAATTAATATTAATTAATTAATTAGTGTAAAAATTTATTTTCTTTTTCTAAAAAATTTCTTTTATCTTTTAGTTTGTAAAAAAGTCATTTTCACCCCCTGGGTGTTTTCAGATTTCAGTTTTCACGTTTTATTTCGTACGTCTACGTTTTATTCAAACGTGAACGTACGCGTTTTTAAGTTTTAAACGTTTCTGGTTTTTCTTAGCTTTCTTGTCTTATTCATATAGCTTATTTAAGCTATTCTCTTGTAGATTCCTTAATTCAAATCATTCACAAACCCTTTCCGTCCAAATTCACCCGATCACGAAACCGTTTGATAACCATTCACACCTCGTCGGGACATAACGACCCGGGGAAACACTATACTTCCGCGGAGCATTGAGCCTTAGGAGTTTGACTTGTTTGACCACATCCGTGGTTGAACTTAGTTGACTGCTTTTGCCTCAATAAATTTTTGGCGCCGCTGCCGGGGAGGTTGTGTGCGTTTTCTAAACGGTTTTTCTGATTTGTGACTTTGGAATTCGTTCCATTGTACATTTATCCATCCTTTGTTCATATTTTCTATTTATCAAAACAAAACCGTTCCCGAAAACATTTTAAATCAAGTTTTCAACGAACACAAAAACCCAAAAACATTTTCTTTATCATTTGTACAAAATGTTTATCCAAAAATCCAAAAACATTCACCTTTACCCTCTCACATCTTTGATTCTTCATCCCTACCCCTCCCAAACCTTTTGATTCTTTCTATGTCTCACCCACACTTTCTGGTTTGCCATTGGTGTGGTAATCCTCATAATGGTGGCAATTGCCCCAGTTGTGGCATGGTAGAATCCGGAAACGGGTCTGTCTATAACCCAGATCCCTATTCCTACCATGACACGACTGATTCATTCCATCAGTTACCACACCATGATACTCAGCAGTTTTACTGTTGTGAGTACTGTGGTGGTTCACACTACAGTTCTGATTGTCAATCGGGAAACACGCTTGTCTATGAGCAGTTTCCTTATTACAATTATGACTACAACACATACGACTCACAGCCACATCAGTTTTACTGTTGTGAGTATTGTGGAGGTCCACATACTAGCTCTGATTGTCAAACAAGGGATCCATTTCCTTGTAACAATTACGACTATTCGTTTTTAGACCCACCTCCACAATACCAGATGATCCAAGCAACTCCTCTTGTTACTGGGCAAGACCTTTTAATTGAGGCTCTTGAGATATTGAAAGATCTTAAGGAGGAGTTGGCTACTTCATCGTTTCAAAGCTCTCGTGAGAAATCTATGGCAGAATTACTTGCGGAAAAACGAGCAGCTAGAAACGAGTTGAGCAAGGAAGAATTGCTAGTCTTAGAACAAGCAGCTAAAACACGTGCCATATTTCGTAATGCTGCTCTTCTCGACGATGATGATGATGATGAAGTTACCCTTGATTTTTCTAAATTTTGTACGGGTTCATCAAATTCATTATTTGTGATTCCTCCCATTGAGAATCAGGGAGAAAATAATGAGACGGAGAAATTACTAGCTGAAGATCAAATGGAACTTGTACAATCCATGAATGCTAGCTCCTCTCATCTCCCTCAGTCTGTTGTTATCACACCCGAAGTTCACACTCACTCTCTAAACATGGGGGATGAGCGTCTTAGCACTATTCCTAATAAGGAATCGGACGAATTAATAAAGTCTAGTGTTGAGATCCTTGTCCCAATCCCGAGAGAGTCACATGGAACTTTGGATCATATGTGTGATTTACCTTCCCCCATTGAGTGTCCTAAAGATCAATTTGAGACTTTCTCCGATTGTAGCGATGATTGTATATCTTATGGAGACATCGAGTATGTTGAGGGGTCAGTTCCACATTCTGATGTTGATCCTCTTCTTGAGGAGTTCGCTGATGAACTTACTCACATCAATCCACTTTCATTGGAAAGTGATGATGGTCTCCTCGATTTCCAAGCCGATCTGGGAGAAATTGAAAGTCTCCTATATCATGATCCGTCACTCACTTCTTATCCCAGCAGTCCAATAGAGAATGATAATCTCTTTGTTCCCGAAACATTCAATACGACTCTCACCAATCCTCTGTTTGAATTCGAATCTGAATTCACTATGATTTCTAACAATCCAATCTTTGACGAGGATTGTGATGAGTCCACAATGGAACATGAGTTCACAAATTCACATCTTGTGAATAATTCTCTTCATGAGGAGTTCTCCGGTGAACTCACTCATCATATCATGACACCTCCGGAGTTTGATAGCCCAGGGGGAGATGCTCTCAATCATGAGAATTTGCAAATTCCCACCCACCCTCCCGGGATGTTTTTTAGCTTACCCTTTGAAATCCGAACTCAGGCTATTGAGCCTCCTCTTGAGGAAGAAGATCAAATCATGCTTTTTATCATGGTTTTCTTCCTTTTCTTCACCTATAAGGTGACTTCTTCTCTCCTTCACTCCTTCGGGAGTGAGGACACTATCTTTGATCCCGACATTTTCATGTATCATTATCTTGAGCCGGATACTTATCTCATCGGTGTGGAACTTTCACGTGCTTCATATGTTTGTCCAAACATCTTGAATGAAAGTCCGATTGAGATTGTTTCTTCCACATCATGCTTCCCCAAGGACTAATGAATTCGGGGTGGAGTCAAGCTAGCGACTCGGTAAACAAAAACAGCAGCATGCTTATAGGGTTTTCACCCTAAGTGTGGGGGAGTCCCCCATGCTATGGTTACTTATGAAGTGAAAATACAAAATGGTGTTTTCCACGCTTAGCTTGTAAAGTTGCCCTTTTACGTTCAAAGAGTCGGCATAATAGCCGGGACTTTGAATATTGAGGACAATATTCATGCTAAGTGTGGGGGGTATTCGCTATTCTAGCGAATTTTATCACATTTTACTATATAATACCCCCGTTTTAGCCAAAATTTCAAAAATTTTAAAATTTTTTCACTGGTGCTTCAAAATTTTTGTGGTAATCAGTCCGCCTTGTCTAACCGACAAAAGGGATTGGCTAGTCCAGGAGCAAACGGCTCTTGGTAAAGACATCTCAAATCCGTTTGTGGCTTGCAATTTGCCCAAAATTGTATGGTACCTCAACTCGCCATATCCCATAAAGCGAAAGAGTTGGCTAGTCTAGAAGCAAACGACTTTTGGTAAAGACTAATCTAATCCGTTTACAGCTGGTGATTTGCTCAAAATCACACGGTTATCAGGTGTGCCACAGTTCTTACACCTGGCTACTCCAGAAGTGATGGCTTTTGGTAAAGAGTTTAAAATCCATCAAGTTTTAAAAACAGTTATTGCTAGGGACTAGCAATAGTTTAGTGTGGGGGATTGATGAGTGCTCAAACACTCATAATTTTTGGTCTAATCTGAACTGCAAAAACATACAAAAACACTCAGAAATGCATCAAAATACTGAAAATATTTCAAAATTGTGTTTTATATGTTTTAGATGCAAAATGAGCAAAAACAGATGAAAAACGTATAAAGTTTGCAAAATTGGCAGTTTCAGTCTCTCAACTTTCATAAAATTACAAAACTAGTCCCTGGATATTCAAAATATGGAAAATTATCACCAAAGGTCCTTTTACAATCATAAGTTGTCATGTTTTATCCTTTGGTGAAAATTTGGAAAAGTTTTGGAAATTTACAAATTCAGTCCCTGGAGTTTCAAACTTTGACAGATTTGGTCCCTGGTGGGATAATTTTGAATAAAAAATCATTTTGGGTCCTTGGGAAGTTACAAAAATCATTTTTAGTCCTTGGTGTGAAGTTCGTGGAAATTACATGTTTGGTCCCTCAAGTTTGGCAACTTGTCAAATTTGGTCCCCGGGAATTTGAAAAATGAAAAAAAATGTAATTTTTATCTTTGGACTTATGAAACTTGGCAAAAGTGGACCCTTGTGATAACTTTGGACATTTGGCAAAATTCAGCCCCTCACTTTGCATAAATTACACATTTTGTCCTTGTTTTCACTAAATAAACCAAACCAACCTTTAATAAATTTACCCAAAACCAAAACAATACCCAATCCAACACACAATCTAATCCAACAAAACACCCCAGCCCACCAAAGCCCACTCCCCCATTTTAATAACCCTTGGTTCGTTGACCCAGTCAATCCCCAACCCCCGTCTACTGTTCATCACCCTCCACTCTCCCTGAAAACCTGCAACTGTGTTCCCCCCCTCCTCCAAAGTTTTCACCAACTCACCAACCTTCAATTAATTACTACACCAACCCAACCAAACCCCCTCCTCATTAAATTCCCACACCAAACCCCATTATCTGCCAAACCCATGTTTCCCGCCAAAAATATTTTGAAGTCTGAGATCAAAAGTAAGCCATCCAACGGCTATGAATCAAGGTGGGAAAGGGAAATGAACTCTTCAGGAGCTATAAAAAGAAAGAAAAAGTGATGAAAGAGTAGTATTAGTTTTAATTTAAATTAGTTTAGGTCGTTTTTAATAGAAAATCATCTTTAGTTGTAATTTGTGGTTTATGGTAGTTGTAATCAGCATTCCTAATGTACTTGTAATCTCCTTGAACCTTAATTTCATATTTTGTTAATTAAATTTCAAACTTGTAGTTTTATCTAAAAATTCTCAAAGTCTCCATTTACTGCTTAGTTGATTAAAAGTTGTTATTATCTGGTTCATTAAGCTTGTCTAAGCTCACTTATAAGTGTTTGAAAGTTTAAAAGTCAATCAAGACAACTTAACTTAGGAAATCAAAAATTCTCAAAATAAAAGGGGAAAAAAAATAGATGGAAGATAATAATCAGTTAAGGAAGAAGAAGCTTGAAGCAAGAAAGCTTTTGGATGGCTTTTGGTTTTAGTAAGCTCAGGGGAGCACTTAGGGTGTTCATATGATCTTGGTTCATCAATCCTAAACCTGGACAGTTGTAAGCCATTTGTCCATATTATGTTTTTTTTATATAATCTGTATTAGTAGTGTATGGTTAATTATTGTTCAAACTTGTTTATTTATGTTCATTATTGGTTAGTTCAAGCATATCAATCAGTTTCATGGTTTAGTTTGTGAGTTTGCATCATAAAATTCTCAAAACAGTCCCATAAGGGGTGTTTGGATTAATGCTACAGTGGGTGATCTTGTTGTTGTTTGTTATTAGTGTAGGTTAAAACAGGTTACTTTAGGCATTAGTAGAACATGTAAACCATAAAACCCAAGTTCTAATCATACCAAAGTCAAAATCTCATTGTATAACTCACAACAGCCCACTGTTGGGTCTGTTAGTACCCAAACTCACCCATTTGGTTTTAAACTTGTGCATTAACCTTACTTTGGTCTTAAATTAACATATCAAAACTTATTTGGTCCATTAGAATCATCACAAGTTCATAAAAGTCAAGGTTTTAAGTTTTTGCAAAAAGTCAAAAGTGGTATTTCAAGTTTTTACCAAAATTGCAAGATTTTATTTGATTTATGTGTTTGCTTTCATGGAGTGAAACTTGTTTGTATTAGTTGTCTAACAGCTCAATTTTATGTTTTCATCATCCTTTGATTTTTAAGAATTTTACCCTGGGCCCCATGATAGAGTCTTTTTGCGTGTATAGTTTAATAACCGAAGAAATACCGGTTAAAGTATGTTCCCCGGGTCGTTCTCCCAACGAAGCGTTGAATTGATCTTGTCGACACGGTTTGTGAATCTTGTGAAGTGAATGAGGATAGAAGAAATATTTTGTTGATTTTTGATTACACTACAAAAAGGATTTAAATCGCAGTTAAAGTAAAGAGGAAACAATAAAACAACGCAAAGTAAAAACAAACAACTAAAACAAGTGTAAGATAAAATGACTAAAGAAAAACGAGATTTAAAACGCGAAAAGAAATTAAGACTGGAAATGAATTTAAAGACAATGTGTTTGCAAAGTGACGTGAATAAATTCATCAAGTGTGGGCCAAGGATTGACGACGAATTATTTTCCTTAAACAAGACTATTTTCTCACAACGTTGGTTTATTTTGAAAATATTCCTTTAAAAAGAAAATAATTACTAGATTTGTAATTTGATTATTCTCCGGCTTTTGCCCTTCAAATAATAAAATCACAAGTCTAAATAATCATAACAATTATTAATCACGATCCTCTTTTATGGCCACACTTAACTCACAAACTCGTGCCACCAAGCAAACACTAAAAAACTACTCGAAAATCATATTAATAAAATAAAGTCACTTGATAAAATAAAGAAAAAGACTCGATAAAAGAAATAAACTAGATAAGCCAAAATAAAATTCGACAGAGTTTCGCCTTAGCATAAAGCATAAGAGAACCTCACTCGATAAACGATGAGGCAACGATTATCGTACTCGATAATCTTGGCTAACTCGCCAAAAGAAATGAAACTTGATAAAAAATAAAAAGTTAAAAAATAAAACTCGAAATGTAAAAAAAAATATTAAACTCGGTATTATATTTGAAAACCAAACTCGAAGAAAGAACAAAAAACAAAAAAATAGAATCTTGCAAATTGGTCCCTGCCATCTAATAACCAAACTCGACACTTTATATTTTTTTTTTTCTAACTCGTCATTTTTTTGAAATATTCTAACTCGGCAATTATTTAAAAATTCCTAACTCGACATTTATTTAAAAATTCCTAACTCGACATTTTTTGAAATATTCTAACTCGGCAAAATTAGATAACTCGGCAAAATCCAAAATACCAAACTCGGCAAAACTAGAAATTTCCTAACTCGGCAGTATTTTAGGAAAATTCTTAACTCGATAAAACCGTAACCAAACACCATTTTGATCCAAAATAAAGCCTAAAAACTAATGTTTTTCACCAAATCTTTCACTAATCAAACTAGTTTAACCATAAACTTTAAATCCCACCAATAAAAACAAGAATTTAACAACTAAAAATTAAAGATTTTTAGAGAGATAAAGCTAGAGAGAGAAAGTAAAATAAAACACACACTTCATTAAAAATAAAATTACACTACTCCTACCACTATGAGGACCAACCCTCAACAACCCCTTTCAATGTTGGTGTTAAGGGGCTATTTATAGGCTAGGGGCTAGGGCTTCTCTAATCTTTTACATTGTTGCATATTTAGCCCCTAGACCTTTACAAATCATAAAATTCAAGCCTAAAACATTATAAAATGTAACTAATACAACTTAATATTAAACGTAACGACCTAGTAACTTGGAGGAATAGAGTTGACTTTTCTTCCTCGGCTTCGGCTTTTGACCTTTTCCAATCCCGTGCTCGTTTTTGTCGGTTTTTGCTTGATTTTTGCCTTTTTATTATATATCCGTACCTGCACGTTCACAAACATAAAAACACACATTTCTTTGGCAATTGTTAGCATATTTAGTCTATTTGGGTCGGTATTTGGCCATGAAAAAGTGTGTAAATTAGTACACACCACCCCACTTAGCCTCAAAAACACTTGCAGGGGGCATCACTCCCGTGCATCAGCGTACATCAGTCCACCACCACCACTTGGTGGTGGTTTTCTGGCCACCATTGTGGTCCACAGCCCATCCACCTTGCTCCTTTCAACCCCCCTCCTAGTAGGGTTCATGGTTTGACCACTTATTTGACCTTGGAAGCCTGGGACCCACCTAATTTTGCCCTTCTTTTCTGTCCCAATTTTCAGTTAAGATTGCAAGTTTCAAGTGCTTATTGTTAGCTTTTAGCTTATTATGTGGTCCACTAGTGCTTTTTCCAGCTTAAACAAGTTATTTGGATCAGAAAAACCCATAGTGGGTCCCACACAAGCTGGTTCAAGCTCATTTCCTTGCTTGGTCAATAGAAGTCAACTGTTGACCCAATAAGCATTTCAAGTGCTTATTTTTGATTTCCATAAAAGTTGTTTTTATAAAAAGTTCATGTTTTTAGTTATAAAATAGTTTTCTAAAATAAAAATCCAGAAAAAATAAAGTAATTTTAAGTGATAGTTTCTATTTAATTGTATTTAAATTTTATTTTTCATTTTTAGAATTTTATTAAGTACTTGGTGTTTTTATATTTTTATTAAATTCCTCTTATATTAAAGTATTTATAATAATTTTCTCAGATTTTTATTTTATCATTTAGTATTTATTAGAATTAATCTTAGTTTTATTAATAATTAATTAATAATTAGTTTTAAATAGCATAATTAGTTTTTATTAAGTAAAAACCTAGTTTTTATAGCTTTTATATGTTATAAAATATTTTCAGAAATTTTTCTAGAATTTTTACAGTTCATTTATTATTTTTCTTAATTTAAAATAGTTTAATTAGGTAATTAATAATTAATTAGTAATTAATTAATATAAAAATCACAAAAAGACAAAAATACTTATTTTCAATTTTAAAACTTATTTTTAGTTATTTTATAATTTTAGAAATTTTATTTTCATTTTTCTTGTGTTTAAATAATATTGTATTATATTTAAGTTGTTTAAATATTAATAATTAGTAATAATTAGTATTTAATTAATATTAAATAATTAATTAGTGTAAAAATTTATTTTCTTTTTCTAAAAATTTTCTTTTATCTTTTAGTTTGTAAAAAAGTCATTTTCACCCCCTGGGTGTTTTCAGATTTCAGTTTTCACGTTTTATTTCGTACGTCTACGTTTTATTCAAACGTGAACGTACGCGTTTTTAAGTTTTAAACGTTTCTGGTTTTTCCTAGCTTTCTTGTCTTATTCATATAGCTTATTTAAGCTATTCTCTTGTAGATTCCTAAATTCAAATCATTCACAAACCCTTTCCGTCCAAATTCACCCGATCACGAAACCGTTTGATAACCATTCACACCTCGTCGGGACATAACGACCCGGGGAAACACTATACTTCCGCGGAGCATTGAGCCTTAGGAGTTTGACTTGTTTGACCACATCCGTGGTTGAACTTAGTTGACTGCTTTTGCCTCAATAAATTTTTGGTCTAATCTGAACTGCAAAAACATACAAAAACACTCAGAAATGCATCAAAATACTGAAAATATTTCAAAATTGTGTTTTATATGTTTTAGATGCAAAATGAGCAAAAACAGATGAAAAACGTATAAAGTTTGCAAAATTGGCAGTTTCAGTCCCCCAACTTTCATAAAATTACAAAACTAGTCCCTGGATTTTCAAAATGTGGAAAATTATCACCAAAGGTCTTTTTACAATCATAAGTTGTCATGTTTTTTCCTTTGGTGAAAAATTGGAAAAGTTTTGGAAATTTACAAATTCAGTCCCTCGAGTTTCAAACTTTGACAGATTTGGTCCCTAGTGGGATAATTTTGAATAAAAAATCATTTTGGGTCCTTGGGAAGTTACAAAAATCTTTTTTAGTCCTTGGGGTGAAGTTCGTGGAAATTACATGTTTGGTCCCTCAAGTTTGGCAACTTGTCAAATTTGGTCCCCGGGAATTTGAAAAATGAAAAAAAAATGTAATTTTTATCTTTGGACTTATGAAACTTGGCAAAAGTGGACCCTTGTGATAACTTTGGACATTTGGCAAAATTCAGCCCCTCACTTTGCATAAATTACACATTTTGTCCTTGTTTTCACTAAATAAACCAAACCAACCTTTAATAAATTTACCCAAAACCAAAACAATACCCAATCCAACACACAATCTGATCCAACAAAACACCCCAGCCCACCAAAGCCCACTCCCCCATTTTAATAACCCCTGGTTCGTTGACCCAGTCAACCCCCAACCCCCGTCTACTGTTCATCACCCTCCACTCTCCCTGAAAACCTGCAACTGTGTTCCCCCCTCCTCCAAAGTCGTCACCAACTCACCAACCTTCAATTAATTACTACACCAACCCAACCAAACTCCCTCCTCATTAAATTCCCACACCAAACCCCATTATCTGCCAAACCCATGTTTCCCGCCAAAAATATTTTGAAGGCTAAGATCAAAACTAAGCCATCCAACGGCTATGAATCAAGGTGGGAAAGGGAAATTAACTCTCCAGGAGCTATAAAAAGAAAGAAAAAGTGAAGAAAGAGTAGTATTAGTTTTAATTTAAATTAGTTTAGGTCGTTTTTAATAGAAAATCATCTTTAGTTGTAATTTGTGGTTTATGGTAGTTGTAATCATCATTCCTAGTGTACTTGTAATCTCCTTGAACCTTAATTTCATATTTTGTTAATTAAATTTCAAACTTGTAGTTTTATCTAAAAATTCTCAAAGTCTCCATTTACTGCTTAGTTGATTAAAAGTTGTTATTATCTGGTTCATTAAGCTTGTCTAAGCTCACTTATAAGTGTTTGAAAGTTTAAAAGTCAATCAAAACAGCTTAACTTAAGAAATCAAAAATTCTCAAAAATAAAAAAAAAAAAAAAAAAAAAAAAATAGATGGAAGATAATAATCAGTTAAGGAAGAAGAAGCTTCAAGCAAGGAAGCTTTTTGATGGCTTTTGGTTTTAGTAAGGTCAGGGGAGCACTTAGGGTGTTCATATGATCTTGGTTCATCAATCCTAAACCTGGACAGTTGTAAGCCATTTGTCCATATTATGTTTTTTTTATATAATTTGTATTAGTAGTGTATGGTTAATTATTGTTCAAACTTGTTTATTTATGTTCATTATTGGTTAGTTCAAGCATATCAATCAGTTTCATGGTTTAGTTTGTGAGTTTGCATCATAAAATTCTCAAAACAGTCCCATAAGGGGTGTTTGGATTAATGCTACAGTGGGTGATCTTGTTGTTGTTTGTTGTTAGTGTAGGTTAAAACAGGTTACTTTAGGCATTAGTAGAACATGTAAACCATAAAACCCAAGTTCTAATCATACCAAAGTCAAAATCTCATTGTATAACTCACAACAGCCTACTGTTGGGTCTGTTAGTACCCAAACTCACCCATTTGGTTTTAAACTTGTGCATTAACCTTAATTTGGTCTTAAATTAACATATCAAAACTTATTTGGTCCATTAGAATCATCACAAGTTCATAAAAGTCAAGGTTTTAAGTTTTTGCAAAAAGTCAAAAGTGGCATTTCAAGTTTTTACCAGTATTGCAAGATTTTATTTGATTTATGTGTTTGCTTTCATGGAGTGAAACTTGTTTGTATTAGTTGTCTAACAGATCAATTTTATGTTTTCATCATCCTTTGATTTTTAAGAATTTTACCTTGGGCCCCACTTAGCCTCAAAAACACTTGCAGGGGGCATCACTCCCCTGCATCAGCATACATCAGTCCACCACCACCACTTGGTGGTGGTTTTCTGGCCACCATTGTGGTCCACAGCCCATCCACCTTGCTCCTTTCAACCCCCCTCCTAGTAGGGTTCAAGGTTTGACCACTTATTTGACCTTGGAAGCCTTGGGACCCACCTAATTTTGCCCTTCTTTTCTGTCCCAATTTTCAGTTAACATTGCAAGTTTCAAGTGCTTATTGTTAGCTTTTAGCGTATTCTGTGGTCCACTAGTGCTTTTTCCAGCTTAAACAAGTTCAAAAAAGTTATTTGGATCAGAAAAACCCATAGTGGGTCCCACACAAGCTGGTTTAAGCTCATTTCCTTGCTTGGTCAATAGAAGTCAACTGTTGACCCAATAAGCATTTCAAGTGCTTATTTTTGATTTCCATAAAAGTTGTTTTTATAAAAAGTTAATGTTTTTAGTTATAAAATAGTTTTCTAAAATAAAAATCCAGAAAAAACAAAGTAATTTTAATTGATAGTTTCTATTTAATTTTATTTAAATTTTATTTTTCATTTTTAGATTTTTATTAAGTACTTGGTGTTTTTATATTTTTATTAAATTCCTCTTATATTAAAGTAATTATAATAATTTTCTCAGATTTTTATTTTATCATTTAGTATTTATTAGAATTAATCTTAGTTTTATTAATAATTAATTAATAATTAGTTTTAAATAGCATAATTAGTTTTTATTAAGTAAAACCTAGTTTTTATATTTTTTATAGCTTTTATATGTTATAAAATATTTTCAGAAATTTTTCTAGAATTTTTACTGTTCATTTATTATTTTTCTTAATTTAAAATAGTTTAATTAGGTAATTAATAATTAATTAGTAATTAATTAATATAAAAATCACAAAAAGACAAAAATACTTATTTTCAATTTTAAAACTTATTTTTAGTTATTTTATAATTTTAGAAATTTTATTTTCATTTTTCTAGTGTTTAAATAATATTGTATTATATTTAAGTTGTTTAAATATTAATAATTAGTAATAATTAGTATTTAATTAATATTAAATAATTAATTAGTGTAAAAATTTATTTTCTTTTTCTAAAAATTTTCTTTTATCTTTTAGTTTGTAAAAAAGTCATTTTCACCCCCTGGGTGTTTTCAGATTTCAGTTTTCACGTTTTATTTCGTACGTCTACGTTTTATTCAAACGTGAACGTACGCGTTTTTAAGTTTTAAACGTTTCTGGTTTTTCCTAGCTTTCTTGTCTTATTCATATAGCTTATTTAAGCTATTCTCTTGTAGATTCCTAAATTCAAATCATTCACAAACCCTTTCCGTCCAAATTCACCCGATCACGAAACCGTTTGATAACCATTCACACCTCGTCGGGACATAACGACCCGGGGAAACACTATACTTCCGCGGAGCATTGAGCCTTAGGAGTTTGACTTGTTTGACCACATCCGTGGTTGAACTTAGTTGACTGCTTTTGCCTCAATAAATTTTTGGTCTAATCTGAACTGCAAAAACATACAAAAACACTCAGAAATGCATCAAAATACTGAAAATATTTCAAAATTGTGTTTTATATGTTTTAGATGCAAAATAAGCAAAAACAGATGAAAAACGTATAAAGTTTGCAAAATTGGCAGTTTCAGTCCCCCAACTTTCATAAAATTACAAAACTAGTCCCTGGATTTTCAAAATATGGAAAATTATCACCAAAGGTCCTTTTACAATCATAAGTTGTCATGTTTTGTCCTTTGGTGAAAAATTAGAAAAGTTTTGGAAATTTACAAATTCAGTCCCTGGAGTTTCAAACTTTGACAGATTTGGTCCCTAGTGGGATAATTTTGAATAAAAAATCATTTTGGGTCCTTAGGAAGTTACAAAAATCATTTTTAGTCCTTGGTGTGAAGTTCGTGGAAATTACATGTTTGGTCCCTCAAGTTTGGCAACTTGTCAAATTTGGTCCCCGGGAATTTGAAAAATGAAAAAAAATGTAATTTTTATCTTTGGACTTATGAAACTTGGCAAAAGTGGACCCTTGTGATAACTTTGGACATTTGGCAAAATTCAGCCCCTCACTTTGCATAAGTTACACATTTTGTCCTTGTTTTCACTAAATAAACCAAACCAACCTTTAATAAATTTACCCAAAACCAAAACAATACCCAATCCAACACACAATCTGATCCAACAAAACACCCCGGCCCACCAAAGCCCACTCCCCCATTTTAATAACCCCTGGTTCGTTGACCCAGTCAACCCCCAACCCCCGTCTACTGTTCATCACCCTCCACTCTCCCTGAAAACCTGCAACTGTGTTCCGCCCTCCTCCAAAGTCTTAACCAACTCACCAACCTTCAATTAATTACTACACCAACCCAACCAAACCCCCCTCCTCATTAAATTCCCACACCAAACCCCATTATCTGCCAAACCCATGTTTCCCGCCAAAAATATTTTGAAGGCTGAGATCAAAACTAAGCCATCCAACGGCTATGAATCAAGGTGGGAAAGGGAAATTAACTCTCCAGGAGCTATAAAAAGAAAGAAAAAGTGAAGAAAGAGTAGTATTAGTTTTAATTTAAATTAGTTTAGGTCGTTTTTAATAGAAAATCATCTTTAGTTGTAATTTGTGGTTTATGGTAGTTGTAATCATCATTCCTAGTGTACTTGTAATCTCCTTGAACCTTAATTTCATATTTTGTTAATTAAATTTCAAACTTGTAGTTTTATCTAAAAATTCTCAAAGTCTCCATTTACTGCTTAGTTGATTAAAAGTTATTATTATCTGGTTCATTTAGCCTGTCTAAGCTCACTTATAAGTGTTTGAAAGTTTAAAAGTCAATCAAAACAGCTTAACTTAAGAAATCAAAAATTCTCAAAAATAAAAGAAAAAAAATAGATGGAAGATAATAATCAGTTAAGGAAGAAGAAGCTTCAAGCAAGGAAGCTTTTGGATGGCTTTTGGTTTTAGTAAGCTCAGGGGAGCACTTAGGGTGTTCATATGATCTTGGTTCATCAATCCTAAACCTGGACAGTTGTAAGCCATTTGTCCATATTATGTTTTTTTTTATATAATTTGTATTAGTAGTGTATGGTTAATTATTGTTCAAACTTGTTTATTTATGTTCATTATTGGTTAGTTCAAGCATATCAATCAGTTTCATGGTTTAGTTTGTGAGTTTGCATCATTAAATTCTCAAAACAATCCCATAGGGGGTGTTTGGATTAATGCTACAGTGGGTGATCTTATTGTTGTTTGTTGTTAGTGTAGGTTAAAACAGGTTACTTTAGGCATTAGTAGAACATGTAAACCATAAAACCCAAGTTCTAATCATACCAAAGTCAAAATCTCATTGTATAACTCACAACAGCCTACTGTTGGGTCTGTTAGTACCCAAACTCACCCATTTGGTTTTAAACTTGTGCATTAACCTTAATTTGGTCTTAAATTAACATATCAAAACTTATTTGGTCCATTAGAATCATCACAAGTTCATAAAAGTCAAGGTTTTAAGTTTTTGCAAAAAGTCAAAAGTGGCATTTCAAGTTTTTACCAAAATTGCAAGATTTTATTTGATTTATGTGTTTGCTTTCATGGAGTGAAACTTGTTTGTATTAGTTGTCTAACAGCTCAATTTTATGTTTTCATCATCCTTTGATTTTTAAGAATTTTACCTTGGGCCCCACTTAGCCTCAAAAACACTTGCAGGGGGCATCACTCCCCTGCATCAGCATACATCAGTCCACCACTACCACTTGGTGGTAGTTTCCTGGCCACCATTGTGGTCCACAGCCCATCCACCTTGCTCCTTTCAACCCCCCTCCTAGTAGGGTTCATGGTTTGACCACTTATTTGACCTTGGAAGCCCTGGGACCCACCTAATTTTGCCCTTCTTTTCTGTCCCAATTTTCAGTTAAGATTGCAAGTTTCAAGTGCTTATTGTTAGCTTTTAGCGTATTCTGTGGTCCACTAGTGCTTTTTCCAGCTTAAACAAGTTCAAATAAGTTATTTGGATCAGAAAAACCCATAGTGGGTCCCACACAAGCTGGTTTAAGCTCATTTCCTTGCTTGGTCAACAGAAGTCAACTGTTGACCCAATAAGCATTTCAAGTGCTTTTTTTTTATTTCCATAAAAGTTGTTTTTATAAAAAGTTAATGTTTTTAGTTATAAAATAGTTTTCTAAAATAAAAATCCAGAAAAAATAAAGTAATTTTAAGTGATAGTTTCTATTTAATTTTATTTAAATTTTATTTTTCATTTTTAGATTTTTATTAAGTACTTGGTGTTTTTATATTTTTATTAAATTCCTCTTATATTAAAGTATTTATAATAATTTTCTCAGATTTTTATTTTATCATTTAGTATTTATTAGAATTAATCTTAATTTTATTAATAATTAATTAATAATTAGTTTTAAATAGCATAATTAGTTTTTATTAAGTAAAACCTAGTTTTTATATTTTTTATAGCTTTTATATGTTATAAAATATTTTTAGAAATTTTTCTAGAATTTTTACTGTTCATTTAGTATTTTTCTTAATTTAAAATAGTTTAATTAGGTAATAAATAATTAATTAGTAATTAATTAATATAAAAATCACAAAAAGACAAAAATACTTATTTTCAATTTTAAAACTTATTTTTAGTTATTTTATAATTTTAGAAATTTTATTTTCATTTTTCTAGTGTTTAAATAATATTGTATTATATTTAAGTTGTTTAAATATTAATAATTAGTAATAATTAGTATTTAATTAATATTAAATAATTAATTAGTGTAAAAATTTATTTTCTTTTTCTAAAAATTTTCTTTTATCTTTTAGTTTGTAAAAAAGTCATTTTCACCCCTGGGTGTTTTCAGATTTCAGTTTTCACATTTTATTTCGTACGTCTACGTTTTATTCAAACGTGAACCATCTGGATTATTTGTTGCCCGAGTTGATATGCAAGGGTCTACCCCGGTATGTTGGTTTTTGATGCTAAACTTATATTTGGGACATCTAATTTTGTCGTCTTTTATGTTAGCATTAAGCACGTTACTTGTTTCTTGCAGGGCTACATCCTGTTTTCACGGGTGAGGATGATACATGGGATGCCTGGCTAAAAATTTCCCTCATCTGGATTTTCTGGCGCACTTCATTTTCGGGGGACTATAATTAAATTGAGGCATGGGTATGCTCCATCTCAGTCACCAAAAGCCAACCTATGTAGTATATTTTTACGGTTTCATGGTTGGCAGATCTTATATTATATTATGCAGCATTATTAGTGCCTTGGTTTCTTACAGTTCATAGCATCTGTTTATAGGATAACTTGCTTTTCAGCAGATAGACTAAGAAATGGACGATTATTATTCACAGGTAAAACTAATGGCGTAGTGTATTTTGGATCAAAGGAAGGGAAAACAAAGACGGAGAATCTCCAGATGCTGAGATTAGTTCATTGGCAGATAAACTTGTAAATTTTACTTCAAATTCTATTATCATGCTTATATACCTACAGCATTGACTGTGTACTAGCCGTACTAACTTTTAATACCAACATTTCCAATATTTTTTTTACAGAAAGAAGCTGATGAAAAGATCAAGTAAGGAACCTTGAATGTTGATGATGGCAATGATGCAATTGTATATATATTTGGTTCATTTATATACATTCGAGTTTTATTCAATTTGAAATACAATTGTGCATATATTTGCTTCATTTGTATACATTCTGTTATATATATATATATATATATATATATATATATATATATATATATATATATATATATATATATATATATATATATATACTAGCAGTTGTAACTCTGCTCCAGCAGTACGAACGTAGTACTAGCAGTACTAACATTATTGGTCACTCTTTGTTTAATTCGATGTGTGACTAAATATTACAAAATGCCACACAAATTAAAAATTCATGTGACCATTGGATGAACATTAGTCACACAAAACACACATGTCTGCACTTTAAACATCATATGGTCACACTTATTAACACTTTTGGCAACTGTTTGCTTAATTGTATGTGACTAAATACCCAAAACAAAGATGCTTTGTGTCACTAAATATTACAAAACACATTTTTGTAATATTTAACAGTAAACATTAGTGTTAAATATTTAACACTAAACAAAGATGCTTTGTTTTATGTCACTAAACATTAGTCACACAAAACACACATGTCTGCACTTTAAACATCATATGGTCACATTTATTAACACTTTTGGTCACTGTTTGCTTAATTGTATGTGACTAAATACCCAAAATAAAGATGCTTTGTGTCACTAAATATTACAAAAGGCCACACAAACATAAAATTAATGTGGCCATTGGATGATCAATAGTCACACAAAATACACATTTCTTTCTTTTAAACAGCATATGATAACACTTATTAACACTTTTGGCCACTTGATGCTTAATTATATGTGACTAAATACCCAAAACAAAGATGCTTTGTGTGACTAAATATTACAAAAGGCCACACAAACATAAAATTAATGTGGCCATTGGATGATCAATAATCACACAAAATACACATTTCTTCACTTTAAAGAGCATATGGTCACACTTTTGGCCACTTGATGCTTAATTGTATGTGACTAAATACCCAAAACAAAGATGCTTTGTGTGACTACATATTACAAAAGGCCACACAAACTAAAAATTCATGTGACCGTAGGATGAACAATAGTCACACAAAATACATATTTGTTCACTTTAAAGAGCATATGGTCACACTTATTAACACTTTTGGCCACTTTGTTTTAAATTGTATATGACTAACTCCAAAAAAGCAACACCCATTGTGTGACTAAATCATCACAAACGTCACATTTATTGTATATTCATGTGGCCACAGGACGGAAAATAGTCACACAAAATACACAGTTACTAGAAAGAATCATCTCAAATGTCACATATATTATATATTTATGTGGCCAAAGGTTGAAAATAGTTACTCTCAAAAAACATTCGCGTGACTATAAAGTGTTTACGGTCACTGATAATGACTAATCCAACAAAACTTGTGTCTAATTTGTCACACATATTCGGGGTTTTGGTCACTCTTTTTTGATGAAAAAGGCCACGAACGCAACAATGTGAACATATGCCACCTATGGTGGCGGGACCTATGGTGACACACAATGAAAAAAACGTGTGTGACTATATGCATATCGTCACACATTTTATGCGTGACCAATACAATTTTTTGTACCAGTGTCATAATCTAACTCTAATAATAAAACATGATAATAATAATAATAATAATAATAATAATAATAATAATAATAATAATAATAATAATAATAATAATAATAAAACGCATTAGACGATTCTCTTCTTTTGGAGAACTTGAAAAGGATGCAGTGACCTTATTAAAACGCATTAGACGATTCTCTACGACCCAAGACATTGGAGCACGTGCTGCTCCACATATTTTTAGTAGGATTGGTTTTGCTGTAGCTAGAGGTGTGGGGGCTCAGCTGGTATCTCGGCTCCCCACTAATTTCTTGTAAAATCCTATTTGTTTTTCAATAAAGTGATAATAATAATAATAATAATAATAATAATAATAATAATAATAATAATAATAATAATAATAATAATAATAATAATAATAATAATAATAAAACATGTAGAATGTGCTTTAGCTATATGTGAATAGTTAAATTAGATTAAAAGATTTGTGTAGGTTAAGTAGTTATTTAATCATGTCGTAGCTCTGTGATATTTTTCCCTCTATATTTTCTATATTGATAATGTTTAGAGTTCATACGCTATGGATCAGTAAAATTAGAATGAAAAAAAATGCTATAAATTAGATAGATATATTCCAAATTACAAACCTGTGAAACAATTTGCTTCATTTGATGTTCAAAACCCATGTCTAGTATCCGGTCTGCCTAATCCAACACAAGATAGATGACGCTTATCAAGTTCGTATGCTGAGACTCCAACATATCAATCAACCTTCCAGGTGTAGCAATAACGATTTCAACACCTAAACACAAACTTGTGAGCATATTAAGCTATCTTCATATTACAATCATGTTTATGCAACCTGAAAAATCACCCATCTTATTTATTTTCATATTTTAAGCATATTCCAAGCAATACTGTTACACAAAAGAATTATGATTTATACAACTCATAACTAAAAAATCAACAAACTCTACAAATTCATTGTACCATTTTCAGTATCGACCACCATGCTGGCTGCATTCTCCAACCGCCAAAAAGAATGGTATCTCCTTTATAAAAACCACATCGTCACTAACAAATAAAACTGAAGGTGTCACAGGGTTGTCTACTGGGCAACCTGATGCTAAAGCGTCTGCAATTCTAAGGGCCATTATTGCTCGATATGATGCCAAGTCAGCAATCTCCAAAAGTGCTTGAGCTTCATTTCGCTTAGCAATGGCTGCCTCTTCTAACCTCCTTGCGGCTTCTTAAATTAGTACGAAATTCCTTTGAAAATTACGAAAAGTACACAAATGTAAAATCATGGAACGATTTTTATTTTTGTTTATACCTTTGGAAGGGACTCCAAGTACGATTCACGGTGCCACATAACTGTGAATTTGCCACTCACGGTGCCACATATATATATAAAGTTTTAAAAAGAAGATATAGTCTAAACAACAACTAAAACCATTATAAATAACTATTTAGCAATAATACAAAAAAAAAATAAATAAAAAAAAATAATACGAATTAACATTTTAGCAACTAATAACCAACTGATACATGAGTTTGGACTATGATACACAGTTGTGTCTGATGACGACCTTCTGATCCAAATCCTACTCCGATTACCAATACTCTCACTTCTTTTCTTCAAACCCGTATCCAAACGTTGGTTATCTCTCATCAAGCACATTAACTCCACTCTTCGTAGGACCAAAAACCCTCATCTCGATCCTCCTACCGGTCTCTTTATTCGAAGATTTGAATCTCCATCTCTCTATGATTTTGTGTCGTTGGATCCCAGAATTCCATCCAGAGTATATCCGTTACCAACCACCTTCAACTTTCGCCTGAATTCTGAAATTAGATTTGATATTTTGGAGTCTTGCAATGGTTTGCTTCTTTGTCATTGTGTTAACAACGGTAATATGATTTTGAAAGATATGTATTGTGTATACAATCCATCCATCAATCAGTTTAAGATGCTTCCAAAATGCCATGATCCGAATATGACTAGGGTCAAACTTGTTATGAAACTGGCTTTTGATCCTAGAAAATCAACTCATTACAAAATTGTGCTTACTGCATTTGTTGTAGATGGATACCAAAAAATAGAGACTTACTGTTCGGAAACAGGCTCTTGGAGTGTTTGCAATGATAGGTATCCATTTGAAAAGTTTCTATGTTTTGAGTGGGGGAGATACTGGAACCGTGCCATTCATTGGCTAGATAATGCAAAACAACCTGTGCATTTCAAGTTGGATATCAAGAATGAGCATCCGGTGTTATCAAACATACAACTCCCAACAACGGTGGATAAGAAGAAGCCTTGGGAGTGCAAGCTTTTTGAGTCTCATGGTTCTTTGCTTCTTGGTGTTGTCGATTATGCTCATTCTCAGCAGCTGAATATTTACGAGATGTTTAATGAGTCTTCTGAATGGTTCATGAAGTACAATATTAAACTTGATGACATTGCGGTTCCATTTCCCGAGTGGGGTTGTTACATTATTTGGTCTATTGTATTGGGAGACAGAGACGAGGATTCGTTTATGGTGATTGAATTAGATAACAAGGTTGTAGAATACAAGTTCCTGTCAAAGAATCACCGCGAGCTCTATGATTTTGGATCAACTGACCACTTTTCTAACTACTTTAAGTTCTTTACATCTTTTGCGGGTGTGTGATCCTGCGCTCTATTTGAGGTATGATTGTCTTAACTTTTAATAACTGTGATGCCTTATGTTGTTCTGCCACTATTTTAGTTGTATGAATATTGTAGAATGTATGACATGATGCTTGAGTTTTTACATTTCAACTTTACTTTTGTAATATTTAGAAACCAGTTACTAATTGAGTATTGAAAATTATCATTCAAGAGCAAATATGAGTAACTTAAGCTAAAAGAAAAACTCACTGAGTATTGAATATTACCATTCCTATGTTTTCATTTCTATTGCCTTAAGCCCAAAAAAGTACTTTTTCGATTGGATTACCAAAGACTTGTAACTAGAACATAATTTGAGAATCAATATTGGTTGTGATGGCTCAATGTGTACATTGTAGCATCTAGCCATCTATGACATGATGGTTTGGTTCCTGCATTCCAACTCCAACAAAATATGAAATATGATTTTGATCTGAGAAACACATGTAAGTTCACAATGTTTTGTAAGTGTTCATTTTTATGAACTCGCTAGGTTGTGAAAGAGACGTGGCATCTATGTAATTTTGTTATATATCAAAAGTAACTGATGATTGTTCTGAAGCAATTATTTTATTAGAAATTGTAACCAACAGAGTTTTACTTGCATGTTGGGATATCTCCCTTTGGCTTGTCTACATTAATTAGTCATTTTTTCTTTTGGTTCCTTTTTTTACGAATATAAACTTCATCCTTCTTTTTCGTTCGAAATTATCATTTTCTATTTTTAAATGTATCACCTGAGAGGGCATGCGGTTACCTATTCTGAAGAGTAACACTATATGTATTCTCATATGGGTCCCGGTCATTATTACTTGCTAACGGTAAAATTAATGCATTTTTAGTGGGAAGCGCTATCACTAAGGTGGTTTGCATTAATGGTCTTTATTGCGCAAAAAATTTGGGATGACTACCTATCAAATACACATCAGTTTGTCTAGCATGAACTACATAGGTGGCTTACAGAGGCAACACTACATGCATTTTTTTGTACAAACTTTATGTAGTGTGTGCATTTGAGAAACTATTATGCAACATCATTTAATAGTTTATATGGTACATAATCATTTCTGACAATTGATTGTATATGAGATGTGGATGGGTACCTTGTAAATCTTGATGAAATTATAATGTTATCCCCTCAAACCTGAAAGATTTATGTGTTAATACAAATATCGCCTAAAAACATTATTTATATTTTACGATCTTTGCTAAGTTTTAGTATGAAGTTTAACTATAAGTAAATCATCACTTTAAGTATTTAAGTCTTGTTTAACTAAGGTTTACATTTCCTTTTAAACAAAACATTGTTTTTTTTTCTTAAATTAGAAAGTGTCTTGTCACATCACATTTACTTCTTAAAATAGTAATGTCACATCACATTTAGGGCAAGTTTTGTCGATATACATTTATGGTAAGAAAGAGTGTTTGACTAACCTTATGCTTGCTTACAAGTCTTGTGTTTGACTAGGAGTAATGTGATGTGACCTTGTTTGGTTTGGAAGATTTATTGCAAAAACCAACTGCAGCCCTGGCGGTACCCTGGGGATACACGGGCGGAACCCTTCTGAGGGGTCCGCCTGATCCGCCAGACCTGCAGAATGGTTTGCTATAAATACCAAACCATTTGTTAGTTTTGAGTAAACCCCTTTAGGACATATTTTCACATACTCTCTCAACTAACTCAGTAACATTTTGATTTGTGTGATTCTCTTATGTAGCAAGGGACTTCACAAGATCATTCAAGAAGTTACAAGCTTCAACTCTAAAAGTTGCAAGTCTTGGTAGCTTGGTCATGTATAAGCTTTGGTAGTTTATACTTCATTTGTGTCATATATATAGAAGTGATTGGTTAGTATTTTAGGCCTCAAAATACGTAGTGTGTCGGGAGTTGTTGTACCCTTGTAAAAGAACTAACGGGAGTGGTTGTACCCTTGGTAAAGAACTCGACATCTAGCTTAGTGTCGGTAAAAGTGTAAGCGACGATGAGAGTGGTTGTACCCGTGTAAAAGAACTCGACATCTAGCTTAGTGTCGGTAAAAGTGTAAGCGACGTTGTAAAGGTTTTCTCCGCCGGTGAAAGGAGCTTGTTGATTAGTGCTTATAACTCTCGAGTTGGAAACTCGGGGCGTGGATGTAGGGCAAGGAAAAAGAGTCCTTGTAGCCGAACCACGATAAACAATCGTGTTGTGGTTTGATCGTTTCTTTCTTTATCTTTGCTTATTACATGTTGTTCTTTTGTTAGAATTGCTAGTTACATATAAAGCTTTTCAAAGAACTAAACAAGTAAAGATGTGTTTATATCTTCAAACAAAAGTAAAGCTTTTCAAAGAACTAAACAAGCAAAGTTAGGATCATCACAAGCAAAGCTTTTCAAAGTATGAAACTAGTAAAGTTAGAATTGTTATTCACATGAAAAGCTTTTCAAAGAATCAAACATATAACGTTGTGTTTATATCTTTAAACAAACGTAAAAGTTTTTTTAAGATATTCAAGTTAAAAAGGATTTAAAAAGCGGTAAACTATTCAACCCCGCTTCTAGTTTTCCACAATTGCCATCAGAAGCTACGTTACTCAAGATCTTTAAAATAGAATGTATTTTAAAACTTGGACCGATCCATGGATTTTGAAAATCTCAAAGAAGGGCAACCTATTCAAAACCCAACGCTATTTGAAAAAGAAAACTTACTTGAATAAAAAAGTAATTTTGAAAAACTATGTGAAATCAATTGATCAAGATATTTGGCATAATATTTCTTTTGGTAAGTTCAAACCAAAGAAAACAAGTTTTTGAAAACCAAGATAACTATCTTAAACTTGATAAAAATACTAAAGCTAAAACAATGATTTATAAAGCTTTAGTACCGAATACGTAAGAATGTATTTTTGTCAAACGGCTAATGATATTTGGAAAATATGTTAAACTTTCATCAAGAAATATGTCAAGTCAAAGATGATCAATTTGATCTCACATATGAATTAGAAGTCTTAGAAATATTAATAGATAGACATTTAGTTGAGATTAATACATGTACTACTAGTTTAAATGTTTTAAATGAAGGTGTAAGTGAAGATGTTTACTCATGTCGAGCTCTTAGTGGACTTGCTTACGATTCATGGAATAACATGGATGAAGATGAAGCCAACCATCCGGTTTGTGATTCTCAACTAGATAAAACATCAAGCAAGGTAGATTTTGTAACCAAATACTTTTGCTTGACAAATTTATCCTAGAGTTTTCTAAACTAGAAAATGAGTTTAAACTTTTATGTAACATGGACCTAGAAACTATCTTCTAGAATGAGTCTTCAAAATCTTCTTAGAATATCTTTGTAAAGGAAATCTTGTTAGAAGATAAAATGTCTAGAATTGAGAGTTATGTTAAAATTGATCAAGAATGTAAATTGTGTCTAGATTACAAACATAAGATTAAAAAGCAAAATGAGAAAGGAAAATTATTAGTTAAATTTGATGAAAGCTCAAAATCTCTTGAAAGATTGTTGAGGAGTCAAAGGTTGTTTAAAGATAAAACCGGATTAGGACTTAACTCAAAAGCACCATCAACTAATAAAACAAAGCAAGTAAAATTTGTCAAACCTAGAAGAAAGATTTAGAGATAATTCAATCTCTAATAGAAACTCATGATAAAAGGATTAGGATTATCATTCTCTATACTTTTATATGATTATCTAACCTTCTTGGATACATGAGTTATTGAGTTTCAAAGCGTGTCGTCAAACCAAGATTTTACGCGTTGTGTTTATCCTCTTAATAGCATCTCTATGCAATTTGAAAGGTACGCATTACTTCAACTCGACTTTGATTGTCTCTTGTTTCTAGCATTATGTGTAGGAATATGTGTTATTAGTAATACTCTAAAAATGTTTACTTGCTATTAGTAATAACTAAGATTAGATTCTATGTAACAAGGAATTTCGTCATTAGTACTAGTAGGAGATATAAGGTGTTTTGGTTCTTTAACCATCAAGAGATAAACACGAGGAACTCTTGAGTGAGTCTCACTCAACTCTTGCTTACAAGTGAGCTAACTAAGAATTTCCTAAGTGTTAAAATGTCTAACACTTTTGTGATGCTTGTAAAACAAACCTTTATTAAACAACATTCTCAAACACCATACTTTGAGTCTTAAATTGTGTTTTTCTTCGGTCACTCTTTTATGAAAATCTCACATAAAACACACAAGGTGTAATAAATCACACAAGCATACATTTGGATGAGTGAAATAAAATGACACTACAACAAAAGTGGCTTTTTAGGACCCTTTGTGTGGGACGGTATGATAATGGAGTCCTAAAAAACTGTTTAATAGGACATATGAGCGTTTAGGGTCCTTTTTAAATATTTGCTACTTAGGCGATGTCCTAAAAAGGTATATAATAGTATGGTCGATGATTTGGGGTCCTATTATCATATAACTTAATAGGACACTTAAAATATGGATCCGAATAAATTACCTTTATAGGACGTTTATTCATTATGGTTGTATTATAATACACCATAATAGGACACTTGAGTTTTGAGTCATAAGACATCAGTTAGTTAAAACGCTTATTCACAAAAAGTTTTATTATAGCAAAATTTAATAGGCCCTTTGACATGTGGGTATTATAATGTTAACATTTATAGGACGCTTATATACAATGGTTTTATAACATCATTTTTTTAAAACGATTATTTGCAAAAGTTTTATTATAACAAAACTTAATAGGACCCTTAAGACGTGGGTATTATAATGTTAACCTTTATAGGACGCTTATGCATAATGGCTTTAGTATCATACATCATAATAGGACATTTTATTTTTGAGTCATAAAATATCAGTATTTTAGAACGTTTATTCGCAAAAGTTTTATTATAACAAAACTTAATTGGACCCTTAAAGGATGCATATTAATTATGGTTTTATTACAATACACTATAATAGGACACTTGATATATAAGTCATAAAACATTAATTATTTAAAACGCTTATTCGCAAACGTATTATTAAAACATAACTTAATATGACAGTTGACACTTGGGTCCCATAGATTGATACACCATCATAGGACACTTGATATTTGAGTCATAAAACATCGGTTTTATGGAACGCTTATTCGCAAACGTTTTTTATTATAAGAAAAGTGAATAGGACCATTGACAATAGCGTCTTATAACGTTAACCTTTATAGAACGCTTATTCATAATGGCTTTTTTATGATACATCATAATATGGCACATCTTTTTAGAGTCGTAAAACATCCGCTTTTTATAACGCTTATTCAGTTTTATAGAACGCTTAATTGCAAAAGTTTTATTTTAACAAAAATTAATAGGACCTTTGACACCTGTGTCTTTTAACATTAACCTTTATAGTACGCTTATTTGTTGTGGTTTTATTATCATACGCCATAATAGAACACTCCTTATTTTAGTCATAAAACATCAGTTTTTTAGAACGCTTATTTACAAAAGTTTTATTTAAACATTAGTTAATATGACACTTGATACTTGGGTATCAAAACTTGATACACCATAATAGGACACTTGATATTTGAGTCATAAAAGATCAGTTTTATTGAACGCTTATTCACAAAAGTTTTATGATAACAAAACTTAATAGGACACTAGCTATTTAAGTAATAAAACATCAGGTTTTTACAAGGGTTATTCACAAGAGTTTTATTATAACAAAATTTAGTAGGACCCTTGTCACTTGGGTCTCATTGGTTTTACTGAAAGTACTTTATGATACGACAATCCTAGGAAAAATACTAAAAAGGTCCCCGCTTATTCAAATAAGCTGGGAATAAGCTAAGTAATTCGAATAGCAAATGAGGGAATAAATGTTAAAAGGATTATTAACATGAAAAGCATTAATAAGCTGCTGTGTCTGGGAGTCCAGAGACTAGTGTTCGATCCCTGCTCTTGGACTTTTACCAGTAGAAGAATGAGCAGACTTATATAGAATCAAACACATATGCGTATATTTCAATAAAAAAAATCACAAATCTATCAACCGGTTTTTGAGACATCCCTAAAATAATATTTCATGTGTCATGTAAGGAGCAAAAAAAAAACCATCAACAGCATTGAAACTTAAAATAATAAGATAAAAGTGTTGGCGGGTTGCAGAATTGACCCGGTTTGACCTGCGAACAAAAGTACCTAGATAAACAATATCATAAAACGTACTTGTTTCGACCCGCATATAAAATAAAGGAAACATCTAAGTTTCGATTGAAATAAGTAATCATGAGTTGAGATACAGGAAATAGTACTTACGCCTCAACGCTTGGTGAAAGCAAATTAATTAACTTCGGAAGTGAGCTGAGAAGATTTCACTTTTCAAGGTTTGACCATTTTCTCTTTATATGTAGTATAGATTTAGTCCTTATTATCACTACAAGAAAAACTGGTATTTGGGAGGGTGGAAAATGTGCCAAATACTCAAAAAGCCGTGCCAAATGATATTTGGCACGGCTTTGGCACGCTTTTGGCTCTGTCCTAAATATGAGGGTGCCAAAAATAAATGGAACTCAATTTTTTTTAATCATCCATAAAATCAAGTCAACATGGTCACTTGAATAAGTAAAAAACAATATGCCCAAGATTCTTGTAAACCATTATGCATTAAGCTGAGTAAAAAGAAAATGTACAAAAGCCCACAACTAAACTTATGTAGCAGGCCAATTAATCACTACACTAAAAATAAACTTATATAGCAATATTCAAAAGACATTTTCGCTCACCACCAGCATTCACAATCTTAAGATCTTTCTGAGGCAGAGCCTTATAATACTGCTTCTGCATTTGAGGCATTTCAACCTTGAGAATGGTTTCTTTTTTAGGCGGCAACCTTTTCTCAACATCTGACGTGAGTCTTGTAAGTAAGAAAAGTCAAAATACCTGAAAGTAGAATAAGAAGAGCAAATAAGATATATAATACAATTGCAGTAAAAACTATTTTATAATAGAAGAAGAATCAAGCACACCTTATGTATATCATCATATGGTTTTATAATGAATGTACGTGTGTATAACATGTATTGAGGTGTTCCTTTCTTTATATATTACTACTAATCAATTTTCGACATGCTACTTTTTCATAACTTATTTGTTATAATTTTTGAGCCAGTGGAAGACCAATGTTTGTAGTGGAGATACAAAATAGCACACAAGTTGACCATTTACTAAGCCGGGTTGAACACAGGTTAACCATTTATAAGCCGAGTCAAATAATCCACTGTATTTTGCATGCATTTTGCATTAATGTGAGAAAATAGTAGTCAAATACCCATGTATTTTGCATTAATCGTCAATAAAAAGTCATTGTATAACTTTTTTGTCAGTTACGCCATTTGAAAATATTTCTCTTTTTCAACCATGTTTCATAATGTGGCAATTTGATGTCAAGCACTTTCTTGAACTAAATAAGCAACCCACGCCATTCTTTGATTAAAATAAAATGTGCCTTAACAAATAATTCTCTTTTTCCATTCTGACCAACATAAATTCCTAGTTCTATTAAACATATAAAATATTAGTGTCGTTTATCACCCTTTATGCTATCTAAACAAAACAAAGAGCAATTATTGTATTTTAGATAATTACATAGAACAAAACAAAGAGAAGGAATTTACCTGCTTCATTATTTATGTACTCAGTAAAAGCATTAGCAGTACGGGCACCATCATATCTGAAGAGAGCAATATTCAGTACCATAACTTTATTTCAGCATTCAAAGACAAGTTTTTAGTAAATGTAGGTCTTGCATATTTTTAAGTAGTAAAATAAGAATATAAGATGCTCACTCTTTGGGGTCTAAAGATCCTTTAGGAGATCATCTGATGGTAGGATAAACAGGTCACCTTATATTTGGTGCAAATAGACTTATGCTTGCACAGTCAACCTACACAAACATGACAAAAAATTACATGTAAATTAATGGGTTATGAACCATTACTAAATTGGCTAGAATACAGTTCACATCATGAATCATTTAATTTAAGTGCATCTGTGAGCATTTTATAATTCATCAATTCATCAGAAGCTGATCAAGAACAAAACATTGCATTTATAATGATAGACAATTCAGAAATATATACAATTAATTAAAATATACACATATCAAGTTACCTAAACATATCATCATTTATGCACACATCGGTCTAATTTTGATCAAGTAAGCTAAGTTTCATCTAATTACCAAATCAATCAATAATCTTTACCACAAATCAGCAGTAAATCAGGCTTAAAAAACAATACCTTCTTATTACGATAAGCTTGCTTCAACTCATCTGCTGAGGCACTCTGTGAGACCCCCAAAAGCTCATAGTATTTTGTATTATCACTCTTCTTAGTTGCTCTCCCAAACATCTTCAATTATTATTATTTGTTTCAATCTTATTCAATTGACCAACAATATTAGTGATAGCAAAACAAGACTTCAAGAAGCGAAGAAAAAACCTGCAACATTTCAAAAGTGCTAAGTTAGACATATTCCAAACTATGTTGCTCTATTGAAATAAAATGGACAAATTTCACACTTTAGATTATTAATGAGGCACATTGAAACTCATAATCAAGGCATTGTCATCTTTTCCACTAAAGAGTCTAAACTAATGAGCTACCTCACCTAGTCACCTTCCATATATATAAATCAAACTATACAAAAATTTTACTGAACTCCAGCAAAACAAAAGTCCATCAGTTACACATTATGTGATTATGACGTACAGAGCTTCTAGCTATAGTTTTGAAAATTCAATACTTAATATTTGTCAACTGTCCTATCTAAGTACAGAGTGGAATAACAACTACAGAAAAAGAAATCTGAGAACTGAAAGAATGAATTGATCTATTATTGTTTTTTTTTAATAAACATGGAGGATGTAAAGAGAAGATGAATACTCACTGCTCAATTACAAAGCCTTATATATAACAACTAGAATATACGAATTAAATAACATTTTACTGTATGAATGTACTTTTATAAAAAAAATTGTGAACCAATCATTTCTATATTAAAATAGTTTTAATCAGGCAACTAAAAAAGCTAATAGGACTCTAGATGTTATAACTTATAACGACAAACAACCATATATGATGTCTCTACATAGCAAGTTTCAAAGAAAAGGCTTTACTTTTAGATTTTTAACTGTATATTCTAGTTGTTATATTTAAGTTATTAACACATGTTACATGTTGCAACAACTTTTTAATAAACTAATGAAAACACGTGATTATAGATGATTACATATGTCTTCCTTAATCTGAAAGTGTATAATATTACTTTGTGTGTTAGGGTGTACAATTGCAAAAGTCTAATATAATTAATCTATCTTTTTCTTGTGAATTCAAACTAGGGAAATAGATTATCTAGTATAATTGTAGAATAAAAGTTCCTGGTAAAAACATCCCCATAGATTATCACGCCTTTACATCGATCACCGTATGGCTTCCTTAACAGAACTTCCTACTATCCTATTTAGTCAACCTACATTCCCGTATAGCTAATTGACAACAACCGCAATCATATTTACCATTATATAAGTTATCCTATATTTCAAATGAGCTCTATCTTTACAGTAAAAAATACTCATTTTCAAACTAACATGACTTAGCTACAGCATTAGGCAAATTGATTCACAAATAGAAACAAAAACTTTATCAAAATAATAACATTAAATAGCAAGAATTTATTATGCCTAAAACCACATAAATTAATTGCAAAATCGTGTACTAACTATGACCAGAGGCTGTTAAACCTGGCTAGTGTGGCGGCAACAGAGATGGTGGGTTCTTTCTTCTTGGTGTGTTGTCGACTGAAAATATTGGAAACACCTAACAATAGATCGAAGAAACATTTAATTGAATTTAAACCCTAGAAATTGAATAAATTAATATGGTACATATATATTACCGACCTTACTGTATACGTGGGTGAGGTTGTCTAATCTCTGAAGATAAAATGGTGACGGTCATGTGAGCACTGGTGTATCGGAGGTGGTGGTGTTCTTTGTGTTAGGAGAATGAGAAGAGAAAATATGATGTGTTTTTGTTAGGGTTTTTGGGTAATCGAAAATCTGAAATACATAAGAGGGAAAAGTGAAAAATATTTGGCGCTGAAGAATCTCAAAAATTTTGGGTTATACCGGTGTTTCAACAACTAACCGGCCCGATTGAGTATATTTTAAACGAGCTCGAGCCTAAGTTTGGGCTTATTTAATAATAAAGCTCAAGCCCGAGCTCTATATAAAAAGCTCGAGTAGGCTCGCGAGCCTAAACGAGCCCTAGAAATATATACGTATATATATTATCTATATGTATAAACAGGCTTAACAGTAGTAAATGAGTTCGAGCTTTATGTAATTAACGAGCCGAGCTCTATTTGAACTTTGTTTTCTATAACACACCATATAAATTAGCCGAGCTCGAGCTTGTGAAAAATCTCACGAGCCAAGCTCGAGCTCAAAATATGAGGCTCGAAACGAGCTCGAGCTTGTGAAAAATTTCACAAGCCGAGCTCGAGCTCAAAATATGAGGCTCGAAACGAGCTCGAGCTTTATATATATAAACGAGCCGAGCTCGGCTCGTTTCCACCCCTAACACGGGTCTTTGGGGGTGTTTGTTTAAGCTTATATATGAGTTTTTAAGCTTTTTTTATTTCGGCTTATAATTCATAAGCCTTAATGTTCCAGCTTATTTTGAGACTTACGGGCTCATATAAGTTTATCATATCGTAATAAACTTATATAAGCCACAAGTCTCAAAATAAGCCGGAAAATTAGGGCTTATGAAATATAAGCCGAAACACATATAAGCTCATAAGCTACATATAAGCTTAAACAAACACCCCTTTATATGATTTCACATTTAGACATGGGTTTATTATTTGCACATGTCTAAATGAGTTTGGGTGGGTGAAAAAATCACTTGAAGACCCGTGATTATCATAAGAGATATATATAGGTCTAAAACGCCTAATTTGTAGTAGTGCCCAACCCTAAGTAACCGCAATATCCACTGCGACTGGTTTCTATCAAAGTTAATTAAAAAAACAAAAAAAAAAAAAAAAAAAAAAAAAAAAAAAAAAAAAACTATTTTTTTTGTTCGGTAATTGTAGTTATTCGAGGTTCCACGATTTCGTCGGTCGGATTACGAAGGAGTATTAGGTGCCAAACAAGTATATATTAGTGGTCTCGGTTTAGTTGTGCAACGAGCCGATACCCATTAGGGTTTACCGTTGATGTCTCTTGTACTCTATTTATAGTTGATTGATAATATTGAATAAAATACAAAGTTCACATCAGTTTAACACGTACATCTAAGTCAAAGACACACCATGCCAAGTAACCTGAACACAGATGACCTGATATATCATTTGTTTATCTGTTTTCGTATATATAATATAAATATTTTTAACTTGACTTTAAAGGAAAAAATATTTATTTAAAAAACAACAAAGTTAACTTACCAAAAATTAGAAGGCAACCTTTGATATGCTTTTCTGAACCATTTGTTATGAACAGTGTTGCAAAAAAAGGTCTACTATACAAGGCCGATTAATCGCCGATTAGGTGCTACAAGGCCACCGACATTGCCGATTTATGTAACTGGGTCAAACAAATAAGTCAACTGTGGTCAACGACTATCAACGGCGGTCAATGTTGGTCAAACTTGCCGGAAACCTATAAATCATGCCAGAAGTACCCAACACTCACTGTAAACTTATTTTGATCACTTATAGTAACTGTTTAAGTCTATTACAAGTTGTTTTTTAGAAAATACATTGCCGTAAATACCAAAAACTCACCGGAAATACACAAAACTTTCCGAAAATAACTAAAATTTGTCAGTAATGCCAATCTGATTAATCACCGATTAATCCCGCCCAGACCGATTACAAGCTACAAGGTGGTCGACTACCCGACTACTGATTCGCGATTTTTGCAACATTGGTTATGAACCTATTGCATATGAACCTTTTGATATGACACTCTGATTATGATATGATATCTGACTCCCAGTTTCAAACCCGAGCCACCTGATATGTTCCTTTGCATGCGACACCCTATTCATTTGATTTGACGCCACCTGATATGTTCCTTTTGTGTGAAACAGAAGCCATCTTAGATCGACAAGATAGGGTCATGAGAAACCAAGTTTTCACGTTTTGCACAATTTGATACGTCCTCATTTCGTTACATGTCAATTTCGCGGACGAAATTTTTTTTATAGGAAAAGAGTTGTAAAACCCTAAATCTTGAATACGTAATTAACGTACAATTTTAAATTTCCTAAAATAACGATACAAGTAATTTTAAACTCGAATATAATTTAACGAATTAACCGTAAATCCATAAAATTATAACGAAACGTCATTTTAGAAATCTTTGAACAAAATTAAACTTCAAAAACATTTTATGACATAAATAAAATACGAGGGAATTTTAAACGCTTCGTAGACATTTGTTTTGGGCTATTTTCTTTTATTTCACAATCATAAATAAGCAAAGGAACCCAAGTAACTTGGCCCATGAAAGTCCTTAGCCTTTTTGCCCATCTTCGATCCACACAACAAGATAAAACAAGGATCCGGTGTTATTTTTTTCACACCATACGCAACACAGAAAAAAAAATAAACCCTAACCCTAAAAACAATGAGTAGCGACATTCAATAATTCTGGTGGGTTTCTTTGCTGTTCAAGACCAAGATTAAGGAAGAAGAAGATTTTGAAAGCTTGTAGATCGTGGTGTTCTTGGGCTGGTTATATTCTGATTCGTGGGGTTTGTTTGGTTCCCTTTTGGTCTCGTTAGATCAGCCTTCAAGGTATTCTTGGTCTCTTTTGTTCCTGCAGCCATTTGACACACATGGTTATACATAAAATCAGCAGTAAACATGCTATACCAACTATAATAATCATACTTTGTATCTTTTGTTTGGCCTCGTTAAATTTGAATACGTATATCACATAATCGCTTCACATAAATTCATGAATAAGTTACATATATGTTGACTGTTTTGGCTATACGAATATGGTTATTATTCACAAATTAGACCTGGCCTTGTAACCCTAATAAGCACATCAATAAGTGACCTAAATTCTGGAAATAAAACCCTAGTATTAATTAAAGGGGATTAGGGCAAAAAGGGATTAAGATTGTGATGTTTCTGTTTCAAAACTTGCTGTCAGAAATTTTGGGTCGGATAGATGGCTGTCTAAACAGATGTTTCCAACGTGTGTTTAAGTGAATTTTGAGTCTAAACATGAGTACTACTTGTCTACTTTCTGGAAATATAAGTTTCATGATAATTAGAGGCCGGGAGGTAAGCTTTTTGATTTTTATAAGATTAAGTGTCAAAGCTGAGTAAATCGGGTCTGAAAATCAGTAGAAGTTTTTTATTTTTCATTTTCAAACCATAAGGAGTTAGGATCTCTCCTTTGACAGGAGTAATATCTGGGTTATGTGTGACTTCCTGGAATTTTTATAGATTTTTCTGAAGTGTATGAATGGGCTAACCAAAGTCAAACTTTCTGGGTATTTGTGCAGTTATTTTTCTGGGTAGGTCTGGAAAGGTGAATTTTTAAAGGGTACTTACACTTATTAATAAAATCTGCAAAAATTTGAGTAACTACTTAACTTATGTGGGAACCTCAGGAAAAATTGGAAGTGTCTCTGGAGTTCATTTGTGGTGTCTTAAAATTCGTGAGAAACTAACCCAGAATTTTAAAATAAACCTAAAACGAGTAATGAGTATAACTATAAGTATAAATCATTAAAAACCATTTGTAACTATTGAAATAAACATATAAGTATTAAGTGATCCCTATTTCGTGTAGTTCATTTGAAGAGGCGGGACGTTGTTTCCATGTGTTGATACATTCGTTTGCTTTCCTTTCATACGCATTAAGGTACAGATATTCTGACCTTTTCAGTAAAGGTTTCTCATGATTTTTCCTTCCCTATCTTTGACTGCTTGTTTGACTATGCTATGTTTGCTCTGAGCCTCCTTTTGATGGCTTTCCTACATTGATCTGTTATATACTATATTGAACCATGCTATGTTTTCCTTAATTTATGACACTCTGATTATTTCATGGGAACCCTTTCAAGGAGTGGAAAGTATTGTCCGATTTATAAACCATGGAAAAAAGTTGACGCCGCAAAAAAAAAAAAAAAAAAAAAAAAAAAAAAAAAAAAAAGCTTTGCTTGAACTCTTAAAGGTACACAATGTTAAATTTGTATGTTAATGAATAAAGTATTTGTTTTCTAATGTGAGCTATTACATTTTTTAGACAAAACTTGATATTCCGGAAGCTGGAGAAAAATGGATATTGCAATCATTTGGGCGGAAGGTGAAGAACTGGAGGGCAAGAGTTAAGGAACTCTACCATGATCCGTCTTTGTCAGTTAAGCAACAAATAAGCTCTAGGCCAAAGCAAGTGCAAAAAAAACAATGGAAGAGACTTGTGAAGTATTGGAATAAAGAAAACACTAAGGTGTGAAATACTCTTCCACTTTAAATAACATTACTTAATTTCCCATTATGATATTTTACTTTCCTGCTGCAGAGTTTAATTGAAAAAAACAAGGCGAATCGGGCAAAAAAGAAGATGATCCCAAGAACCGGTAAAAAAGGTTATGCTCGCGTCCATGAAGAGTTAAAGGTAACTGTATGGAGACAGTGGGATTGTTATTGTATCCTGTCGATATCCACTATTAATATTCATTTTCTTTTTATTCATACAGACATCTTTGGGACAAGATCCAAGTCGATTGGATCTTTTTAGTGCATGCTTTTCCAAAGATGGAAATACCAAAAATGTTGACACTGCAAATGCGATTGTAAGTAATATGCTTTTATGTTTGGAAAAGTGTATTAATAGCAGAAGTTAAACACAATATGCTTATACATGGGTGTTTATTTGTAGGTGGTCCGTGAGGATTGAGAGAGATGATGCATGATGACCACGGACTAAGCTTCTTGTTGCGTTAATGTATTGTTTAATGTTAACAGACTTTATGTTAGATTCTGTCTACCTTATTTATGTTTAGTGCTTTTGTTATGACAATTGCTAATTTGAAATACAATTTCGTTTTATTCATTTAATATTTAGTTGATGTTTTATTCATATCGTAATAATAGAGTGTGCATGGTGAAAATAGCGTCCTATCATATGACTTGTCAGGACTTTGAAATTGTCCTATTAAACTTATTAACCGTCCTAAAAATTAACTTAACATTGTAAAAGTGTCCTAATATGTTGTTATTAGGACGTTATTTAGGTTGTTAATAGACATTTTATATTAGGACGTTATTTAGGTTGTTAATAGACATTTTATACGACCAAAAATTTGGTTTCATAATCTTCTTTGAGATATTAGAACCCTTTTCTTGGTGCTAAATTAGCTATAATGTTATATGATAAGCGTCCTAACAATTATCTTTTAAGTACGCTTGTATGTGTATCAAAAGATTAAAATTAGGTAACAACGTTTTACAACATTGTAAAAGTGTCATAATATGTTGTTATTAGGACGTTATTTGGTTGTTCATAGACATATTATGCGACCATAAATTTGGTTTCATAATCGTATTTGGGATATTAGGACCCTTTTCTTGGTGTTAAAGTAACTATAATGGTATATGATAACCGTCCTAAGAATTAACATTAAAGGACGCTTGTATGTGTATCAAAAGATTAAAAGTAGGTTACCACATGTTAGAACATTGGAAAAGTGTCCTAATATGTTTTTATTAGGACGTTATTTGTGTTGTTTATAGACCTAAAATGCGACCATAAAATTGGTATCATAATCTTATTTGAGTTATTAGGACCCTTTTCTTGGTTACTAAAATAGCTATGATGTTACATTATAAGCGTCCTAACAATACTTTTAAGGACGTTTTTATGTGTCTCAAAAGATTAAAAGTAGGTAATCACATGTTAAAACAATGTAAAAGTGTCCTAATATGGTTTTATTAGGACGCTATTTGTGTTGTTCATAGACATATAATACGACCATAAAATTGGTTTCATAAGGGTTAGGACGCTTTGGACCTATTACAACCGCCTTACATGAAACGCTTTCATCCTTGGTCCTATTAAATGAAAGGTCCTAAAAAGTACCATTTTATGACGTTTATGGGGGTCCTAAAAAGCCACTTTTCTTGTAGTGTGAGTTTTCAACATCTAGGATTTACACATCAAATGTGACACATAGTCTCATGATGTTGTACCTCTTGGACTTTTTCAAAACAAATTGAGTTCATAGTTTCTTAAATAAGAAAACCCAAAGAGTCGAGGAGTCGTTGAATATAACATTTAACGAGTAATCTCCTCCTTCTAAGACATCATCTTTGGTAGATGATGACTTAGTCGAAAGTCCAATGAAGGCAAGACAAGCATGGAGTAAAAGTACAAAATAACATCTTCTCACCTTGAGTCAAACATTGAATCAAGCAAAATTGACAATAGTTATAAAACTTGATTTATAGATCATAGTGTGTCTAAACAAATTTAACAAAAACAATTTTTGGAATTTAGAATAAAACAACTAGTGAAACAAAATATACGTTTCGAAGTAATCATGTGATTATATGTGTCAATATTTGAAATTTTTTTTGATAATAAAAGCAAACTCCAAAAGCAAGGGATTTTAACTTAAAGACATTCTTAGTTACTTTCTTGTTTTCAATGGTTAAGTTATTGATGACTTGTCAAGAATGAGATTAGTAAATCCGTAGGTAAAACTAAACGTAGAGAAATGTTCGGAAGACTACTTGTTATCATAACAATTAGATCCAACATTATGTTTAGCATTTGTCTATGTGCTCGTGTTAAAGAAAATCCTCGAACAACTCTTTAGTTGAGCTTGTTTGGATACATCATAAGGTACTACACAACTAGGATTATGGTATCCTAAAAGAACGGGAATAGAAACCATAGTGTATGCAAAATGGAACTATGTCGGTAATAAGTTGATAAGAAAAGCACAAGTGGTACTTGCACTTTTATACTTACTTATCCAATGATTCTCCAAAACACGTAAGGTTCTCAAATTAGTTTTGGATGGAGAAGCACATCAACAAGCTCTACTTGAACAAGCTAACTCACATCGACAACGAAATTCATCTCATCAACATTGTTATCCCTTCAACAAAGGAAGCATCGACTTCGGCGACAATTCAATCCATTATGTTTCTTAATAGACATATTGTGATCCATCATCATCGCCTTGGTAAGATTGTTCATTGAGGAACGTCTTAACTAAGAAAATCTTCTACGTTAACTATTCCATCAACGTGTTCACAAAATCTCTTGAATGTGAAGCATTCATAATTCCTAGGCTTAGTCAAAGACTCATAAGACCTAAAACCTTAGTTTTGAACATTAGGATAAAACCATAAAAATCAAGACAATTTCTTTTGAGTTTTTCCCTGCAGCTCCCACGGCACCCTCAGACCATACGGGCGGAACCCATTTTTTGGTTCCGCCTGGTCCGCCAAAGCCACAGATTGTCTTATTTTTAATTTCAAAACCAAACACCCTCTTAACTTTAACATTAACTTTCAAACAACCATCACCCTCTCAAAAACACATATCCTCACGAATTTTAGGGCTTTCAATCCAATCTCTTCAAATCTAACTAACTTTGTAAGTATTCTAATCACAATTGCATTTTTGATTCAAGTATAACATTCTGGTTTACAATCATTAACTAGAATCTTAGGGTTTATGCATAAAACTTCTTGATTCATGAAAAACTTGGTGGCTAGTCAATTATGTTTTTCATTAGTTAAGAATTGTATCCTTTTTTTTGTTAATTTGATTTGCCAAACACACCAAGTGCATTGTCTTTCAAAAATCGCATCCAAGACTAGAACATGATTCATCACCACATTGTTAAAACAAATGAAAAACATCATTAAAACATCACTTGCATACTATCTCTTGAATGCTAAAGGGGATACATAACTAATATGTATTTTCGGGTACATTCAATCGAAGACACATTCAATTAGGAAGAGTGTTGGTTATCTTTTGTTTTTATAACAAAATTTGCATAACAAAACAATTTGGGAATCAAAATGAGTAAAGATAACCAAGTCTCCACATTGTTTGCATATAGGAACACATTAGAACATCCACATTGTTAAAAGTCATTAACATATAATTTTGTGTTTTCTAGGAATCAACATGCCTCCGGCAAACAAATCCGATCACAAGGAAACACTTAAGTACATGCCCAAACACCATAGGACCAAAGGTCTTAACCCGGTTCAAGTAGAAACCTTTAAGGCATTAGAAAAACGCTATGTTCACGAAGGTAGAACCATTGATCCATCCTTTCTAGAAGGAACATCTATTCGCCAAAACTTTGCCGCAATTAACTTTGATTGTCTCCTTGATATCGATGAGCCAATTTGTCCTAGGTTCATCTTGGAATTCTATGCAATCGTAAACCTCTCCACAAATGATTTTGGTAAGATATCATTAAACTTCACAACAAATCAAATACCAAATTTCATAGATCTAAAAGACTTAGCTATCATTTTTGGTGTCCCAAATGAAGGTACTTGTCTCTACACGGATAAGTGGCCTATTTCAAGCCTTGACTCGATTGAGCGTTTTCATCCATACAACACACCTCTAGCTAGTAAAGAAACTATTAAGGAACACCTCTTTGTTAGAACCTCTACCACTAGGGTGAATCGTTCGGGGAATATTGTAGATAAGGATCCTTTTGGTATGGAGCTCAATGAGCTTAAACCACAATTTAAGAAGTGGGAAGAAATCCTTAGAGCTAACGTCATAAGTACCATAGGAAATAGAGATCATATCAACACATGTCTTTGCTACATGCTCTATAGCATTTCCACCGGTCAACCCTTCAACTTAGCCTACTACCTAGCCAAAAGAATGGCCGACATACCCTTAGTTGGAACAACCGCTCTTCCCTATGGAATGCTTCTTACTCGCCTCTTTAGAGCAATCTCACCTATTCCTCCTAACGATAATGGAATGCGCCTTGACTATTCTCTCGTTCCTCACATCTTCGCTCCTTTAAGTGATAAACGAGTTTTCAAAGGTAAGGGCAAACGTACTCGATCACCTACACCATCATCATCATCATCATCTGGCATGAGCGAGAACGATAAACTTCCTAACTCAAGTTAGCTCCTTTAGAATACCTTCAAGCACTCCCCGTCATTGACAATGCATCCGAAGAGTTCAAGCAAACCAAAGGAATGTTCAAATGCTTTGGAAGGTACCTAAACAAGCTCAATAAAAAGATAGACCGGTTGTGAGAAGATTAAGGAGTGTTTGGCTTATGAATTCTTTAGAACCGTTTATGTTTCAAACTACGTGATTTGTTTGTTTTTCACTTTCATGGTTTATTACGTTTGTCGGATTATGTTTGTATAAACTTTTATGCATAATGACAATGTTTAAGGTGTTTGTCATTTTTTCTATGCTTATGGCAATTCTTACTAAGTATAGTGAAATCCTCGACCTCAAGGTCAAAGTTCTATGATATGTACGTTTACGTGTCTAATTTTTGCATTGCCTAACCAGAAATGCCTTATCTTTTTGATTTTAGGAGTTTTCAAAAATTTTGAAAATCATCTCGCGGGTAAAAAACACGGACTGCCTAATTTTTTAGCTTTGGCGGATCTGGCGGTACCCAAAATTGGGTTCCGCTAGTGTATTTTCTAGGAATCCCAGAAATGGCCCAACGGACCAGGCGGTACCCTCAAATGGGTTCCGCCAGTGTATTCTGAGGGTTCCGCCAGACACCTGTAGAAATTTTTTCCATTTTTCTTAAGTCCAAAACTTGTAAAGTGTCAAACCATTATCCTAAGTGAGAAACATCTTCCATTAACTCCAATAACCATATTAGAACAACTTTCACTCACTAAAACAATTAGGAAGCCACTTCCCTCCAAAAATTCAAATTCAAACATAACCAACCCAAAGAACCCTTTTAAAGGATCCTTCAAACCATTGAAACATTTTCAACCAAATCACATCCCATGATCACAAAGCATTGAGTGCATATGTTGGTCTTTCACTCCACCTTATTCCATTGGATTGACATGCAATGATTTGACATGTTCATGAAAACTATGTAAATCATTTGAAACCTCAATCTTTGAATGGTAAAACATCAAATCCAAACACCCATTTCAACATCTCCTTCATCCTATAAATTTGAAAGTTTTGCTACAATTCAAATCACACCATCACCATTAAAACTTCTTCTCTCAAAACATCAAAACCACACCTTTGGAATGACTAAATCCAACACATCATCCGAGTCATCAAAATCCTTCTCAAAAACCACTAGGATTAGTGTTAAACCTTGTTGCTTCAACAAAACCGTCAAGTCAAGCTCATCTTCTTAAAGTGATGCTTCGCTTAACATTTCTTCACCTATCCAAGATTTCCTTAACCTCACTACCTCAACACAATCCCCAACACATTGTAATACCAATGTAATTACCTTTCAAGAATTGCTTAATCTTGATACTCCAACACCCTCTCCAACACATTGCTACACAAACATGGCCACCATTCCTCCAACAACTAGACCTTCAAGTGATTCATCATCACCTTCTCAACAAGCTCAACCATCAAAAACTCCATCACCTCAATCACCAACAATTTCACCAATGGAACTTTTCCATATACCACCAACATCACCACTACCTTATTTGGAAACTTTAGAAGACCTATCACCCAAATCATCAAGTCCACCATCCTTGTCACTCTTTGACACCATTACTCAAATGGAAATCCAACAACAACCTAGTGAGCAACTAGATGATGAACCCCATCAACCATCATAAGTAGAACGGTTGGCTTACCGTTATGCTAGACCATCAATTTTTCCAAATGATCAAGGTCATACCCACTCACAATCATTTGTGTTTCACCCAATTTACAAAGACCTTCATGGCAATCCTTCCGGCGAACCAAGCTTCCGCCATTTTGTTCAAAACCAACAACCACCACAACAACAACAACCATCACCACAAGAACCTTCCCAACAATTTGAATCTCTACTTTCTTCTTATAAGAAAATAGAAGCATCCATATGGGAAAAACCTTCAAACCTTAATAATGAGATTGACACTCATTTAAACCACCTTCATGCCTTCAAACGTATGGTTGACTCTCAAATTAACCATATTATAATTTTACAAACAACACTACACTCCACTAATGAAGGAAGCAAAAACACCACTCAACCATCCACCTTTGCTCCTTCAAGTTCAAACCATTCACCACCAACATATCAAACCACTCTTCCACCAAACTTTCCCCGCCATGATTGCAATCATTGCGAAAGAACCGCTCACATTAGTGAAGGGTGTCGAAGGGAAATTCATGAGCTATCCGAAGAAATGAGGTTTATACTAAACCACATTTTGGATCATCTACAATCCTTGTCTCACACACCTAAACCCTAGAGTCTCCAAAATGAAACAAAACCGCTTCTTTTGGAAAATATTTCCCATTTAAACCAACAAACCAAAACCGTGTCATCCTTTCAACCTTCAAAATAAAGCCCGCTACAACCCTCCAACCCACATTTTCTTCCTTAAACAACCTTAGCCTTGTTTTTGGAAAATGTTTCTCATTAAGGAAAATGATGATTTCCTTGTAGCTTTTTATGTTCTTAGTTTATTTTTAGTTTTTCTTTATTTTTAGAAGTAGGATGGTGTAATCCAAATTTCTTGTCTTTGACTTTTTAAGAGTCAAAATTGTATATGAAATGAATTTCATTCTACTACAAGGTTTTCAGTGTTTGTTGACCATTTAGGTATAATAAGTGAACTATACCTTGCTATGGTACCATATATATATCTTGTGTTTTTGAAACTAACATTTCTTTTTGTAGGATCATTATCCATGTTTTCCTTCCTTGATACTCCATTTAGGGGAGTAATATTCAAGGGGGAGCATGAGTGGTGTATTATTTCACTTCACAACTCTTAGTTGTGTTTTAAACATGAAACACTTTCATGACTTGTCTTGTGCCACAACTAACCTTTTCTTGTAGGTTCAAAATCCATGTCTCCTCTCTTGGCACTCCATTTAGGGGGAGTATCGTCCAAGGGGGAGCAAGGCTTACTTCCGCTTCGCTACTCTTCTTTATGTTTCGACAAAAAGGGGGAGAATTTATATAAACTTGTGCTTATCACCTCATCTTTGCAAAAACAAGTTTTTATACTAACTTTATAAGACTTAACACTAAAACTAGTGACTTACTTATAAATAAAGTTTATGTTTTGTCATCACCAAAAAGGGGGAGATTGTTAATACAAATATCACCTAAAAATGTTATTTATATTTTACGATCTTTGTTAAGTTTTGTTAATGACAAAGTATGAAGTTTAACTATAAGTAAATCATCACTTTAAGTGTTTAAGTCTTGTTTAACTAAGGTTTACATTTCCTTTTAAACAAAACATTGTTTTTATTTCTTAAATTAGAAAGTGTCTTGTCACATCACATTTATTTCTTAAAATAGTAATGTCACATCACATTTAGGGCAAGCTTTGTCCATATACATTTATGGTAAGAAAGAGTGTTTGACTAACCTTATGCTTGCTTACAAGTCTTGTGTTTGACTAGGAGTAATGTGATGTGACCTTGTTTGGTTTGGAAGATTTATTGCAAAAACCAACTGCAGCCCTGGCGGTACCCTGGGGATACACGGGCGGATCCCTTCTGAGGGGTCCGCCTGATCCGCCAGACCTGCAGAATGGTTTGCTATAAATACCAAACAATTTGTTAGTTTTGAGTAAACCCCTTTAGGACATATTTTCACATACTCTCTCAACTAACCCAGTAACATTTTGATTTGTGTGATTCTCTTATGTAGCAAGGGACTTCACAAGATCATTCAAGAATTTACAAGCTTCAACTCTAAAAGTTGCAAGTCTTGGTAGCTTGGTCATGTATAAGCTTTGGTAGTTTATACTTCATTTGTGTCATATATATAGAAGTGATTGGTTAGTATTTTAGGCCTCAAAATACGTAGTATGTCGGGAGTTGTTGTACCCTTGTAAAAGAACTAACGGGAGTGGTTGTACCCTTGGTAAAGAACTCAACATCTAGTTTAGTGTCGGTAAAAGTGTAAGCGACGATGAGAGTGGTTGTACCCGTGTAAAAGAACTCGACATCTAGCTTAGTGTCGGTAAAAGTGTAAGCGACGTTGTAAAGGTTTTCTCCGCCGGTGAAAGGAGCTTGTTGATTAGTGCTTATAACTCTCGAGTTGGAAACTCGGGGCATGGATGTAGGGCAAGGAAAAAGAGTCCTTGTAGCCGAACCACGATAAACAATCGTGTTGTGGTTTGATCGTTTCTTTCTTTATCTTTGCTTATTACATGTTGTTCTTTTGTTAGAATTGCTAGTTACATATAAAGCTTTTCAAAGAACTAAACAAGTAAAGATGTGTTTATATCTTCAAACAAAAGTAAAGCTTTTCAAAGAACTAAACAAGCAAAGTTAGGATCATCACAAGCAAAGCTTTTCAAAGTATGAAACTAGTAAAGTTAGAATTGTTATTCACATGAAAAGCTTTTCAAAGAATCAAACATATAACGTTGTGTTTATATCTTTAAGCTAACGTAAAAGTTTTTTTAAGATATTCAAGTTAAAAAGGATTTAAATAGCGGTAAACTATTCAACCCCCCTTCTAGTTTTCCACAGTATGCAAATGGGTGTTTTTACTATTTTTTTGTGTTGTTTTGGGAACCTACTATTTTTGGATGCTTTATGTGCACCGGGACAGAGCAAAACTTTTTTGTGCATTAAAACTGATCAGACTGGGTTGGGGCAACCTGCAACCAGTTTTTTAATTTTTTACTTCTAGATATGATTTTAAAATATAGGGATTTGCTAACAACAACCCCATGGGTGTTGTTTAAGCTTACCTTGATTAAAAAGAATTTTCAAATATGAACTCACTTGATATTAATACATACCTTAAACAAAACCTACGGGGTTGTTGTTAGTTAATCCCTAGAATATATATTGTACTATCATAAGAATGATCTGTTACGATCCCAAATCGCCCAAGTATGGGATTGGGTGGTGGTTTATAAGTCTAGGTATCCCCTCCTCTTACAAGCTAGCTTTTTGAGTGAGTTCTACACTTGGACTTATGCATCAATACGAGCCTAGTATGGGATAGGTTTGTATCAATTAGTATCAGAGCCAGCCCTACCGTTCGAGGATCCAACACTCGGAATGGTGGCTTGGACCCGGAAGAAGGGTGCCAACCGAGACCAACACATCCGTGACCAACGAACTCGGAGTGGTGGCCTATGGAGTGGTGGCTTGGACCCAAGGAGGGGTGCCAACCGTGACCAACATAGCTGTGACCAATGAGGACGTTGGTTCTTCAATGGGTGGGGTATTTTTACGATCCCACATCGCCCAAGTATGGGATTGGGTAGTGGTTTATAAGCCTAGGTGTCCCCTCCTCTTACAAGCTAGCTTTTTGAGTGAGTTATACACTTGGACTTATGAACCGATACGAGCCTAGTATGGGATAGGTTCGTATCATGATCCAAGTTAAAAAAATGATTTAGGACTTTTTAACCTTTGCAGTACATTTTACATGCGTTACTTATATGACCAGTTTGGCTTATATGATTATTGAATTTTATACCTGAAATGGTTTTGACTTTTGACCCATTAGTTATAAGTTATGACTAAAACCTATTTTCCAAACAAATGGGAAGTAATTGAGACCTCTATTATGCAGTTACCACATGGATCATATTATTAAAATTCTTTTTTGATGATGTTTTTACTAAGTATACCATATCCAGGAAAAAGTACTTTGGGTATGGAAATACGTTAGGTTTATTTGTTTATAAGTGATGATGATTATGATTGAAAAAACCCCATTGTAAACAGTAAAATTATGTTGTAACCATCCAAGCTGTGAGTTTCGTTTGTAACAGTGATTGCTTGTGAATTCAGAAGAAGTAGGTAACAAGCTCTTAGCGTTTCGTTCCGTCTATGTTTTTTTGAATACCTTTCTTTCACATATGTACAAAAGTCTGAACTTGATAGGTACTAAGCTTATTGATTAACATTTGTTTCAGGTCCTGAACATGAGGGGGTACATGAAGTAGAGGAAAGCAAGGCACTGAGTTCTGTTATGGTTTCATTAGTATGAAACGTTCATGAGAAACTAAATGTCATTTTGAATTTTTACTAGTTATTTTCTTCTTGTTGGCTGGATTTCATTTGACTTGTAACAGCTATATGTAGCTCTTATTTTGTAAAAGATGTTCTTGATCCTCATGTACTGTTGGAATCGCCTATGTTCGTTCTCATTTTGGTTCGTCTACATTTAATTAGTTATTTCTTGTTCTTTTATTGATCGGTTAAAGACTAGAATGTATGGTCTATGATCGTTTCCTTCTCTGTCTGCTGCTTGTATAGCCCTTGGGATTTGGGCTGTTAGATTATGAAGCTGATGCATGTATCATTCCATTGATAGGTTATTTGCCTGATTATGTTTCTTGTTTGGAAGTCATCTAAGTTTTAGTTAATGACACATAATCTGTTGAGTTGCCGGATTCGGTTTGTGAGTTAAACTTTATTATGTATCTGGGTTTTGCTTGCAATTTCTTTTCTGGGTTTACTCAAGAATGTGCTAAATTGTATTGTTGAAATGTGGGTTATGCTTTTGCAATGATCTGTTGTGCATACAAGGATATGCTGAAACTTGAGATATTGTGATATGTTTTTGGTTACCTACTTCTAACCTAAGCGACGTTACTTGGTACTTGACCGGTTAATGCATTGGGTTGGTGGTAGTTAATGACTGTGTTCAGTGCAGTTTTTCATGGGTCATCAGTGCAGTTTTTCATGGTGAAATGGCCTTATGGCCGCATAATTTATTTAGGCTGTTAAGCGAGAATCCGGCGTTAGATGGGACATTTTGGTGAGGTCATGATTGTTGGTGTTGGTCTCCAAGAAAATTATAAGGCATTTTGGGTGGTGGAACTTGGAAGTACATAGTTCATTTAATAGGTGGGGCGAGTAAAGTAGAATTTAAGTTGATTTAGACCACTTCCAACGACTCGTTAGTTTTTGTGTTACCTCAACGTTACATCAACACTTCTCAAACTAACACACCCTTGCCAATGGTGGTATGTCACTTTCTACATCATTTTTTTTCCAATGACCATAATAATTAAAAAAACACATTTATAATAAAAACATTAATTAATTAAAACAAACATTACATTAATAGAAATAATACTAAAATTAATAGACTACTCCTTGTCTTTGTTATCGTGTTCGTCTTCATTTTGTCCCGTCCCTGAACCAAATGCATCACCATACTCCCGCCACACATTTTCTCTTGTTTTATCGAGCCTTTTTCTTTTTTACTTACTCAAACCCTCAGGAATATGCATTTGGAGAAACTTGAACGCTTTGAACAGTAGCTTTTTCTTTGACGTCTCTTGAATAGTCTTCAAGGTTTCTTGTTGAATTACCCTAGTTATTGCAAGCTGCTCATGAGTTTCATCACTCGAATATCGTGACGAAGTCGCATCTGATGAACTTGCACTCCTTTGACTCTTTCAGCTAGAGTCACGACCTAGTGGTCGGCGTATCAGGTCGTCTTGAAACAGCGTTTCCATATTCAGATTCACGGGTTTGGGTTTGGGTTTGGGTTAGGGACTTGGGGTTTGTGTTGATTGGATCCTCGTCTTCGTCAAGATTTATTGGTCCTGGATGTCGTCAAATGACCGTTTCTGGTTCATGACACCGGCCTCAAACCAAAACTTCGGATAATCTTTGAGTACATGCCAACATACTTCGTAACTCAAGTTTATTTTAACTTGTTTCTTGAAGTGCTGCTTGGCGGCGTCGTAAACGACTTTGTCGCAGGTTATCATACTTTTTGTAGATGGCCCCGAATGTCTTAACGTATCTTTGTATTTAGTTTCATTTTCCCATTAGTTGATTTTTGCTATGTTTTTCATCAACTAACTTGTTGTATGGCATAAGTACAGTACCCAAAAACAATCTTTCATTTGTGAAATTCCTTGGACTAAATTTTCGGGAGCACCTATCCACCGTTCAAGAAATTCAAGGGCAAAGATGAAATCTTTAGTTGAGCTTTGTGTTTCCTTCAAACTATGATGTTTACCTTTGAAACATCTGGGTTTCTGTTTCTAGATAATATTGAGTAACGTTTACGAAAGCCCTTAAAAAACATGATGAAACAATGTGGGAAAATTTGAAGTAACAAAAACTGATATGTAAACGAAGATGATTCTTTGGTTTTTGAGCATATATTCAAGTATTTATATGAACAAAAAACATGAGTACTTTATTTAAATTTTCATTAGATATATATTTTTTTTTTGGGAAAGGAAGCCTAACCCTGTCAAATCGCGAGGCCCACTGCGTGCTGTTAAAACATTCGAAATTGCTTCGTAGGTGTCGAAGTAAAGGTTCCGTTGGGTGTGTACGAGGTCCCGTTTCTTATCACGTGACCCTCACTTTGCAACCGGATCTCAACATCTTCTACATGGTTCCAGTTGAAATCCGGTGTGTAGGAAAACGGACGAGACGAGTGTCATCATGATTGGAATGAGACAAAGATGAAGACAGTGCAATTTCCAGGAAGAATGAAGGTGCGTCTGAGGATATATGTGTGATAGTCTATTAAAAAAAAGGACATATATTCAAATTTCCTTATATTTATAAGCATCTTTATTTATACAGAAAGGGTATATCAAGAAGTATATTTCTTCCATTTTAATTCAAGTATAGTTAAACAGGGACCCATATGCAATATTCGAAAAGATCTACTACCTAAATAAAAAAACCCTAGCCGTATCTTCTAACATTCAAAATGCTGACACTTGCTACTGCACCGTTGTGACCATTTCCACATTCATCAATCCTTTGATCTTTAGTAAGTAGTAAGTTACCCATTTTTAATTTAATAGTTATGAACAAAATAGACTTTAAGTTAGTCAATGAGTGTCATAAACCCCAAATTTAGTTGTGCTGCTGATAGTTGTTATTCTGATTGTTTGTTTAAAGTTTATAACTTTTTAGTTTGAGTAATGAAGTTAAGGCAGCCTTTAGTTGGTGAGAATTGGCTTCTTCTTCTTCTTTTTTTTTTTTTTTTTTTTTTTCAAAAATAAAATTTCACAAAAAAACTGGAAAAAGTAGTGAACTTGTTTCTTTGCAAATTTTCAAAAAGTTTTTCTAGCAAAGTGAAAAGTTCAGGTTTCAAATTCTAACTATAAAATTGAAAACTATTTTTTTTTTTTTTTTTTTTTTTTTTTTTTTTTTTTTTAATATCATCTAAACATGTTTTCTAAATTTTTCACGCCGGAGCTTAATCGTAGGGTCCGTCCCCATGGTAAGGCTATGATGCGTGAGATTGCACCAGGCTTTACCTCTCAAGGGATCTTGAGAAGCTTACAACCCCCACCAGGCAGTGTACCTGATCGATGTAGTATAATATAATGACAAATACCGGGGGATTGATCGTTCAGCTAGGAATAGTGTCGCTAGGATTAGAAAACCTAAAGACTAGGTCTAGAGATGAGGGATGATTCTTTTTGTATTTTTTATATTTTTTAGAAAGCAAATTAAAATCTCGGGTTTGAAGGATTTGGGCGGAATTAGTTGCTAGTCAACTAACCCAATACTAAGATGCAATCAAAATAAAATACTAAAAATGAAATTAAACTATATTAAACTAAGGTTGTGAGCAATATGTGGGAGAAATGTGTTTACTTAGATTTCACTACTCCCTAGATATCTTTTACATGTTAATTACTTGTTATAGTTGCGTGGATGACGGATTGTATTCCTTAATACCATTCATGGGGTGGCGTACTTACTTCCCCAATCCTATGAGTGCCTACTTCACTCCTATGTCGAGCCGGCTAAGAAGCTCCTAACATGGGATCATTAGAATTTACTCATGCATTAAATACAACCAATAAACCTTAGTACACATCGGTTCATGTTTCCTAAGACGTTCAAGCATGTTACACAATGGAGATCTGCCAGTTTTCTTAAGCCTAACATTGAAATCATTCATCCAATACAACCATAAACAAGTAATCAACACATAATTAACATCTAGGTTTCATTAGATCTAAGCAAACACAAGATAGATCTAGCCTAGCATGTTGAAATCAAGACAAGTAAGAGATATAGACAACCAACACATAGACATATTGATTGAATTAAGAGAAGACTTATCTTAATAGCAAATGAAAGGATTCAAGGGTTGAAAACCCTTGAATATACTGTAAAATTCGTACAAAGTTCGGCCCTAGGGTTTCTCCACACAAGTTCCTCTCAATGAATGAAAATTAGAAAACTATATATAGATTTTAGAAGGTGACGGCGTCAAGAACAAATGTCTGACGCCGTCATCTCGCCGCCAAATAGTTCCTCGGACTGCCTAGATCTGGGTCTAACGCCGTCATGTGTACACCTTATGCAGGCCGTCATGAAATTAACTCTTGACGCTCTTGTTGTGACGCCTTCAGGTTTCTTCTGGGTCGTCATGGACTTTACTCTTGACGCCGTCAAATATTTCCTCTTGACGCCGTCAAACACTGTTCTCAGCTTGGAAAATTAAGTCTTTGGCGTTTTCTTCACTTTTATGCTCAAAAAACGTCCGAATTGCTTCCTTTTCCAGATTTCACTCCCAAAGTACCTAAAATCACAAAAGGAACGATTTAGGGTAATATTTGATCAAATAAATTCAATTCCGGGCTTAAATGACCCCCTAAAAGTGGTTCATTTTTCGCCTCATCATATACCCTTACACTTGAGATTTGCTTGTCCTCAAGCAAATGCGCTTTTATTCTAATCAAAATACAAGTTAGGGGTCATTTAACACTAATATAAAAGTAATTACAACAAATAATCGTTCCACTAAAGACCAAAGACAAGCACGGAGGTCATATACTAGCACCTTGCAAATAGTGTTTAGATACTCACATCTCTCGGGTGTAATAAAGTATAAATTACAATATGGAAACGGAAGATATCTCTCACTACCTGTCATAGAAAAATAGATTATCATAGGTTTGGGAAAGGATCAAACCTCCACCACATGGCGTAAGCACCTAGGATAAACTATCAAAGAGGTCTTTTAAAGGGTTGTAACGTTAGGTGTAGGGATATGAAATACACGGTTTTGTTGGATATAGGCAGTCTTTACTGGTGGCGAGTTAACAATCTTAGTTAATTACATGTACAATATGGCGTTGCTAAGCCAAGACTAGACTCGACTTAAGCTAATAAATGAAAAATAACAAAAACATAAAATAAACATAGAATGAAAAGGGATGGTAGTCCGTATGTTTTTTTTTCTTTTCTTTTTCTTTTTTTTTTTTCTTTTTTTTGGTTTTTTTGTTTTTTCGATTTTTTTTCCGCATACACTCTTACCCTACTATCCAAAATAATACATCATAGGGAATGAAAATTCCCCTTACACTTGAATTTTTACATACTTTACAATAAACTATTCTAATGACTCGAATTAAGAAAATCAAAACACTTGGAGTACTTTTAAGATTAACGCACATACGGGGGTAATATATGATGTTCTTCCCCATTACTCCATAAATTAAGTACTTTACCCATGAGTCCCAATCGTCCCAAAACAATATGTACAAGGATATGACTCGACTTAGCAACCATGTAATCAATTAGATAGTTAACTTAGGGTTTAAACAAATAACAATAATGCACTAAAGATGAGTGCATACACGGAAGGCTAAGGCGATTTGGGTGTACATTTAATTGGGGTGTAACAAATTCTTCCTTTAAGTAAAATGCTTAAAGTTAGAAACGAAAAGATAGGCTCGGAGGGGTGTACTAGGGGTTTCGTGTACTAAAAATGAGTACAACGCTAAGGTGTGGGAAAAATTAGTTGACTTGACTAGCCAAGTAATATGACTTAAATGGTCAAGTAATTATGATACGGGTTTAACACAAGGGTGATCCTAATGCCTCTTATCATGTAGTAAATCCTACTACACGAATGTAGTCTCACTAGCGGTCTCGGGATGCATCACTAACGCAAGTTCTAGAATCTAAATGCTACCGGTACACTCATAAGCACTAACAGTGAATGTTTTTCCTATCAAATCTAAAGGCGAACCTCACATATTTGGGAGGAAAATTTTTCTGAATTATACGATTTTGTGCTAGTCATACAATCTCCTATCAATGAGACGCTTGCTATGGCTAAAGTTTCACTCCTAAATGTTGTAAAAAATTTTAAATTTGGCACTAAAATTGCACTAACAAGTATTTCTCATAGTTTTATTACACATCTACTATCAAACAAACAAACTCAAGCGAAAGTGTATCTGTAAGGTATCATCATTTTACCCTCCCCTTACACTTAAGATGAACATTGTCCCCAATGTTCAAGTAAAGAATCTAAAAGTGAAATAAGTAAAAAGAATGAAATCAAATACTCCCCTGATTCGCAAGGTATGGATAATATGGTGGTCAGGTTAGATCTTCCTCCAAGAAAATGAACAATCAAAGCTTCCCTTCCAGAAAAATAATCATCTTCTTGTCATACATAACCTGTAAATCCTGAGAAAACAGACAAGGCAACCTCGCATAAAATCGGCGGCAATCTACATATGTTACTAAATCCTAGAAAACAAAATAAGATATAATATTTGTGGAATAAAGTTTGCAGATTTCCTGGAGATTATAAAACTTAATAATTCAACAAAAACCTTAAGACTCCGTTAGAAAAACAAAACCGGTAAAATTTCCAGATTTTTTACACGTGACGCCGTCAAGAGTAAACTCATGACGCCGTCAGAAGTGACCTGCAAAAATTCTTATGTTAAGTTTCCGGAAAATTTCTGGAAAAACTCGGTTCTACTTCCTGGAAAATCCTGCAAAACTTCGTTATGACTCGATACAAGCATTTGACTCTAACAAATACGAATATACATGTTCATTTAATATTGTGGAGAATCATGATCGGTTTGTTTCTTAAAAACATATTTGGGGTTTCCCCTTACACTTATCTTTTGCAAAAATACCTTTAGGTGAAGTTAAGACTAGGCCAAACAACAAAATAAAGTATTTCTACTATTTAGTTTAGAAACATGATCTACCAACAATAAAAATAAAGCATGCATACGGAAGTAAATAACAAACAAACAAAATAAAAATCACACAAAACATGGGTTGCCTCCCAAGAAGCGCTTTTCTTTATTTACGAGTCTTGTAGCTAGACTCAAGGTCATGGGTTACTACGTGACCTCATCATTGGTTTCACTCTCTAGGTCGTCTTCTAAACCAGTTTTGTACTCCGGACCTAGTTGCAAGCATTCTTTGTAGAAACCAAGCATCCTATTCTTCACATACTCTACTCCTCTACGTCTATCCTCATCATTCCTATAATAAACCGCTTGTTTGTGTTCCTTTTCTATATTAGAGAGGAGGCGGTATTGCTCAATCTTGTAGGGCATTTGGTAGGCAATCTCATCATTCTCTTCCTTGAATCTAACTATCCCTAAAGTCAGATCATAAGTCATCCTAGTGGCCTCAACAAATGGTTTTCCGAATATTATTTGGCTTAGGCAATCATCTATCACCGGACGAGTGTCTTCCACTATCATAAAATCGATCTCATAAGTGAAATTACCTATAATCACATGCAATCCCTTCACTCTTCCTACAAAATTACTTATCAAATTCTTATTGGGCATTATCCTATAATCAAGTTGTTTCTTCATCACCCAATTATAATAAGTCCTAGTCATGATGTTTATAGGGGATCTAGGATCGATGTAAGCTTTCCATATATGCATATGCCCGATGTTGCATGGTATGTTGATGTTAGAGGGGTCTCTCATTTTGATAAGGGGTGTGCCAAGGATATATGGTCTCTCGGGACTATCGAATAAATCATTATGGTATTCCCGTTCTTCCTTGGTGGGAAACTTATCAAAGTGCTTTTCTATAGTCTCTACTTCCTCTAATTCCTCTCCCCTATTAACCTCAACTTCCCTACTTTCATCCATAGTCACGGTTTCTACTCCAACTTCATCCTTGTCACTTTCTTCTATCTCCTTATCTATTGGCTTAATGGTGACAACATTGACAAAGTGGACATGTTTGGATGATGACGGGTCCTTAATTTGGATTCCGTTATTGGCGTCCCTAGTGTCCTTCCTAGGTGTAGTTAACACTTGGTTGTTGAGGGCTTTCAACAAGTTGTCTATCTTGTTGGTCATCTCCGTTTGTTGTTGGTTGAATTATGTTTCAAACCTAGCTATGCGAGCTTTTTGAGATGCCATAAACTTAGACATCAATCCTTCAAGATTGTTGGTACTACCATAGTTGTTAGAAGGATTGTTGTTGAAAGTACGGTTGGAGGGTGGACCGTTTGGTTGGTAACGATTAGGCGGATTGGAAGAATTGGCTTGATTTTGTTTCCACCTAAGGTTTGGGTGATTTTTCCAAGAGGGGTTGTATGAATCACCGTAAAGGTTTGGCTCAGGTTTGAAAGTGTACCACTTATCTCCCGCTTCGTCGGTACGCGAGGATGCGTAGTCCGCAAAAGCTGTTCTGGGGAGTTCCACACAATCACGAGTGTCATGGGGACCACTACATAATTCGCATGAAGAAGTGATTTTATTCACTTGGCTTGAAGGCTTAGGAGCTTCGTAAGATTTCATGAGAAACTTGAATTGGTCCTCAAGTTCCATGATCCTACGGTCGGGAGTGCTAGAGTTGTTCGAAGACAAAGATATTGCCTTGACCGTTTTGTTCAAATCACGGGGATCATTCCAACTTTCGTTGTCATAGAGAGCAAGATCTTCTATGAGTTCCCATGATTGTTCCGCACTTAGATCACGTAGCTTACCACCGGACGATTGGTCAATGGCTCGCCTCGTGGAGAGATCGATATGGTCATAAAAGATTTGGACTTGGAGCCAAAGATCTATGCCATGATGAGGGACTTTTTGGAGTAAGTCCTTGAAACGAGTCCATGCTTCATAAAGAGTTTCACCTTGACGTTGTTGGAACATCAAGATGTCATTTCTAAGCTTAGTAGTTCTCCCCGGTGGGAAAAATTGAGCAAGGAAACGAGTGGTGAGATCATCCCATGTGGTGATGGATCCAGCGGGTAAACGCTCAAACCATTGACTAGCTTGATCACGTAGAGAGAATTGGAATAGGCGTAATCGGGTTGTCTCTCTAGTTGCAACATCTAGGTCTATGGAATCTACGATTTTAAGGAAGTCCTTGAGATGTTGATTTGGATCTTCGGAACGAAGTCCATGGAATGCACATCCGCTTTGCACCAACTGGATGGTGTCGGATCGCAAGGGGGTCACATTGGCTCCGGTGAGCTCAATGGTGTTTCGATAGCCTTGGTGGCTAGGTCGGGAATACTCTCCTAAGGTTCGGGGCCTAAGAGGTTCTAGTTGTGGGTTTTGTTGTGGTGGGATGACGGGTTCAAAGATGTTCCCATCGTCCATGATGTCGGGTGGTGTCACAACTCGTAATTTCCGGTCATTTTTCCAAACCTCGACAAGTTACTATTCACAAGTTACTATTCACCATTTACTATTCATCGATCACTATTCATCGTTTTTGAGGTCAATTTGACATTCCGAGAAACATTCAGAAATTTTACTATTCACTTGACACTATTCATTCCCGGAAGAAAACCACTATTCACGTGCATTACTCATGTCATCGTAAATTTAGTTTACGAGTATTCAAATTCGCGTAACCGTATTGGTTCAGGAGCGAATTCATGCATTATTATTTGGGACATCTCATACAGACTAGAAATAGTCTGCATATCATTATTATGGCACTTGCATACTATTCCACTCGTAGGATATTTAAATTAGTACTTTTCGTATAATTAACTTTTACGTTTAGTTATTTCTAAATAAACGTTAACAAACGATCAATAATGTGACTAACGCGTCCGACACTCCCGACTATGATCCCAATATATTTTTATATTCATTATAATAATATAAAAATTATAATATTAATTTACCCGGTGTTTTCAAATCAATGACTATATTTCACGGTCGAAGCTTATTACTCAGTCGGTTTGCGATATTTCAACCCGATAATTATGCTAACACTTGATTCTCACCAGGAATAATATTTTACAACTTTTACAACTTGGTCGTATTTTATTTCACCTCGGTAACATTTATTTTTAGTTAACTCGGTACCCGGTATTACCTAAAATAACTAATAATATCTAACATATTCAACCAAAAGTCTACAAAAATCTATATTTTCTTCCTACCCCTTATTCTTGCCGTCCCTCCCCATCACCAAACCTCTTACACCTTTGAAAATCTTACTCACTCATTAAAACATGTCATAGTTTGTCTAAAATAAAATATACATATCATATATTTAGATATTTCCTCTTATTTCACTAGATCTATCAAACAACTCTTTCTCTTTTTCTCTCCTTGGGAGTGCACGGCAACAACAACACAAGAGGCAAGAATCACCAAAATTTCAAGATCAAGTCATTTACAAGTTCCATTAGTTACCTATTTTAAGGTTTTGAAATAAAAACCTTTAGGTTAATTAGGTTTTCATCTCCAAAAACTCTCCAATATTTGAAGTAAGTATGTCAAACTCATTTTTATAATTTTACCAAGTTCTAATTATGTTCATATGATTTTTATACAATATTTACATGCATATGTTATTTATACCACTCTATTTTATACATATCTAATTTTTGAGTCCTAGAAATGGATTATAGTTAGATCCTTGTTAGATCCACTTGATTTATGAGGTTTAGGAACCCATGACACCCTAAGAAGGTGTATGGTAGGTTTAGACTAGCTTTGTGGTGTTTGAAAGTGGTTTGGTTGATTTTTAAACAAGTTAGTAACTAGGAAAACCAAATTTTGACACTTATAGAAAGTTGCTGTCCATTTTTGCAAAACGTGGAAAGATCAGGGAATTCTGGGTAATTTTGGACCTAAGATTCAGAAAATACTTTCCGATACGGAACTATGGCCGAAAACGGGGATAAAATCCGAGTTACGACGAAAAAGATATACTATTTTCAATTCTAACGACGAAAACTATTTTCTGAAAAATACCTTGCTGTCCCACGATTTTCATGGACTGTTTCGAGGCCTAAAACTTGATTTAGCCGTCCCGATTTATCAAAAATATATTAGTATGCCATCCCACGATTCCGGGGATATAAAGAACGTAGAAAACGAGCTTATAATGAAAAAGATACAAGCGTTTGAACTTAGACGATTCTTACAAATTTCCATCAGCTTTTCTATTATTATTTTGCCGTAAAACTGTCTTTGCGAGACACCACTTTCTCGGCTGTTTTTCTTTATGATCGGATCAGTTTGAGTCCGAGCCGTAGTTTTATGAAATCAAGACCTTCCAGCAAGCTTTTCAAATCAATTGGCCGTTCGTCGAATAGACTTATAACGAATAAACTACGACCTCATCTATATACCCGATAAACTATATATTTTTGACAGCTTTTACTATAATGAAGTTTTCTAAGTGTTGAACATAATACTTTCAAGTAACAACAATAAGAGTCGATTTTCTCATCGATCGAGACCCGTATCGCCAAAGGTTAAATGACGTGACTTCTAGATATTGTTACAAGGTTTTCAAAAACGAGGAATATAACACTAACATTTTTATACGATATACTACGACAAGTTTTTATAACTCCTATTGGACTTATTTTTCCTAAGTATGGAAACTATTATACTTTGACAATAACTAGTGTTTCCAAGTTACGAGTGGTATAGGCATCTTGTGCACGTGCATTCATTTCATTATGTCATGATCTAAGGTAGATCGTTATTACTCATATTAGGTTGCGGTTAAAGATCGTGCCTCATTTCAGTGTATCCATTCTTGTCATCGTAGCTATCGCTCCAGGTGAGTCATAGCCCCTACTTTTTCAATTGTTTTATCAACTCTTTGGGGGAGAATACATGCTCGTTTTACTTAAAACGCACTACTTGTTTTACCTGGTTGATTTCTCAAATATTCCCAGCTTTATCTAAATATATATTTGATCACCTGCACTTCATTAGTATGCTTGACTACCGGTATTTCTTTGGTATATTTGACCACCTGCATTCATTGGTATGTTTGATTTCCTGTATTTCATGGGATTGTTTATCCTTGTTTATATGACCTCATAGTCCCCAATTGTTCTTATATGTCCATTGTAATACTGTGGTATTCCCCACTTGGCTGTGATGTCAAACGTAATATTGTGGTATTCCCCACTTGGCTGTGATGTCAAACGTATTGTGGTATTCCCCACTTGGCTGTGATGTCAAACGTAATATTGTGGTATTCCCCACTTGGCTGTGATGTCAAACGTAGTATTGCTGTTTCCCTACTTGATTGACCTATATGTCCATTGTAATATTGTGGTATTCCCCACTTGGCTGTGATGTCAAACGTATTGTGGTATTCCCCACTTGGCTGTGATGTCAAACATAATATTACTGTTTCATTTCTTGACTGAATTGCGATGCCTTTGCATTAACCTTATTACGAGTTTTCCCGCTTGACTGATTTATCATATGGCCTCATTGACTGAATTATTTATATAGCCGTTTTGCTATATTTATCTGGGAATTTGGATATCATTATTACTTATGTTCACGTAGACTTTAATACTTTTGGCAGTGGGTTGTGAACACACAGGTTACAAGTCTCTTATGGCGGGACTTGTAACTGAGTGGATTTACAATGCCTTTGCTGGGCGATCATTTCTCTATAGGCATTATTTGTTAAACAAACTCTATGAACTCACCAACCTCGTGTTGACACTTTAGCATGTATTTTCAGGTATTAAGCAATGGCACGCTACAGGAGGTTTTGGCAGGGCATGGCATGGTCATAGAAGACTCTGATTATTTATATGGGGACCGTTTTAAAATATTTTAAGGGCCTACTTCCGCACTACTTTTAATGATGTAAATTCAACATATTTGATCAAACCATTTTATTCTAAATGATTGAAGTGAAAACCATTTTTGAACTTGTTTTGTAATACCAATTGAGTTACACCCCAGCTACATGTATGCTTCCGCTGGACCCGATTTTGGGGGTGTGACAGGTGGTGAAGAGTTACGAACAAAAACACGAAGAAATAAGATAGACTAAAGAGAACCTAAAAATAAAAAAAAAATCTTACTAGAAAGGAATCTAGCAAGTAGACCTAATAAAAAGAGATTCTAACCTAGACAATAACTATTTCCCCAGGCTGCGATGCCAAAAACTTGATGCGTGGGAATTGCACCAGGCTTTACCTCTCAAGGGATCTTGAGAAGCTTACAACCCCCACCAGGCAGTGTACCTGATCGATGTAGTATAATATAATGACAAGTACCGGGGGATTGATCGTTCAACTAGGAATAGTGTCGCTAGGATTAGAAAACCTAAAGACTAGGTCTAGAGATGAGGGATGATTCTTTTTGTATTTTTTATAGTTTTTAGAAAGCAAATTAAAATCTCGGGTTTGAAGGAATTGGGCGGAATTAGTTGCTAGTCAACTAACCCAATACTAAGATGCAATCAAAATAAAATACTAAAAATGAAATTAAACTATATTAAACTAAGGTTGTGAGCAATATGTGGGAGAAATGTGTTTACTTAGATTTCACTACTCCCTAGATATCTTTTACATGTTAATTACTTGTTATAGTTGCGTGGATGACGGATTGTATTCCTTAATACCATTCATGGGGCGGCGTACTTACTTCCCCAATCCTATGAGTGCCTACTTCACTCCTATGTTGAGCCGGCTAAGAAGCTCCTAACATGGGATCATTAGAATTTACTCATGCATTAAATACAACCAATAAAACCTAGTACACATCGGTTCATGTTTCCTAAGACGTTCAAGCATGTTACACAATGGAAATCTGCCAGTTTTCTTAAGCCTAACATTGAAATCATTCATCCAATACAACCATAAACAAGTAATCAACACATAATTAACATCTAGGTTTCATTAGATCTAAGCAAACACAAGATAGATCTAGCCTAGCATGTTGAAATCAAGACAAGTAAGAGATATAGACAACCAACACATAGACATATTGATTGAATTAAGAGAAAACTTATCTTAATAGCACATGAAAGGATTCAAGGGTTGAAAACCCTTGAATATACTATAAAATTCGTACAAAGTTCGGCCCTAGGGTTTCTCCACACAAGTTCCTCTCAATGAATGAAAACTAGAAAACTATATATAGATTTTAGAAGGTGATGGCGTCAAGAACAAATGTCTGACGCCGTCATCTTGCCGCCAAATAGTTCCTCGGACTGCCTAGATCTGGGTCTGACGCCGTCATGTGTACACCTTATGCAGGCCGTCATGAAATTAACTCTTGACGCTCTTGTTGTGACGCCTTCAGGTTTCTTCTGGGTCGGCATGGACTTTACTCTTGACGCCGTCAAATATTTCCTCTTGACGCCGTCAAACACTGTTCTCAGCTTGGAAAATTAAGTCTTTGGCGTTTTCTTCACTTTTATGCTCCAAAAACGTCCGAATTGCTTCCTTTTCCAGATTTCACTCCCAAAGTACCTAAAATCACAAAAGGAACGATTTAGGGTAATATTTGATCAAATAAATTCAATTCCGGGCTTAAATGACCCCCTAAAAGTGTTTCATTTTTCGCCTCATCAGGCTAACGGTGTGCTTCTACTTGTGTAGGAACTCAATCCTCTACTTGGATTAGTGCATAAACTACGCAACGGATGACCCATCAAGGTCAGCCCAACACGGAGTAAGCCCAGTCTTAACCTACTCACACTTTTTGCACTAACAATTTATAAATGGGTTAAAGTCATCTAAGCAACAAACTTTTTCAAATATTCACTTATCCACGACCCCAATAAATTTCGACAATACCTATCAAAATTTTAAATTTTAGTTCAATATCATACTTTTGCTTACATGTCGTGACCGGTAACCGACTACACCGGTTAAATTAATTATGTGTTTTTTTTTAAAAATTTTTTTTAGTTAATTTTGTGGTATTTTATTAGGTCCAATGACTGATCAGTGAACATTTGAGAAAATCGTTGCTATTAGATACCTTTAACCATTATCCAAGAACAATGACTTGTAGCATATATAAAGAATCTGACGTGGACAATAACGGTTCAATTTATGACATGACATATACATTTGACATATGATGTGGATTTTAGAGGTAAAAAACACGTTTTTGTCGATATCAACCCAAAACTAACAAACTTTTACTGGTATTGTGATATTTTTATTGGATCCATGAGTGATTAATGAGCATTTGAAAAAGTTCATTGCTATTAGATGACTTTAACCATTTCAAAATTTGGTCATTTAGATATATTTGATAAAAGCGTAACTCGGGCAAAGAGTATAAACAACGTAGGGGTGAGCAAAATCGTCCGAGTCCCGACAACTGACCTGATCCCATTTTTATAAATTAGAACTGTAAATTTGTTGTAAATTAGAACTGTAAATTTGTTGTAAGCTAGAACTATATATTGATAGTTTTGCATTTTTGTTTAGTATAGTAGATATGAATGTTAAAACTAAAACCCAATAGAGACATCTCATTTTTATTAGTAAGATCGAAATTGAATAAATACTTATATTTGATGTTATAAAAAGTATACATATGTATATAACCTGTTCGATCTGATGGTTGAACTAGTGACCCGATGACAACTCGACCGGAGCAATTAAAATAACGGGTTTTAAAACATTGATTTTAAATATAGTTAAACAGGGACCCATATGCAATATTTGAAAACTATACGCACCCTGAGTATGCAAGAAATTAGAGTTATAAACTAATGTTGACATTATATTTGCTTGATTTAAAAGATTCGTTAATAAAACAGGATTCTAAAAACACCACAGAATCTTCTTATTTTTATATACTAGAACTACAAATTTGTTGTAAACTAGAACTATGTATTGATTGTTTTTGCATTTTTTTTAGTATTGTAGATGTGAATGTTAAGCCTAAAACTCAATGGAGTTATATTATTTTTATCAGTAAGATCGAAATTGAACAAATAACTATCTTTAATATTATGTAGGGTTGAGCATCGCAGACCAAAAAACCGATTGGACCGACGAAAAACCGACCGAACTGAAGAACCAGCGGTCCGATCTCGGTCGCAACTTTTTCCTTATTTTGGTCTCGGTCCGGTCTGGTCTTACGTACAAACTGACCAATAATGCCTTCTTGGACAGGACTGACCGAAGGACCGGACCGGACGGGGCCGAACACATTCGGTCCGGTCCTCGATCCGTGGTTTTGGTCTAATTTGGTCCCGGTCCGGTTTGGTTTTTGCCGGTCCGGTCTGGTCTTAGATTGATGCTCAACCCTAATGTGTGTGTGTGTGTGTGTATATATATATATATATATATATATATATATATATATATATATATATATATATATATATATATATATATATATAACCCTTTATAAAAGAGCAATATTCACAGCCTATTCCCGAACCTAAAAGTTTAAGATTCAACAACCCAAGCAAGCACCAAGCCTAAAAACAAACACACTTTGCATCCCTTACCGAAAACCAAACCTAACACCATACCTAAAAGTTAACATTACCCTTCCAATCCCACACATAAACACTCTCTCATCCATTTCAAAAAAGAAACACACACCTCTCATGTCTCGGTTCAAAACAAACACCCATCTCATGTCTCACACTATCATCTCTCTGTGTCAACAAACCACATCAACACCACTGATGCCGCCTCATCTCTTTCTGCCACCGGTAACGTTGCCGGAGGTGGTGGTGGTGACTGGTGGGTGACTATGGTGACGGGTGTGTGATTTTGGCATACAAATTAGTGATTAGTGTGTGACGAAGGTGATGGCTATTTTGAGCCGGGGTACCATCACGCCGACGTGAATTCTACCATGGTGAACCGATGGTGATTGTGTGTTTGTTTATGTGTTTGGCACATTAAATGTCTTTGCTTGTGTGTGATTTTTTGGTGAGATCTCTTCGGATCTGTTGATATTCATTCGGATCTATTGATATCCGGTTAAATAAATGGCCAATGATGCTTTCTAATGTCACTTTGTACACTTTTTTGTGTTTTTCATGTCTTTGTTGTTTAGATCTGATGAGATACGGCTAAAGAATGACCAAGTAATTTATGTGGTATACTAATTTGATGATTGTTTAGGCACGTGATGTTGGGGCAAAGTTCTTGTACGGTATGTTTAACCACTTATTTGAACCACCTATGTGGCAATGTTAACTTTAGTTTATAATAGATTATAGACTAAATTTTTCTAAAGATGTAATGAGTGAAATGCTTTGAGATTACTACGTATTATTTTTTGATATGTAAAGAGGATATTTGGTTCTTAACATTTCTTGATCCTAGCTGAATATGGGTTTATCTATTGCAAAAGTTTTTTGGTTGTGATTTTAGTTCATATAAAAGCCCCTCACACACACCCATACACTCATAGATCTAAAAATCTCACTCTTTCTAAAAACACACACTACCGCAACCTCTCATTCTCTTTAAAAGCAGAAACTTGCACCTATGTTACCGGTATCTACTCCGCGACTACCACCGACGCAAGCACCGCCGTCGCCTGAATCTTCAGTCTTCGTTTTGTCACAGGAAACTGCTTCAGTTTATTTTTGAATTTTGTTTTAATTTCTTGGTAAATTTGTTCCCAAAAGAGCACAGTTATGGTACTGGAAATGACACTTTTTACTAAGATATTAAATTGTTTACTTGTGCTTGAACACTTTACTGTTGATGGTTGGCGTATTGAGGCAATTTTTTTTCTTTCTAAATATGATATATAACCCATTTCAAGTTGTGAGAATAAATAACCTTCAGTTGTTAACTTTTTTTTTACCTTTGGTTAACTTTTTTTTTGACCTGCTCGTGGTATAATACATTGAGGCAACAAAATACTCTTTTTGTAGTTGTGTAAATTGTTGGTATATGTTTTTGTTAAATTTGTATATATAAGTTGTTAAAATGTGAAAATTTGAACGTGGATCTAATTTTCAAGTGAAAAAGAATAAGATGGCGGGGAAGTTTTGAGGCTTATGGTAGCTTAACCAGATGTTTTGGACGCCAATGATACTTACATGTGTTTTGAACATGATGGTTATGATTTTAGTGCTTGCGCTTTCATGATTCAATCACTGAAAATAGTTTTTACATGAGTTTCTTGTGTATTTTTGCTAGCTTTAAAATAACTAAATTTGTGTTCAAAGTTTTTGATAATATAGTTTGCAAATTTGTATGTTACTTTTTCCATCACATGTCACGAAAGTACTTTTTACATGAGTTTTATTGTACCATTTTATTTGTTTTGGGATAGATTAGTTGATAATTGGAAAAAGAAATAGAAAAGATAGATTTTCATGTTAACTTTCATGGGCTCGAGGCAAGTTCCATAGTTGACAGTCGGAATCTTTTGACTATTCACATCTAAGGTTAAAAGTATCAAAATGCTTTTCCAATTTTCAAGACATCATCTAAGGTTAAAAGTATCAAAATGCTTTTCCAATTTTCAAGACATCATTGGAGTTGAGACGTTGCTTTATATGATTTTTCGAGATTTGTTTCACCTTTATATAATCTCAGTTATACGTATGTCCAACAATCGGAGACCTACAACTACTAATATGAGGACTTGATAACGGACGATCAAATAGGCACATGTGGGACACGACACATAACACACAAGTGGGATGCAGAACAGATGGACATATGCATAACTAACATACAAATGTGCCAAACAAATAGACAATTCTATTTGCAAGTGAGCGTAACTAACATACAAATGTGCCAAACAAATTAGACTAGACAACTCTATTTGCAAGTGAACTACAACAGCTTAATTTTTTGTAATTATGGTTTGTATATAAACCAAAAAAATGACGTACATGTAACTACACATTAAAAGAAGAGACAATTGCAATAAGGCAAAAATGGGGGTTTATTTTAAAATTTCGAATGAAAAAAGATTTGTAAATTTAAACTTTCAGTTATTATAAGAGGAAATTAACGAGTAAACATTTGTTGTGAAATTCTATTGATAATAAAATGTTAAAGTAGATAAATTTGTAAAGGTCACTTTTATTAGTATATACATAGAGTTTCAAGTGAAAAGTGACGGGAATATGTTAGCCATTTAGTTATTTTAGTTGTAACCCCCTTTTATGTAATCAAAAGAATTTGTTCTACTTAGCGGTGTGATTTGCACACTGCAATATTTGATTGACACTCAAAAGTACAAGCACAGTATATATTCTGTGATATATGCACAACTGTTTAAAGCATGAAATTGAATGGTTCCATCAAATCTTGAATTGTGCAAATTAATGTTTTAAGCTCTGCCATCGGACATGTTTTAAACGGTACATAAACTATTAGAAGTTGCTGCTATGCCTTGTACCTTACTATTACCTCTAAACGACACAAATAAACAAATATGCGATACAAACTAGCACGCCTAGATATTTTCGAACGCTATACACCGCCGCCGCTAGGCGCGGGTACTCGGCTAGTATGTATATATATATATATATATATATATATATATATATATATATATATATATATATATATATATATATATATATATATATATATATATATATATATATATATAATCGAGTAAATTTCACCGTTAGTCCCTAAAGTTGTCGAGTTTTGTGCGGATCGTCCTTAAACTATTTTTTTTGGCATTTTCGTCCATGAAGTTGTCAAACGACGGCGTGTATGTTCCCTGGCACCCCATTTTGTTTGCTCATGGTCAATTTGCTACTTACACACCTTTTGAAGTTACTAAAATGCCCTTTCTTTTTATTTTAATTTACAAACACATGCACAGCACAATAAGTTGGATGAATTTGCTGCAGTCGATGTTCATAATATGAATTTAATATACCTGCGCCGGGATTTGATTGAGATTCTTTTAGAAGATAGTGAAAATTTTCATGGCAAGGTAGTTGGCTCAGTTGTGAGGATAAGAATATCTGGCTGTGATCTGAAGCATGATATGTACAGGCTTGTCCAAGTTGTAGGTAATGTTTATATATCTTTATTTTCTGGAACTATTGTATGAGCTTTTAATTGATCATCAGTTTATATCACCTAAAGCTTACAACCAATACCTGCAGGTACTAGTAAGGTGGATATACCATACAAGATTAACAATAAATCAACAAATGTGAAGCTTGAAGTATTAAATTTAGATAAGGAGACTATATCGATTGACACAGTTTCAGATCAAGAATTTTCTCAGGTTGCGAATAATTAGCTCTTTTTTTCTTCTATTTGTCACATTTTTATAAGCTTCTGTAGTTGTAAGTGCGTTGTAGTTGGCCAGGTGCATTATTGTTGCTTAGATGACTTTGTCCACCAAATTTTTATGTCTAATAATATCTGTCCACAACCATTTTCAGGAAGAATGCAGACGTCTGCAGCGGAGTATAAGATGTGGGCTTGTAAAACACTTTACTGTAGTAAGTCTGCATGCTTATTCAATTTTTATTTGCAACTTTTCCCCACATATTTGTCTGTATTATCCTTCTTTTTCATGCTCTTATTTATGCCTAATTTTTACTTGATTCAGGGTGAAATACAAGACAAGGCTATGGCCCTACAGTCAGTTAAGCTAAATGATGTGAGTCATTCGTCTTTATAGGCACTATGATCTAGTTTTCTGTTTACGTTTATTAATATCTGGATTTTAATTTATCTTTTTTGTTTGGCTTAATAAGTTTTGGTGTATTAAGCCTTTAATCACTTCAATGGCTTCTAATTCTTCTTCATATGTAATCTAGTGGATGGAGAAGGAGATTGTACGGCTCAATCGTCTTCGTGACATAGCAAGTGGAAAAGGGCATAAGAAGTGACATCCTTTTGTGACACAGTTTATATTAATATCATTATTATTATTATTTTTATTTCATAAAATTGATTATTGATAACTTTAAATTTAAAAACCGTGGAATTTCTTAACCAACCCCACGTATAAAGAATGCGTTGTGAAACTCCAACTCTTGAAGACACCAGAGGAGCGGGAGCGCAGGTTGCACGCAATCCCTGCAGTTCGTTCGGATCCAAAAATGAATCCAGATTATGAATCAGATGACACTGAGGAGTATTTTAACAAGGAGGATGGTTAGCATTTAGCATTCAGTTTCTACTTCTATTACTTTTTCATTCCTTCTGTTGATTTCTGATAAGCAGTGGTGTCATTTAACTCTACAGGAGATCATATGGAATCAAAGTATTCTGTAGACAACAACAAGAATTCACACCCTTCAAAGAAGAGAGCAACAGAATTAAATGATGCTGATACCAATTCAAGAAAAGACGAGAAACCCACAAATATTGAAGATGGGTCTACAAAAGATGCTCCTGTTTCAGCTTTGTCAAAGTCACAACACGAGGTTAATTGTAACGATTCAACAATCACCAAACAACATCAAGCTTTGTACCAGTACTAAAACTTGTACCAGAATTAAAACTTGTACCAGAATTAAAACTTGTACCAGTACTAACTGTTAAAGATACCAGTACTAACTTGCGAACAAGCAGTATCAACTTGAAATATTGTCTTGTTCTTGTTCTTGTTCTTATTATCATTCGTAACTTTTAGACATGATGTGAGACACATGTTTATATATTAGACAGATGGTTCGAGGATTATAACTATTACTTGTTATTGTGCTTATGCCTTCTTTTGAATGAATTTTGTTTCTTGAAAAGAAAAATTAACATTATAGATACCAGTACTAACGTTAAAGATACCAGTACTAACTTGCGAACAAGCAGTATCAACTTGAAATATTGTCTTGTTCTTGTTCTTATTATCATTCGTAACTTTTAGACAACTCATAACAAACTCAAAATTTAAACCACAAATCCCTCAAAGAAACTCACGTTGGTGTACTGGTACCGTTCGTGTTCGGGTTTATTCGGTTTGCAGTCCGTGTGAAACTCAGTTTCGGTTCATGCAAAAGTTGGAGAGTAGCAGGAAATAGTTTCGGGTTTATTCACTTATCACAAGATCTAGTTAATAAGCGCATAAAGCGGAGGATCTATTAAGAAGAAACTCGGTTGTTTTATGAATTGGATGAATGTATGAAAAAGAAGAGGAGTTAACAATGGGTGGTCGTGAGATCTGGAATATTCTTCGACCAAGATCTCTTGTTCTCTTGTTCATCTCTTTTCTCTTCATCTTCTTTGTCTTCTCTTCTTTTTCTCAACAGGTATTGCTATGTGTTATAGACTATACTAATTGTGATTCTAGTTGTTTTATCTCTTGCTACTATGTACCGTAATTATATCTATAAATATATAATGGTAGTTTGACATAGTAATCCATTCATTGGAGGATTAACAAAGTGACAGCTATTTGTCATTGAGTTTGCCATTGTGTGCTTGAAACAAAGGTTTGTAAATTAAGAGAAAAAGAAAGGGTATTTTAGTAACTTCAAAAGGTGTGTAACAAGCAAATTAACCATGATTAGCCAAAATGCGGGCCCAGGGACCAAATGCGCCGTTGTTTGACAACTTCAGGGACGAAAATGCCAAAAAAAATAGTTTAAGGACGATCCGCGCAAAACTCGACAACTTTAGGGACTAACGGTGAAATTTACTCTATATAATCGGTTAGCCCCCAATTGTTGAACCGATGACCTGATGGAGTGATGGACCAACGCCTCGACCTGCTCAATTAAAAATCACCCGGTTTTAAAACATTGATTTTGAATATAGTTAAACAGGGACCCATATGCAATATTTGAAAAGATCTACTACCAAAACGAAAAAACCCTAGCCGTATGTATCTTCTAAGTTCTAACATCCAAGAAGAAAATACATTTTAATCAAAATGCTGACACCTGCTGCTGCACCGTTGTGACCATTTCCACATACATTTCCTTTGATCTTTAGTAAGTGTAACTTACCCATTTTTAATTTAATCTTTATTTCCTGCTACTTGTTTTATAAAATAGTTATAAACAAAATAGACTTTAAGTTAGTCAATGAGTGTTTACTGTTAGTCTTATTAACCCCAAATTTAGTTGTGCTGCTGATTGTTGTTGTTCTGATTGTTTTTGCTTAAAGTTTATAACTTTTAATTTGAGTAATGAAGTTAAGGCTGCGTTTAGTTGGTATTTTTCTTTAAAATATTCACAAAAAACTGGAAAAAGTAGTGAACTTGTTTCTTTGCAAATTTTCAAAAAGTTTTTCTAGCAAAGTGAAAAGTTCATGTTTCAAATTTTAACTATAAAATTGAAAACCTTTTTATTTATTTATTTATTTTTTTTACAAATCCTTTCCATTTTTTTTTTATAAACATGTTTTCTGAATTTTGTAACACTTTTTTTAGAGATAAAAACCCCTTCCTTTTTCTCAAAAGAAATCAAGATAGAAAATTAAAGACATTTTTTTACAAAAGTTTCTTTCATTTTCTACCTTGGTTTTTTAGAAAAATGTTTAAAAGTTTGAAAACGTGTTTAAATGCAACTTTTTAGAGAAGTGCAAAGTAAATATAGAAAAACGCAAGGATTATTTTTAGAAAAGTATGAATCTCACTTTTTTTTTTTTTTTGGGTAAAAGGGACTTCCACCCTGGCAAAAGTATGAATCTCACTTTTCTAAAGATTAGTTACAAATTAGAAAAAAAAAAGATTAGTTACAAATTAGAAAAAAAAAAAACACTTTTTGGGAAAATATTTTAATCTAAATGCATTTTTTCTTTTTCAGAGTATTGTGTGAAGTTTTTTCTTGAAAAGTCAATAGTTTCATTTCTGTCTTTGATGAATTTGTTTTAGTTTAGTGTTATTGTGAAGCTGGCTCTTGAATCTTCATGTGGATAAATGATTCAGTTGTGGTTTTTGTTTAGTTTTATAAGTGTTCAATGTTTTGAAATTTTAGGTTGTTACTAATTATTTGAATCTAATTTCGTTGAATGCCTGTTGTTGAAAACTCTTTCATTTATTTATATTTGTGTCATTGAGCTTCTTTATAAGTTACACTGTTTATTGTTAATGAATAATGTGTTGTTAGCATCTTTAGTTACCCATGTAGAGGTGGCAAAACGGGCGGGCCGGGCGGGCACGGGCTACGGGCTATGGGCTAAACGGGCGCGGGCCAAACGGGCGCATGTTATACGAATCGCTTTAGAAATGACCTAAAATAACAAAAAAATTTCCTCAAACGTAACACCTTATTTAAATTTAAGTAACTAAATATACTACATCCATGAGTTTTTCAATTTAATGTTCTCCAATTGAGAGAAAAATATGTGCCCGTTATGCCCATTTAACTACTAAATGGGCAATATATGCCCATTTCAAAAAAAAGATGGGCCCCAAATGTACCCAAATCTTTTAAAAATTTGCCCATTTAGCCCATTTTTTTGATTTTGGGCACAAATTGCCACCTCTATACCCCGTGTTTAATGTTTGTGCTATTAACCCAAATTTTTAGCTCCTTTTGCTGTTGTTGTTTGTTTTCAAACAAAAATAAGGCTCGCTTAATTTGTTACTAACACGATTCTGATTTTTTCAGGTTTAGCCTTTTCTCATGGAAACCATTCCAGGGACTTTTTCCGAACTTCCACTAGGCTCGGAGATAGTTACCGGTGATGATGGCATAAGTTCCGGAAACCTTGTCACTGACAACGAACTCCCTTCATCTGTGCACACAGTTGTGTCTGATGACGACCTTCTCATTGAAATTCTACTCCGATTACCAATACTCTCACTTCTTTTCTTCAAATCCGTATCCAAACATTGGTTATCTCTCATCAGGCACATTAACTCCACTCTTCGTAGGACCAAAAACCCTTATCTCGATCCTCCTACCGGTCTCTTTTTCCGAAGATTTGAATCTCCATCTGTGTATGATTTTGTGTCGTTGGATTCCAGAATTCCATCCAGAATCTATCCGTTACCAACCACCTTCAACTTTCGCCTAAATTCTGAAATTAGATTTGATATTTTGGAGTCTTGCAACGGTTTGCTTCTTTGTGAAGGTGTTAACAAAAATAATATGATTGTGAAAGATATGTATTGCATATACAATCCTTCTGTCAATATGTTTAAGATGCTTCCAAAATGCCATGATCCAAGTTTGACTAGTGTTAGACCTGTTATAAAGCTAGCTTTTGACCCCAGAAAATCACCTCACTACAAAGTTGTTCTTATTGGACTTCTCGATGGTTTCAACAAAATAGAGATTTACTCTTCCAAAACAGGAAGTTGGAGTGTTTACCAGCTTCCCAACAAAAGTCATATATATTATATGTGGGGGATATATTGGAACAATGCCATTCATTGGCTAGATAGTGAGAATGAGCCTATACATTTCAAGCTTGATATTATGAATGAGCATCCAATTATAACAAAGATAGAACTTCCTGTTACCATGGATAAGAAGATGGCTTGGGATCGCAAGTTGTTTGAGTCACGTGGTTGTTTGCTTCTTCTTGGTGTCGACTATGCTAATTCTCAACAGTTTAATATTTATGAGATGAGTAACGTGTCTTCTGAATGGTCTGTAAAGTACAACCTTATTCTTGATGACAACATAATTTCATGGCCCAGGACGATCAGTGGCAATGTTTGGTGTATTATCTTGGGAGAGAGAGAAGAAGATTCGTTTATGGTGATGGAGTTAGATAAAAAGGTTGTTGAATAGAAAATCATGGCGAAGAATCTCCGTGAGCTCTATGATATGGGACCAGGCACTGCTCTGTGCGGCTTTCAATTCTTTGCATCTTTTGCGGGTGTGTGATTGCTTCTTGTTCCAGGTATGAATGTCTTATCTTATAATAGCATTGATGTCTAATGTTGTTTTGCCACTATAGTAATTTTGTGCTCAATCTATTCTCCTGGTGTATCAGACAATGTGAATACTGTCGCATGTATGACATGATGGTTACGTTTCTAGTTTCTACATTTCAACTTGCATTTGTAATATTTAGAAACTGATTACTCGTCGAGTATGGAAAATTATTATTTGAGAGTAAATATGAGAAACTGAGGCTAAAAGAAACTATAAATGTAGAAGATTGTTATTTTTTGTTACGTTACTCATTGATTATTGAAATATTACCATTTCTATGTTTTCATCTCTAATCCCGCCCAAATCAGCTTCTTGTTAGAATGGCTACTACCAAAGACTTGTAAGGGAAGTAAAATTTTAGAATCGATATTGGTTGTGATGGCTCAATCTTTTTTCGTTACACTGTGAACGTTGTAGCATGCATGGCATGATTGTTTAGGTTCTCCATTCCAACTACAACAAAAGATATTGTCTGTTTGACCAACTCGAGTACTCTTTGAGTATTAACATATTATTTAGAACTGAGAAGCACCTGCAAGCTCTCAATGTTTAGTTACTGTCATTTTTATGGACTCACTAGATTAGGAAAGAGACGTGGCATCTATGGATTTTTCTTGTATATCAAAAGTAACTGATGGTTGTTCTGAACCAACAGTTTTATTAATTAGTCATTTCTTGTTTTGGTTCTTTTTTGACTAATATATTCTTCATCCTCCTTTTTGGTTTGACTTTTCATTCTCTACTTGTAAATGTATCCTCTGAAGGGGCATGCGGTTACCACTGTGAAGCGAGTAACGTTATATGTATTCTCATATGGGTCCTTCTCATTATTACTTGCTAATGGTCAAATTGATGCATTTGTCGTGGATAGCACTATTCGCTAATGTGGTTTGCGTTAATGGTCTTTATGGCGCAATAAGTTTGGGATGATTACCTGTCAGATAATCTAAAAAAGAAATTTTCAAACAATCCATATCAGTTTGTCTAGCGTGAACTACATCTGTGGCTTGCAGAGGCGTCATGACATGCATTTCTTTTTGTACAAACTTCATGCAATTTGAGAAACTATTATGCTACATTAAATAATAGTTTATATGGTCCATAATCATTTCTGACAGTTGATTGTTTATGAGGTGGGGATGGGACCTTGTAAATCTTGATCACATTATAATGATATCCCCTAAAACCTGGAAGATTTATGTAAATGGGTGTTTTATGTGCACTGCAAAATGGGCAGAGCGAAACCTGTTTTGTGCATGAAAACTGGTCAGATGGGTTGGGGCAATCTGCAAGCAGTTTCTAACCACTTTTTGACTTTTAGATATGATTATAAAATATGTATTATCATAAGAGTTACTTGTATGCCCAGTTTGGCTTATTAAATAATTGAAATTTATCGCTGAAATGGTTTTGACCCATTAGTTATACGTTATGACCAAGACCTATTTTCCAAACGAATGGGTTGTAATTGAGACCTCTATTATGGGGTTACCACATGGATCATATTATTGAAATTCCTTTTTGATTATGCTTTTACCAAGTATACCAGTTAACATGTTTATAGATGTGGAACATTAAAGGATATGCGGGAAAAGTAGTACTTTGGGTATGGAAATACGTTAGGTTTTGTTTGTTGTCAAGTGACATGATTATGATTGAAAAAAGCCCATTGTGAACAGTAAAATTATTATGATGTAACCATGCAAGCTGTGAGTTTTGTTTGTGACAATGATCACTTGTGAATTCAGAACTAGGCACAAGCTTAGTGTTTTGTTACGGTTTATGTTTTATTGAACACGTTTCTTTCACATATATACAAAAGTATGAACTTGTTAGGTACTAAGCTTATTGATTAACATTTGTTTCAGGTCCTGAACATGAGGGTACATGAAGTAGAGGAAAGCAGAGACATTGAGTTCTGTTATGGCTTATGGTTTCATTATTATGTGATGATGGTTATGAAACGTTAATGAGAAACTGAATGTCATTTTGAATTTTTACTAGCTATTTTCTTCTTGTTGGCTGGATTGCATTTGATTTGTAAGAGCAATATTTAGCTCTTATTTTGTAAAGGATGTTCTTGATCCTCATGTACTGTTGGAATCGCTTCTGTCCGTACTCATTCTGGTTCGTCTACATTTAGTTATCTCTTATATTCGTTCTTTATTGGTTAGAGACTAAAATGTATGGTCTATGATCGTTCCATTTCCTGTGCTGCACTGCTGCTTTTGATGCATGTATCATTCCATTGACAGGTTATATGACTGATTATGATTCTTATTTTGAAGGCCATCGAAGTGCTAGTTGATGACACATAATCTGTCTGTTATAGATACTTAAAAAGGTTGTAAATTAAAATTGTGCAATACTCCTTGCAAGGCCTGTTATGGAACATTATTGAATTTACATTGTTCGGTTTCACTTAATCTTTTGTTAATATGTGATTTTTTTTTTTTTTTTTTTTTTTTTTTTTTTTTTTTGTGTTTCGCGTATGTTTAATTTTTGCCAAATTTGTTGGTATGCGACTGATTTTTTGTTTCGGGTATGGTTTATTATTGCACAATAGATTGGTCAAGTGGTTTGGTTATGGGTCAAAACAGATAAAAAGTTGTTTGCAGGCATAAAACGGGTCATCAGGGACAGCCTTTAAAAACAATTTGCATCTCAATATCAAAAGTTTATGCCCGTTCATTGGATCTTTTATCCCATAGATGGGTCAAGTGGGTTTGGTGATGTTGAATTTGCAAAAGGTTTTTGTGCAGGAAAAATGGGTCAGTCTAAGGGACAGCCTTCAATATTATTTAAGAAGTGTATTATTTAACAATAATCGAATTTTTACTATAGGGAATTAGAATGTTTATGCATAGTTATACACTTTGGATGGATTTTGACGCGTCTTTTGCTGGGAGCTTTTTATTCAGCAAACTAAACCCAGAAGCAGACTCTTCAAAATGCGGTGAGCAAGACGGGTCTCTACCAAATTTAATCCAAACCGCTTCAGCTAAAAATGCAGATTGTGGGTATTTACACTTAACATCACTGAATAGGAAGCAGAATCATGCACATAGCTGGCCTAAAATCATACCACTACCAGACATTAGAGTAATGAATGAATAGACTCGAACAACCCTTGTGCAGTTGTGCTACTCCCACAAAGTAATCAAGCTATAACTAAAGGAATGCATCTGTTTGGATAAGTGGTACTAAAGCACAAGTTAAAGAATAGTAGTATAAATGAGAAGATGTAGCCAACATCAACCTATTTTATGAGCTGCCCAACAACCAGGTAAATTGTGATGAAACATTACGATTTAGTTGGAGAAAAAATTCTCTTGTTTTCTATCTCTAGTTTTATAAAAATTTGGGAATAAAATTTATCTCCACATAACACTTGAAAATATAGAAAATTCGCTTAGTTGATGTTTATTTTTTCTATTTTGAAGAATAGGACGGATGGTTGTGGGTTACAAAGGAAAACAAAGAAAAAACTAAAATTTGTTTTGTAATTTTTCTTGTTAAGTTATAGAAAATAGGCGATTTTGTGTTTTGCAAAACATTTGTTGGAAAACGTTTATTTGAAAGCGATATCTGTTTTTTTTTGTTTTTCACAAAACATTTTATGAAAAATAATAATGTTTTCCCCAACTAAACGCACCCTTAATGTTTCAAAGATAATGCCTTTGCTTGACTCGGTAAAACTTACATATTCAATGTAGCATATAGAGGTACAAATTGTGGGGTGGACAATGACTGGTGCCAATTGCCGAAAGGCATCCGGGTCAGGGTATTCCCGCCAATCTACAATTTTTATTTTATTTTATTTATTTATTTATTTATTTTTTTGACAAATGAAGGTAAAAATGACGATTAAATGGCAGGTTTGGAATGTTGTAATATCCATCTTTTCTAATTCGGCATCGAAAACTTGCATTTGTCTCTTCCACTTTGTTACTATAAAGTATAAATTCATATATTTTTCATGTTATCTATATACTTTTTACACAATCAAAATCATGTAAAACCTTTTGACACTGGATGCACCTCACTACAAAAAAACAGGCTTTTAGTGACATGTTTAGTGACGTCGTTAGCGTCACATTTGAGCACAGCGACGCATTAAGTGACATAGTAAAAAGAGTCGCTGTAAATGAGTCGCAAAATTTTGTGACATCAAAGATATGTCGCTATATGTAGAGACACATGTAGCGATTTTTTTTTCACTTGTCGCTATAATAACTAGCGACATCTCTTTATGTGTCCTTAATTGGGTCGTTATTTGTAAGGACACCTGTAGCGACTTCTCTTCACCTGACGCTAGATTAACTAGCGACTTCTTTTCATATGTCCTTAGTTAGGTCGCTATTTGTGTCACAAGTCGCAATTTGGGTCATTACCCGAGTCGCTATCGATTCGTTGCCTAGGTCGTTGTCGATATCGCTACCCATGTTGCTATAATTAGCAACATCACATTGCTATTTAGGTCGCTAATTTTAGCTTTAATTAGCAACATCACATCGCTATTTGGGTCGCTAATTTTAGCTTTAATTAGCAACATCACATGGCTATTTGGGTCGCTAATTTTAGCTTATGCTCACCTGCTACGATGGGCCTATGCTCACCTGCTATTGTTATCACATGTGTTATTTATTTGTCTCTCAAAACTAAACAATATATGCGTGATTAACTATGGTGGAGTAACTATGGCGGAGATAAAAAAATGTATACCTGATGATAAAAAAACGGTGATGATGGCGGAGTAACTATGGCGGAGACGATGGCGGAGATGAAGATGATGCCGGAGTAACGAAGATGACGGAGATGAAGGCGGAGTAACTGTGATCAATTAGAGTAACGGAGATGATGGCGGAGTAACAGAGATGATGGCTGACACATTATGCTGGGTTTAGATGTTTTGTATTTTGGGAAATTGGGGGAAATGGGGGAAGTGGAGATGATGTTTTGTATTTTGGATAATGGCTGACACATTAGCGGAGTGGCTTATTTTAATCAATTATTATTTAAAAACTTATTTTATAATTACAGATATATGCAAGGAAAAAAAAATACATCTTGTTAAAAATATTTTATATATGTTTTGCTATAAGCATGTCTGTATAAAAAGAGGCACATCTACAGTATTTATCTACAGAAAAAAAAGGACGAAAACGTAAAAAAACAGACGAAAACGTAAAAAAGGGCAAAAATGTAAAAAAGGGCGAAAACGTAAAAAAAAAAGAGAATAACGTAAAAGATGGACGAAAACTTGAAAAATAGCATGTCGTAATTAACGATGTTAATAGCGACTTGCTTGAGGGAGTCACAAAATTAGAGACATGGTTATTGACATGTTGCAAGAAGTCATAATTATGCGTCATTAGTAGCGATGGGTTTTTAGAATGTCATAAGCTAGCGGCACGTTTAGCGACTTCTTTAAAGGCGTCACGAAATTAGAAACATAGTTAACAACATGTTGCAAGAAGTCGCAATTGTTGCGACACTATTGGCGATGTACTTTTTATATGTCACAAACTAGCGGCATGTTTAGTGACTTCTTCAAATGCGTCACGAAATTAGAGACATAGTTAACAACATGTTGCAAGAAGTCACAATTGTTGCGACACTAGTGGCGATGTACTTTTTATATGTCACAAACTAGCGACACGTTCAACGACTTGAATGGTGACATCATATTTTTAGCGACTTTTTTGTTGACTTAGAAGACGTGTAAGTCACTAAACATGCCACTACTAGGGTCACAAATTTGCGACATAATTGCTCGAGTCGCTAAACATGTCACCAAATGGCTTATTTCTTGTAGTGCCTGTAAATTTGTGCGTTAAAATTTCGATGAAATGTGAATAAAACATGGGTTCAATAAATTGTGAATTACCACAAATCAATAATGATATGTGAATCTCAAAATACACATTATAATTTATAAATGGGTTAAAGTCATCTAATAACAAGGAACTTTTTCAAATGTTCACTTATCCACGACCTCAATAAATTTCTACAATACTTATCAAACTTTTAGATTTTAGTTCAATATTATACTTTTGCTTACGTGCCGTGACTGACAACCGACTACACCAGTTAAATTAATTACGTGATTTTTTTTCTTAGTTAATTTTGTGATATTTTATTGGGTTCATGACCGATAAGTGAACATTTGAAAAAATCTTGCTATTAGATGTCTTTAACCCTAGGAAGAACAATGACTTGTAGCATATATAAAGAATCTGATTTGGACAATAACGCACGGTGCAATTTATGACAAGACATGTACATGGCAAAAGTTCAATATAAATCTCATATTTGTTATGCATCCAATGAACCAATTCTAATCATTTTTTTTTTTATCAAAACAAAAAAAATATAAACTTTCACCATTTTTTTTAAAATTAAATATCTCGCAAACCGTTAATCGTTACGCGAAAAAAATCATACCATCACGAATTAAATTATCTTTCTATAAATATGCATTATTATATATTTTCGACGATTTTTTTTTTTTTTTTTTTTTTTTTTCAAAATTTGCCCACAGAAAATTCACACGTGATTTATAAAAATTACATGTAATTTGTAAAAATCACACGTGATTTGTAAAAATCACACGTGATTTGATTTTTACAAATCATATGTGATTTTTTTGGGCGAATTTTTTTTAAAAAAAAAGTTCGTCAAAAGTATAGAGAAATGCATATCTATAGATAGATAATTTAATTCTCGTTGCGATGGTGTATTTTTTGTAAGATTTATCGTTTGCAAGATATATTGTTTAAAAAAAAAAGGTGATTTTTTTTTTTTTTTATTAATCTAGATGAAAAATGGATTGATTCTTTTGATCTATGACAAATATCTATGTTGATCAACTCTTGGGGAAATAACTCAAAAAGTAATAATGCATGAAAACAGACTGAAATAGACTTTCTAGGGAAATTTGAAGCTTATGATGCAGGGCTTGTTCAGTTATTGTTAATGATTTATTGTTCACATCCAGATATGTAGATGAACAGAACTCATGAGCCAAGTAAATTTAATCTTAAAATCTATGCAAAAAGTTGGAATTAGTGTCGAAGCAAGTTCACTACACCAAACGAACGGTTTACATGAAGAGATTAACCATATCTTTTTCCCCTTTTTAAGAATCATAACCAAAGCGAGGTTTTGCATATAAAGTAGTTCAAACACTTGTGAAATGTGAACAATATACGGCAATAAATGTACCCATATGATGATGGAAGCAAAAAAAGGAACTAGGGTGTTTTGCTTGGTATTTTCAGAAAAGATATAATCATCATTCTCAACAGCACAAGTATTCAGTAACAGCTATTCTTATATTTGTTCTTTTCAACTACAATGAGCTACCAATGCAACTCGTACCAAGTACTTACAATACAGATAATTTTTGCTGTTTTTTAACATCCTAAATGGTTAAACATTTATCCCCCTTTATTATAAGCCAAAGGCCTGATTCAAGTTTCATGCTGAAAACCGCAACTTATAAGAATGTACATCATACTATGTTAATTTGTATAAAAGGTTATTATTGGGTTAATCCCAATCTTTATTTTTACCCGTTTTCAAGGTCAAACCCGAAGTCAAAAGTCAACCCCTATTAAAAGTCAACTCTGGAAATAACTGTCAAATTGACAGTTACAATCCGAACCATCACAACTGTTGGTCGAACTCTTTTAGAACCGAACCAACACAACTCTTTGAATCATCACAATGATTCAATCGCACCTTTTTATTCATTATAAATAGAGTAGATTCTGTATGAACAAAGAATGACAAATTAATAAAAGCATTTATATTTTAGCAAATAGAGATTATTTCATATTTTAGTATATCGTTGATTAAAGATCCGTGAAATTGGGCCAACAATTGGTATCAGAGCCGAAATCATCATATACCAAGGTTCTTTTATATCCCTGTTTTTTTGAATCAATACAAGTTTTGTCTCGGTAATTTTTTTTTTTTGCAAAACCATTCGAACAACAATAATCAAAAAATCATTTTATTGTGTTCTACAATCAAAGAGAATCCAACTCTTTTGTCACCACGGTAACAATCACAATAGTGATTAATTTTACCGGCATCAAAAAGGGTTCCTCTTATTTTTTTCTCTTACTTTTTGCAAAAATCTAGACCAAAAATTCGTACCGAACAAGATTAGACACGGTTAAACACAACCGGTATCTAATCGATTCAAAACAAGGATAAGAACCATATACCAAATTCGAGAGGATAACACAAAGTCATCAAAAGGGGCAATCTTATTGATTCAAACAAGGAACAAACACACCTGTTTCTTGAAAAATCGAACCAAGCACCCTTATTTTTTTTGAATCGCCACTTGATTCAAAGATAGAAACAAGGTAGAAGAATCCCAAGAGGATCAACCATTGTTCAAAGAAGAACCAAACCGTGAAGAGAAGGTTAACCAAAAGCCAATAATACCGGCGGTCAACCATCAGAAGACAATAAGCAGTTTCAATCGTTCAAAACAAAAGAGACGGTTTTATCTCACAAGAGAGACAAAGAAAAGAAACAGAGAGGCGCTTGAATAAGCGTTTAGGGCAATAGAGAACCAAACAAACACTTTAGGGCTACGGTTTTGCTAATAAACCCCCCAGGTTCCAAACTTTACATATCCACCCTTCTATTATTTTTAAACTTATACTTAGTATATTAGTTTTACAAATTAATATATATAAGTTAGTTTTTTTTGTGTGATAAGTTATTTTGTATTATACCCTTAAGTATCTTATCATTTTTAGATAGTATAATAATCTAGTGTATTTACGCTGCTTATTATATTTTAGGAATAACTTTTAAGGAGTAATTAACCTTAGGTTTATTTCACTTTATTAATTGTTTAACAAAACAATAACAAATGACTAACGGTGGAGACGACGGAAAAAAGGAGGTTAATACACCTAATACTTCCCTTCAATTCCAATGTCCAATATTAAAACCCGCGAATTACTCTTTATGGGCAATTCGAATGCAAATTCTTTTAGAAGCAAATGGGTTATGGGAAACAATAGAGCCATTAGACTCGACCAAATCCGATAAGAAAAAGGAGAAAACTGCTATTGCATACCTTTACCAATCCTTACCCGAAGAACAATTAATTCAAATAACAAAGCACAAAACCCCAAAAGCAATATGGGACGCGTTAAGATCTAGACACTTAAGCGAAGAAAGAGTACGACAAGTGTCACACCCCGCTGGAAGCGGAAACACGAGATGCAACGAAATGTAACATAGCATAAGATAGTAGAATAACACCATGTGATTTAAGTAATAAACTTACAAAGTTACATAAAGAATTTTAGTACAAAACTGAATAAAGAAATAAGTCTTAAATTGATTGAAATGTAATGTCTTTAGAAAATGTCTTGGCTAGGTCAACTCGGTCTTGAAATGAGAACAAAGTATAACTTCAAAATGTAATGCCTTCAATAAAACACTATCGATCACCTGAAAATGATACTCTAAAATGTCAACATAAAGTTGGTGAGTTCATGGGTTTAAAGTAAACATAAACCAGTTTGCCATGCATAAGGGTTTAGGACAAGTGTACATATAAATAAAGCATAGGGCAAGTAGCATAAATTGAATAACCATCATCACAATATGAATACCCCACATTTGCCTAACTCTTCATCTCCGAAATATGAATACAACATATGAGCCTCACTCTTCATCTCCGAAATATGCGCATAGCATGCAAAGCCTACCAGCTGGAGCTACTACATGAGTCTTGAATAATCTTGAATAACCATAGAGTGTCAAGTGGAAATAAATCCATGACATATGAACACACAGATATGAACACACAGTAGTCTATCAAGTGGAAATCAATCCATGACATATGAACACACAGATATCACTACTAAAGCACCTAGCATAGTTATAAGCACACAACTTGTCTAATGAATAAAATGTTGAGCATAGCATAAAATGAGTTCGAGTATCATTCTCCCCCAATGAAAACATAAGTGAAAATGGGCCACGAAAACTCACCTCGAAGCAGATGGGACAATGGAACAAGTGTAAGCGAGTAATCGAATGAATCATAAGCTACTCCCTCTTCAATGGCTCTACATGAATTAGGGATTATACATTACTATTAGCTCATTTATTAAGTTCTTTAATAGTCATAATTGTTTCTTAAATACTTATGGTTATCCGTTAATGTGATTAGGTTAACATATGATCAAGCGTACCATAATTAATGTTTAAGTGCATTTTAGCGTCTAAACTCATTAAATGGTATTTAAATTAACCAAAAGTCTAACTTATGTTATATTTCAGATTTTATCACGTTCTGGTCACTTTATTTATGAATTTAAAGCCATACTTAAGTGTTTACTGAGGGGCTAAAATATTTATCATAGATACTTATACATGTTAGGTAATCACTATAATTTTTCCCGATTTTATTTCAAAGTGAAAGTACCCAAACAAAAATCGTATTTCAAAACTGTACCAGAATGTGACCTGACGGTATACCCGAAAAGTTTGTATTTCACTAACCGATTTTAACCTTTCAGAAAAATCCACAAAAATTCCAAAAAGTCACAGACATCTTAAAAACCGCTCCTACCAAATTAGAGCTCTTAATACCTTATGGTTTGAAAATCAAAGAGAGAATTGCAAAAATCATCCTTAAAGTTTGGCCAAATTGCACGTTTCGTCCTTAAAGTTTGGAAAGTGCAAGGATCGTCCCTGTGTGAAAACCTTTGGTGCAAGTATCGTCCTTTTGGGGGAAACCTTTGTTGCAAGTATCGTCCCTGTGGGGACGATATTTGCACCAAAGTTTTCTCCACAAGGACGATCCTTGCACTTTCCAAACTTTAGGGACAAAACGTGCAATTTGGCCAAACTTTAAGGACGATTTTTGCAATTCTCTCAAAATCAAAAATCAAAAACACCAACTGATTTTCTAGACCCGAAATTCAGATTTGACACTTAATCTCCCAAAAATCAAAAGACTACCCTCCCGACCTCCAATGACCACGAAATTTGATTTACAGAAAGTACACTTCATGAACTCAGTTTTAGACTCGAAAATCATGCAAAAACATGTTGGTATCATTAAGTAAGACCTCTTGCAAGTCCACCAAATTTCTGAGCAGCATACCAGTGAGACAGAAAACAAGTTCACAAACCAATCTTTTAATCCGTTTTAAGTGCACAATTTTAAACAAGTCTTGATTTGATTCGACACGTGATATACACACACACAAACACAGACACCAACATCAGATTTCCCAACACCACAAGGATTAACGAGGCATCAAGAATGAATTCCAAAGCATGCATACGATCACATAAAATCATAAAACCAAACCCTAAACCCCTCGTTAATTTAGTCGTATTAATTGTGTTATTAATGATCACGAGAGGTTTTAAATGACAATCAAGGGCTGGAAACTTAGGGCTACGAAGACATGAAAAGAGAGATAAAGATAACCAGGTTCGACACAATCTGTTAACAGCTTCTTATAGAGTTTTATGTGGCGTTTAATCTTTTACACGAGTGATTATATATATATAGCGAGACATAGGGGCAAAGTAACATGATCAAGATTGGTTAGGTTTTGTGTCATATTAATCGTGTATTGATTAGTGTATAATAAGGATGATAACAATTACCTTGGAACTGAATTAACGAGGATCAAACAGGAATAAGATGGCACTCGAATCAATCACCAACTCTACCACAAGGCTGCTACCATACCCGACCATCAAGGCTGCAAAAACCCTAACTAACAACCACCAAGACCTGCTACAATGGGACACCAAGGCTGCAACTTTCGTCCCTTGATCTTGGTAGAGATAAAACGATTTCAAAATAGTTTTAAAATTTTCTTTTGCTTCGTTTGGAGAGAAAAGAATGACAGGAACTATATGTGTGTTATTGTTTTGTTTCGTATGAAAAAGAGAAGGGGGAAAAGAACCGAATCCGTTATAGGACCAAAGATGGGAGCGTGGGTTTTAAGAGTGGGCCGAAATTTTAAGTTGAGATTGAAAGGGGGAAGGGAAATCGGATTGATAGATTAGGATAGGATTTTCTTAATATAATTTTATTTTATTTTATTTAGGTTTAAATTAAATATAAAGTATTACATAACATATAGTTTTTAGGTGTCTTATTAAAATATTACAAACTTAAGTTAAAATTTCAAGTTGGTACAAACAATGGTTCAAAAATTTAGGGTTTAAGTCAATGGTCATCGTCGACTAATCTAATTTGGTGAGGGTTCTCACAGTATCACCACGTTAGAAAGAATTTCGTCCCGAAATTCAATCGATTCTACTATTAAGAATTGGTTACCAAATATGTGTGAGGTGTAAGTTTTTTTTTTTTTTTTTTTTTTTTTTTTTTTTTTTTTTTCAAGTATGCACAAGTCTTTGCGACTTGCTTGATTACACTACGAAGTCCACTGTTTGAGCTTCAACAACTTTTATAACCGAAATCTTATTGTGTTAAGTTCGTCAAACTTTCCCAATAAACAGTTTGGTCGATTTCTCATAGCATCTTAGAGGATGATAATTAGTTAATCCTTGACAAGGCATTTCTTAAGGTTCAACACATTTTAACTAAGATTTTGAGGATGTTCTTGAAAGGGAGCCATGATGAAGGCTTCGCTAATGAAGCTACTAACCCAGATTCAACGACCTTACTATAATTGAGTGAACTCCTCCAATCGTTCTATATACAATTGAGTCAATGCTTGAGTGAAGAACCCAGTGAAGGCCAAAGTTATAATAAAAGGACTAGTGTGATGGAAATTTATACACCAAGATTTAAGTGCTACTAATGGAATATCATATCCAATTGCAACTATCGAGTGATTAGATATTCATGGTGAAAGCACTATACATTCTTGAGCAAATTTATCTAAAACCTTAAGCTAGATAACAGCGTGACTCCAACTTAACCCCATAACTCATCAAACAAGAACTGTCATGAATTTAAGTTAAGAGCTAAGAGTTGTTATGTAGCTCAACCCTTTTGATAAATTGGCTCAATTTTGGGAGTTGCTCCAAAACCAAATAATGGGTAGGTATCTACAACTTAAGTTGGTGAGATTAGAGAATAAAGTCAGGGGTATTCGAAGTAAGTGAGTCGTATTGATAAAATTTCGCAAAGGCGATGAGGAAGAAGTTTTTGTCAACGAGGTTATACAGATAAGCTTTCTAAAATTTGAAGTTACGAAATAATTCAATTATGATGTACGTAAAGAATTTTTACCAAATTATCAAGTATCAATCATGGGAGGAAAGATGAGTCGCTTTATCTCCTATCTTCATCAAAATTCAGAATAGTTTGCATCAATGGTAGTGGCCAAACAAAATGTGTAAGCAGTAGAAATAGCTATAGTTGTTGGTAAGAATGAAAACAAGTCGCTTGAAATTAAGCAGATGAGAGTAATGGATCCAGAAGTTCAAGGGTCGGTTCCACATTAGATAGGAAGGAGAATATGACTTCTTACCTTACTTGCACAAAATGAGAGTATAATGATGTAGAGTTGGCACGAACACTTATTACCAGTGCAGTAGATTAGATCGCTTTGCTTGAGGTAGCACCATACAATTAATTTGTGAATATTATGTTTCTTGTGGCCACACTAATGTCTATGTACCGATCAAAATGAAACGGCGATGATATGTGTTGATATATGAAAGGTCAAGATGACAAAAAGAATGAAGAATCTAAGGCAATAAAGACGAGCTTTTGAAATAACTCATGAGGAATTAAGGAAGCGCCTGGTGTTGTGTTAGGTACGTTTCTCGTTAATAACATACTTGTTTGCACTCGCAGCTTTGGTGCTAAAAGATATTTTGTGTCTTCTGTTACCGCATGAGTCGTAATTTAAGAAACTTTGATAAAATGCTAATTGTAGATGTAAACAATTTCTCATAAAAAGTTGTTAGATAAATGCCCATTTTTAATTTGTAAAAATGTAGTTTTTTTGACTTTTTGTCGGAGTAATAATATTTGTTTTCTATTATTTAGTCGGGTTTAATTTAAAAAAATGTTTGTATAATAAAATGTTTTATATTAAAATATTTATTTTTAAATGATGATTTTCTAAATGCGTATTAAGTTATCTATATAGATGGTTATCGCTTAAATTTCCTGTTTTAACTAGTCATGTTTTGAAAGTAATAAATCTCAACCGTTATTAATCTGTCGTAATCAATTTATTAAGTGTTCTGGTCTTTCAAGTTTACAGTTATTGGTTTTCATATTGGGCCAACTAGCCCGATTAGTCAAATTTTACCAAAGAGTTCATTCCAAGTTTGCTTATTGGGTCCAATAATAATCCTTTTAGTGAGTTTTAAATTTATCCCATTAACAAATTATAAGTTAAGTCCAATAGGTTTACATATGTTAGGCGAATTTATTTTCCAAGAATCGAGGCAGAAATAGTATGTGCTAGTAGGATTCTTTACGGTTGTATCTATGTATAAAAAGGACAATTACTGACTATGAAAATCGTAGAAGTGGAGGCTCAAAAATGATATATGTTATGAAGATTACCTACTGGGTGAAGAAATGTTGTTCAACTTATTTGGCGTATGTGATAATTGAAAAAGAAACAATTTTGGATGTGCTTATTATGAAAAGATGATCTGCTGAAGTCAATGATGAGTTGTTAGAGACAACACGTTCAGAGTTACAAGGTCTGATGAGGTAATTTCAAGAGTTTCTAGAAAAGGTGGTTCGTATGTTTTCAATATGTTTCTTGAGTCATGTAGTGTGAAAAGATGAAGTAGATCCTGAATGCACGAAGAGTTTTGTCGTAACCTATAACGCATCACAAAAATCATGGTTGTGCATCGTCGTAATGAAAGAAAGTTAGTGGTTATGCATTAAGTTATCAAAAGAAGAGATATCCAACTCGCGTCATAGATTTGGCGATCGTAGACTCGCTTTGAAATTATGGATTCACCTCGTGTAGTACTTGGTGTTATACTGACCAAGAAGGTCTTACGTACATGTTTCATGAGAAATATATCATACAAAGATGAATAAAGTGAATGAAATTAATAAAGATTTGAAGGTGATATCTTCAATCATTTAGGAAAAGTAGCTGTAGTTGTTGTCTTCATGAGCCGAAAGGAATGAGGAGTATCAATTGGAGTCCGAACAATAAGAATAGACATTACTATGAGTCTCATAGTTGATATAAGATAAATTTATAGGAAATTTGTTCAAGTGAATTCATCAAAGAAGATCGTGTAGTTGGGCATGTATGACTGGTTGAAAGTAATGGTCAATGAATTAAAAGATTCAAGAATAGAATCTGGGTATTAGTGTTTATATATGCTCAGAACTTATTATTAGTTAAGCTTATGAGTTAAAGTATTCAGCTCATCTAGGCAGCACTAAGATGTATAATGACTTGAAATTGTTGTATTAGTGGTCTGAAAATGGATATTCCAACCAGATATTATGTTGTGAGGTGATTGACTTGATTATGAGTAAAATTTTAGACATTATAATACTTAAGGTATCTTACAATCTATTGGTATTCCAATATAAGAGTTATATCATACTGAAAAGTGACTAAGTTGTCTAGAACTCAAGAAAAAAATACAATACCATAGAGTAATTGTACATTGATTATTTAATTCAGCCCTTTCTCCATCAATAAGAGTTCTTATTAAGTGGAATGAGTCAGGAAAGTCGTTCATTGTAGGAAGTGTTATATTGTGATATCTTATTATTGATAATCTCATATCAAAGTATATTCAGGCTTGTTCACAAAGTGAAAGGTATGGGGAGACGAGGCATATGATCCAAAGGTATAGAAAAATAATTACCTAGTCTTTAAATTAGGTTCAAAAGAGCTTATTCTATGTAGCATTTTAAAAGTTAAATCAATATGACCTTCCACAATGCATTGTTGGGATGCATCTAAAATAGTGTTCCGATAGTACGACTAATATAAGGGCATACTAAGTAGCACAGTGTAACAGACCAGACAAAGCATGATAGAAACAAGGCATTCTCAAACTCTAGTAGTGGGCCATGATGTATCTCGTAAATGATGACATATAGAATGCATAACAAAGCAGATATGAATGCAATTAAACACATAATGCAATGCACACGCACATGAACGATGCATTATTTTTTAGGTGATCTTGAGTTTGTATCCAACCAGGCATGATCCAAGGTAACTACCCCCATCATTCCATGATTCCTTCTGAATTAGGCATAGTTGATCAGGTTATGCATAATTTAGGAAAAAAATGATGAAATGCTCGGGCTAGCCAACTCATACCATGTTCGGGGTTTTACGAAAAGCTTTAGTTTGGTTATAGTTGAGGTTTTGATTTTAGAAAAACCGGCATTCTCTATAACCTTAGGCTCTGATACCATTCTGTCACACCCCGCTGGAAGCGGAAACACGAGATGCAACAAAATGTAACATAGCATAAGATAGTAGAATAACACCATGTGATTTAAGTAATAAACTTACAAAGTTACATAAAGAATTTTAGTACAAAACTGAATAAAGAAATAAGTCTTAAATTGATTGAAATGTAATGTCTTTAGAAAATGTCTTGGCTAGGTCAACTCGGTCTTGAAATTAGAACAAAGTATAACTTCAAAATGTAATGCCTTCAATAAAACACTATCGATCACCTGAAAATGATACTCTAAAATGTCAACATAAAGTTGGTGAGTTCGTGGGTTTAAAGTAAACATAAACCAGTTTGCCATGCATAAGGGTTTAGGACAAGTGTGCATATAAATAAAGCATAGGGCAAGTAGCATAAATTGAATAACCATCATCACAATATGAATACCCCACATTTGCCTAACTCTTCATCTCCGAAATATGAATACAACATATGAGCCTCACTCTTCATCTCCGAAATATGCGCATAGCATGCAAAGCCTAACAGCTGGAGCTACTACATGAGTCTTGAATAATCTTGAATAACCATAGAGTGTCAAGTGGAAATAAATCCATGACATATGAACACACAGATATGAACACACAGTAGTCTGTCAAGTGGAAATCAATCCATGACATATGAACACACAGATATCACTACTAAAGCACCTAGCATAGTTATAAGCACACAACTTGTCTAATGAATAAAATGTTGAGCATAGCATAAAATGAGTTTGAGTATCATTCTCCCCCAATGAAAACATAAGTGAAAATGGGGCCACGAAAACTCACCTCGAAGCAGATGGGACAATGGAACAAGTGTAAGCGAGTAATCGAATGAATCATAAGCTACTCCCTCTTCAATGGCTCTACATGAATTAGGGATCAACATTACTATTAGCTCATTTATTAAGTTCTTTAATAGTCATAATTGTTTCTTAAATACTTATGGTTATCCGTTAATGTGATTAGGTTAACATATGATCAAGCGTACCATAATTAATGTTTAAGTGCATTTTAGCGTCTAAACTCATTAAATGGTATTTAAATTAACCAAAAGTCTAACTTATGTTATATTTCAGATTTTATCACGTTCTGGTCACTTTATTTATGAATTTAAAGCCATACTTAAGTGTTTACTGAGGGGCTAAAATATTTATCATAGATACTTATACATGTTAGGTAATCACTATAATTTTTCCCGATTTTATTTCAAAGTGAAAGTACCCAAACAAAAATCGTATTTCAAAACTGTACCAGAATGTGACCTGACGGTATACCCGAAAAGTTTGTATTTCACTAACCAATTTTAACCTTTCAGAAAAATCCACAAAAATTCCAAAAAGTCACATACATCTTAAAAACCATTCCTACCAAATTAGAGCTCTTAATACCTTATGGTTTGAAAATCAAAAATCAAAAACACCAACTGATTTTCTAGACCCGAAATTCAGATTTGACACTTAATCTCCCAAAAATCAAAAGACTACCCTCCCGACCTCCAATGACCACGAAATTTGATTTACAGAAAGTACACTTCATGAACTCAGTTTTAGACTTGAAAATCATGCAAAAACATGTTGGTATCATTAAGTAAGACCTCTTGCAAGTCCACCAAATTTCTGGGCAGCATACCAGTGAGACAGAAAACAAGTTCACAAACCAATCTTTTAATCCATTTTAAGTGCACAATTTTAAACAAGTCTTGATTTGATTCGACACGTGATATACACACACACAAACACAGACACCAACATCAGATTTCCCAACACCACAAGGATTAACGAGGCATCAAGAATGAATTCCAAAGCATGCATACGATCACATAAAATCATAAAACCAAACCCTAAACCCCTCGTTAATTTAGTCGTATTAATTGTGTTATTAATGATCACGAGAGGTTTTAAATGACAATCAAGGGCTGGAAACTTAGGGCTACGAAGACATGAAAAGAGAGATAAAGATAACCAGGTTCGACACAATCTGTTAACAGCTTCTTATAGAGTTTTATGTGGCGTTTAATCTTTTACACGAGTGATTATATATATATAGCGAGACATAGGGGCAAAGTAACATGATCAAGATTGGTTAGGTTTTGTGTCATATTAATCGTGTATTGATTAGTGTATAATAAGGATGATAACAATTACCTTGGAACTGAATTAACGAGGATCAAACAGGAATAAGATGGCACTCGAATCAATCACCAACTCTACCACAAGGCTGCTACCATACCCGACCATCAAGGCTGCAAAAACCCTAACTAACGACCACCAAGACCTGCTACAATGGGACACCAAGGCTGCAACTTTCGTCCCTTGATCTTGGTAGAGATAAAACGATTTCAAAATAGTTTTAAAATTTTCTTTTGCTTCATTTGGAGAGAAAAGAATGACAGGAACTATATGTGTGTTATTGTTTTGTTTCGTATGAAAAAGAGAAGGGGAAAAAGAACCGAATCTGTTATAGGACCAAAGAGGGGAGCGTGGGTTTTAAGAGTGGGCCGAAATTTTAAGTTGAGATTGAAAGGGGGGAGGGGAAATCGGATTGATAGGTTAGGATAGGATTTTCTTAATATAATTTTATTTTATTTTATTTAGGTTTAAATTAAATATAAAGTATTACATAACATATAGTTTTTAGGTGTCTTATTAAATATTACAAACTTAAGTTAAAATTTCAAGTTGGTACAAAACAATGGTTCAAAAATTTAGGGTTTAAGTCAATGGTCGTCGTCGACTAATCTAATTTGGTGAGGGTTCTCACAACAAGCCAGACTTCAAACACTCAGATCAGAAATGGAGATGTTAACTATGAAGGAAGATGAAACCATCGACCCCTTTACAGGAAAACTAACAGCTCTTGTAAACAAAGCCGCTAGTCTAGGACACACAATAAAAGATACAAATTTAGTCAGAAAATTACTAAATGTTGTACCGGATATGTATCTGCAAATAGTAGCATCTATAGAACAATATGCAGACTTAAACACTATGACATTTGAAGAAGCCATAGGAAGACTTAAAACCTATGAAGAAAGGATTAAATATAAGAAAGGAAAGCCAGAGAACAATCAAGAAAAATTGATGTTCACAAGACATGAAGGTAGAGGAAAGCATTTTAAAGGACGTGGAAGTGGAAAATATAAAAACTACGAAAAATTTAATGAAGGATACACCTCAGATGAGTCGGAAGGAACCGACAACAAACCACAAAAGAATGGTGATAAGTCGAAAATAACATGTTACCGATGTCACAAACTTGGACATTATGCCTATGAATGTCAAAATAAACGCAAGAATCAAGTCAAAGAACAATCCAATTTTATTGAAGAAGACTTAGAGCCAACATTGCTTATGGCGACTATAACTAAAGAGAAATGATACAATGAGCATACCGCAGTGAGTGCAGAAATAGCAGAGAATGCAGAAACCGCAAAGAGTGCAAACATCGCAAAGATAGTGCAAACCGCAGAGAGTGCAAACATCGCAAAGATAGCAGAGAGTGCAGAAGATTCAAAATTTGATCAATGTTACAGCGAATATTAAAGGAAGCAAAATGGAGACGACTACAAAAGACTTAAAGATCTACGTCGCAGCGATTGTGATTAAGGGGGAGAATATTGGGTTAATCCCAATCTTTATTTTTACCCGTTTTCAAGGTCAAACCTGAAGTCAAAAGTCAACCCCTATTAAAAGTCAACTATGGAAATAACTGTCAAATTGACAGTTACAATCCGAACCATCACAACTGTTGGTCGAACTCTTTTAGAACCGAACCAACACACCTCTTTGAATCATCACAATGATTCAATCGCACCTTTTTATTCATTATAAATAGAGTAGATTCTGTATGAACAAAGAATGACAAATTAATAAAAGCATTTATATTTTAGCAAATAGAGATTATTTCATATTTTAGTATATCGTTGATTAAAGATCCGTGAAATTGGGCCAACAGTTATGAGCTACATGATGACATTAGATGTGTTTGGGATTGCTTATAAAAACTTTTTATTTGTTTAGCGTGAATTAATAAGAAGTGTGGGTTCTCGGGCTTGCTTATCCAAACTACTTAAACTGATTATTCGTGAATGATATAAGCTTTTGGATTTTTGAAGAACCAGTTTGAAGTTAATTAGTCAAACTGCTTGTTTCAAAAAGCAATTTGCAGTTTTAGTAGATAATCCCAAACACGCCTCTACATTCTAAAACTTTTTTCCAGTTGGTGCCAACTACGGGTGTTTGTAAGAGCTCTAGGCTTGTGACCCCGTTTTTCGATGTCATCTACTCCACGCCAGCACGGCAACAAACACTGAAGAAAGATTATTTTCAACAGGTTTTGACTTATGTCGTTTTAGTACTTGACTTTGACTAGGAGCAATGATTCACCAAACACTGAAGTAGCAGTTGCCGGATGCTGTGAGCGAGGTGGACCACTAGTAAATTTGAACCAAAAAAGAGACCACAAATACAGATCGTTTACCCTTATAAAGATTAGAAAGCTGTATGTCCCAAGTGTTCATGTGGAGGTACCCTTTGAGCTAAAACAGTAGAACTTTGTAAATGAGTGATGCAATTTTATAATTACTCCGTAATTGATAATTATTTGTATTTAAAAGGTTTAGTTTGACATTGATCTGATTGTGTTGACGTATATGATACATGTAACAATTAGGAAGGATACATTATGTAAATATTTATGTAGGATTCAATCAAGTATAAAAAGAGGTGAAAACGTGCATGGAATCCACCAAAAAGAAAAAAAACTAGGGTTTTGATATCAAGGGCTTTCCAATGGAAACGACTGTATCAATCAAGGGTACAGGAGATAATGAACTCCCTTCATCGGTACATGAAGTCCTCTCCAGCGAGGACCTTCTGATCGAAATCTTCCTTAGGTTACCACTAACCTCACTACATCTCTCCAGATCGGTATCTAAGTTGTGGCTATCTCTCATAACATTTCCAAATTTCATAATGCGGTGGAGCCAAATCCCTAACCACCATCCAATGTCTGGGCTCCTTCTCCGTGGTAGTAGATCTTCAGATGAATACGATTTTTTGCCTTTGGATATCAGGATTCCGGCCGACAGTTATCGATTACATGCCCCCTTGGAAGGTAGCACTTTTAAAATATTGGATTCCTGCAATGGTTTGCTTTTATGTTGTACCAACTCTAGAAGTGTTTATGTGTACAATCCATCCATTAATAATATGTCTAAGATGCTTCCAAAAAGTGGTTATCTTTTTTATTTGTTTCTTAACCATTCTTATGGTGGTTTGAAAATGGCTTTTGATCCGACCAAATCACCTTACTACAAAGTGGTGAATGCTCAATCTATGTATTCTCATGTTGAATGTATTCAAATCGAAACTTACTCTTCAAAAACAGGCAATTGGAGTGTTTTTGATGATGATCTATTTAGGCCTCAAGAATTTCAATACTTTAACGAGGGAATATATTGGAATGATGCAATTCATTGGGTGAATTGGTTAAACGGGCAGATTTTACATCACAAATTAGATGTAGAGCATCAAGGAAAAAAAAACATACTTACCCATTTAACCTTGGATGATACGATGAATTGTGATTATTGCCGGTTGTTCCGATCTCGTGGTTGTTTGCTTTTGGTTACTATGATTGGTACTCCTGTCCCAAAGTTGAATGTTTACAAGATGACTAATGATGATTCTAGATGGTCAGTGAAGTACTTTGTTACTCTTGATGAAGGTTGGAGAAGTATGCCTACTAATAATATTCGGGATTCTTTTGGTGTTTTGAGTATTAATTTAGGAGAGAGAGAAGAGGATTCGTTTCTTGTAATGTTTTTAGATGGAAAGGTTGTACGATACAACTTCGTGTCACGGAATGTATCAACTCTCACTAATTATCGATCATCTGGCCCTCCTTTTAGCTTTGAATTCATTGCATCTTTTGCTCGTGTGTGATCCGCCTTCCTTTACAGGTATGATCTGTGAATGTATGTTGTTGTTGTTTTTAGTGGGATTATGTTGTCCATGTGGCATTATCAATATATTTAAGGACTCTGTTTGTATCAACTCTAGTTGCTTACTTACATGTATGAAATACTACGTATAATTTTAATGACTGCATAAGGTCCGACCTAGTAACTTTAACATTTAAATCAACTTGATATATTAGTCATAACTAAATGTCAGTAGTGACACATTAGGAGCATGCACTCTAACTCAAAATCAACCAATGTCGGGTCGCAATCCCTACATAAATTCATTATGTTCCTGTTAATCTTTAAGCACACAATTTTTTTATTCGTATCTAAGGAGAAGTCAGTCAATTTTTTCATTTTCCATATAAATAATTAATGGATCCTCGATCCAACCCTTTCAAGGTCAAAAGAAAAACTACGAGTGTCGAAACACTTTAATTATGATCGGCTTGTTTTGCATGGTAGTAAGCTTACTGATTAATATGCGTTTCAGGTCATTAGCATGAAGGTGCATGCAGAACACGAAAGAGGCATATCATCTATGGAATTTTGGGAATTATCTTTGGTAATTGACGATGTTTATGATGAAAAAGTTGCAACTAATAAAGAATCATATTTTGTTTTGGTTTCACTCACATTTGACTTATAAATAGCAACTGACACTCTGTTTGGTTCTCTTTTTACCAAACTATATATTCTTCAACCTCCTTGTTTGTTAAAATTGTTATATCTTGTTCTCTACTTAATTGTATACATACCCTGGCCCCTTGTAGTTGTATAACCACAATAGGTGTTAGGTTAATGGATTCTCATGGAATTGGAATTCAAATGCAGTTCCATAAGGTCTTTGGTTAGCAAAATGATAAGATTTCAATATCAAATGAATCTATTACAATTACATCATTTTTGAAAATCTGTGCATCCAGCCAAGGAATGACCGGTGATGTGTTGACTGGAACTGCGATTCTGTAGAAGTGTAAAGTCAGAGATGAGATGAGTAATTACCTGCACATTTGAAACAAGCCTCTTCACACTATCACTCATTTCTTGTGCTGATGGTTGTTTAGCTCGGGGAATTAGGGCGTGGTCAGAGTTACAGGCTTTTGATACTCAGTGGTGAAAGTTGTTAGATTATGGACATTATTTTAGTAGTCATATGTTAGGATCAAACTCGAGATCACGGGATTGCACACAATACGTATGAAGAGAAAAAGAAATAATTATTTATAGTGTGAGGTTATTTTCAGAACCAAATAAATTGCGAGAACTGCGAGAACCAATCTGAGCCATTTATTTTTCAATCAATGGCCAAGATCATGGATGGCAAAAATGTAATAAAATTGAATATTATGTGATAATTTATAAATGATGGAAGGGTATTATAGGAAAGTGGTATTTGCCAATTAAAAAACCGTCTATTTTAATAGAGATCTGAAAAATATTTTCAGTTCATATATCACATCTTAATTCTTTTTTTTCTTTCTTTCTCTGGCTTCCATCATCAGAAAACCCTAGCCGCTCCTCTAAAATCTGTCGCTACCATGTTCCTAACAACCACCACAACAACCGGCTGTCCCGTCCAATACCTACAGCCGTCCGATCGATACCCTCACCCTGACTGATATGTGAAACCGACACCACAAACCGTCCGATCTATGCCCATGTGTTAGTTTAATTATTACTTTATCTTTTTTTTTAATGATTGGGTTTGTCGGTCTTTATTATTATTATTATTATTATTATTATTATTATTATTTTAATAATAAATAATTTCTTGATGTTTTGGTGATATGCAGGTGGTGAAATTTAAGGGCAGGTAGATGTTAAGTTTTGGATTTAGGTGGTGGGGGAGGCTAAATTACTAATATATGGGTAATTTATGCTCCAGTTCTAGTTCAAAGGTGAGTAATTATTTATCCTCTATAATTTGGTTCAGTTTCATGTTTTTATAGAGTTAATGAATTTTATATACTGTTTTAATTATAAGCATGATTACGTAAATAGGGTGATATGATTACGTAAATTGGGTGCCAAGGTTGTATATAGCAACTGTAATTGTTATATAAACAATTCATGTCTTGTTCACAATTATATGTTTGTATGTGCTTTTTGGTATGATAATTTATATATATCAAAGTTCCTGCAAGTGATGTTCAGTAGGGTACCTCCATACTTGTTTTTGTTTAACAAATTGTGGTTTCCATTTACATTATCTCGAAAAATGCATTTTGATAGTTACTTGAAAAGTGCTTCCATTGTTTTGATACAATTTATTTTAGATCTCAACATGATTTATATAGTGTTAGGGTTTTGCTTTGTATATGTGATAACTGCTAATTGAGTTATTTAGAAGGGCGATGTTTACCGGCGTTTGGCTTGGACCTTTATTGACATTATTGGTTACGAGCAATTTTTTTTTTAATTAATATTATTATTATTTTTTAATATAGTTCTTGAAATGTATATATATGTTTTATGGCTGATACAAAATTAATAATAATAAAAAAAGTGTGCATATGTATTGTTGCTTTCACATCTTGTTTTAATGATGGTGCATATGTGTTTTGTGGGTGGTATAGATTCAATTAAAAAGTGTGCACATGTGTTATTGAGAGTGCATATATGTTTTTACATTTCTATGTATATGTGTTTTTATAGTTTCATGAACTTGTTCCTTTTGTGCATATGTGTTTTGTTAGTTATGATTAAATAATTCGTCTATTATTTGTTTGTGGTTACAGGTATGAGTATAATGATTAATATGAAGAGTGCACATACGTATTATAAGGGCATATGGACGAACTCAAATGCACATATGCATACAAAGAGATGGAGAGTGGCCATAGACGAAAAATACATGTGCATATACGGCAACATGTATATACAACGATCATGAAAGTCTCTTATTGCATTAAATATTATTAGTGCACACATGTATGATCAATATATTGTACTTCCATTTTCTTTTAGACATTTGTATTTATATTTATGTTCTTTATTTTAAGTTTCGAATATTAAAAAATTGTACTCAAAACAAATTATTTTAGAAAAACACATATGCACCTCACTTGTAGAAACCATAAGTGTTGAAAAAAAAATCTGAAATCAAAGGATTTAAGCGATTGAACACTAGATTATACTAAAAAAACACATGTGCACTTTACATTCTCAAATCATGCATCCTAAAATAAGAAATTACTTCAGAAAAAAAAAAAAAAAAAAAAAAAAAAAAAAAAAAAAAACACCTAAAAGTCAGCAAACAAAAAACGTTTTTTAATTAGAAATATCAAAAAGAAAATAAAAATGTAATTTTACTATTGTACCCTTTTGAATTAAATAATAAAACTAAATATCCAAAAAAATCTGATTGGTTAATAATGGTTCTCGCAGTTTTCGCAATTTATTTGGTTCTGAAAATAACCTCACCCATTATTTATAAATGTTATACGTAATTATTAATAAACACAAAACTAGTAATGGAAATTAGTATTTAATGAAAAATGACTAATGACCTATTGACGAAGATTAGGAAAGTAATACTAATGAATATTTGAAAACAAGGGAAGGTTCCGGAATCCCTTTGGGATTACATAACCGATTGGCCAAGGGGGTTCTCCACCTCCTTTGTGCCTTGAGCTCCAAGTTTCAATTAGTATATATACAAACCCAAGATGTATTGTTTTCTCATAACTTATACACATACATCTTGGTGTTTTTCTCTCCTTCTTTTTGTCTTAAATCGATCCATCCAAAACAATCCCTTAGGGATTTGATTTTCATAAGATCAAATAAGTTTTGTGTTTAATTTACTTGCATAAACTTTTTCTGGAATTAGTACGTGTGTACAAGAACGTGATTCAAACACATTATTGTTTGATTCTTGGATTGAATTACAAAAGAGGTAAGGGGTAATTCTTATAATCCACATAAACCCTAATTAGGGTTCTTGATTTGAATATTGCAATTGATTCTTGTTCGGGCTAGAATCACAAAGGTATGTTTACTATTTATATTTGATTAATTAATTACATGTTATATGATCTTGTTATAATTGCTTCCGCTATGCTCAGTTTGGTTTATTTTATATAAATGTCATGATATCATAATTCCAACAGTCCCATAAGAGTAGAGGGAGTGATAACTTGTGTTATTTCATAACACCGCGTCACGTCAGCGCCACATCATCTCAGCACCAAACAACATAACACCAAAAAACTTCAGGAAATCATAACACCAAATAGAACCACTTTTTACAATTTTGCAAATTCCACCCTCAACACTTTCATTTATTAAAATTCAAACATTTGATTAATAAAACTAAAACATTAAAATAGAAAATAAAAACATTACAATAAAAAAAATACATAATAGAAATTACGAAATGAAACATACGAAAATACATAATAAACTAGTCGGTATCATTTGGATTCGTTGGCGGATGTTACAAGTTATATTTTTCTCTGATTCTTTGTTTTTCCAATTTGATGAAATACGCCTCATCCGGATCGACGTCACTCATTTTCATACTGAGAAATCTAAATTCATCCATACGCGTAGCCGTCTCGTCTTTCATCCTAGATGCTTCGTACGCCATTTGGGCAGCTTCCCGTCGACGAAGCTCGTTAGTGATAGATTCCAAGTTGCTTGACGCACTTCCACCGGTGCTAGTCGATGTATAGGACTTTTGTTTTTTGGACGTCCTTTGTTTCCCGGGAGGACGTGGACGTACATCATCGCCAAATAGCTCTTGGTTGGTTTGACCGGGGACGTCTCCGGTTAAGTCAATCGATGCCGGCGCGTCCCATTTTGGACACTTCTTCAAAATTAACCACGCATCCTCTTGAGTAAACGACACACCTTTATGCTCGTCACAATACATTTGTCTAGCGTTCCTCCTATCATCCACTTCATTTTCACCACTCTTTCTCGTGCGTACAGCACGTTTGTAACACGCTAGAAACTTTTGGCAATTTCCATTCAACGTATGCCACTTGCTTAATATCATATCTTTGTTACGAACTTGAAAATTTTGCCGGTTGAACTCGTGCATAACCTTATACCAAAAAGTGATGCCCTTTTGAGAAACTCCAACATTCCTATCCTCGGAAACAGCCACCCAACACACGGCAAGTAAAACTTCCTCTTCCGGTGTCTAACGTAACATAGTCTCGCTCACGTCGGGATTTTTTTCAAAATCAACCACCTCGTCGACTAGTTGTTTTTTGCCTTTTTTTGCCGCACGTTTACCTCCACGTTTGGATTTTCGTGGAGACGTAGCTTCGGGTTCCACTTCGACACTAGCCGCTTGTGAGGATTGGGTTTGTGGTGTTGGGGTGTGGATTGCTCCGCGTTATTTTGTTGTTGCCACAAATACAACAATTGTTGTTGATCTTTGAATGACAAGTTACCAAATGGGTTAGGATTTGAAGAAGACCCGATGTTCGGGTTAGCGTTGGCATTTACAATACCCATCAAATTCAAAAAACTTGAATCGTCTCGTCCCAACATGGTTTTGATTTTGTTTCAATATGAGTGTTATAGTTATTTATTTATTTTTTTATTTTTTTGCTTGTGAAAAGAAAGTGTATATACTTCTTGTTGTTCTAGTTCATTTATAAGGTTCTAATTTTATTTTCTTGTGCCTACTAGCCGTTATATTCAAATGGTTAGATTATTTTTTATTTTTTATTTTTTATTTTTTTCAAAACTAGCCGTTTACCATTAAAGAGTGGGAGGGATGTGTTTTGTTAATTTCAAAAAGATATATGCACGTTACAACGCACGTTGTAACGTTAACGTGCATCAAAACGCAGGACCAACGCTGATAACTAGGAATTCATCTTAACGTGGTAACGGCGTTGAAATATTGACACACAGACCATAACGCCTCACCGGCGTTATCACTCCCCATACTCTAAGTGAATTTATAATCGCTGTTCATTTACACTCACACGCCTTATACTATAAGTTACTTGGGAATTTTCAAACTACTGTACAACACAAAGTATCAAAGCACAATACTTATTAAAGTAGTTCACACTTTTTTAATCAGCTTTCTAAAATACTTCGAATGAAATAAATGTTACTTTAACTCAACATCAGCTGCTGACAAACTTATGTGTCTATATATGCCACCACAATATATACATTATTATATATCTTGTTTGTGTATAAGCTCAATTTCATGTACTTTATGATTTCATGTTTCAAATACCAGAAGTAAAAAAGAAAAGGATATTTATAAGTTGTACATATCTCTATTCGAAAATTGTGATGCCAGAAAAAGCATTCACATGTATAATTATATATCCTATAAGATGTTTTTAGAATAATGTGATATAAAAAAAACATACTTGGCTCAATCAAATATCCTCTCCCCGGTTGAAAACAACAAAAATACGACCGAACTCAAAATGCAAAGCAACCCCGGAATAAAAAACACTGCTCTCCAGCTATCCGGACTTGAAAGATCAGAATCAATAGCTTTAGCAGCTTCTAGAAGCTGGCCCGTTAATCCAACCCCGATAATACCAGCTAATGTCCCAGCGGTATTAGATACTCCCATCACTATACCAGCATACCGAGGAGCAATATCCATATGATTCACAGCAAACCCTGCTCTTCCTAATGCCAAAAAGCCGAGAGCTAAAGATGAACATAACACCACACCATCTGGTGTTCTAAAATGAGGAATTGCAATCAGTGCAAAAGAAGCAACTGCAAATCCCACCGTATTTAAAACCTTTCGTGCTTTTGTCACCGACATAATCTTCTTAGTTATCACATGGTCAGCAATCACCCCGCCAATATTTGAAAATACAAACATGTTTAAATAAGGCATCATTTTAGAAGAGCCCATATCTTGAAGACTCGAATTGAGACCTAATTCGAAGTATGTGGGTAGCCAGTTCATAAGGACGTATAACGCATAATGAAATGTGAAATTATTAGCAACAATAGCCCATACGGGTAAGCTGAGAAATATTTTGCGCCACGGGATTTGACTTTTGTCGTTTTTTGTCCTTTGACTTTGACGACCGTTGACTGGGAGCAATGATTCACCAAAACCAGATGCAGCAGCTTTTGGATTTTGTGACCGAGGTGGATCACTAGCAAATTTGAACCAAAGTAGAGACCACAAACCACCTAAAGCCGCTTCAGCTAAAAATACAGATTGTGGGCCCCTTAACTTTACAAGGCTAGGAAGCAAAAGCATACCCATGGCTGCCCCTAAATACATACCAGACGTTGTTAGAGAAACAGATCTTGAACGTTCATGTGGTGGGACCCACTGAGCTAAAACAGTATGAATGGACGGAAATATAAACCCTTGTGCTACTCCCACAAGCAATCGAGCTATAACTAAAGTAATCACTCTGTTTGGATCGAGTGGTACTAAAGCACATGTTAAAGACCACAGTATAAATGAGAGTAAGAGTACACGTCTACCGCCTATCTTTTGAGCTGCCCAGCCACCAGGGACTTGTGATAAAGCGTATCCATAATAGAATGTTGAAAGAATAGTGCCTTTGCTTGATTGACTTACTCCTTCAGCATCAGCAGCAACTGTGTATGCAATTGAAAAGCCTACACGTTCTACGTAGCATACAGAGGTACAGATGAAGGTTAATATGACGATTAAATAGCGTGTAGGGATCGTTGCAATGCCCATCCTTATGCACTTGTCTACTCTAAGTGGTTAATATATTTTTTGTCTGTTACTGAGATGTATACTCATTTTACAGCCAAATCAAGTCAAGCCATATGACAATGGATGCACCTGCAAGGATATATATATAGGAAAAACAGATTAGAAACTAGACATCAAAACTTGTGAAAACATAATGTGAAGAAAAAAAAAAGTAACGATTTATGATGCACACTGAAATAGACTTTTTTGGGAAATTTGAAGCTTATGAAGCAGGGCTTGTTCAGTTATTGTTAATGATTTATGGTTCACATCGAGATATGCAGATGAACCAAGTAAAAACCTAAAAATCTACACAAAAAGTTGGAATTAGTGTTGAAGCAAGTTCATTACACCAATGAAACAGTTTAAGGGAAGAGATAATCCATATCTACTACCACATACAACAATTGTAAGTTTTCCTTAAGATAGTCATGACACCTTTTCCCTTTTTCAGCATCATAATTATGTCCAAAAACATAACCAAAGCCAGGTTTTGCATATAAAGTAGTTCAAACACTTGTGAAATGTGAACAATTGTGAGGAATAGCGCAATATATGTATTCATATGATGATGGAAGCAAAAAAAGGAACTAGGACAAGTATTCAATTACAGCTATTCTTATGTTTGTTAAACATTTATCCCCCTTTATTATAAGCCAAAGGCCTGATTCAAGTTTCATGCTGAAAACCACTACTTATAAGAATGTACATCGTACAATGTTAATTTGTATAAAAGGTTATGAGCTACATGATGACATTAGGATGTGTTTGGATTGCTTATAAAAACTTCTTATTTGTTTAGTGTGAATTAATAAGAAGTGTGGGTTCTCGGGCTTGCTTATCCAAACTACTTAAACTGATTATTCGTGAATGATATAAGCTATTTGGATTTCTGAAAAACCAGTTTGAAGTTACTTAGTCAAACTGCTTGTTTCAAAAGGCAATATGCAGTTTTAGTAGATAATCCCAAACACGCCCCTACATTCTAAACCTTTTATCCAGTTACGCCAACTACGGGTGTTTGTGAGAGCTTTGGTTTGTGAAGCCGTTTTTCAGTGTCATCTACTCCACGCCAGCACAACAACAAACCACATTTCACCCATACTCATAACACTGAAAACTGGAACCACCCAAAATACACACATTTACACCAAAAATACACACTAAAACAGCGTCATTGGGGTGACGCTGCCTCAACGACGCCAAGAATGACACTGATGCTGTATGGACTATGACATGACATATGGTGTCATGAGACATGAGGACACTATGGTACCGTTGAAAGCTTAGTCAAACACCTTATATACTTACATACAAAACACCTCACCGGTTTATTCAAAACACAAAGCACTAGATAATGTTTGGATTCGTGTACCAACTTAATGCATAAGCTATTCGGCTCTTTCAATACAAGTAACAAGTACTACAAATTTCCAAAACCAATCGGTAATAATTTTCCAACCAAACTTTAACAATCTCTCACTTAACAAAAACTAAGAAGTGGCAATTTCTGACCCGACACGAAACCCGACCTGAAACCGACACGAAAATTAACAGGTTCGGGTTGAGCTAAATAGATTGTGGGTTAGGTTTGGGTCGACATATCTAACCCGTTTATTAAACAGGTCAGGTTCGGGCTGGGAATAAAATAAACAGGTTCGGGTTGGGAATAAAATAAACGTGTCGACCCGGCAACCCGTTTAAGCTTTTTTTCTTAATAAAAAATTATTTATATTTAATTATACGGGTTAAATGGGTTAAACGGGTTGACCCACTAACACGTTTAACCCATTTATATATAAAACGGATTAAATGGGTCAACTCGAAACCCATTTAACATATTCAACTCATGTAACCTATTTAACATGTCAACCTAAGTATATATACGGGTTAAACAGGTCAGGTTTGGGTTACGTGTAAACAGGTTAGGGTTGACATAGCTGACCCGATGATTTAAATGGGTCAGGTTCAGGTTGGGGTTTTCTGACCCGCCAACCCGCCAACCCGAACCCGACCCGAATTGCCACCCCTAAGCTAGGCAAAAACAATGATCCCATTAAGTATAAGAATAAGCCGAATTTAACATAATGGGTGTGTTTATTAAAAAGTAGCTGAGTAGGAGTGAGCAGTAGCTTTTTGCTCACCGCTTCTTAAACAAGCATAAGAGAATTAGCCTTCCTAAAAAATAGCCACAGCCCACCGCTCTTTTGCCAAACGACCACTAAAAATCAAAATGCTCATTGCTCACCGCTCACCGCCCCAAAAAGCTCCGCACCGCTCCGCGCCAAACATACAACACAAGTTTGTTCTCACAAAGGGTTCGGAAACGGCGATGGGGATACCCCGTTTAGGCCGCTCACATCTAAGTCAAAGACTCGCCCTCCCCGGATAACGTGAACATGAAAAAACCTCGTACGTTTACCCATTTACAAGTTACTTGTTCAAGATTCAACTCTAATCATGAATAAACAGTTACACAAACACATTATCTAGAGAAAGTAATACTAAAATGTTACATAACATAAAATAAAACAACAATGTAGCACCATATGATTGAAAAAAACAATAAAGAAAGTAAGATCAAGATGTAGAAAGTGGAAATAAATTATTGTAGGGAATTAAATTACCTGAGGCTGAAACTGGTTGTTAAGATTGTTGTTTTGTTGTTTAATATAGTACAGATCGAAGATGGTTACTTTTGTTGGAGTGGGAAAATGAAATTTAGTTTCTGATAGAAGTTGAAATTGGGGAAAAATGTTTGTTTCTTGATGAAAAGTGTTGCTGAAAATGGAAGTGGTCAAAGAGGTAAAAAGTCAACTATTGGATCCGGAGTCTAGCCTCCGCAGCCACTACTGGATGGATCTGCTCTTTTTGAAATCTATAATTTATAATTCTATAATCTATTAATCTATTAAAATAGACAAATAAAAATAAAAATTAAAGTGAATTGCAAAAATCGTCCTTGTGGTTTGGCGAAATAGCATGTTTCATCCGTGTGGTTCGGAAAGTGCAAGTGGCATCCTCGTGGGGAAACCTTGGGTCAGATTTCGTCCTTTCTTAAACTGAAATTACTAGAATACCCTCATCATCTAATGAAAGGACAATAGGGTATTTGAGTAATTTCAGTTTAGAGAATAACGAAATCGGATTCAAAGATGTCGCTTGCAATTTCTGAATTATACGAACAAAATATGCAATTAGCTCAAACCACAAGGACGATATTTGCAATTTACTCAAAAAAAAATTACTAATATATGATACTTCTGAGAAGAAAAATCATAAATGCAATGTTTTAAAACCAAAAGCTGGGTTTAAGAAAAACCCGGTTGAACTCGAAGCTCGATCGGGTCAATTAAAAAATCAGTTTTGTAGAATATTGTAAACCTAGATAGGCTCCCACATTGCCTAAATCTTTCTAAGAATGGCATCGATATCAATTCTATTCTCTGCCCGATATGTAACATCAACACGGGATCCGCTGAGCATATCTTTTTTTCTTGCAAAATGGATGCTCAAATTTGGTGCATGATTCGCATTTGGTGTAACATCAACATCACAGATCATGCTATGCCTTCGTATTCTGATTGGCGTCCATGGATAGACAACATCACAGGTTCTCATGTCAAGAAGAAACGCCTCTTTGTCATCACTGTTTGTATGTTCTGGACCATTTGGAAATATCGTAACGACGTCACTTTTAACTCTCACAACATGAGAAAAAGCGATATTTATGATCATATTCGTTTATTTTTTTAATTGGTTAAAATTTAGAGGTAGTCTAGTTCTTAACCGGAACGATTGGCTCTGTAATCCTTTATAATTTCCTAGTTTCTTGCTAGCTTTTAATAATATTCCGCCGTTAAAAAAAAAAAAACTTGAGCAATCAGCATTTTTAATATCAATATTAAGACGTGTGAACATTTGCTTCGTATTGAAGATACAAGAATAGAAACCGAGATATTTTCATAAAGTGACCAGGTTTGAATAAAGTCCAATGTGGAGTTTTTTTCAATTTTTATTTTTTTTAAACTAGTTTTTTATAAGTTAGCTCATTTTTAACTAAAAAAATGCGGACCGTATTTTCTGAGAGACGTTTGGAGAATGGCTCGGAAGCCTTTTCTAAATTACAAAGCTTAATTTTAGAGTAGATTGCAGAAATGGTCCTTGTGGTTTGCTTAGATTACATGTTTAATCCTCAGTCTTTCAAAATTGCAGGCAGCCTTCTTGTGGGGAGTTTTGGGTTCCGTTTTGGTCTTTGGCCATGGACTAAACGTGCAATTCTGAGCAAACCACATGGACTATTTCGTTAATGGCCAGGGACCAAAACGGAACCAAAAACTTCCCACAGGGAGGCCGCCTGCAATTTTGAAAGTCCAAGTACTAAGCATGCAATTTGAGCAAACCACAAAGACCATTTCTGCAATTTACTCTTAATTTTATTTGCTTAGGCCTTGCTTGCTAGAAGCCTGCACTCTATTGGTATGATGGGCTTTTGGGCCTTTCTTGGATGTTATTGGTATTTGGTAATACCCAAAACTCACCGTACATCATATTTAACTCGACCAACCCGGCTCATTTGACAGCCCTAATTCCCTAACTACGGGATCGAATCTTTGCCTGAAACTTTCACCAAGTATCAAAGGAATAGTTGCGGAACTACTGCATTGATTAATTAGGCGAACTAACTCTATTGAGAAATGCCCATAGGCATATCTACTAGTTCAGTCGAGAACAAGTTGTCGAACTAGACTAATAACTAATCATTTGTCGAAGCGTCTCTGGAAAGGTAGGATGCCGAGAATTATGTCTTTGCATACGAAAAGAAGGCATGCGTAGGATTTTGGGACAAGACTCGTTAAGACTTTTGTTTAATATGGCTATTGTTTAATATGCCTATTGTTCTTTTCAAATTTGACATAAGAGAGTAATTCGTCAAATTGAAATCGGATCAAACATGTGCATTATTTCTTAAAAAAAGAAACATCTTATCAATATCGTTATGTTACAAACCTTTTGATCCCATTAGGATTTATTTCCTATAATGGATGTCCAAAGTTGTTAGGAGGGTGGCAGTCATGCTTCCGAAATCATCGATACCTGCTAAATCCACCAATAATATCATTCCACCTCATTCATATTTTTTTCATACCTCCTAACCCCTTTTTAGTGGCAACCATGTCTTTTTCATACCTCCCAACTAATTTTATTTATTTTTTATTTTTTTCATACCTCACATAAATACTCCAACGGTTACTTTTCAATCTCGAAATCTCCAAACCGCGGAAGCAAATATTACCGTTGGGACTATGCCGTTGGCCATACCACCGAGGTGGCGGCGGTGTTCACCGACGGTATGGTCATGCCGTTTGGTGATGTCGCTGCCACTGCCACTGCCACCGTTCTTAAAGAACTTTAGATGCTTTCATTATTGTTCGTTTTCATTTTTCATGTATACAAAAAGGTTGGCTGAATATATTCCGAAAATAAATTTAGATCAAGAACATATTTTACAGAATAAAAAAGTAAATTTACAGCAATGAAAAACAAAAACAATAGTCAAAGAAAGGTTCCTTTTGTTCTTCTCACATGTCTCCAGTACATACCACATGTGAACATTTCCCTTACATTATTTTGTCTTCATACCATAACATGATAAAGAAATCACCGCAAAGTACAAATAATTATTGAAGATTTTAATGTCTTATACTCTTTATCTTCTGCTACGTATCTCATTGCCCGAGGAAATGTTCGATTATAGAAAGTTTGAAATCACGGGCATTAGAATGTAGCGTGGATAATTAACTAACATGTGATTTTTTTATAAGGCTAAGTATTGATACGCAAGGATATTACACTATTTCTCAATTGATACTTGCCCGAGTAGGCGGGTTGAGGTCACGTTGGCGTCAACTCGTGCCTTGAGATGTTTGGTCAAGTCCTATAATGAGCGACCCGTTAACCTTTAGTTGATGGCAACCTACACGTTGCATGCTATTTTATACTACTATTTTTAAATATTTCTTTTCAAAAAGGTGTAAATCGATAGGAACACCATGATCCCATGCATCTTTTGAGTTACAAATGATTAAATTTTAACGGGGGAACTTTTGTGCCTACAAAAAATCATACAAGCTCGAGAATCATTTTTCATTACTGTTATTATATCAAAAACTTATATTCGTATATTTTATACAAAAAAGAGGCATTACGTGCAACTTTGATCCTGTGGTCCGTCATCCATACACATGATCAACATGTCATATACTATATATTAGTTAGTATGTCGTTTATAAAAAGAGAGACGTTAATTTTGGTTCGACTAGTTATTATCGATTTATGTTACGATACATGTGTAACACCCTAGGCAAATTCCACATCGGCTGTGGCCTGGAGAGAAGCTGGGCTCATAAGATAACATTCGCCTTATAATAAAACAACGCGTTTTGTGGTCTACTGCGAGTGGGGTTCTTAGGAACTGGCAGTCAGTGGCGAAGCTTGAAAATTTCGAGTGGGGGGTCGGGATCTAAAATTTTTTTTCCTAACACTATGGGGGGTCGAAACCGAATTAAATTGGGGGGGGCGAAACCGAAAATACCGAAATTTTTTTACACGAAAACTATATACCCCTACATCGCAAAAAAAATTTCGGGGGGTCGGCCGCCCCCCCCCCCCCCCCCCCCCCCCCCGGCCCCTTAGAAGCTGCGCCTCTGCTGGCAGTTAAGCGTGCTCATGTGAGAGTAGTACTGGCTTGGGTGACCTGCCGGGAAATCTTTAAATGAGGTCACAAAAACAAAGCCGTGAGTCTGCGGGTAAAGCGGACAATATTGTGGTCTGAGTAAGGCGGGGTGTTACAACATGCGTGTTAAACTTTCATAAAAAGAGGAGTAAATTGCGAATCGTCCCTGTGGTTTCCTCAAATTGCAGATTTCGTCCCCGAGTTTTCAAAAATGCAGGCGACCTCCTTGTGGGAAGTTTTTGGTTCCATTTTGGTCTCTGGACTTTTGAAGAAATTCATAATTACGGTTGTGTGTAGTTATGTAATTTTATTTTCAAAATAATTATCACGATTATTCAATGGTATTTGACGTTATTATTTTCGAAATAACTAAATGATTCAATGGAATTTAACATCGACTTAAAACACAAGTTAAACAAACCATATTTAATATGACTAGATAAATACCCGCACAAAGCGATGATGTATAGCGGCAAGAAACTTATCAACCTTTTTAATGTGTTTCAACGAGTATGTGGTTAGCCGCACTTTGTCGCGGGTTATTTTTCTTGGGTTCTATAATCAGAAGCTTACAAATAAACATACAAAGATTTCGAAAATACGTATAAGGAAAAAGTTGCAACATTTTTTAAAAATTTTAAATTTTTTGAAAAATGGAATATTTTTGTAAAAATTGGATTTCTGAATTTTATTAAGAAATTTACATTTTGCATTTAAAATTTCTGTGAAAACAGCTAAATGGGCTAATTGTTCAGGATTGGAATGGATTTAGTGAATCCAGTATATAACAAAAAAATAATTTTGTTTTAGAAAAGCATTAAACTCGGGATCTCGGCATGTTGGTCATCATCTTTAACCATTTGGCTAGAAATCGATTAGTGCTATATTTTGCCTTTTATTTTATTCAATAACATTCCTTCTAAATTCTTTTAGATTTAAAAAAAAAAAAAAAAAAAAAAAAAAAAAAAAAAAAAAAAAAAAAAAAAAAAAATTGTAAACAAGTTGGTTTGAACTCAAGATCTTCGACTTTATTGGTATCAACCTTAACCATATGTCTTAATCCTTTTTTGTTAAGCTTTCTCTTTTGTTGTATTTATTAACAGCTGTATTTTTTTAAAAACTTTCAATTACAGTATATTTTTTTTTTAACTTAATTACAGTATATGACAACGTCCACTTCACCCAATGTATATTGATAAGTTGCGAGTTTGTTTGATATTGTAGAAAATGCTTACCTTGCATGGCGTTTGCTATACATAATTCTTATAAACAATATCATTAAAATGAAAAGTATAACTTATTTTAAAATAAAGTAAAAGCTACGGAGTAGTTTTTATGAGCTGTTAGGTAATTTTTTTTTTTTTTTTTTTTTTTTTTTTTTTTTTTTTTTTTTAAACTTCAACATTTTTTTAGAAAATCGTATGTATGTCAAAAGTATTATAATATTTGGCTTATTTTGTTTAAAATTTAGAGATATTCTTATCAGTATATCTTTTATAAAGAAATCGCTAGATATGTGTTACATGTTTGATAAATAAAATTTGTTATATTAAAAAAATCGTAAATAGCTCAAAGTACATTGTTATTTTCGTAACTCGTCACATAGTCCGGGGGTGTTGTGGATTTATTTTTATTTTTTTTAATAGAGTGGTAGGTTTTGTAAATTGTTAGATAGTTTAAGGGTGTGTTTTGAATTTTATTTTATTTTTACAAAAAACATATATTAAACTTCAATATTTTTTTATAAAATCGTAAGTATGTTAAAAATATTGCAATATTAGGCTCATTTTGTTCATAATTTAGAGAACTTTTCATAGGTATTATTTTTATAAAGAAATCAATATTTGATAAATAAATTTTGTTATATAAAAAACCGTAAATAGCTAAAAGTATAGGGTTGTTTTCTTAACTTGTCACATAGTCCATGGGAAGTTGCGACTTCTTTTTTTTATCAAACACCGTTTGTTTCGTAAATGTATAATATAGTAATAATATATGTCAAATTTTGAAAAGGTTCAAGATTTTAGACATGTCTTTTTGAAACCGAAAAAATGAAATATATGTAACTAATGCAATTAATTTCCATCTGCTTGTACTCCCGGTTCCAACATATGAAACTAAGAAAATCAGGTCGTCGAAAAATTAGATCGGAGAAGAAGGTGACCTGGTAACTTATTAATTGTCTTCAATTGCAACCAAAAAAAAGTTTGGTACATTAAATTGAGAAAAAAAAATATGGAGTACCTTAAATTGAAATTGTGTATAAGTTGACTACACAGTATTGTGTATTGGAACCGGGAAAATGAAATTTATGTAACTTGTTTGCTCATAATTCCCGAAAACAACATTCAGTTAATACAATATTTATGATTGAATTTAATTACATAATTATCATAATACAGGTAAAATGATATTTTTGATTGAAAGCAATATTAGTTTAGTCAATGAAGTCTAGTTTTTTGTAACGCACTTGACTTATTATTTCATCACTACCCATTCAATATATTTACTGAATTAAATGTAGTGTCTTTATGTCCAAATTATAATTTTCTTCATTAAACAATATTTTTAAAGTATTACTAAACTTAGTCATAATTTTCTGATTTCTTTACAAAAAGAAATAATTGAACATCATTACCAAATATGTCTCAACTCTCTCAAGTCAATCTTCATATCAAGTATGTGTGATTATTATTTTGATACTTTTCATATTTGGTACAACAATATATGCACCACATAATGACATTAATTTCAATCCTTTTAATTATGGAATTAACTCTCATAACATTTGGTCAAGGTGTTAGATAACAAAATATAATTTATAAATCTGTGAAATTTTTACCCTAATATGCAAACGTGGTGGTCCAGATCATATTGTTCCCAACTTTTAACAAAAAGCAACAATAACTCCTCTCTATAAATATAAAATTAGCTATTATTTGTTTCTTTGTGTTTGTGTGAGGGAATAAGTGATGGGCAGTGAGATAAATAGAGGATGTTGGTATGCACTAGTTATTATGTGTGCACTTTTGTCTGCAACAAATAATGCATATGGTCGTAATAATCATAAGTGCGATTTGTTCCAAGGGAGTTGGGTATATGATGAGTCGTATCCTATGTATGATTCAACAAAATGTCCTCACATTCGAAAAGAATACGACTGCATCAAGTATGGTCGCCCCAATCTCGACTATCTCAAGTTCAGATGGCAACCCTCTCATTGCTCCTTACCCAGGTAAGCTTTATGTAATGATTAAATTATAATCTTGCATGTGTGTATGAGTTTATGAGTATCGGGTTTGAATAACATGCATATAACTTTTAAAATCACATCTAGCTGTTTAAGCTGCATGTTCTTATGATATGATATATATACTGATAAGAGATTGATAAAGTCATGGTGGTGTATGGGAGCTTGTAACCTAGTCACTTAATGGACTTGCCTCTTAGAATGATTATGTATAATTGGTTGTAATAACATTCTTTTGGGATATACAACTTCAATTCTGAATAGCCATTCACAAGCATCTTAGCCTGCATTTTTCTAATAGTTCATGCAGCGTTCATATTAGGACTTAATCTTACATTCTCACAATCTCTTAGACTTAATCTCACGACCTCGTAGTTGACTGTCATGTCAATTATTCGAGCACAAACATCTCGTTGTATAGTGAAAATAGCCGGCCAATTTGCTATAATACTACTATATAAGTATCGGGTAGTTCACGGTATATATTTTGTTTTCTAATGTTGATCTAGACATGTAAAAGATTTGTTTTAGAGATATCCGTGAACACATAAGAGAAACAAACAAATAAATATATGAGTGCACATGAGTATGTGTATGTTAGATCTTGTTTGAATAGTTACAATCCAAAGATATCATATTCTTTACATGTCTTATGCGCCTATTTTGGAATGTCACAAAAGTCATGTGCAATGGTTATATGCCAATAAATTTGTCACATTTATAGGAAAATTATTATGTTTTTGGTTAAAAGGAATTAATGTTCATGAAGTAGTAGAATGGTTTATTTTCTAGAGATTCATTGTTTTGTTTGGTGTCTTTTTTTTCCGTGGGTTTATTAATTGTACGGAGTAATTAGTATCTCGTCAGCTTTTTCTAACGAGATCATATTCGTCGTTCATAAAAACAATAAGATTCTTTGTACGAGAGAAGTATATATATTCTTAAAGGGTTCCACTTTGCAACATATTACACCACACATGCAGTGACGGAATCTTAGTGGATCTAAAGGCCGGAGGTCCCGGAATACTCATGGATTTTTTTGCTGTAGTGTTAATTTTGATAAAACAACGAATTTATTTTAAATGCACTTTTTTTCATAAAAAAATATGTTTGCTGTGTTGTTTAGTTTATCATAAATGCACGGTCAATTTATTCTAATTTCGTCCCTAAACACATGATATATTTTTAGTCAAACGCAACTATGGTAACTTAAATATTCATATTACACTGTACATAATTAATCAAAAGCAACATTAAGCTCATTTTAGTGAAAATTAATTCAATTGATTCGTCTTAATGTTTTAAAAAGGTGAATTGTGATTGCTTAAAACTACCTTCAAATATATAGATAGAAATTTGATAAGGGTCAATCAAAAGTATAAATGACACTTTAACTCAATTTATATCATGTACAAGTAACACATTTTTTATAGCAACGTTTAATCAGGTCATAATTTTGAGTTTAACGACAGTTACAACTTATGCCAACTAATATCTCACACTATCTTACACAAGCTAATTAAGTATGTCTCATACTTGAACTTGCGATCTTTTGGTGGATGGTGGATGGACACTCGCTGCTGGACGCAAGACTTTTTGGTTGGGTCATAGTTCTTAGACTCTTAGTCTCATTCACTTACAACTAATTGATGTATATACTTATCTGCCACAGATTCGATGCTGAAGAGTTCTTAAGAAAAATGAGCGGAAAGAAAGTTATGTACATTGGAGACTCTGTAAGTGTGGATCAATGGCAATCGATGGTTTGCCTTATTCATGCTGCCTTGCCGTCGGAATCAAACATCACTGAAAAATCCGTCAACTCAACCACGACTGTCACATATGAGGTATCGCACATATGTTACAAACATTATCTGCTGTTATATCTAAAATAATTTGTTTTTTTTTTTTTGTAATTTATTGAAGATGTCTATATTATAATTTGTAGGATTATGGAGTTTCCATTTCAATTTTCTTGTCTCATTACTTGGTTGACATAGCGGATTTGTTTAATATCCGTGTCTTGAAGCTAGATTCCATCACCGATGGAGATATTTGGAAGGAGTATGATGTTTTGATATTTAATACTTGGCTTTGGTGGTATCGTGAAGGAGAAAAACAACCGTACGTATGATTTTCATTTATGTGACCACAAGTCTATAATAGCTATTGTAATAGTATACTGACTTAATGGTTTGATGCAGATGGGATTATATTCTATTAGGCAATGAGCTTCTAAAGGACATGGATAGGATGGCTGCTTTTCGTGAGGCTCTAAAGACTTGGGGAGATTGGGTCGATTCAGAAGTAGACATAGATAAAACCAGAGTGTTTTTTCAAGGAGTTTCTCCATCACATTACAAGTAAAACCTTCTTTACTTCTCAACTCAAATTTGACTCTTTGGGTCCTTGTTTCGCATTTTTTTTGTAGTATAAAACAAGGTTTAGGGAGTACGCCTGTATCAAAATAAAAAAGTTGAAGAGGCTTAATCGAGCAAACCACTATGAATTAGAATTTGAATCACTAAATTACTAAAAATACAAGGTCTATAACAACATTATTAATCCATATTAACGTGACCAACTTTTCCATCTAAATGCTAACTATATTGATCCATATTTTTTTAGCGGGTCAGAATGGAACAAGCCAGGGGTGACAAATTGTGCAAAAGAAACAGTTCCAATCAGCGGATCAACGTATCTTGGAGGCGTTCCAACGGCAGAGATGGTGATTGAGCAAGTTTTGAGCGATATTATTAAACCGGTTACATTGCTCAACATAACAAGATTGTCTCAATTAAGAAAAGATGCACATCCAAGCAGTTTTAATGCCCTCAAAGGAATGGATTGCACACACTGGTGTGTTGCTGGCCTTCCAGACACATGGAACCAAATTCTATACACTTACCTTGTTTAAATAGTCATTTTGGATCAACATTTTTTTTTACAGATCGATGAGTGATAATTTATAATGATAGAATCCAACCGTGATCTGAACTACTTTTACAAACTACAAGCAAATTAACACTTGTTGAGCCCTTACATTATTAGCTAAGGCTAATAATTAAAACTAGCCCACTAGAAAGCATTAGAATATAAAATAAGTTTATCGCTAGCCCATTAATTTATATATGATCCATTAGCGCAAATTACAGGGCCATTTGACGAGCCAACTTGAAAACTTTAGAAGACTGTCAGCTTGCGTTTCTATATCTTGTAACTTGTAAGAGCTCAGGGTTGGTTGGTGCCATATAAAACAAGCCCCACACACCACCTCAAGCTATAGGGTTTCGCGCCAAAACTAACAGCCGAGTTATCAGTCATTCATTTAATCTTATTTTATTTTATTTTATTTATTTATTACTATTATTATTTTTTGTATTTGTGTTTTCTTGGGTTAAGTGTGAGCCAGAAGGTGTCTTATAACTTGAGTAAAAAGAGTGTTTTTTGCTGAGTTATATATAGTGAAAAAGTACTGAAATGTCAACGTATTTGGCTAGAACGCGAGTCCTATGGCTCTTGCACACATGATGCTCTAACAATCTTATTATATTTATAAGTTGGAAAGATAATATATGGAGTGTTTAGAAGTGGTTTTTGTGCTACGTACTGAGTCGAAGAAAAATGGAACAAAAGCTAATTAAATTCTAAGGGCAATTCCATCATATGCCATTCAAGAGTTAGAAAAAAAGTCCATCACTTAAATTGCATTTCAGTTCTTCCAATAGTTAATTATTAAATTATTGACAGAAATTGCTATCGACATATATAATTCTTTAAATTTATGTTTAAATCACTCCATATCTCATTTTGTTTTCAACTGAAACCTACTCATCTGACGTATTAGTACTCAGAAAATATATGCATGAAATTTCAATATATAACCAACCCCAGACATACTAAAAATATTGTTACAACAATATCATGACGTGTCTACATCTATTAGTTGACATATATTAACACCTAATAATCCCATTTATTAATTATACATACACACATCTATATATACATCATCAGTTTTCTAACTGCTACACATTATATTTTTCAATTCGACACAACAAAAACCATTAATTTTGATCATGAATCACTCGACTCAATATGACCAAACTAGCAGCGACGCTAGCAGTAGTACTACTGATAGCGACGACACATCACCTCCACGTCACCGTTTAACACAACCTATAATACCCAAAACACCATTTCTGTCGTCGTTCTCATATCGATCATTATCCGTGATCACAGGCCATACTGAGTCAGTTTCATGCATAGCATTATGTGGAGAATTCATCATAACTGCATCCCATGCAAAAGAGATCATGGTATGGAAACAGCCTGATTTACGTTTGTTTACAAAGTTTGGTCAAGGACGTGGCTCGGTTAAGGCTTTAGTAACGTTCGGGACGAAGATATTTACAGCACATCAAGATTCCAAGATTAGGGTTTGGAGGGTTTCGAGAAATGTAGAAGATATATTCAAACTTGTGGACACACTTCCAACAAGAAAGGATTATCTTGGTAAGTTTATGATACATAGTAATTACATCCAAACACGACGAAATCATAAAAGGCTATGGATTGAGCATGCTGACACTATCTCGTGTTTAACGGTTGATAACAACTTGATATATTCTGGTTCTTGGGATAGAACTTTAAAGATTTGGAGATTATCTGATTTTAGATGCTTGGAATCTATAAACGCACATGATGACGCGATTAACGCGTTAACTTCTAGTAAAGGTACTATTTTTTCGGCGTCTGCTGATGGTACTATTAAGGCATGGGGGAAAATGAACAAATTAGGACAAGAAAGTGAGCATTTTTTCAAGGGAATTCTTGAGGGTCATAAGGACATATCGATAAACGCTGTGATGGTTTCTGATGACGGCGCGATAGTTTATGGTGGTGGCTCAGATGGGTATGTGATGGTTTGGCTAGTTGATGGTTGGAAAATGGTTTATGAAGTTGAAGCACATAAGATGTCTATTTTGTGCATGTGTATGAAAGGTGATATTTTGTGTACAGGGTCAACTGATAGGAGTATAGGTGTATGGAAAAGAGAAGGTAAAGGGTTGACTAAAATGTGTGTGATGAAGGGTCATGATGGACCAATAAAATGTTTACAGGTGGCACCAAATAGTATTGGTGGTGGTTTTTTGGTGTATAGTGGGAGTATTGATAGGAGTATAAGAGTTTGGTGGGTGCCAAATAGATCAAAAGGTGATGATTCTGAGTCTAAAATCACAAAGACCAGCACTCAAAGAATTCTGTTCTAGTTGATGCTGTACTTAATTGTGTGATATGATAGGTCTTGTAAAAGTTAAATGTTATTGTAAACACTTGATTTTGTGAAATGCATGATGAGCTTAGCACATTGTCAGTACTCAGTTTTTCAATTGTTGAAATTTACATGTGAAATTTTTGCTTTAATTAAATGACATTTCACTTTCTTTAAGCATAATGTTAAGAATAAGTGTTTATTTATCAGTTTAACACTTTCTGGTCCCAAAGATGTATATGAATGTTTGATTAATTAACTGATCGAATGGTTTGGACCGATGAACTCAAACCTTTGAGCTGTAACTATTGCAGTACGTGTGATCTTCGGTTCCTCACTTCCAAATGCGCATATCTTAGAATATAGTCATTTGGCCATTTGGTTCTTTAGTATTTATTGCAAGTAACTAACTGCTAGGAAGTTTACTTTGGGCGTCACCGCCCTTAAAAGGTCCGCCCTTGGCATCACGCACATTCTCTATGTTGAGCATTGTATTCATTTCTTAGATGCTGGTCTATAGTCTGTTACAGTTCTCTAACATAAGAAAAAGATCATGAGTGTTGTAAAACAAATTTTTGCCACCCAAAAGTTAGATTGCTATGTTTCTAATAAGAAGTTATAGGATCACATCATCCTGAAGTATGTGTTCAACAAAATATGTGTTACTTAAAATGTGAGGATTTTATAACATGTGTTGGAACATAACTTAAGCATCAGATATATTGATACAATTACTTGTTTCCCCAAAAGGAAAACCATTATATCTTTGTATACAAAAATCATAAAATGCAATATACATTCTTTCACATCATAGTTACACTCAGATCTTTGCTAAAAAAGAAGGAAAAAAGTTTGATGATTACTATAAATGTATTGTTTTCCTATGGCAATCAATTACTGTAAATCCTTAATTATTTCCTTCAATCTCTTTCTCAACTATTAAGTTCAATTCTTGCTAGGTGCAAAGAACTTTGAGTGGTCACGCCAACCTCAATTTCTGCTAGGTGCAAAGAACCTTGAAGTGGCCACGCCAACCTCCTGAAAAGAGAGAGTTTTACCTGGTTTGAGTCTGTGCGGGGATGAGTTCGGTGAGTTCAAACCCCGTGGATTAGTCGGCCAAAAAGTCGGAAACCATGATTCAAAAAATAATAATAATAAATAAATAAATGTTTAACTATCTAGATAGGCGTGAACTAAACAATAATTGGACCAAAAAATTTAATTCTTAGATAAGTTTTGATAACGCCCAATCCAAAAATTTAATAAATACAGTCAATGTTGTTAGTATTTTATTATAGCTTGAAGCAACAGATTATGTATGTTTTGAAACATCCCCAAAAGTATTGGGTAGCCACCCACCATATATACTTGACACTTGAGGGTTCAAGATAAGTTAAACAATTGGTAGAACGAATGAAATGGCATGTTGAAAGCCATTACAATTATGGGCGTTGTTGAACTAAACCTCATAAATGAAGTATTTGCATTCACAATCTTAGCCAAAGTTTGGTGAATGAATATGACCTTATTGATTGACTTGATATTTAATACTAGTATAACACAATAAACTACTGTCATAATCAACTAGAAGCGTAATCATTCATATAAGTTTGGGAAAGTTAAAAGGTATAACTAAATATCATAGGGGTTAAACATTCATATATTTGCCTGTGTTAGTGTGTTATACTTAAATAGTTAAATGTACCTCTGTTATAATAGCTGGTAGCTAGGGGTTTTATGTTATAAACTCAAGCTCTTATTTTTCAACATCACTCATAATATGAATCATTAAAATTATCTGAGTTCATGCATATGAACAATAAATAATGTTAACATTAATTAAAACTACAATAGAATGAACGAATTATTGAAAGACAAGTCTATCCGGTAGTGAAGTAGTCAAATACTAATAATTTACTTCGTATTTTTCCAATAATGTACGCAATTTAATAAGAATGTTATTCATGTATTAATATTATTTTAAAGTGTTTAATAAAAATAAATGTTAAGATAAAGTTATGAAACCCAAAACTGATACTCCCTCCGTCCCATAAAAACTGTTCAGTTTGACTTTTCAGAGTCAAACTGGTTCAACTTTGACCTTAAATATTTTTTTATGTGTTATATAATACTTGATGAAAAATTATACCAATGAAAAACACACTTAAAACTCAATCCATTCTTATATTTTTCATCAAGTATTATATAATACCCACAAAAATAGATAAGGTCAAAGTTGAACCAGTTTGACTCTGAAAAGTCAAACTGGACAGTTTTTATGGGACGGAGGTAGTAATATATAGTAATGATACTTACTAGCAAATGACACTAAATTGGACTTTGAACAAACCAAATGATACATTGATGTGTAACTTCTCTTTGGACAAGGTATACTATTTTTGCCTTATAAAATATTTGGTGAGTGTTGATGCATAATATACGTAGTTAGAGATGAAAAAAAAAATTAAAAAATAAAAAATAAATAAATAAATAAATTCATGAACCGAACCGAAAAAAACCGAAACCGGTTTTTCAAAAATAAAAACAGGTTTTTGAAAAACCGGTTTAGGGAAAACCGAACTGCCGGTTTAAAACAGGTTTGCATTATTTGTTGTCAACCGGATTGAGAACCGGTTTGAACCGAACCGGTTTTGGGTAAAACCGGTTTAAACTGAACAGGTTACGGGTAAAACCGGTTTATAACCGGTTTAAACTGAACTGGTTCTTGGTTTAAACCGGCACATTTTCTCTCCCAAAACCGGTTTCAAACCAAACCGGTTTTATGTAAAACCAGGTTTTGACTATTTAACTAAAACTGAAACCAGTTTTTAAACTGGGTCGGTTTTAAAAAAAAAAAAAAAAACAAAATGTGCACCTCTATACGTAGTTCTTAGCGAAAATAATAAAAAAGGGAACTTGCAACTTGCAAGTTGGATTTTTTTTATATATGTGAACTAGGCTGTCAAGTACGAACATTAGTCTCACATTTAGGCCCACTTTCCTCCGGATCAAAAATTGCAACAAGGCAAATGGTCATGAGGTCATCACTTAAGGCGGAAAGTTATTTTCAAAGCATGACATTTCCCTCCTTTTTCACTTTCACCTCAAAAATGGGCGGAAAGTTTCAAAGCATGACATTTCCCACTTTCACCCCTTTGCTATCATTTTACTTTCAAGAAAATAACTTGAGAACATGAATTTTTTTATATCTCACCACTTTCATTTACTTTCCACCCTTTTAATCAAGTTGAGAACATAGTGTAAGCGTTGCCCCGTGCCCTTGCCCATAATTTTGTTTTAAGGGGCAAAAAACGATAAAATATAGATATATTTTTTTTACTAATCTGCACCCTGCATCTTCAATCTAACTTTATTTGATCTAATGGATGAGATTAATCTCAACAATTTAAAATACCCACTTTCATCTTTTTTATTTTATTTTTATTTTTTTATTATTTTATTTTTTTTTCAAATATTAATATCTTTCAAACCGTTAAGCGAAAAAAAAATATACCATTACGACGAGTATTTAATTATCTTTCTATAGATAGGTATTTTGATATATTTTCGACAATTTTTTTTTCGTTTTTTTCACGGTTTTTTTTTTTTTTTTTTCCATAGCAGAAAAAAATCACATATGATATATCATATATGATATGTTCGGGCACGAAAAAAAACCGTGAAAAAAACGATTTTTTTTTCTCGAAAGTATATCAAAGCCCGTCTATAGAAATATAATTAAATGCTCGTCGCGATGATGTAATTATTTTCGCTTAACGATTAACGGTTTAAGAGATATTTAAGTTATAAAAAATGAGTGAAATATTAAAATGCTTTTAATCTCAACCATTGATTTCTTTTTAGATGGATGGTGGGAATGTGTCCCTTGATATGTAAGAAAAGTTTGATATTTAATATAAGAGTCGAGTTATTCTACAAACCAAACATTCCTCACATACCAAGGGACTCATCCCCACCATCCATCTAAAAAGGAAATCAATAGTTGAGATTAAAAGCATTTTATTATTTCACCCATTTTTTATAATTTAAATATCTCTTAAACCGTTAATCATTAAGCGAAAATAATTACACTATCGCCCGGGCATTTAATTATCCTTCTATAGACGGGCACTTTGATATACTTTCGAAAAAAAAAAAATCGTTTTTTTCACGTTTTTTTTTCATGGCCGAAAAAAAATCATATATGATATTGCATATCATATATGATATGTAATATCATATATGATATTAAATATAATATCATATATGATATTAAATATAATATCATATATGATATTACATATCATATATGATATGATATGTAATATCATATATGATTTTTTCGGCCACGAAAAAAAACGTGAAAAAACGAAAAAAAAATTGTCAAAAATATATCAATTAGCCTATCTATAGAAAGATAATTAAATGCTCGTCGTAACGGTATATTTTTTTCGCTTAACGATTAACGGTTTGAAAGATATTAACATTTGAAAAAAAAGGATGAAAGTGGGTTTTTTAAATTGTTGGGATTAATCTCATCCATTAAATCAAATAAAGGTGGAGGGAAGATGGAGGGTGGAGATTAGTCCCTTGATATGTAAAAAAAATTTGGTCCTCAAATGATCTTTACTCTTAATATAACTCTCCTCTAAAATATATGGATTCAAATTTAGCTATCAACAAATATTCCTCTTAGTTTTATTACACATTTACTTTTAAACAAAACAAAAATCAAGTACAATTATAGTTTCTAAGGTATCTCAGTTTACCCTCCCTACACTTAAATCGAACATTGTCCCTAATATTTAAAATAAAAAAATGTAAAAGTAAAGATAAATGAAGATGAAAGAAATTAATACTCCCCTGATTCGCTCGATATGGACGATAGTGGTAACATGGTTAAATATTTGTCCAAGAAAATGAACATGAAAAGCTTCTCTCCAGAAATATAAATTATCTTCTTGTGAATGTAACCTGTAATCAACTAAGAAAACAAACACAAAAACCAAAGCATCAAACCGAACAAAGAAAAATCACAACTAGATATAATTCCAGACTTAGAAATAATAATAAAACAATTAAAGGATAGAATACTTGTGGAATAAATTACAAATAGCATACAGGAAAATTGGACATTTAATAAATTCTGGAAAATTTTAAAAATATAAGAGTTCCAGCAGAAAAATAAAATTCTGAAAAATTGTGCAGCTACAGTACCTGACGGCGTCAGGTTGTAAAGCCTGACGCCGTCAAGACTAACCTGACAGAAATTTTTATGTTTTGTTTCTGGAAAAATCTGTTTTCTTATGTCCGTTTTCCTGCAGAGATTCATAAAACAAATCCACAAGTATTGACACCCAAACAAGATAGAATATATGATAATCACGAATTGTGAATTTTTCATGTTTGAATTTTGTTCTTTTAACAAAATATAAATTTCCTTACACTTATCTTTTTGTAAAATACCTTTATATGTGATTAAGACGATGTTAAAAACAAAATAAAGCATTTTCACAAATTATTCGAAACATGAAAATTAAACAATTATGATTAAGCATATATGACACAAACAAACAAATAAAATAAAAACATCAAACAATTAAAAACATTGGGTTGCCTCCCAAGAAGCGCTTCTTTTTGTTTGAGTCACGAGCCTGACTATACCCTTATTTAGCGGAAATAAGGGAGGTTTTCCCTACATTTAGGATTAAGTGCGGGTGGAAGTAGCGATACACACCCTTAGGGTGGAAATATGCCGTGAGGTGAAGGAGATGTGTGAATGGCTTCCTTCATCCTAAAACTACCCGGATAATATTAGTTGATGGGTGGGTCGGTTCCTCTTTTGTCTCCTAGATGTATATCTAAGGATGGAAAATTGTGTAAAGATTGAGGTTCCGGTTCATCAACGCTATGAAATTCCCTAGAACTAAGAGTAATGTCGTGACTACAAGTATTCAAACCTATATCCTCTAGTTGTGTTTGGTTTAAAGGTTCTACCTCCATCGGGATTCCCAATGTCTCTTCTACTTCTTTCGGGTAAGTCACGGGCGGTGTGTATGCCTCAAATGATGGTAGGACTTTTGCGGTACTTAGTGGGCTTGTGTTATCTACCTCATCAAGATTACGTATGTGCATATTATGTGTTTTGTTGAAGTCAATCCCCAACATGCACCTAGGTATCTCATATCCTTGGTAACCATGCTCATCATATGTCTTGGTGAAATCTAATCCAAGCATGCACCTAGGTAGTTCAACATTAACCATCTCACAATCTCGGTTGGATTCATAAAAAACTATCCTGGGTGAAGGCTCATATGGCGCATAGGTGTCCCTGAATGAGGTATTTTAAATTCTTGGTGTTTTAGCCACTCAATCCTACTTTGCAATCTTAAATGTGAAATATCCATATGAAGCAAATTACAAACAAAGGCACAAAGAAAAGATAGACTACAAGAAAGCTACAAAAATAAAAAGAAAAATCTCACTTGATAGGAATCTTGTGAGTAGACCTAAACGAAATAGAAATCAAACCTAAGCAATAACTAATTCCCGGCAACGGCGCCAAAAACTTTGATGCAGGATTACAAACTCGCAAAAGTTTTACTTCTCAAGGGATCTTAAGAAGCTTGCAATCCTCCAGACAGTGTACCTGACCGGTGTAGTATAGTGAATGGCAAGTACCAGGGGATTGATCGTTCTCTAGGGGAATAGTGTCTAAGGGTGAGGGATGATTCTTTTTGTATTTTTATGTTTAATGAAAGCAAATAAATCTCGGTTTTGGAAGGAGTGGGCGGAATTAGTTGCTAATCAACTAACCCAAAAGCTACTAATTAAACTGATATGCAAGAAAAGTAAATTAGGGTTCTACAAGGGAAGTGAAGCGTATCTACCTATAATGTATTACTCCTTGCTAGCTATCCAATTCTATCTGTTGAATGTTAACCTTGTTTTAATTAAAGCGTCGCATTCCTTAATACCAGTCGTGGGGGTGTGCACAACCTTCCCCAACTCTATGAATATTTATCTCCTCTTATGACGACACGTTTAGTATCCTATCATAGAATCATCAACATCTACTCATGCATTAATACAACGAATAAAACTGTAGTGCACATTCCTTAGACCTAAGGTGAATCAATCAATTAAACAAGAGACAATAGGAAGCAAGAATTATAAACTAAACCAATTAGATTCATTGAGTTGTCACGAAAACAATGAGATCTAATTAATTATAAATAAGTTTCATACAATCATAAGCAAACACAAGGTGAATTAGCTAAGCATAATTAATGAAGAACAAGCAATAATAATGATAATTGAAGACATGAATTAAGATAGAATTAACAAACCAATACAAGATGTTTATGGAGTGATTGAAACCCTCTAAGTTGCTGGAAAAACACCTACCCTAACCCTAAAATCGGACTTAGGGTTAAGGGCTTAAAAAAATGAAGTTATAAGGTTGTATTTATAGGCATATTTTCTGTCGGCAAAGCCCGCCGCCGTCAGCTCGTATAACCTGACGCCTTTAGGTTATAAATTTTCTAGGCCATCTCTTTTTAATTTAACACTAGATGCCTGATTGGTCCCAAAGCAGTCAGATATTATTGACCAAGGTCAATAAGTCAAAGACAGCCTCGTTCCAATACTCCGGTGACAGTATAGTGTGTCCCCGGGTCGTTAAAGTCCCAGCGAGATTGAAATGGTGACGTTTGAAATCGTTTATGAGTGAGTGACACTGAGGTCAGTAGCCCAGATGATGTGGAATTGATATTGCTACTGTTATTTTGGTATTTGTACACAGATATGATATTCACAAAAATCAGATATACAATTATATTCACAAATTAAGATTCACGCAATCGGATTGAAAAAGTGGGATTTGATGATTAACAAACTACAGGGGGTGCTTTTGAACTTTTTGAAACTTAAAATTAAAAAGAAATTTGAAAATGAAAATGAAATTATAAAAGTGAATATTTTAATATTTAGATATTATTTAATTAATTAAACTAATTAAAATCTAATTTAAATTAACTAATAATTATAAGTATTACAAATTAAACTAAAAATTTGCAAAAAAAATTTCTAAACTTAAATTAGAACTTGAAGAAAGTATAAAAAATAAAATAAATATTTTTGTCTTTTTATGGATTTTTTATTAATTAAAAACTAGTTAACTTACTTAAACTAATTAAACTAATTTAAATTACAATTAATACTAAATTAACTTAGAAAATTATAAGAAAATTTATAAAATTATTTAACCATCACAGGAATCCTACAAAATTATAAAAACTTCTAAAAATTATATTTTAGGCTATTCCACTAATTAATTACCTTTTAATTACTTTAAGTCTAATTTAAACAATTAAAATAAGAAAAATGGAAAATGAATAGTAGAAACTAAAAATTTATTTTCTAAAAATCTATTATACTATATTAGAGCTAGGAAAAATATAAAAACTAGGTTATGCTTTATAAAAACTAAATATGCTATTTAATACTTAATATTAATTAATAATTAAGAAAACTAAAATTAAATCTAATAAATACTAAATGACAAAATAAAAATCTAGAAAAATTACTGAATTTACTTTAATATCAGAGGTAATTAATAAAAATATAAAATTACTAATTACTTAATAAAAATCTAAAAATGAAAATTAAAATTAAATAGAATTAAATAGAAACTATCACTTGAGATTACTTTGGATTTTCTGGATTTTTCTTTTTCAAACTTGTTTTACTACTGAAAATAGAGAACTTTTGTGAAAACACTTTTGAAATGGCTTATAATTAAGCTGTATCCACCCCCTTTTGCTTATCAGTTGACTTATGTTGACTGGATGGACAAATAAGCACAAATGACCTTGGGTGGGGCCCACAATGGTGGAAATGGGTACAAATAAGCTCAACAAACTCAAATAAGCCAGAAACAACAAGCAGTAAGCACTAATAAGCTGAATTAGATGAAATAAGCACTTAGCAACTTTGAACTACAACACAGACTAGGGATAGACTTTGGAGTGGATTCCAGGTGAGGTCCACTTGTTTCTAGGTCAACCAAATGGTCAAGACTTGATCCCTGGTAGGAGGGGGTTGTCCAAACCAAAAATGAACCTCTGGGGCCCACTGGGTTGGTCTACAAAAGCCACCAAAGTGGTGGTGGTGCAATGGGTCTGCTGGTGCAGGGGAAGGTCTCTTCCCTGCAACTATGTTCCAGGGCTTGTGGAGCCCACACAAAAATTCCCAAAATTCAAACAAGTATTAGAACTTAAAGATCAGCTGATAGACTATAACTACAAGAAGTTTCAGCCCCTAACTCTCATCACATAAATCATGAAAATTCTTGTAACTTTTGCAAAAATTTGAAAGATGCAATTTTGACTTTTAGAGCAACACACAAGATTTGACTTATTTGGATTTCTAATTACTTTTACTAATTAAAGACTAAGTTATAAGCTAATTTTAAGCTAAATTATTCTATTTTAACAACTTACAAAGCTAATGTGATGGATTTAGACCCCCAAAACTCTCACAGTTAACTGTGAGCGGTAAACTTTTGAGATATTGACTTTTAACCAAAACAACAACTGACTTTAGACTTGAAACTACCAAATAGGACTTATAGTATGATGTCTACACTATTGTTGCCCTCTGAGATCCACACAAACACAACCAATTTTGCAAATCCAAACACCCCTTAATGTGGGACTGTTTTGTGGTTTTCAAATCAATGAGGTACTAGGGTTCAAGTTCTTGATTCCAATCTACTAATTATGATTATGTGACTTTGTTTAAGCACTTTAAAACAGATTGCCACCACAATAACACAAGTATACCACTTAAACTATTTTTGACAGTTAAATCTAAAATTTTAAGTAGCTATTTATTCTAACAAACAAGTTATTAATTCTAAGCTAAAAATTACTTAAACAATTATCAAATAACACAAACAACACAGTTTGGAAACAAACAACAAGCAATCAGAAGCTAAACTTTTTTAGGTGAAAAGTAAATTGAGCAAATGCTTACTAGAATACCCTCAGCATGAACAGAGGGTTTTCCTTATGATGCCTATCTTTAGATAGGCTAACTTCTCTTCAATTCTGCTCCTCAATGATCCTCCATACCTGAAAAGAACTCAAAAGCATATACAGTTGACCAATGTTGACTTTTTTAGCTTTTTGATTATCTTCTACTACAACTGAGTTTTAAAGTCTCTAAAAGCTTCAATGAGCTTATTGGAACCTAAATGTAGCTATCTCAGTCCATGAAGCTTGATATAAGTGACATTAAGACTTATTAAGAAATGCAGAAATTGAGAGAATGGCAATAACAAAAAACAGACTTGAACCTTGAAATTTTATAACTTAAAAAGATTGAAAGTACAATAATTAAGCTGCTACAATGCTTGAATTAGAAAGATTACACTAAATTTGAAAGATAATTTAAATTCGACACTAATTAAACTACACACACTAATCCTTGCTTCATCTGCCTTTTATAGCCATCCATTAGGGTTTCTTGAGCCTCTCTGAGCATTTCCCAATCAATTCTAAGCCTTTGGATCACTGCAACTCTATGATCAAGTGACACGTGTTTTTTGGCGGGAAACTTTTTCTTTGCAAATTGGTTCTGTAACAGACAAGGGGGTGGTGCATTTATTGTGGATGTGAGGGTTGGTGTAGGGTGGTGGGAAGGTGATGATAACATAGCAAGTGGTGGGAGGTGGAGTTTGGCAGGTTGTGGGGGTGTGGGGGAAGCTGGGAGGGAAGGATGGTGGGTGTTTGACCTTGTTTGACCGATGGGTCAAACTTTGACCCTGTATAATATTTTGGGTGTATTGGGTTGGCTGAAGTGATTTAGGCCCAAGTGAAAAAGATGGAGTGGGCTTGTGGTGGTATTGGATTGGACTATGGATGGAGTAGTATTATTGTATGGTCCGGTTTGGTTTATGGTTTACACAAGGACTTATTTTGCAATTTAACAAAAGTTAGGGGGTGGGTTTTGGCATTTTTCCAAAGTGTTCCCAAGGGTGAGTTTTGCCAATTGTGAATAGTACATGGACCATCGTTGACTTTTCCATTTAATTTTTACCAGGGACTAATTTTGCCAAACTTTCAAACTTCAGGGACCATTTGTGTAATTTTCACCAAACTTTCCACCAAGGACCAATCCTGCCATAAAAGGTTAGTGCAAGGACAAAATTTGGTTTTCTCAAAGTTTTTAATATCCCAGGGACCATTTTTGATAATTTTCAAAGTTCAGGGACTAAACTTGACATTTTGTGAAACTTTTTCACCAAAGGACTAAATGTGCAACTTTTTGATTTAAAAGGACCTTTGGTGACTTTTTCAAGTTTTTAGAATAACCAGGGACTAGATTTGACAACTTTTGAGGGATGAGGGACTGAAACTGCCAATTATGCAAACTTTGTGCGTTTTTCATCTGTTTTTGATATTCTTGCATTTGAAACATGTAAAACACTTTCCTGGGATATTTTCACTATTTTTATTCATTATTGAGTGTTTTTAGATGTTTTGGCAGCTCAGAAATGGTAAAAATGATGAGTATTTACACACTCATCAATGCCTACTCCCAAATACACCTGACGCCTTCAGGTGCAAATCTTCAAATTCTTTATGGCGCGTCACGTGTTAATTTCCATCATCTCCAATCTTCAAATGACGACGTCAGCATCCAAAGCCTGACACCGCCAGGCGTAAATCCTGACTTTTTCTTGACTTTCTTGTTTTCTTTATTCTTGAGCATAAAAATGTCCAAAATGCTCCATATTCCAAAAATCATGTCCCAAGTACCTAAAATGAGAAAAGAAGCGATTTAAGGTAATATTTGACCATAAAAACACGATTTATAGCTTAAATGACCCTCTAAAAGCGTATCAAATAAATCCTTATCACTTATGTAATAAATGTTATAATTATTATTGTCATTAGACATTATATTCTATTGTTCGTCTATTACGGCTGAAATACATTAAACCGTTATGAGTCTAATGTACCGTTTCGTATTCTAATATTCTAATATGCCCAAGTCCAATAACGTTCCATGTCCAACATATATTTTCAAGTCCGGTGTTGCAATTTCTCCAAGAAATCCGACTACCAATTATTCATCAAATCAATCTCATACACGATAAAGGTCAAAGGTATAAACGATTAAGTTAACAGCTTAATAAGGTAATCCGAACGAATTATTGGATACTTATCGAATTAGTCAACTTGATAAGTCCAACAATTCCTTCGGCTCGCTTATTAACCCATAGCCAACCTACACATTATAAATAAATGGTAAGTCATAAGGATGGGTTACTCGTTAATAAATTCCTCCAGTGCATTTACCGGACCCTTATTGGATTCGTCAACCCAATAAGTTCAATAACTGTGTTGGTTGGGTATATTAACGTTAACCAACCCGTAACTCAATCAATAATTCCATAAATATTCCATTAATTCCAAATACGATATCCCTCGATACACATGCCTCGAAAATTTTAATAACTCTCACGTTTTTTCATTTTTATTCACACTTTAATAGTTCCTCTTTCTAAATCTATAATTTCTAATTTAAATGTTAACTAACAAAATTTAATTTTTCACTTAATATTTTTCCATTTAATACTGTTAGTATTCCTTTTTCTTTCACTTTTTAGTCATGTCAAAATTATATATGCGTCACGAGTTATTAACCATTTTGAGTCACGTTCCAAACTTCAACACTCTCAAGTAAAAAAGTCAACATCACAACCACTAGTCCAAATAATAATCCAAATTGGCTATAGGCAAGTCGAGGCCACGCCGAGACTACAAAGTCTCGGTTAGCATTCGGCGTAGCACAAATCATCACACAATCCAAGTCCGAAATCAACAGCAACATCATTCGCCCTTAATAATACCAATCGGCGGTTCGATTTCACCAATCAATCCAAATTCAAACCTCTCGACACAACAAAAACAAAAATGTAACTTACCAAGCCGAGGCTTTTAAGGTGTCGACTTCGAACCATGATATTGCAACGAGCCAAAGGAACTCAAATGTTAACCACGACTCCCATGTCGACCAAAAACCAAATCAAAATATAACCTTGTGGGTCTCTGCCCAAGACTCGCAAAACAACAACCAACAAAAGAATCAAACAAGCTTCATAAGCTACCTCACAAGCTCGTACGTGAGCTTATACTGATGGTACCAAACCCAAAAACACAAACACGACTCAAAATAGATGATACCAAGACTTTTCTACTCGTTTTTATTAATAAAAACACATTTCCACTCATTTTATGTCTACACCGATCCACACAAGCTGATGAATCGGTGTTTTTAACCACTTTTTAACTCGATCTACCTTTACCTCTCACTTACCAATAAAAAGATAATGAAATGGCGGCGGTGGCGTGTGGTACGAGGGTATCATGGTGCGTGTTCTTCTCAAACAGGCTCACTGATGAGGCGAAAAATGAACCATTTTTAGGGGGTCATTTTAGCCCGGATTTGAATTTATTTGATTAAATATTGCCCTAAATCGTTCCTTTTGTCATTTTAGGTACTTTTGAAGTAAATTCTGGAAAAGAAAGCATTTTGGACGTTTTTGGAGCATAAAAGTGAAGAAAACGGCAAAGTCTTAATTTTCCTTGCTGGGAACAGTACCTGACGGCGTCAAGAGTTTTCAAGTGACGGCGTCAAGAGCAATACAAGAGGTGGAAGTGGATAAAGTCCGTGACGATCCAGAAGAGTTTTGTACTAGGGATGACGGCGTCACCCAAGGCATTCATGGTCCAAATGTTAGTGACGGCCCATAGTAGAATTGCACATGACGGGGTCAAAACTGGATCTAGGCAATCCGATTTCATTATGGGCGGCGAGTTGACGGCGTCAGAATTTCCTTCTTGACGCCTTCACCCTGTAAAATCTATGTATTGTTTTGCAATTTTCATTCAGTAAAGAGGAACAATTAGGGTGTAATTTTGGAGAGAAACCCTAGTCCGAATATTACAGCTTTTTCCAAGGGTTTTTACCCTTTGAAACCTTTCATGTTCAATTGAGATAAGTACTCTTTCAATTCATTCAATATGTCTATGTGTTGTTTGAATATATCTTACACTTGTCTTCAATTTAACATGCTTGGCTAGATCTCTTTTGTGTTTGCTTAGATGTAGTGAAACCTTGATGTTAATTATGGGTTGATTGTTTGTTTATAGTTGTTACGGATGATTGTATTCGATTTTAGGCTTAAGAAAATTGGCAGACTTCCATTGGTGACATGCTTGAACGTCTTAAGAAACATGATCAGAGGTGTACTATGAATTTTGGTTGTATTTAATGCGTAGGAGAATTCTAATGATCCCATGTTAGGAGCTTCTAACGGCTCGACATAGGAGTGAAGTAGGATCCTATAGAGTTAGGGAATATTGTACACGGCCCTACGACTAGTATTAAGGAATACGACCCGTCATCCATGCAATTGTAACAAATTATCAATCTGTAAAAGATATATAGGGAGTAATGAAACCTAAGTAAACACAACTCTCTCTATTATTGTACACACCACACTAGTTTAATTAGCTTTATTTTTATTTCTGTTATTTTATTTTGATTGCATTTGTAGTAAATTGGGTTAGTTGGCTAGCAACTAATTCCGCCACTCTTCCAAAACCCGAGATTTTAATTGCTTTTATAAAATATAAAAATACAAAAAGAATCATCCCTCACCTCTAGACCTAGTTTTTAGGCTTTCTAATCCGAGCGACACTATTCATGAGTTGAACGATCAATCCCCCGGGACTTGTCACTATACTATACTACAACGATCAGGTACACTGCCTGGTGGGGGTTGTAAGCTTCTTGAGATCCCTCGAGAGGTAAAGCCTGGTGCGATTCCCACGTATCACTCACAAAGGTGCAATAGGGGTGGGAGTGGTGGCGGTGTGTTAGTGTGGTGGTGGTGCTTCGAACATGGCAAAAGGAGAGGGCGGTTAGGGTTTTTGGGTAAACCAAATGAAACCCTAAATTATGTTTAGGAGCTTATATACTCCCTTCCATCCGAATTTGCCAAAAATCAAGCTAGGGGCGGTTTTGTAACATTGGGCAAGGGGGCTATTTGTGCTAATTTCAGTATCTTTTATATAAATAGCTTCCGGGGCTTGTTTACGTGTCGTAAAATTTTCTCAGGACTTTTTAACTCGAACCAATATTTTTAAAATCATTTCTTCAATAATTAAAAATGACTATTAATACGTATATATTCGTTCCAAATGTCAAAATTAATTAATAAGCGTATTATTAGGTTAGTGCCGAATCGCGTTGTGCTCAACTCAAGGTCTGCGGGGAAACTTCACGTATCACATTGCAATAATTCCAATAATATTTCGAATATTCCAAAATATTCCAAAACGGTTCTCAAATATTAAATATTAGTCTTTAAACAAAATTCGGTATTTAAAATACTCCCCAAAATTACTAGTTGTCACACAAAACAAGAGCAAAAGTTAGAGGTTGGCGCGCAAGGGGGGTTGAAAAGGGGATCACGCGTGATGTTGATCATCACCGGTGGTGCACCAGCCACCATTTTTGTCAGTCTAAAACAAAACTTTATCTGCCTAGCCGTTTGGATTACTTTTAAGTTTATGAGATTGATATAGGCGTGAAGTTACATCCGAGTACAACTACTTATCTGTATATTTAATGTTGTCCATATTGCTAATGATTCTCTAAGAGTCTTACATTCACAGTTTGCTAACGACGCTATTTTTCTTGGTGAATGGTCATATTTGAACTAGAAGAATTTACTTCCGATTCTTAGTTGCTTTCATTTAGCATCTGGTCTCAGAGTCAATCTTTCTAAATTGGCTCTATATGGTATGGGTGTAGATAGAAATGAAGTTGATTGGATGGCAAGTACTCTAAAGTGCACTCCAGGGTCTCTTCCATTTATTTACCTCGGCCTTCCAGTTAGGGCCAAAATATCTATAGGATGATTTTTGGAGTGTTACCGTATATAATTTGTTGTTGTGTGCCTATCTAGTAGTTACTAACCATGTTGGACAGTTTCATTCGTTAACGAAAAACTGTTATGCATTTATTTTTATTTTTTTATATTTATTTATTTTTATTTACTTTTTTTTAAGTATCTGGAACTTACACTGATCCTTAAAATGTGAACTTTTGGTCCAAGTATCTGGAACTTACAAAACAAGAGCAAAAGTTAGAGGTTGGCGCGCAAGGGGGGTTGAAAAGGGGATCACGCGTGATGTTGATCATCACCGGTGGTGCACCGGCCACCATTTTTGTCAGTCTAAAACAAAACTTTATCTGCCTAGCCGTTTGGATTACTTTTAAGTTTACGAGATTGATATAGGCGTGAAGTTACATCCGAGTACAACTACTTATCTGTATATTTAATGTTGTCCATATTGCTAATGATTCTCTAAGAGTCTTACATTCACAGTTTGCTAACGACGCTATTTTTCTTGGTGAATGGTCATATTTGAACTAGAAGAATTTACTTCCGATTCTTAGTTGCTTTCATTTAGCATCTGGTCTCAGAGTCGATCTTTCTAAATTGGCTCTATATGGTATGGGTGTAGATAGAAATGAAGTTGATTGGATGGCAAGTACTCTAAAGTGCACTCCAGGGTCTCTTCCATTTATTTACCTCGGCCTTCCAGTTAGGGCCAAAATATCTATAGGCTGATTTTTGGAGTGTTACCGTATATAATTTGTTGTTGTGTGCCTATCTAGTAGTTACTAACCATGTTGGACAGTTTCATTCGTTAACGAAAAACTGTTATGCGTTTATTTTTATTTTTTTATATTTATTTATTTTTATTTACTTTTTTTTAAGTATCTGGAACTTACACTGATCCTTAAAATGTGAACTTTTGGTCCAAGTTTTATGCATATGTATACGGTTCGAGTATCGTGTGGTACAACACGACACAATTTTGTTTCTCGAAGAAAAAACATTAGATCAACAATATTCAAGATATAATCTTCGGTGTAAACTTAAAAGTATGAGTAAATAACTTAAAAGCTGTAAATTTTTAGCCTTTTTGATTCATGACTCAAATTTCTTTCACTACACAGAACTAAAATCTATGTGAAGTGTCAAGTAAATTTTCGCTTTCCATAAGACAAGCTATAAATGTATGTTTACAAACATGTTTACTATTGCTAAAAGTATGTGGATCGAATTAGATGTGTAAGCAACACAGGAGATATTATATCACAAAAAAGAATTCACAAAACAATCTTTCTTTTCTTTTTTGGCATGGTTCAGTCAAGCGCAAACCATAAACTTAACTTCAAGATGAACAATTTCAAAACAAGGAACTTCAAAGAACAATAATAATCTTTTGACACTGATCACAATTTATGATACCAATATACACCTTTGTGCTCGCTGTCTTGATCTGGCTCGATGTACATGCATTCTTTAGCCTCTCTCCACATTGCTTTAAAGATTGGAGTCCTATCGATCTTATAATAATCACCCAAAACTGGTTTGATTGCGTCCCTAGCTTCCTTTGCATGTGGAATATAAGAGATCAAATGATGCAAGACGTGAGTGTGTGTAACGTCATGAAATACCCTGTTTAAGAATCCAAAATCTCTATCGATCGTTGATAAAGCTCCTTTGATCCATTTCCATTTGGTTGAATCATAATGAGGCAACGAGAGATGAGTGTGGTGCAAATAAGTGATCAAAACAAAGAAAGCGTGCACTCCTATCACGGGAATACCATACATACACATTACCCAAGTGAATCCTTTTGCCGCGACAAGAAGCTTAAGCGCATAAACAACAGCAATAATACCAAGATCTGACAGCATAACTTGAATTCGTTCACGCTCAGTGAAAATAGGACTCAAAGGATCAAAGTGGTTGGCAAACCTTTCGTATTTCTTGCCAGAGACATTAGTTAAAAGATATAAAGGAAACCCTAGTGTTAAACGGAAAACCAAAGTGAACACTCGACCAGGTGGATTGTTAAGAACTTTCGAATAAATCATGACTTTGGACTTGCGTTTAGGAATGTAAACTTCATCATTATCGAGTGAGTTTGTGTTGGCATGGTGACTTCGATGACTATATTTCCAAGAGAAATAAGGGGTAAAAAGAGCAGAATGAAGGATGAATCCAACAATGTCATCAACCAATTGGTATTCACTAAATGCATGGTGACCACATTCATGACCAATGACCCATAACCCGGTAAGGATGCTAGCTTGACAAAACCAGTAAACGGGCCATGCTAAGTAAGCTAGAGGAGTAGGGAGAAGAGGAATGTAAGTGTTTGCTAAGAAGTAAAAAACGTACGTAACAATGAGATCATGAACAACGTAATAAGATGAACGAATGACAGACCGCTCAAAGCAATGAGCAGGGATTGCTTTCTTTAGATCACTCAATGAGAACGGTGGATCAATCGGGACACGTTTGAGAATGCCATCTGTTTCTTGATCAGGCGAATCTGACATACGACCACCTGCTCCCATAATTGAAATTTGATTAATAATTTGTAAACGTTTAGTAGTGTAAGAACATGTATAAAAGCTCAAGGAATGTAAGTGTGTGTTATCTTTATGATACCATATATTTATACTGTAGTTAGAGCATCTACAATGGCACCAAGTCATAAAGACTTGGAGCATTTAATGCCATTAATGTTACACACATTTAATAACTAAAGCTTTTAGGAATGACTTGGAGTTCACCAAGTTTTCTTAAAAAGCTTTACAAAAAGCTTGTCATGCAATGCTAAAAACCATCCTCAAAAGCTTTTTGTAATAGTGAAAAGCTTTTGCTTGTTTGAGCCATTGGAGATGCTCTTAGAGCACAAGGTGCAGTCGACGAAACGATGTTCGCCGTCCGATGTGGCACCTCCAACGGCGAGCCGTTGCTCGCCGCCACACCGGAGGGTGCTCGCCGTTGGCTATCTCGCCGTGGCCACGGCGAAGCAATTTCTCTGACAATGGCAGGTTAACGTTTGGATTCATTTGGTTTATTTGTGAGAAAAAAGGGAGGTTTGTTGTTTGGTGGGGCCCGAATGGGGAAGTGGAGGTTTGTTGTTTGGTGAGGGGGGGTTTGTTGTGGTTTGTTGAAGTTGAAGTGTTTTGGTGATGTGGCATGGTGGGGCCCGAATGGAGAGGCACAAGCTTGTTGCTGCACCTTGTGCTCTTAGGAGTGGTCAAAGGCGACGGCTAACGTTTAATTATATTCCTCCATATGCACTTAGAAAGTCCAGGGTACGAAATTTCTATGCTATTTCAATTGGTTCTCAAATTATTCAAATGTATCATACTTCAGAAATATTCATGCACTCCACGTACATGAGCCTTTGTTTCATCACATATTAAATCAAGTCGTATCTTTACTTTAGCATTAAACACTTGCATTGAAACTCAAGCTGTTTTTTTATACGTGGACGAGATTATAAAAATAACCCTACAAATAAATAAGCCCTAAAAAAAAAAAAATGAATTACCTACTTAAAAACAGTAAAATATTATACATGTGAAAATGACTAATTATATGTAATAGTTTGGACTCTATGTAGTCTTTATATACATTAGAGGTGTCTATTTGTGCCTAAACTTTAAAAAATAGGCTAATTTAGGTAAGTTTGTAAAAGATTTGAACACATTTAGTTCATTTTTTTTTTATTTGAATGGGTATATATTGCTCATTTAAAAGTTAAATTGGTACAAACAATCACATATTTTCTCTCAATTAGAGAATATTATAATTATTTTTAAAGAAAAATTTATAAATATAATATATTTAAATTTTTAAATATAAATGAGGTGTTATGTTTGAGGAGTTTATTTCATTGTTTTAATTCTTTTATAAAGCGATTAGTATAACATTCGCCCATTTGACACATGTCTATTTAGCCTGTAACCTGTTTGAACCGTGACACACGCCCGCCCGTTTTTCCACCTCTTATATACATATTCTATATATTGTCAGCAACTGCTTAGTTTGTCTTTATTTCTGCTTTATTTTTGCAAATCACGTGGAAGATGTTGTGGGGCATCCTAAAGGAAGAGGTTAGTATTCTTGATGTCTCATGCCCACTCTTGAGTCTAATTTGGTTGGCCAAAATCATGTGGCATGTATATGCAAGAATATTAGAATAATGGGATTGAACATAATATAACCATACGTAAACCAAAAATCAAAATGATACTCGTCTAATTTGGTTGGCCAAAATCATGTGGCATGTATATGCAAGAATATTAGAATAATGGGATTGAACATAATATAACCATACGTAAACCAATAATCAAAATGATACTCTATTTGTTCATTTGAACAATATTTAGATTTGGGGCAATGATATTGGTGTAGGTAAACAATTTAAAAATATTGCCAGTGACATACAAAAAAGTGTCGCTAAAAATTAAAAAAAAATTGTCATTACATATACAAAAGTGTCAACAAAAAAGTTAGAAATAAATGCTACTACTTCCGTCCCATTATAAGTGTCCACTTTGACTTTTTTTGGTCTTTCTTATTCAATTTTGACCATAAATATTTTTATTGATGTTATATAATACTTGATGAAAAATATATGAATTGATTAAGTTTTAAATGCCTTTTCTATTGGTATAGTTTTCTTTAAGTATTATATAACACAAATAAAAATATTAATAGTCAAAGTTGAACAAGAAAGACTTAAAAAAGTCAAAGTGGACACTTATAATGGGACGGAGGGAGTACTTAATATTTATAGGTGTCTTTTCCTACACATAAGAGTGTCGAAAAAAGTATAGTAGATATATTTCTTAATTTTGTTTTGCCTTTAGACATATTTGTTATAAAAAAAATGTTATTAATGAGCCGTTTGGTTTGTTGTTAGGAATCACAATAAGTATCAGATTCAGTTTAGAATGAAAAAAAATGGAATAAAAGAAAATAATATTATTTAATTATAAATTATTATTTTATTTAATAAGTGGGCTCATTATATTATTTATTTATAATTTAAAATGTTTAATGTGTTGTGGGATTCACATTAGGGTATCATTCGTCAAAACCTATATCTTCCATCTGGATTCACTTTTTTTATGTTGAGCTCACATTTGATTTAAAAAAAAAGTGCGCCAAACAATTATAAATTGGAGTCAAAGCATTCCTTCAATCCAAATCATGTATACCAAACGGCTCCTAAATCTAAAAAGTTTAACTTTGTAGACACACATTTTAAGAATGTCGTTAGCAATTTAGATTTAGGGACATTTTTTTGTGTTACTTGCGCCTATGTCACTAAAAGTCAATTTTTCTATAACAATCAATAATGAATCCTTCGAATATGAAGCTTTTGTATATACAAATCGTAGGATCTAAATTAGTATTATTCATTCAAGAATATAAAATTTCCATCTTGTTTAGGTTTAGAAATTTACGATTGTTTTGTTTATGTTATTGGAATGTGTGTGATGAGTGTGTAAATACTCATCATTTCTGTTACATTTAAACTACAAAAACATATGAAAACACACAGGAATGCCTTAAAATACATAAAATTATCCCTGGATTGTGTTTTTATGCAAAAGGATTGAAAACTGATGAAAAACAATACATTTCACATAATTTACAGTTTCAGTCCCTGAACTTTGACAAATTGGCAAAACTAGTCCCTGGTAAATCAAAACTTGTACAAATGTCATAAAAGGTCCTTGGGATTCATAAGTTGTAAGAAATAGTCCTTTAAAGTTTAAAATCATATATTTACAACTTTGGTCCCTAAACTTTGAAAAGTGTCAAAATTAGTCCCTAAAGTTTTAAAAATAAGAAAATAATAAAAATAAACCTTATACTATTCCTAAATGACATATTTGGTCCTTTGTGTTAATATTTGATTACAGGTTTAACCCTTCAAGTTTCAGAAAATTACAAGATAGGTCCCTGAAGTTTGTGGAATTGGCAGAAAAGGTCCCTGAGTTTTGAAAATGAAAAAAATATATCTTTGGTCCTTGGGTTATTAATAATTGACAAAAATAGTCCTTGTAAAATATTTTGGAAAGTTACAAATCCAGCCCCTATATTTTTGTTAAAATTACAAAATTGGTCCTTGTATAACATATAAACAAATCGGACCCTTTAATAAACCCCAAATCCCAATCCAGTCCACTAGCCTAGCCCAACCCCTTTTATTTCCTTGGGCCTATCTTTTTACCCAGCCCACCAAGCAAACCCAACGTACCCTTTTTAATAAAACGGGGGGTTTGACCCCTCGTTGACCATCTTCCCCAAACCACCACAACTGCTCACACCCCTCACCCTCCTCTGCAAACCAAAACCACCATGGTTTCCACCTCCACCTCATCAACTCCAGCTGGCCAACCACTTCCCAACACAATCATTTCACCCCAAATGCATTTAATGCATTTCCCACCATTTTCACCACTGTAGCACCCAGCTTGATAGTTTTTCTTCCATACTTCCCCAAGTTAGTCAGAAATGTCTCAATTGTCCCCCCTAGTCACCACTAAACCCCAAACATCCTTAATTAATCTCAAACTGCCTCAAGCAACTTGTATTGAAATTGGCGCCAAAATACTTTTAAACGGCTTGGATCACTTTGACTCATCCAATGGTTGGTTTTATTGATGGGAAAGGTTCAGAGACATGTGGGGAGTCCAAAAATGCTATAAAGAAAGAAGGGGAAGCAAAAGAGAGTAGTATCTAGTTTTAATTTAAAATTATGTATGTCGACTAGAAAGTTTTTCCATTTTTCAATGTAATCTAAGCTTGTAACTTGTACTCTTAAACCTTTTTAGTGTATGTGAACTTAATATCAATAATCAATTTCTGTTTTTATGTATGAATTCAGTTTAATGCAAGTTTCAAATTTCCAAAATCTCATTTCACTTAATTGATGTTCTTGGTTGATGTTAAGAACTGAAAAAGGTCACTTAAGCTCCCATGAAGCTTTATAAAGGCTTCTAGTAACCTAAAAATCAGTATAACTAAGAAATACTCAAAAGAACCACTTGGTCAATGAAAGTCAAACTGAGAGTCTGAGTTTTGTATTCTGATTCAAGGGTGATTTGGAAAGGAAGCAGCTTTGGAGTATTGGTTTAGATCCTCAGGGGAGGAAATAGGATTGATCTTGGTCCTTGGTTCTTGATTTTCATCTGTGTTGCATTTTGTAAGTTCAAAAAATTCAATTCTTGTATTCTACTGTATAAGTATTTCATAGATATAATTTTTTGTGTTCTTGTGTTTCTGTGTCCATATTGAGTAGAAATATTGCTTAATATAGCTAACTTGTTCTTTGATAATTGAAGTTGCCACAAATCTCAATTTTAACTATAAAAATCTCAACTTTGTACTCTCAGTGTTTTATGCTTGTTTGTTTACTGAATCATGCTCAATCAGAATTGTTTTATGATAATATGATGATTGGAATCATTTTCATGGATTGTATGGATCATTTGTTTTGAAAAACATCCACCTCAGTCAAATAAGGAGTGTTTGGATCTTTGTATTTCATCAAGTCTCAGTGGGATTCTAGTGTTATTCTTGTTTGTTTCATGTCTCAGTAGATACACATAGGTAATATAAGGCATAAAATTGTGTGATCATTTTCTAGAAAGTCAAAATCACCAAAGAATCTCAACACAGTTAACTGTGTTAGGATTTGAGTGCCATAACCACTCACTTAAGCTCATAACTAATAGATTAAGCCTAAATTAGCTTCATTACAACTTAACTAGTCATAATCAATCATTAAATTAGGATCAAAACTCAGTTTGGTCAACTGTGCTAGTTTTTTCTAAAAAGTCAAAAGTGCTTGCTCAGATTTTCACCAAATTAGCAAGAATTTTAGTGATTTTTGTGTTATGATCTAGGGCCTGAAACTTAATTTATGTAAACTCTACCAGCTTAACTTTTGATTTTTATAAGTTTCATAATTTTAAGAATTTTTTAAGTGGACCAAAATGCCCCTTGAACTGAGCTGCAGGGCAAGTTAGTTGCCCTGTCTCAGCAGACCTAAGCCACAACACCAACTTTGGTGGTGTTTTGTGGATCACTCAGTGGGTCCCACACCTTACAATTTGGTTCTCCCAACCCCCCTCCTACCAGGCTTGAACCCTTGACCCTTGGTCTGACCATTTGACCACTGGGCCCCACCTGAAATCAGCTTGGAACTTTGTCCCCATTTTGCCTCAGAATCATATTAAGCTAAGTGCTTATTTGTGTTTAGTAGCTTATTTAAACTGCTTATTTGTGATTATCTTGTTTCATTTTGTTCATATAACTCAGAGAGATAAGATTTTGCCCTTGTGGACCCCACATTAGACCATTTGTGCTTAAATCCATCCACAGTCAACAAAAGTCAACTGTGTGGTCTAATAAGCACTCATAGTGCTTATTTTGAGTTTATAAATTATTTTCCTTTATTAAAGTTTCTTATTTTAAGTATTTTATTAGTTTTATAAAAGAAAAATTAGAAAAAACCAAATTTAATTATAGTGATAGCTTCTATTTAATAGAAATTATCTATTTAATTTTTTTTTAGCTTATTTATAAGCACTTATGCTATTTTATATTTTTATTAAATCTCTTATATATTAAAGTAATTTTATAAATTTTTCCAGATTTTTCTTTTGTCATCTAGTGTTATTTAGAATTAATATCAGTTAAATTAATAATTAAATAATAAATAAGAATTAAATAACATAATTATATTTTATAAAGTACTACATAGTTTTTATAATTTTTATAGCTTTTATATAAGGTAAAACAATTTTATAAATTTTTCTAGGATTTATACTGTTCATTTTCTATTTTTAATAATATAATTAGTTTAATTGATAAATAATTAATAAATAGAATAATAATTAGTAAATTAGATTAAAAATACATAATATAAACTTTTTATCATTTTTTAGGATTCCTGTAATGGTTAATTAGATATATAAATTTTTTCATAATTATCTAAGTCCTTTTAGTATCTATGATAATTTAAATCAATATAATTAGTTAAATAATAATTAAATAATAATTAATTAATAATAAATAGATAATTAGTGTGAAAAATATAATTTTAATTTTAAAATAAGTTTTATAATATTTTAGATTTTTAGAAATTTTAATTTTAATTTTCTAGACTTATTTTACATTTTCCTAATTATTAGTTAATTATTAAATAATTAATAATAGTTATTAAATAAAAATAATTAATTAAATAGTTATTAATTATAAAATAAATATTTTAAATTTATTTAATTTGCATTTAAGCCCCTAAGGCTTGTAAAATCCTACTATAAGTTAAAGTTGTTTTTGTTTACGTTTAATTAACAAACGTTCACGTTTTCCAGTCCCTTTTTCACTTGTACGTATCTGATTTCACGTATTGATTGATATAGCTTATTAAAGCTATTCACTCTTATTTTTCAGTAGTACAATCACTTAAACCCTTTTCCTGTTCAATTCACCTGATCTCGAAGTCGTTTTATTTCAGATTTCACATCTCGTTGGGATCTAACGATCCGGGGAAACACTAAACTCACCGGAGTATTGGTTTAGGCTGTTTGACTTGTTGACCATAACTTGGTTGATATTATCTGACTGTCTGACACCAATCAAAATTTGGCGCCGCTGCCGGGGAGGTGTGCTGCGTATTACGACTTTTTGAAATATCTGTGAGTTTGAATTTTCACACTTTGTTATATATCATCTTTTTGTCTATATTTCTTTTCTATCTCTATTTTTAGTTTCCCGTCACTCTAAGGATTCTTAGAGTCGTCTCTAGTGCATGCGCACTCGTTCTTCTAGGTCAACAAGCCCTTTACGTGAGCTTGTCAGAATTCCTCGAAGACGCCGTAGACGTTCTGCCCCAACAGCCGTATCTGAGGAACGTGCTGTTTCACCTAAGAAAGTTATCATGGCGGAAGACCGTCCGATGAATGAGCTTCTCCAAGCACCCATTGAGGGTTACGGAGACGCTATTGTTGTCCCAGCCATTGTGGCTGAATACTTTGAGCTCAAAACCGGGTTACTAAATCTAGTAACTTCAAGCCAATTTTATGGTTTTGAGAGGGATGATCCCCATGCTCATATTCAATGGTTTAATAAAATTACTTCAACCATCAAATACAAGAACGTCCCTTCCGAAGCAGTCAAACTTATTCTTTTCCCATTTTCTCTTGAGGGAGCAGCCCAGATTTGGCAGGAAAAACAACCTCCTCGTTCCATAACATCATGGGAAGATTTAGTTACCAAATTTGTAAACGAATTTTTTCCCCCGTCCAGAACGACAAGTCTTAAAAATGAAATCATTGATGAGGCGAAAAATGATCCGTTTTTAGGGGGTCATTTAAGCCCGAATCCGAATTTATTTGCTCAAATATTGCCCTAAATCGTTCCTTTTGTGATTTTAGGTACTTGGAGAGTGAATTCTGGAAAAGAAGCCATTTTGGACGTTTTTGGAGCATAAAAGTGAAGAAAACGGCAAAGTCTCAATTTTCCATGCTGGGAACAGTAGGTGACGGCGTCAAGAGTAATTCCCTGACGGCGTCAAACCTCAATAATAAAATCCGAGAGTTCATGAAGGCGTCAAGAGTAATTTCCTGACGGCGTCAAACCCCAAGAATTAAAATCCGTAGTTGATGACGGCGTCACACACAGGGCGTCAAGAGTAATTTGTGTGACGGCCTAGGCCTTGACGGCGTCAGAAGTAGATCAAGGCCGTCCGAGGAAGTATTTGGCGGCGAGATGACGGCGTCACACCTTTGTTCTTGACGCCGTCATCCCTATTTTCCTATATATAGTTTTCTAGTTTTTCACATTTAAGGAGAGAAATTTTGGGAGAAACCCTAAAGACGATTTTGGTGTAACTTTACAGGTTTTTCAAGGGTTCCAACCCCTTGATACCTTGCGTGATTAATCAAGATAAGTGTTCTTCTAATTCAATCAATATGTCTATGTGTTGGTTGTCTATATCATGTTCTTGTCTTAATTCTATCATGCTAGGCTAGATCTCTTTTGTGTTTGCTTAGATCTAATGAAACCTAGATATTGATTATGTGTTGATTACTTGTTTATTCTTGTCTTGGATGAATGATTTATATGTTAGGCTTAAGAAAACTGGCAGATCTCCAAATGGTAAAATGCTTGAACGTCTTAAGAAACATGAACCGAGACGTACTAGGTCTTTATTGGTTGTATTTAATGCATGAGCCACTGTTTACAATCCCTATAGTTGTGCTGGGCATGGTGTAGGAGGAGATAAGAGCTCATAGAATTGGGGAGTTATGTATGCCACCCCATGAATGGTATTAAGGAATACGATCCGTCATCCATGCAATTATAACAAGTAATTAACGTGTAAAAGATATCTAGGGAGTAGTGAAATCTAAGTAAACACATTTTCTACAATTACTGCTCACAACCTTAGTATAATTAGTTTATTTTCATTTTTAGTATTTTATTTTGATTGCATCTTAGTATTGGGTTAGTTGAATAGCAACTAATTCCGCCCACTCTTCCAAAACCCGAGAATTTTAATTGCTTTCTAAAAAATATAAAAACACAAAAATAATCATCCCTCACCTTTAGAACTAGTAACTAGGCTTTCTAATCCTAGCGACACTATTCCTAAGCTGAACGATCAATCCCCCGGTACTTGTCACTATACTATACTACAACGATCAGGTACACTGCCTAGTGGGGGTTGTAAGCTTCTCGAGATCCCTCGAGAGGTAAAGCCTGTTGTGATTCCCACACATCAAGTTTTTGGCGCCGCAGCCCGGGGAATAGTTATTGTCTAGGTTAGAATTTCTTTTTATTAGGTCTACTTGCTAGATTCCTTTCTAGTAAGATTTTATTTTTATTTTTTAGGTCTTCTTTAGTCTATATTATTTCTTTGTGCCTTTGTTCGTAACTCTTTACCATCCGACATCATGGAAGGTGGTAACATCTTTGAACCCGTCATCCCACCACAACAAAACCCACCATTAGAACCCCTTAGGCCCCGAACCTTAGGAGAGTATTCCCGACCTAGCCACCAAGGCTACCGAAACACCATTGAGCTCACCGAAGCCAATGTGACCCCCTTGCGATCCGACACTATCCGGTTGGTGCAAAGCGGATGTGCATTCCATGGACTTCGTTCCGAAGATCCAAACCAACATCTTAAGGACTTTCTCAAAATCGTAGATTCCATAGACCTAGGTGTTGAAACTAGAGAGACTACCCATTTACGCCTATTCCAATTCTCTCTACGTGATCAAGCTAGTCAATGGCTTGAGCGTTTACCCGCGGGATCCATCACCACATGGGATGATCTCACCACTCGTTTCCTTGCTCAATTTTTCCCACCGGGGAGAACTACTAAGCTTAGGAATGACATCTTGATGTTCCAACAACGTCAAAATGAATCTCTTTATGAAGCATGGACTCGTTTCAAGGACTTGCTCCAAAAAGTCCCTCATCATGGCATAGATCTTTGGCTCCAAGTCCAAATCTTTTATGACCATATCGACATCTCCATGAGGCGAGCCATTGACCAATCGGCCGGTGGTAAGCTACGTGATCTTAGTGCGGAACAATCATGGGAACTCATAGAAGATCTTGCTCTCTATGACAACGAAAGTTGGAACGATCCCCGTGACTTGAACAAAACGGTCAAGGCAATATCTTTGCCTTCGAACAACTCTAGCACTCCCGACCATAGGATCATGGAACTTGAGGACCAAGTCAAGTTTCTCATGAAATCTTACGATGCTCCTAAGCCTTCAAGCTAAGTGAACAAAATCACTTCTTCATGCGAATTATGTAGTGGTCCCCATGACACTTGTGATTGTATGGAACTCCCCGGAACAGCTTTTGCGGACTACGCATCCACGCGTACCGACGAAGCGGGAGATAAGTGGTACACCTTCAAGCCCGAGCCAAACACTTACGGTGATTCATACAACCCCTCATGGAAAAATCACCCAAACCTTAGGTGGAAACAAAATCAAACCAATTCTTCCAATCCGCCTAATCGTTACCAACTAAACGGTCCACCATCCAACCGTACTTTCAACAACAATCCTTCTAACAACTATGGTAGTACCGACAATCTTGAAGGATTGATGTCAAAGTTCATGGCATCTCAAGAAGCTCGCATATCTAAGTTTGAAGCCGATTTCAAACAAAAGCAAAGCGAGATGACCACTAGAATTGATGCATTGTTGAAAGTTCTCAATGACCGAGAAATGGGAGCACTCCCAAGTGACACGGTCAAGAATCCGAAACTAACCGTTAATTCCATATCCTCAGTTTCGTCACCTACTTCGTGTCCACAATACTACTCGGTTAAATCAACGAGCACGTGTTTCAAACAAAACCAAGTTCCCCAAAAGGACCAATCAAATAAAACACCCACTATAGAGCCGGTTAAAAGCATAGTTGAAACACCTCTTACGCAAGACCTTGACGATGAATTCAAAGAACTTCACCTTGAACGCCCCGTCATTGATGTCTTAGCGCGTGCTCCTTACTATAGTGCCCTCCTAGAAAAATATGAGAAGTGTAAGCTAGGTAAAAATGAGACCGCCTTCGTTCAAAACAAGTTGCCTAAAAAGCTTGATGATCCGGGTATATTTGTTTTGCCTTGTAAGATAGGAAGATCCGAAGCTTTCGACACACTAGCCGATTTAGGGTCAAGCCTCAACTTGATTCCCTTGTCCTTATTCACCGCTCTTAAGCTAGGAAAGTTAGAGGAAATGGAGGTATTGATAGGGCTAGCGGATGGGAGTATTGCCCATCCGGTTGGAATGATTAAGGATGTAGTTTTTCACATAGGAAAGTTAACTATATTAGCGGATTTTCACGTCCTAGACATGGTTAGTGACACTACATGCCCATTATTGGTAGGAAGAGGATTTTTAGCAACCGCTAGCGCCATGATAGATTGTAAGGAGTCTAATATAGCGGTAGGTGAAGGTGATACTTGGTCGGTGTACGAGGTAAAGAAGCATAGTTATGATTGTGATGATGAACCGACACCGCATTGGGTAGAGATGAATAGGAGACCGTCTAGATATGGACCTTGGATAGAAAGGAACTTTATAGGACCTCAATGCCCATTCTATCTAGAAAAAGATTTTGTTGAAAAGACACATTCGGTAGAACAACTCATAGCTAGAGATGAAGAGCTAGACCCCTTTGAGGACCCCTTAGTCTTTAGGAAGATGATTGAGTTATTAAGCGTAATGCCCATCAACATAGAGAGGAATAAATGGAAAAGAGATGGAGACAAGTGTAAATGGAGGTGGGACAAGCCACCTAAAGAAGGTGACGGGTCATGGCATATTAGAATGACTTTGTATGATCCGTATGGAGAAAAGTTTGAAAGGTCATACCATACTAAGGAAACCGATAGGAAGTTGAAACCTAAGTTTGATCCTAAAGATGTCCTCAATGAGGAACTCACCCGTATCACGTAGTAACCCATGACCTTGAGTATAGCTACAAGACTCGTAAATAAAGAAAAGCGCTTCTTGGGAGGCAACCCATGTTTTCTGTGATTTTAATTGTTAGCTTGTTATTTGCTTCCGTATGCATGCTTTATTTTTATTGTTGGTTGATCATGTTTCTCAATTAAAATGAGAAATACTTTACTTTGTTGTTTAGCCTAGTCTTAACTCCACCTAGAAGTATTTTTGCAAAAGATAAGTGTAAGGGGAAACCCCAAATATGTTTTTAAGAAACAAACCGATCATGATTCTCCACAATAATAAATGAGCATGTATATTCGTATTTCTTAGAGTCAAATGCTTGTATTGAGTCATAATGAAGTTTTGCAGGATTTTCCAGGAAGTAGGACCAAGTTTTTCCAGAAATTTTCCGGAAACTTAACATAAGAATTTCTGCAGGTCCATTCTGACGGCGTCAGAGGTTTACTCTTAACGGCGTCAGGAGTTAAAAATCTGGAAATTTTACCGGTTTTGTTTTTCTAACGGAGTCTTATGGTTTTTGTGAATTATTAAGTTTTATAATCTCCAGGAGATCTGCAAACTTCATTCCACAAGCATTATATCTTACTTTGTTTTCTAGGATTTAGTAACTTATATAGGATGCCGCCGATTTTACGCGAGGTTGTCTTGTCTATTTTGTCAGGATTTATAGGTTATGTTTGACAAGGAGATGATTTATATTCTGGAAGGGAAGCTTTGATTGTTTCATTTTCTTGGAGGAAGATCTAACCTGGCCAACCTATAATCCATACCGAGCGAATCAGGGGAGTATTTGATTTCATTCTCTTTACTTTTTCACTTTTACATTCTTTACTTGAACATTGGGGACAATGTTCATCTTAAGTGTAAGGGGAGGGTAAAAAGATGATACCTTACATATGCACTTTCGCTTGAGTTTGTTTGTTTGATAGTAGATGTGTAATAAAACTATGAGAAATACTTGTTAGTGCAATTTTAGCGCCAAATTTAAAATTTTTTACAACATTTAGGAGTGAAACTTTAGCCATAGCAAGCGTCTCATGGATAGGAGATTGTATGACTAGCACATAACCGTATATTCAGAAAAATTTTCCACCCAAATATGTGAGGTTCGCCTTTAGATTTGATAGGAAAAGCATTTATTATTAGTGCTTATGAGTGTACCGGTAGCATTTAGATTCTAGAACTTGCGTTAGTGATGCATCCCGAGACCGCTAGTGAGACTACATTCGTGTGGTAGGATTTACTACATGATAAGAGGCATTAGGATCACCCTTGTGTTAAACCCGTATTATGATTACTTGACCATTTGAGTCATATTACTTGGCTAGTTAAGTCAACTAATTTTTCCCACACCCTTAGCGTTGTACTCATTTTTAGTACACGAAACCCCTAGTACACCCCTCCGAGCCTATCTTTTTCGTTTCTAACTTTAAGCATTTTACTTAAAGGAAGAATTTGTTACACCCCACTTAAATGTACACCCAAATCGCCTTAGCCTTCCGTGTATGCGCTCATTTTTAGTGCATTATTGTTATTTGTTAAACCCTAAGTTAACTATCTAATTGATTACATGGTTGCTAAGTCGAGTCATATCCTTGTACATATTGTTTTGGGACGATTGGGACTCATGGGTAAGTACTTATTTTATGGAGTAATGGGGAAGAACATCATTTATTACCCCCATATGTACGTTAATCTTAAAAGTGCTCCAAGTGTTTTAATTTTCTTAATTCGAGTCATTAGTAGTTTATTGTAAAGTATGTAAAGATTCAAGTGTAAGGGAAATTTTCATTCCCTATGATGTATTATTTTTGATGGTAGGGTAAGAGTGTATGCACAAAAAAAAAAAAAAAAAAAAAAAAAATCGAAAAAATCAAGAAAAAGAAAAAAAATAAAATAAAAATAAGAAGAGAAAAAACATACGGACTACCATCCCTTTTTATTCTATGTTCATTTGATGTTTTTGTTATTTTTCATTTATTAGCTTAAGTCGAGTCTAGTCTTGGTTTAGCAACGCCATATTGTACATGTAATTGACCAAGATTGTTAACTCGCCACCAGTAAAAACTTCTTTTATCCAACAAAACCGTGTAATTCATATCCCTATACCTAACGTTACAACCCTTTAAAAGACCTCTTTGATAGTTTATCCTAGGTGCTTACGCCATGTGGTGGAGGTTTGATCCTTTTCCAAGCCTATGGTAATCTATTTTGCTATGACAGGTAGTGAGAGATATCTTCCGTTTCCATATTGTAATTTACACTTTATTACACCCGAGAGATGTGAGTATCTAAACACTATTTGTGAGGTGCTTGTGTATGACCTTCGTGCTTGTCTATTGGTCTTTAGTGGAACGATTATTTGTTGTAATTACTTTTATATTAGTTTTAAATGACCCCTAACTTGTTTTTTGAGTAGAATAAAAGCGCATTTGCTTGAGGACAAGCAAATCTCAAGTGTAAGGGTATATGATGAGGCGAAAAATGATCCGTTTTTAGGGGGTCATTTAAGCCCGAATCCGAATTTATTTGCTCAAATATTGCCCTAAATCGTTCCTTTTGTGATTTTAGGTACTTGGAGAGTGAATTCTGGAAAAGAAGTCATTTTGGACGTTTTTGGAGCATAAAAGTGAAGAAAACGGCAAAGTCTCAATTTTCCATGCTGGGAACAGTAGGTGGCGGCGTCAAGAGTAATTCCCTGACGGCGTCAAACCTCAATAATAAAATCCGAGAGTTCATGAAGGCGTCAAGAGTAATTTCCTGACGGCGTCAAACCCCAAGAATTAAAATCCGTAGTTGATGACGGCGTCACACACAGGGCGTCAAGAGTAATTTGTGTGACGGCCTAGGCCTTGACGGCGTCAGAAGTAGATCAAGGCCGTCCGAGGAAGTATTTGGCGGCGAGATGACGGCGTCACACCTTTGTTCTTGACGCCGTCATCCCTATTTTCCTATATATAGTTTTCTAGTTTTTCACATTTAAGGAGAGAAATTTTGGGAGAAACCCTAAAGACGATTTTGGTGTAACTTTACAGGTTTTTCAAGGGTTCCAACCCCTTGATACCTTGCGTGATTAATCAAGATAAGTGTTCTTCTAATTCAATCAATATGTCTATGTGTTGGTTGTCTATATCATGTTCTTGTCTTAATTCTATCATGCTAGGCTAGATCTCTTTTGTGTTTGCTTAGATCTAATGAAACCTAGATATTGATTATGTGTTGATTACTTGTTTATTCTTGTCTTGGATGAATGATTTATATGTTAGGCTTAAGAAAACTGGCAGATCTCCAAATGGTAAAATGCTTGAACGTCTTAAGAAACATGAACCGAGGCGTACTAGGTCTTTATTGGTTGTATTTAATGCATGAGCCACTGTTTACAATCCCTATAGTTGTGATGGGCATGGTGTAGGAGGAGATAAGAGCTCATAGAATTGGGGAGTTATGTATGCCACCCCATGAATGGTATTAAGGAATACGATCCGTCATCCATGCAATTATAACAAGTAATTAACGTGTAAAAGATATCTAGGGAGTAGTGAAATCTAAGTAAACACATTTTCTCCAATTACTACTCACAACCTTAGTATAATTAGTTTATTTTCATTTTTAGTATTTTATTTTGATTGCATCTTAGTATTGGGTTAGTTGAATAGCAACTAATTCCGCCCACTCTTCCAAAACCCGAGAATTTTAATTGCTTTCTAAAAAATATAAAAACACAAAAATAATCATCCCTCACCTTTAGAACTAGTAACTAGGCTTTCTAATCCTAGCGACACTATTCCTAAGCTGAACGATCAATCCCCCGGTACTTGTCACTATACTATACTACAACGATCAGGTACACTGCCTGGTGGGGGTTGTAAGCTTCTCGAGATCCCTCGAGAGGTAAAGCCTGTTGCGATTCCCACGCATCAATCATCAAATTTACTCAAAGGTTTGATGAATCGTTTGGTGACGCATGGGATCGTTTCAAAGAATTGCTTCGTCGATGTCCTCATCATGGTTTCACTGAATTAATGCAAATTGACATGTTTTATAATGGTGTGAGTCAATCTGACCAAGATTCTCTCAATGCCTCCGCGGGAGGTAATTTTTTGAGCAAAACCACAAAAGAAGCTTTAGAAATCATTAAAAATAAGTCCAAAGTCCGCACTACATGCACAAAACCATATAACTCCCAAGTGAGTGCTGGTCCTTCTACTTCATCGCCCGTGAGTACTTCTAGCACCGATGCTAAGATAGACAAACTCACGGACGCCATTCAAGCTTTGGTTATCTCAAACCAGAAAAAAGTCACTTTCACACAAAACCCTTCACATGCTGAAGTAAAAAAAAGTGGAAGTTTGTGTCACTTGTGGTGGCCCACATGCTTACTACAATTGTACTGCCACTAATGGTAGTCCTTTTGAAGCCAATGCCTTAGCCGGTACTACAAATCAGGGGGGTAATCAATACCGTCCTCAAATGGAACCAAGTTACCGTGCTAACACACATATGGGACCAGACGGGTTTAATCAAAACCCAAATTTGCAAAACCGAAACCAGAACCAACCACGAATGAACCAAGGTTATCAAAACCAAGGGAATTTCCATCCTGGACAGAATCAAGGTTTCCACAATCAAGGAAACTTTAACAGAAACAATTTCAACCCCGGAAATCATTTTCAGGGAAATGGTAATCCAAATCAAGGGAATTTTCAGCCACAACAAGGTTATAATCAAAATAACCGTGTCCAAAATTTCCCTAACCAAACACAAGCCATTCTCCCAGCTCCACAACCATCATCCGATGAGTTGTTAAAGCAGTTCATGAAAACTCAAGAAGAGACAAACAGGTTGTTGGTCAGCCAGATTTCTGAAATCAAGAAATCTTTAAATGAACAACCCTCGGGCTCTGGAAAACTTCCGAGCAACATGATCGCAAACCCGAGGGGCGATGCAAAGGCGATCACGACCAGGAGCGGAGTTTCATATGATGGACCCACTGTTCCCACTACCCCTTCCTCTTCTTCTCCCAAGGTAGTGGAAAATAATGTCGAGGTAAATAAGGACGAAGTACTTCCTACTCATAAGGGAGGTACCCAAGACGTCCCACCTCATGTTGTCCCGAAACCCAAACCAAAACCTAGAGTTGTTTTTGAACCAAATGATATTCCAGTTGAAACACCTCAGTCCAAACCTTCTACCTCCTCTATTCCTTACCCCTCACGTTTGAGTGAACAAAAGCTCCGTGAAAAAGCTAGTCACCAGATGGATAAATTCTTTCAAATCTTCCAAGATTTGCATTTTGACATTAGCTTTGCGGATGCTATTATTCTGATGCCCAAATTTGCATCGACAATCAAACACTTGTTAAGCAACAAGGAGAAACTGTTTGAAATGGCAAAGACTCCCTTGAATGAGAACTTCTCAGCAGTTCTTTTAAAGAAGCTTCCCGAGAAGCTGGGAGATCCTGGAAAATTTTTAATACCATGTGTATTTCCGGGAATGGTTGATTGCTATGCCTTGGCCGATCTTGGTGCAAGTATCAACCTAATGCCATATTCAGTTTGGAAGAAACTTTCTCTTCCTGGTCTTACTCCTACCTGCATGACTTTAGAGCTTGCAGTCCGATCGATATCTCATCCTCTCGGCATTGCCGAGGACGTGTTTGTGAAGGTAGGAGAATTTCATCTCCCCGCTGACTTTGTAGTGGTTGATTTCGATGCCGATCAAAGGGTCCCTCTCATTGTTGGGAGGCGTTTCCTTAGAACGGGGCGTGCTCTTATCGATGTATTTGAGCAAGAAATCACTTTACGTGTGGGTAATGAAGCTGTTACATTTAACCTCGATCAAACCTCGAGGTACTCCTCCAATTATGATTCTGAAGCAGTTAATCAAATAGATATCATAGACATTGCTTCGGAGGAGTATTCTCAAGAGTTTCTTGGTTATTCTCATAATTCTGTGAGTGGGGATGCCACTCCATCATCTGAACCTATCATTTCCGACTCTTCCCCTTCTCTCACTCCGTTTGAGGGAAGTGATTTCCTTTTGGAAGAGGTCGAGGCTTTTCTCAAAAGTGATTCAATTCCATCGGGAATTGATAACACTGAGATTGATCTGGAGGGAGATATTCTTCTCCTTGAGAGATTGCTAAACCAAGACAATTCTCCTCCACTCCCTCCCGTACAACTTCATAATCAGGAAATCAAATATGTTGAAGAAACTGATGATTTTCCTGAGGTCGAACTCAAGGACTTACCTCCTCATCTTGAATACGCATTCTTGGAGGGTGATGATAAATTACCCGTCATTATTGCTAAAGGTTTAAGTGTTGAGGAGAAGATTGCTCTCATAATGGTCTTGAAGTCAAACAAGCAAGCAATTGCTTGGAAACTCTCCGATATTAAGGGTATTAACCCAGATTTTTGTACACACAAAATCTTGATGGAGGATGACTTCAAGCCTGCAGTGCACCATCAAAGAAGGGTGAATCCAAAAATCCATGATGTGATTAAACAAGAGGTTCTTAAACTTCTTGATGCAGGATTGATTTACCCTATCTATGACAGTCCATGGGTTAGTCCCATTCATTGCGTTCCAAAAAAGGGTGGCATTACTGTTGTCACTAATGAGGAAAATGAGTTGATTCCAACTCGGCTGGTTACCGGATGGCGTGTTTGCATTGACTATCGTAAGTTAAATGACGCCACCCGCAAAGACCACTTTCCGCTGCCCTTTATGGACCAGATGCTTGAGAGATTAGCAGGAAACGAGTACTATTGTTTCCTTGATGGTTTCTCAGGATACTTCCAAATCCCCATTGATCCATCAGATCAAGAAAAGACTACCTTTACATGCCCTTATGGAACCTTTGCTTATAAACGTATGCCTTTTGGCTTATGTAATGCTCCAGGTGCCTTTTGCCTTTTGGCTTATGTAAAGACACCAATCTATGTCTAAATTGGGAAAAGAGTCACTTTATGGTCAAAGAGGGCATTGTCCTCGGCCATAAGATTTCCAAGAATGGGATTGAGGTTGACAGAGCTAAGGTTGATGTCATTGCAAAACTGCCTCACCCTACTACCGTCAAAGGTATTAGGAGTTTCTTGGGTCATGTCGGTTTCTATCGTCGATTTATACAAGATTTTTCTAAAATCTCACGGCCTATGACTTATCTCCTTGAAAAGGATACTCCTTTTATCTTCTCACCAGAGTGCATCGAAGCTTTTGAAACATTAAAGAAAAAGCTTACTGAGGCACCCATTCTTATTGCCCCCGACTGGGATTTACCCTTCGAGCTTATGTGCGATGCAAGTGATTTTGCTATCGGTGCAGTCTTGGGGCAACGCAAAACGAAACACTTTCAGCCTATCCACTACGCAAGCAAAACTATGAACGAAGCTCAAACACATTACACCACTACAGAAAAAGAATTATTAGCTGTGGTGTATGCTTTTGATAAATTTCGGACATACTTAATCTTGACTAAAAGCGTAGTTTATACGGATCATTCGGCTCTTAAATATCTATTTGTAAAACAAGATGCAAAGCCGAGATTGCTCCGTTGGGTTCTCCTCCTCCAAGAATTTGATATCATTATTCGTGATAAAAAAGGAGCTGAGAACCTGGCTGCTGATCATTTGTCCCGATTAGAGAACCCTCATCAAGATATATATGAGAAAAAGGAAATAAATGAAACATTTCCTCTCGAAACACTTAATGCGGTTACTTTTCGCGGAGATTCTACTACCTCATGGTTTGCCGACTTCGCAAACTATCATGCGGGTAACTTTGTTGTGAAAGGGATGTCAACCCAACAGAAGAATAAATTCTTTAAGGATGTTAAACATTACTTCTGGGATGACCCCTACTTATTCAAAATCTGTGCGGATCAAGTCATCCGACGGTGTGTATATGGACAGGAAGCCACTGAAATTCTTAAGGCTTGCCATGCTGGACCCACTGGGGGACATCATAGTCCCAATTACACCGCCAAAAAGGTGTTTGATTCCGGATTCTTTTGGCCCACAATTTATAAAGATGTCCAGGATCTCATTAAAACCTGTGACGCTTGTCAGCGTCATGGAAACATTTCACAAAGAAATGAGATGCCACAAAATGCTATTCAAGTATGTGAAATATTTGATATCTGGGGCATTGACTTTATGGGGCCATTTCCATCATCCAGAGGAAACAAGTACATACTTGTGGCAGTTGATTATTTATCAAAGTGGGTTGAAGCAAAAGCTTTACCCACAAATGATGCCCGAGTTGTAGTGAAATTCCTTAAATCTCTTTTTGCCCGTTTTGGAACTCCACGTGCTATCATAAGTGATCGTGGTACGCATTTCTGCAATGACAAATTTGATAAAGTCATGCAAAAGTATGGTGTAACCCACCGTCTTTCTACCGCGTATCACCCACAAACAAGTGGGCAAGTGGAGGTTTCAAATCGTGGTATCAAAAGGATACTTGAGAGGACTGTTGGTGAAAACTGTGCTGCCTGGTCGGATAAATTAGATGACGCACTATGGGCTTTTCGTACAGCTTATAAAACACCCATTGGGTGTACACCTTACAAGCTTGTGTACGGAAAGACATGTCATTTACCGATGGAACTTGAGCACAAAGCTTACTGGGCATTGAAACATGCCAACTTTGACCTCAAAACTGCGGGTGATCACAGAAAAGTTTAAATGAATGAATTAAATGAACTACGTGATCAGGCTTACGAGAACTCTTTAATCTATAAAGAAAAAACAAAGAGAATTCATGACTCAAAAATAAAGAACCGCATTTTTAACGTTGGTGATCGAGTACTTCTCTTTAATTCTAGATTAAAGATCTTCTCGGGTAAATTAAAAACCCGTTGGACTGGTCCATTTACTATCACTAAGGTTTATCCATATGGTACCGTTGAGTTATCTCAAAATGACGGTCCATGTTTTAAAGTAAATGGCCATCGTGTGAAACACTACTTTGGAGAGGACATCCCAAACATGGTTGTCCCGGATCTCCAAACTTTCCCCACGGACAATTAAATTTGGGGTCGAGTCAAGCTAGCGACTCGGTTAACAAAAACAGTAGCTCCCTCATGGACAAATCAATTCGAGGTCGAGTCAAGCTAGTGACTCGGTAATCAAAAGCGTAGCAATATGGGTTTTCACTCATATTTCTGATTTCTTTCTCTTTTCTACCACCCTAGTGTCGGGGAGATGCCCCACATGTTGTATATATGTATATATCTTAAAAAAAAAAAGTGAGTTTGTATGTAAATAGCCTAAAATAAAGGTTATTAATATTTCCTTCTTACGTTCTAAATATCGGTTTAACACCCGGTGTTTTGAATATTGAGGGCAATATTCATTTCTAAGTGTGGGGGGGGGGGGGGGGGATTCTCACGAATTCAAACACATGTTCCATCAAGCACCCTCATTTGATCAAAATTTAAAGTTTTTTCACACTTAGAAATGCAATAAATGGTATCAATCCTCCATGTCTAACCCACAACAGGATTGGCTAGTCCAGGAGCAAACGGCTCTTGGTAAAGACATCTCAAAACCGTTGATGGCTTGCAATTTGCCAAAAATTGTATGGTTCCTCAACTCCCCATTATCCTCAAAAGCTAATGAGTTGGCTAGCCCGCAAGATTATGGCTTGTGGTAAAGGCCGTGGAAAAACCATAATTGGTAATCAGCTCACCAAGATGTTGACTATTCCATCAAGAGTTGGCTAGTCCAGAAGCAAACGGCTTTTGGTAAAGACAAATCAAATCCGTTGACAGCTGGTGGTTTGCTAAAAATCACACGGTTATCAGGTGTGCCACAGTTCTTACACCTGGCTACTCCAGAAGTGATGGCTTTTGGTAAAGAGTAAAAATTCATTAAATTTTCTCAAAAAGATTGCTAGGGACTAGCAATAGTTTAGTGTGGGGGATTGATGAGTGTGTAAATACTCATCATTTCTGTTACATTTAAACTACAAAAACATATGAAAACACACAGGAATGCCTTAAAATACATAAAATTATCCCTGGATTGTGTTTTTATGCAAAAGGATTGAAAACTGATGAAAAACAATACATTTCACATAATTTACAGTTTCAGTCCCTGAACTTTGACAAATTGGCAAAACTAGTCCCTGGTAAATCAAAACTTGTACAAATGTCATAAAAGGTCCTTGGGATTCATAAGTTGTAAGAAATAGTCCTTTAAAGTTTAAAATCATATATTTACAACTTTGGTCCCTAAACTTTGAAAAGTGTCAAAATTAGTCCCTAAGGTTTTAAAAATAAGAAAATAATAAAAATAAACCTTATACTATTCCTAAATGACATATTTGGTCCTTTGTATTAATATTTGATATTTACAGGTTTAACCCTTCAAGTTTCAGAAAATTACAAGATAGGTCCCTGAAGTTTATGGAATTGGCAGAAAAGGTCCCTGGGTTTTGAAAATGAAAAAAATATATCTTTGGTCCTTGGGTTATTAATAATTGACAAAAATAGTCCTTGTAAAATATTTTGGAAAGTTACAAATCCAGCCCCTATATTTTTGTTAAAATTACAAAATTGCTCCTTGTATAACATATAAACAAACCGGACCCTTTAATAAACCCCAAATCCCAATCCAGTCCACTAGCCTAGCCCAACCCCTTTTATTTCCTTGGGCCTATCTTTTTACCCAGCCCACCAAGCAAACCCAACGTACCCTTTTTAATAAAACGGGGGGTTTGACCCCTCGTTGACCATCTTCCCCAAACCACCACAACTGCTCACACCCCTCACCCTCCTATGCAAACCAAAACCACCATGGTTTCCACCTCCACCTCATCAACTCCAGCTGGCCAACCACTTCCCAACACAATCATTTCACCCTAAATGCATTTAATGCATTTCCCACCATTTTCACCACTGTAGCACCCAGCTTGATAGTTTTTCTTCCATACTTCCCCAAGTTAGTCAGAAATGTCTCAATTGTCCCCCCTAGTCACCACTAAATCCCAAACATCCTTAATTAATCTCAAACTGCCTCAAGCAACGTGTATTGAAATTGGCGCCAAAATACTTTTAAACGGCTTGGATCACTTTGACTCATCCAATGGTGTGTTTTATTGATGGGAAAGGTTCAGAGACATGTGGGGAGTCCAAAAATGCTATAAAGAAAGAAGGGGAAGCAAAAGAGTGTAGTATCTAGTTTTAATTTAAAATTATGTATGTCGACTAGAAAGTTTTTCCATTTTTCAGTGTAATCTAAGCTTGTAACTTGTACTCTTAAACCTTTTTAGTGTATGTGAACTTAATATCAATAATCAATTTCTGTTTTTATGTATGAATTCAGTTTAATGCAAGTTTCAAATTTCCAAAATCTCATTTCACTTAATTGATGTTCTTGGTTGATGTTAAGAACTGAAAAAGGTCACTTAAGCTCCCATGAAGCTTTATAAAGGCTTCTAGTAACCTAAAAATCAGTATAACTAAGAAATACTCAAAAGAACCACTTGGTCAATGAAAGTCAAACTGAGAGTCTGAGTTTTGTATTCTGATTCAAGGGTGATTTGGAAAGGAAGCAGCTTTGGAGTATTGGTTTAGATCCTCAGGGGAGGAAATAGGATTGATCTTGGTCCTTGGTTCTTGATTTTCATCTGTGTTGCATTTTGTAAGTTCAAAAAATTCAATTCTTGTATTCTACTGTATAAGTATTTCATAGATATAATTTTTTGTGTTCTTGTGTTTCTGTGTCCATATTGAGTAGAAATATTGCTTAATATAGCTAACTTGTTCTTTGATAATTGAAGTTGCCACAAATCTCAATTTTAACTATAAAAATCTCAACTTTGTACTCTCAGTGTTTTATGCTTGTTTGTTTACTGAATCATGCTCAATCAGAATTGTTTTATGATAATATGATGATTGGAATCATTTTCATGGATTGTATGGATCATTTGTTTTGAAAAACATCCACCTCAGTCAAATAAGGAGTGTTTGGATCTTTGTATTTCATCAAGTCTCAGTGGGATTCTAGTGTTATTCTTGTTTGTTTCATGTCTCAGTAGATACACATAGGTAATATAAGGCATAAAATTGTGTGATCATTTTCTAGAAAGTCAAAATCACCAAAGAATCTCAACACAGTTAACTGTGTTAGGATTTGAGTGCCATAACCACTCACTTAAGCTCATAACTAATAGATTAAGCCTAAATTAGCTTCATTACAACTTAACTAGTCATAATCAATCATTAAATTAGGATCAAAACTCAGTTTGGTCAACTGTGCTAGTTTTTTCTAAAAAGTCAAAAGTGCTTGCTCAGATTTTCACCAAATTAGCAAGAATTTTAGTGATTTTTGTGTTATGATCTAGGGCCTGAAACTTAATTTATGTAAACTCTACCAGCTTAACTTTTGATTTTTATAAGTTTCATAATTTTAAGAATTTTTTAAGTGGACCAAAATGCCCCTTGAACTGAGCTGCAGGGCAAGTTAGTTGCCCTGTCTCAGCAGACCTAAGCCACAACACCAACTTTGGTGGTGTTTTGTGGATCACTCAGTGGGTCCCACACCTTACAATTTGGTTCTCCCAACCCCCCTCCTACCAGGCTTGAACCCTTGACCCTTGGTCTGACCATTTGACCACTGGGCCCCACCTGAAATCAGCTTGGAACTTTGTCCCCATTTTGCCTCAGAATCATATTAAGCTAAGTGCTTATTTGTGTTTAGTAGCTTATTTAAACTGCTTATTTGTGATTATCTTGTTTCATTTTGTTCATATAACTCAGAGAGATAAGATTTTGCCCTTGTGGACCCCACATTAGACCATTTGTGCTTAAATCCATCCACAGTCAACAAAAGTCAACTGTGTGGTCTAATAAGCACTCATAGTGCTTATTTTGAGTTTATAAATTATTTTCCTTTATTAAAGTTTCTTATTTTAAGTATTTTATTAGTTTTATAAAAGAAAAATTAGAAAAAACCAAATTTAATTATAGTGATAGCTTCTATTTAATAGAAATTATCTATTTAATTTTCTTTTTAGCTTATTTATAAGCACTTATGCTATTTTATATTTTTATTAAATCTTTTATATATTAAAGTAATTTTATAAATTTTTCCAGATTTTTCTTTTGTCATCTAGTGTTATTTAGAATTAATATCAGTTAAATTAATAATTAAATAATAAATAAGAATTAAATAACATAATTATATTTTATAAAGTACTACATAGTTTTTATAATTTTTATAGCTTTTATATAAGGTAAAACAATTTTATAAATTTTTCTAGGATTTATACTGTTCATTTTCTATTTTTAATAATATAATTAGTTTAATTGATAAATAATTAATAAATAGAATAATAATTAGTAAATTAGATTAAAAATACATAATATAAACTTTTTATCATTTTTTAGGATTCCTGTAATGGTTAATTAGATATATAAAATTTTTCATAATTATCTAAGTCTTTTTAGTATCTATGATAATTTAAATCAATATAATTAGTTAAATAATAATTAAATAATAATTAATTAATAATAAATAGATAATTAGTGTGAAAAATATAATTTTAATTTTAAAATAAGTTTTATAATATTTTAGATTTTTAGAAATTTTAATTTTAATTTTCTAGACTTATTTTACATTTTCCTAATTATTAGTTAATTATTAAATAATTAATAATAGTTATTAAATAAAAATAATTAATTAAATTGTTATTAGTTATAAAATAAATATTTTAAATTTATTTAATTTGCATTTAAGCCCCTAAGGCTTGTAAAATCCTACTATAAGTTAAAGTTGTTTTTGTTTACGTTTAATTAACAAACGTTCACGTTTTCCAGTCCCTTTTTCACTTGTACGTATCTGATTTCACGTATTGATTGATATAGCTTATTAAAGCTATTCACTCTTATTTTTCAGTAGTACAATCACTTAAACCCTTTTCCTGTTCAATTCACCTGATCTCGAAGTCGTTTTATTTCAGATTTCACATCTCGTTGGGATCTAACGATCCAGGAAACACTAAACTCACCGTAGTATTGGTTTAGGCTGTTTGACTTGTTGACCATAACTTGATTGATATTATCTGACTGTCTGACACCAATCAGTGTGCAACTCTAGCAACTCCAGATGTGTTGCCCAACATAGAGCCTTGAGATTTTTGGCAGAGATCCAAGTTGAAATCCTTTTAAAAAAATAACTTTGATGCCGGCCTTTATGTGCGTAACTTAGTTGGTTATGCAAGAGTGTATTTGCAAAGCATTATATGGTCATGTGTCCTGAAGCGGGCGGATACCCTCCTCACCTCGGTGTGCCGCTTGTTGGAATTATAATAACATGACAATCATAAATAAACCAAAACACATCAAGTAAGCATATAGCGGAAGCAATTATAACAAGACCATAATATGTAATTAATTAATCAAAACATAAATAATAAACGTACCTTTATGATTCTAGCCCGAACAAGAATCAAAGCAATCTTCCGGAACCAATTCCCCAATATAGGGTTTATGTGAACAAACCAAGAAACAAACAATAATATGTTTGATTCACGATCTTGTACACACGTACTACTTCAAGCAAATGCTTATGCAAGTAAGACAAGCACAACACACGCTTAGAATAACAAGTCTCGACTACCTTCACTTAATGAGGCTTGTCGAAAATTGCTAGAGAAGAGAAGAGAAGAAAACACACAAGATTAGGTTTTCAAGTTATGAGAAAAGAATGAAACCTTGTGTGTTTATATAGGGTAGAAATCTTGTGTCAAAAACTTCACCAAGCGATGTGGGATACACTTCCCAATCGACCCTACACCCTCAAAGGGTTTACGAAACCTTCTTGACATTCAAAGTTTCATCTATCGTTCTCCCTTTTCATTCGTCTAACAATCGTTATCCTTTTCCGTTAAACGTTAACGATTGTTACGTGTTTGCGTTCTAATAATCAATATAACATTTATATATAATTATTACTCATTTACTTTTCATACGTAAAGTGTGCAATCCCGTGATCTCAAGTTCGATCCTAACACACGACTATTAATTTATGTTCATAAAACCAACAGCTCCCACTTGGACATATTTTAATAGTGTGATCACATCAGTTAGCGTCTTGCAACACGCCGATGCCTCTAGTACGATCTCGAGTAAGGCTCCTGGAAAAACCTTTTAATGATTTCTCATTATTATTATCCCTTTGTTTCTAATACCACGTTAATAAGGATATGGATTAAAGTCATTCCTTAATTAACCATTCTGTTTCTCGTTGTTTATGATTGATTAAGATTACCAAATCTTCTGAACATATTCAAGGAAGATCTTGGGTGCGGCCACACATACATCTCACCAACCCTACGAGGGGCCCAGCAGTATTAAACTCCAAAATAAATTTGAAGGAACAAATTCTATCTTGACTACAAGCAAAACCCATAAACTTTGTAACACTTTCGAAAACAACCCTTATTACTACCAATTACGTATAGCGTTAAGTTGTTCCACAAAAATGTACTACATTCATGACACTTATCTTGCATCTCAAGTCTGAGGATAACTTCTCATGATTTTACTTAATAACAAAATCCATAAAGTAACATCATGTAGTTGGGATAAGTCCTATATTCAGTATCATCGAATATCATCTGAAATGGCATGACTACGCATCAATATACTTTAAGTATATTATACCAACCTTCAGATTTGTCTTAATTTAATAATATTCCCATATTATTAACTGACAACGGACAATTTAGGAATAACCTTTATTCATGGATTTAAACATACAAATATAGGATACAATATATTATAAATTAAACATACCATGTATTTCAATTTATCATAATAATTGTTTAACATCCCTTATCCAAATACTAAATAGATCAATGCATGATAACTCTTGTTGATGAATTATGTCTCAAGCAATGACATTCATACTTGTTGACAAGACATAAATCATCCAACTTTGATCTATCGGAATTTTAAGAATACTTATTTCAAGAATTCAACTATTGAAATTCTTATATGTACATAGTCAACTATTTTGATAATGTCATATTTCATAAAAATGTGATACATCCTTAACCACCAATTTATGATAATTAAACTTCCAAACATTTTAAAGTTTAAAGTATTCTTATTCTTTTAATGTATAATGCAACTATGCTTTTAGTAAGCATAACTAGTACATATAGTCAAAGATGAAATCCTTACCATGACTAGTATTGAGTGTCATCTCAATTTCATTAGCATCATTGTATGCAACAACAATATGCTATTAAAACTTTCCGTAAACATTAATATCTATTGTGTAATGTTTGATGCCCTTCAAACTTTCAAGTTTGTTAGCTATGACAATTTTCACAACCATTGAAAAATTGTTCATCTATAGAATTTGGAAGCTATTCCAGATTTTAGGATGTGATTCTATAATCAAACATATTCATTTTAGAATATTACACGAGCTATCTAATAACTTTTTAATTAGATATTAATATTGCCAAATCATCTTGTAATCAAGCATGATAAAACAAAACATGATGTTCATGAAAAATCTTTAAGTCATACTTAAATTTTATTCATGTTGTACATATCCATTTAGACTTTCTAAATAATATATCATGTTATATTAGATTTATTTACTGCATATGTTTCAATAATAAACATTCATTCCAAGGTTATATGTCTTATTTCCTAAATTTTACAAGTAAAGTTTCATTCCATTCTAAGACTTAACATTTACTTATATGGAATATTACTTTTCATATGTTTCACAACATATATGATTTAAGAAATTAAACATAATACTCCCACTAGCTTTTAGGAATACTTAGAAATTATCTTATTTCAATTATAAATCAAAACATGGATTTAAGAATTAAACATAAGAGTAATCTTCTAGATGCATGCATTTATCCATCCATGGATTATTGCACCATGTACACTTCCAAAGATTTATTTGAATTCATAAACTCCTTTTGATTAATTATCGTCCTCGCTCAAGTAATCTCTCAAGAAAGAGTTTTGATATTCCATTGTCAATGACAATCATAATCTTTGTATATTTAATGTGTTTAGAATAGAATATTCAATCACAGTTAATTGCTTAAGTGTGATTAATAATCTTGTCATAAAACATACATTAAATACGTGTACAACATTGTCCATATGATTTCTATACAAAGATTTAAACCACAAGGTTACCTTATCTTTGAAGAAACTCATCTTCATTTTCTAGTCTAACTATTAAGATAAACCAAGTTTCTAAAATTGATTATCTTTTTGGACAGCATCTTAATCATTCATATCATGTATACTTTACCCAACTTCACATTTGGTAATGTATCATAATGATTATCAGGTTTACAATAATCCTGTAAATCATAGCCCTCAGCATATTAATCAAATATCTGAGATATATTACTATTCTATGAATGATAATTCCATCATTTTGAGATTTAACATTTAACATTTAAATGTCAAACTTTATTATCATGTTGAGATTTAACATTCAAATGTCAAACTTCATCATGATATTTACTAGTGTATTTTAGAAGATTATGTATCTTGTAATTTTATCTTTTAAAGATCAAAACTCCCACTTGCTTTTAGCAATTTAAAGACTATCTTTAAATACTTAGCAAATTAAGCAATAATACAATATTCTCTTTTGGGATATTACAAATACATATTGACAGTTCCTAACTTAATTTTGTTAATAACCTCTTCATAAGCAGTTAAACAAATTTGGAACTTCAAATTAAGACTTAATGTGATTCATTACATTCCATCATATGATAATGTCTTATTAATCTTCTATGTTAGAGTTTTATTAAATATGTCCAAGTCATACTCAACATTCTAACCTTGAAAACTTTTGGAAGAAAAGAAGTCATAGTTATCTTTAATCAAACAATATAACAAGAGTTTGATTTTCCTAACTGAACATACCATAAACATTTGATATTTCATTAGTATTAATATTGTAAGACAATCTAACAATATTAAAGATAACCATATTCGTTTTGACTTGTCCATTTACCAACTAATTCATTTTAATGGTATAATAATTTCCAAGCCTATTACATGCCTTATAACACAAGTACTTTTTACAAAGTTACTTCATGTCCATGTTTTTACCAGAAAAACATAAACTGTTATAATCCACTATACGTTATAAGTCATTTAACATTTAATAACTTCATGTATATGTTTTAATTAAAACACATAACAAGATAACGTCTTACTTTATTATAAGTCTTGTAACAATTAAAAGACTTTATGTTTATATCTTTTCAATGAAACATAAACATGTTTAACTAAAGTAATTATGAACACCATCTTTTGGTTTCAATAGTAATTTCAAGTTAATCTATTACTTCATAATAATGTAAACAACATTATTTATTTATTTATTTATGTCATTCCAAGAACACATAAATATTCATATTGAAGTAACATTAGATTACTTAATTAATTTATATCATTCCATGAATTCATAAATCTATAAATTAAAGTAGTCTTGATATCATATTGACACATGTTCTAATAGGTATCTAATTTAGAAACCGCAAATTTTCATAGTTCAATTACATCAGTTGATCTGCTAGTAATGAAAATATGAAATTCACCTTGTTGTTGCAATCTAGTTAAGTCTCACATAACATAAATTATAACACCAAGTGTTTCTTGAATTAGCTTAGTATAATTCATATTAGAACATTATTCTAATTTAGAAACTGCAAATTCTCATAGTTCAATTACATCAGTTGATCTGCTAGTAATGAAATATGAAATTCACCTTGTTGTTGCAATCTAGTTAAGCTCTTACATAACATAAATTATAACACCAAGTGTTTCTTGAATTAGCCTAGTATAATTCATATTAGAACATTATTCTAATTTAGAAACTGCAAATTCTCATAGTTCAATTACATCAGTTGATCTGCTAGTAATGAAATATGAAATTCACCTTGTTGTTGCAATCTAGTTAAGCTCTCACATAACATAAATTGTAACACCAAGTGTTTCTTGAATTAATATTAGAATATTATTCTCTTACCTTGTAGTCAAGAGAATCTATTGAATCATATCTTTATGAGTTGTTTCTTGCACACAATAAAGATAACATTTCTCCCACTTGTGCATGGAACAACCTCATATAGTTGATAAACAACATGCCATGCATTTGTTTATGTGTTCAATATGATTGTGTCAAGTATATGTAAAACAACAATATCTAGTAAGGAAACGTACAAGACTTATCCTTAAAAGTATGAGTGTCTACACTTGGAAAGTAATTATCTTTAGCTACCAAGATATCAAAGCTTGTAACTCCCACTGAACTAAAGATCATTACAATAATTTCTTATTCAGTAATAAGTACACAATACTCCCACTGAATTTGAAAACATTTAAAATGTTTCATATCCAGTGAAAGAAAATAGTGTACTTTTAACTTTCCTACACCTTTGAATGTCCATACGTAACGATTACTTATGTACTAAAAGTGTAATCTACTACGTAAATGATGGACTATCCACCAAATGCTATTAACTTGAAAATTGGGCATGCAATTTCTTCCTTAATAGGTCTACCATCCTACAATGTATGTAGCACCTTTAAAATTGTAAAAACAACTAGTTTGTCTTTAAACATTTTGCAGTAATTAGTCTAGCTTCTAATTATAATAACTCATAAAATGTCATACATAATTTTCTGTTAACCAAATATCATATTTGTTACTAAGAATTTGATCACCGAATGAGGATGATAAAATCCCTATGAAAAATGTATGCAATTTTCTTAACCATTAAAAATTTGCTATGAGTTATATTAGAATTTAGACATATCTAATATTCCTATTATCCTTTCTCATTCATGAAAAAGAATAGGATTGTGTCTCACTCTTCCTTCATAGAAATGAGACTTCTTTTGTCTTTTAAGTAAATATTTCTTAATCAAACATTTGTTTGAAAACAGAACTAGATCAATTTACCAAAGCCCAAAATACGTTTACGGTTTGAACGTTGCATTAAAACGAATTACAAAATTCAATTTCAGTATTTTCGATAATTAGATCTTTAAGAAAATAAAATACCCATTGGTAAATATTCATATAAACCGTAGTATTTTCTTAAAGCTAGGATCCTAAATTGACATAGTACCATTACATCAGTTGATCTGCTAGTAATGATAGTATTCAACAAGGTAATTGTCGTACAATAATTGCCAATATCATATTGCAATTTCTAGATTTATGGGATTTACAATCACAAAACTTTTGTAATGTAAGCATGTTTGATCCCCATCTTAATGCCTTGAGTCAAGTCTCACTTCCTACTCAATTTAAGTCGTCTAACTTAAAAACTGCAAACTCACAAATCCATCACATCAGTTGATCTGCTAGCAATGAATTTATGAAATTTACCTCTCCATTGCAATCTCGCCAAGTCTCACATGACGTAAATTACAACTTTAAGTGTTCTTAATTAGATGGCATTCGACTTAATTTTATAAGGGTATAACTATTTTGATGTGATCAAAATAATGTATGAAGAAGCATGCATACAACTTCATAACATTGGTTTTACAAAACATTTTTATTACCAATTTGCTAAGATTAAAATAACAAGGTTTTGATTGAGGTATCGGGTTCACCAATTAAAGAATAACCATCAATTATCGTCCACTATATCGTACTTTTGCATAAGCCCGAAAGCTTAGTGTTTCGGATAATCATTGTGGAATTGTGGATTATTCACCCTTAAGATGACAATGTACATGTAATGGTTGTTCGGTAAGTCTAATTTACACACAAACGAGCGTTAAGACAGAATGTTGTCTCTCTAAGGCCACAATTTAATGCGTTGCCATCCTTATACCCATCTTATAGTGTGTAAACTTCGGTCGAGCCTATTTAACCATTACGTACAAAAACATCAATCAACCAATTCTTTGAAAATTTAAACTCTTAAAAACCAAAACAATTTCGCCATTATTTAGTCCGTATTATTTTTCTATTCAAAAAATTACCCTTTTCGTTTAAATAAACATGTCTAACACAATAAATAAACAAAAACAAGTAATATACAATAAAAAATAAAACAACTAAATAAACAAATATACATAATCATAACAATTAAATATGTATAAAACATGTAGCCACATGCAAATCTTATTCAATAGTCCTATTAATAATCAAATCTAGGTGTATAACGTATTAATTCAATTGAGGCTTTCTTCTTCTTGGAAAAAGAGCCACATACATCGATAAATCGATTGCGTAAGCCAAAATTAAATAAATACCACATAGCACATAATTGATTACTTAATATTGGAGTTTTCCCCAATTCGACATCTATTAATAAATTTACATGTTCATATATTTAAACAATTTAAATAATTATACAATTAAATCCATGCAAATATGCACTTTTCATGGATTATGCTTAACAATTAACACATTGCACCAAGATCGTTTACTAAAACGCATAACCAATTACATGACATCCTAGGGTTTCTAATCATATTAAAACAAAACCAAAACCCTAAAACCTAATAGGTCAATCGACCTAATAAATAAAAATTAGGGTTAGGAATCGAAAACCCTAAAAACATGTAATAAACGAATCAAAATCCAATTTTTATGCGTTGCGATAATTAATTACATATTATTACGGCTCATGATGCCACTGTTGGAATTATAATAACATGACAATCATAAATAAACCAAAACACATCAAGTAAGCATATAGCGGAAGCAATTATAACAAGACCATAATATGTAATTAATTAATCAAAACATAAATAATAAACGTACCTTTATGATTCTAGCCCGAACAAGAATCAAAGCAATCTTCCGGAACCAATTCCCCAATATAGGGTTTATGTGAACAAACCAAGAAACAAACAATAATATGTTTGATTCACGATCTTGTACACACGTACTACTTCAAGCAAATGCTTATGCAAGTAAGACAAGCACAACACACGCTTAGAATAACAAGTCTCGACTACCTTCACTTAATGAGGCTTGTCGAAAATTGCTAGAGAAGAGAAGAGAAGAAAACACACAAGATTAGGTTTTCAAGTTATGAGAAAAGAATGAAACCTTGTGTGTTTATATAGGGTAGAAATCTTGTGTCAAAAACTTCACCAAGCGATGTGGGATACACTTCCCAATCGACCCTACACCCTCAAAGGGTTTACGAAACCTTCTTGACATTCAAAGTTTCATCTATCGTTCTCCCTTTTCATTCGTCTAACAATCGTTATCCTTTTCCGTTAAACGTTAACGATTGTTACGTGTTTGCGTTCTAATAATCAATATAACATTTATATATAATTATTACTCATTTACTTTTCATACGTAAAGTGTGCAATCCCGTGATCTCAAGTTCGATCCTAACACACGACTATTAATTTATGTTCATAAAACCAACACCGCTAACAAGAACATCACCTTTAACTTTACAAATTGTTCTCGGGGTGAAACTGAAAACATGTAGATCGATTATCATTAATTATCAGTTATCAATATTGTTGCATAAATATTGTATGGTTACCAACTTACATATATATGATTATATCATATGACCATATCTAACATATAACATGTGACTTTTTGGCCTACCAAACGTGACTCAAGAGTGAGTTGTGAGTATCAACTATCAAGAATGTTAACCTCTTGCTTGCCGCCCCCACAACAACTCCAGTCTTTGCAAGCGGTTTGCAGAAGAAGACAGAAACCTAGTGGTTGAAAAACACAATAAAAAAATGAGGCTAAATAGTGCCCATACTACATAATTGTTAGTTACAAACTTATATATAATATCCTAATTCAGTAAGCCACTTCCACGTGGACCACATGTTTAAAAAGGTCGAACAAACTTATTTAAAAGATAAATAAATAAATAAATAAAAACCGAGTGTAAAATCATACAGGTTTAGTGCTAAAAGATGATGAGTTTGGTAATATGTGCTCAAATAAAGGATGTCATATATTTGGAAATTATCCTTTAATTGATACGTATAATGACTTACTACTTAAAATAAGCTAAAGCAGTAACATAGAAGTTTCGTACCCAATATATTGTATTTGCAGAAATATAAGTTTTAAGTTAGCTAGCCGTCAGATTTGACTACTCCTTACTATAAATATCAAACATGTTATCACTAAGACAACAAACAATCTTTTCAACGTCTCTCTTCGTTAAGTTTTTTGTTCTCGTATTACTAAAACATTTATAAGTGATAAAATCACCTAGTTTCAAAGATGGGAGCTGGTGGACGGATGTCAGATTCACCTGTTGAAGCAAAAGAAGGCATTCTCAAACGTGTCCCGATTGATCCACCGTTCTCATTGAGTGATTTAAAGAAAGCAATCCCTGCCCATTGCTTTGAGCGTTCTCTCATTCATTCATCTTATTACGTTGTTCATGATCTCATTGTTACGTACGTTTTTTACTTCTTAGCAAACACTTACATTCCTCTTCTCCCTACTCCTCTAGCTTACTTAGCGTGGCCGGTTTACTGGTTTTGCCAAGCTAGCATCCTTACCGGGTTATGGGTCATTGGTCATGAATGTGGTCACCATGCATTTAGTGAATACCAATTGGTTGATGACATTGTTGGATTCATCCTTCATTCTGCTCTTTTTACCCCTTATTTCTCTTGGAAATATAGTCATCGAAGTCACCATGCCAACACAAACTCACTCGATAATGATGAAGTTTACATTCCTAAACGCAAGTCCAAAGTCATGATTTATTCGAAAGTTCTTAACAATCCACCTGGTCGAGTGTTCACTTTGGTTTTCCGTTTAACACTAGGGTTTCCTTTATATCTTTTAACTAATGTCTCTGGCAAGAAATACGAAAGGTTTGCCAACCACTTTGATCCTTTAAGTCCTATTTTCACTGAGCGTGAACGAATTCAAGTTATGCTTTCGGATCTTGGTATTATTGCTGTTGTTTATGCGCTTAAGCTTCTTGTCGCGGCAAAAGGATTCACTTGGGTAATGTGTATGTATGGTATTCCCGTGATAGGAGTGCACGCCTTCTTTGTTTTGATCACTTATTTACACCACACTCATCTCTCGTTGCCTCATTATGATTCAACCGAATGGAAATGGATCAAAGGAGCTTTATCAACGATCGATAGAGATTTTGGATTCCTAAACAGGGTATTTCATGACGTTACACACACTCACGTCTTGCATCATTTGATCTCTTATATTCCACATTATCATGCAAAGGAAGCGAGAGACGCAATCAAACCAGTTTTGGGTGATTATTATAAGATTGATAGGACTCCAATCTTTAAAGCAATGTGGAGAGAGGCTAAAGAATGCATGTACATCGAGCCAGATCAAGACAGCGAGCACAAAGGTGTATATTGGTACCATAAATTGTGATCAGTGTCTGAAGGGTTTATTACATTTATGTTTGAGTTGATTACCTTTGATGTTCTTTTATCTGGAATCATGTATCTTGAAGTAATGTTTACGATTTGTATTTGATTATACAAATTACAAAGTGCTTATAAAAGCGACTCCGATTTTTTCAAGTAATTAGTTTAGTAATCTACTTTTGGGTAAAGGATAATAATACTCGGCAAAAATTTCACTAAAAGAAAAACAGCTAAATCTCATTACATGTTTTTCGAATTTGAGAAATCAAACACAACCACAGAAAACAACAAGCAAAAACCATAAAGCTAACCTCTCAACTTGAAATATATGCTAAATTACGTTCTTACTTTTGTAATCTTACATTTATCCCTCATGTTAGCTACTTAGCTAACCGGTTTTCTAAATTTTAGTCATGACCTTTGAACGCATTCAATATCAAATAACTTATTCATTAATATCAACGAGGCATCATGGCCCGTGCGATGCACTGGCTTTGTTCACCATAAAGATTCATCGGCTTTGCAATGGTTATGCGTATTTAGTTATTATGGTTAGTCTCGATCAGAGTTATTCGACTGAATAAACGAAGTTTGTTTAAGTAACTTTTTGTAAATATAATTGTTTTAATAAAAAGGTACACATGAGTAACTTTCATCATCGTAACGCAAAACATGTTATTTCAAACACATAGTTTATACTACAAACAACTTAGGTGTATTTATTTTGTTTCTTACACCAAACCTGGTGTACCAACTTCGAACCTTAACTTACACTTGTAAGGATTGCATCGTTATACCTCCAAGTGGTATCGAACAACTTGAAAAATATAAGACATTGTTATTTAAAACAAACTTAATATAAAATAAGTTAATATACAACACATTATTTTTTAAAACTTGTATTTGAACAACCTTAAAATGTAAAGAAATAACTTTATAAAGAATTTCTTAAACCTTCCATTTCTTTCATGAAAAAAATCATTTCTTTTGTACAGACCCCTTTTAACGTAACCCCAAATTCATCCTTACATAAATGTTAATTAAACCGACAAATAAACCCAAACATTTCCATGGATCAACGCTTACACGGATCTTTAATCGATCATCAGTGTCTCGAAAAAACGTGAATATGTTTCGTCAACATCCCCGGAGTAAGCAAGGTAAAGACTAATATCAAGATAAATTAAATATTGAGGGCTCTTTGGTAATCGAGGCTTTGACAGATTTCTGCGTTTTGAAACAACATGTGCCTACCTGCTATTTAGTTTTTGCGTTGTTTGAAATACAGTTAATTGATTTTGAAGGAAAATTTGCCAAACACCAATCAAGTTGCAAATGCACATCCAAACACCAACTAAATGGGGTGGGCATAATTGGTTGATTTCAAACAACAATCAAAGATACCTTTCACAGGTTTGCACTTTATTCAAATCACATAATATTGTTTTTGATTGCTTTGAGAAGCGGTTTAGTTTTTATGTTAATGACTTTCTGTCATCGCTTAATCACAATGACAACTAAGATATAAACATTAGCCAGAAATAATAATTGAAATCAAATAATTTATAAGAGGTGTTTGCGTTGGGACATCTATTCACAATGTCCTGCCGAAACACATCAGCGCTACTACATAACTTATGATTTTTTCTGTAAGGTTGAATATATGTTGAGCATATGGCAGAACTACCAAACATTGTCATACATTTGTATTTTGATTGCTTTTTGTAAAGTATTCATTCATTTTCAGTCCATGGAGGTTTTACATGCTTTTTGGATACCCAAATTTAGAGCGGATACTTTTAATTGGAATAGAATTAGCGGCTTCCTGTTATGTGTTACTACATTTTTATATTGAGCACTGACCGCATTTAAACAATTAAAAGATCACATGAAGAGTAAGATAAGTTTGAAGGGATCAGTAGAATCATTGAGACTCCATGTAGCCGTTTCTTGGTAAAATATCCAGCACTTACATATCTTTTTGACAACTGAAAATCAACATTGACCAGCCAGTTGCACAAAGTATGAAACAGATTCCAATTTTTAGAATCGTATAGGCGACCATCAGCTAAAGACAAACATACGAAATATAACAAATTTAAGTTGTCATTAGAACTTGCATAAGTTTACCTAAACTATGAAATAGATTCTAACAGTTACAATTATATAAGAGACCATTTGCTAAGGACATGAAACTGAGTGTTAGTGAACTGTTCTCCCCTCCAAAGTGCAATGCTTCCTTTGGTCAAAGATGTTATTCTAGTAAGGGAGGTATATTTTATAAGAAATGTTCTTACAGAACTTGTCACCGCCTACCCTATCCATGAAGAAAGTAATGAAACAGGATGCATCCTCTTTGCATTGCAGATTGGAAGACACTATTATATGGAAAACCGTATTCTACTAATTACTATTATATGGAAAACCTTATTCTACTAATTTATTATTTACTTGCCTCATATATCCTTTAGGTTCTCGCTAATTTATTATTTACTTATGAACAATAAGGCCATTAAGCACAATACACGTTATTAATACATGAATTCCACCCGCTAACAAACTTCACCTGAAACACTGATTGAGCCCGAACCACCTAACTTATATTAACCAAATAATGGTCAACAAAGTCAAATAGCCTAGGTCAATACTCCGGGTAATATAAGGTATCACCAGGTCGTTAAGTCCCGTTGAAGTGTGAATTGTAACTTTAGCGTATTCGTGATCGGGTAATTATTCACAGGAAAAGGTTATGATCAGAATTATTTGGAATTTATTAACAAATATAGCTTAGGAAAGCTATGTGATTGATTACGGGAATTTAGATTACGGAGATTTGAACTAAAAACTAAAAACGTACGTTTTAATTAAAAAACGTATACAGACGCACAAAACAAAAAGTACAACTGAAGGACGGGAAGGGTTAAAAGTGTAAAATTGATATTTTTACAATCCTAATAATTAAAGAAAATTTTAAGAAAAATAAAAATTATTTTTACACTATTTAATTATTTATTATTAATTAATTACTAATTATCTATTTAATACTAATTAAACTAATTAGAATTATTAAAAATACTAAAAAGACTTAGAAAATTAAGAAAATTTTTATAAATCTAATTAACCATTACAGGAATCCTAAAAAATTACAAAAAATTAATTCTAAGTATTTTTAAACTGGTTAACTAATTATTATTCTATTTATTAATTAATATCTAATTAAACTATTTAAATTATGAAAACTATTAAATGAACAGTAAAAATTCTAGAAAAATTTATAAAAATATTTTAACTAAAATAAAAGCTATAAAAATTATAAAAACTAGGTTATACTATATAAAAACTAATTATGCTATTTAATTGATTAATATTAATTAAAACTAAATTAAACTAAAATTAATTAGAAATACCACTAAAAGACAAAATAAAAATCTGGAAAAATTTGTAAAATTATTTTAACCTAAAATATAATTTCTAAAAATATAAAAGTGATATATTACTTAGAAATAAATTAAAAAGAAAATTAAATTGATAAATCCTATTAAATAGAAGCTATCACTATTTTTAAAATTGGTTTTTTGGATTTTTTCTTTTTCTAAACTAATAATAAACTAAAAACAATGAACTTTAACAAAAACACTTTTGTTTTAACCCAAGGAATAAGCACTTAAAGTGCTTATTATACCCACAGTTGACTTTTGTTGACTGTGGAGTATTTTAAGCTCAAATGGGAGAATGTGGGGTCCACACTGATCAAACTTGGCTTCTCTGAGTATAATGAACAATATTAAGCAACTTACAACCAACAAATTATCCTGAATAAGCCAAAAAGCTCCAATGAGCACTTGATTATTTGCTAACTTATGCAGTTTAGGGGACAAGGTTCATGGCCAATAATATGTGGGGTCCACAGGTCAAAAGGTCAAAGTAAGCTTGGAGCTTGAAAAGCTGCTAGGAGAGCTTCTCAAAAACCCCAAGACCAAAGATTAATCTCAAGTTTTGAGGTTGTTTAGGTCTTGGGAAACTACCTCAGCAGGCTGAGGTTCAATATGATACACAGTGATCAAACATGCTCCAAAGCAAACTCTTATAACCAATCACAAGCACATACCAGCTTATTTTATTTAAACAGATAGAAACAACAACAAAGTTAACAAATATCAACAACAACAACAACAAGGTTAAACCTAGGATTTAACAAGCTCAGTGCTTAATGAATCAGCAAAACAGTTCCTGAGGGGCAACTTTGAGGGGCAAACTTAAGTGATAAAATGAGAACTTTGGGCAAAACAAATAGTACATATAGCAAGACAGCCTAAGTAAGCTCCCAAAACACCAAGGTTCACAACAAAAAGTCAAACCTTGAACTAGATAGGATCCAAAGAAAAATGGGTCAATATGGTAAAAACTGGGTGCAGGGGAGCAGATGGCTCAACAGCCAACTTTGGACTTGATTTCACCCTTGCAAATGATCTTCAAAATCAAATTTTCTTTTTGATTTGAATACACAAGCTGTCAAAGAACACTAAACAACAAGATTTATCTATCTCTCATCTCTTATGAATCCTTCAATTTGCTTAGAAATCTGTACCAATTTCCCAGATGTGCAATTTGACTTTATGAAAGATTTTGCACCAATTGACTTTTATGAATTTAGATCACTTCTATTAAACTAAGATTGGTTTACTGAGACTAAATGAACCTAAACTAAGTGAATTTAACAAGATTCAAACCAAAATATGTTGATTTGGTGTCACCAAATCAAATCAGTTAACTGTACTAAAGAGTATAAGTAAATTTTGACTTTTGTTGTTCAAACTACACCTTTAATGACCAAATTAGCTTATTGTACCCTAGTGCAACTAGTGATGCTACAAACATATCAAATACACAACCAGAGTACTCGGATAAGGCTTAAACCAAACACTCCACTTTGGACTGTTTTCAAATATTTTCAAAGCTTATAACCAAATTAACCTAAGAAACTAATACACAATAACCTGCTATGCTTAGAAACATTAAAATAAACTCAAAGATACAGATACATAAGCTAAAGAGATACAGCTACAGTATAATATGGAAAACTTGAAAAATTGAGACTTACAAAATGCTATCAAGCTGCAAACATAACACCAAGGCTCAACAAACACATTCCTACACCTCCCCTGAGGTACTAAACCAGGTCCATCCTTAATTTAACCTGCTCCAATGCAACTCTTCACTTTTCAATTATTATTATTTATTTTATTTTTTTTCTTTTTATTATTTGATTGAACTGAGAATGCAAATGAGACTTTGAAATTTTGAAACAAGGCTTATATTAATACTGAAGGAAGTGCATTACAACTGCAAATTTGATTGCATAAAAAGTACATTACAAAATAAAATACATTGAAATTACTAAAAAAAAACTAACTATTCCACTGCATCCTTTTCTTTATATAGGGAAGAATTAGGGTTTTGGAAACCCTCTGAGTGCTTCTCACTTTCCTTCAGAACCATAGGATGAGAGAGCTTTAATCTTGACCTTTGAATTTTCTTGGCGCCAAATCCACTTTGGAGTTTTCCTCTGATAACTTGATGCCAGAAGGGAAGGTTTGTTTGTTTGTGTTTGTTTGGTGCACAAGGGGGGGAAAGAGATGGAGTGTGCAGGTGGTGAAGACTACGGGTGATGATGGTGGTGTTTGGAGGGTAGCAGGTAGTGGGGGCTGAGGTGGAGGAGGAGGAGTTGACCGAAGTCAAAGTGGGAGGGGTAATATGGACGGGGTGAGTTATCTTTTTGTTGGTGGGCTGAAATGTGGAGTGGGCTAAGAAAAGAGATGGGCTGGGGGTGTTATTGGATCAGATATGGTTTGGTTTTGGTTTTGGTTTAGTTTGTTTAATTTAGCAAAAACCACAAGGACCTAATTTGTAAATTGGCAAACTTTGAGGGGTGAAAATGGAAAACTGAAAATCCAAGGGGTGTCATGCCAATATTCCAAAGTTAACACAAGGAACCTTTCTTGCCAATTCGAATTTCCAAAGGACCATAAATGTTAATTTCCAAAATTTGAAATCCCGAGGACCATTTTTGCCAAATTTCCAAACTTGAGGGACCAATGTTGTAATTTCCTCAAACTCACACCAAAAGATCATTTTTGACAATTTATGATTTTCCAAGGACCCTAGATGATTTTTCATTCAAAATTATTCCACCCGGGACCAAATCTGTCAATTTCCAAAATTCCAGGGACCATTCTTGTCAATTTTGGATTTTAAGGGGTAAAAGTGTAATTTTCTCAATCTTTATCACCCAAGGACTTATTTTGATAAATTTTGACTTTTCTTTGCCTTGGGTTGACTTTTCTTTCATTTTAAACTTCCAGGGACTAGTTTTGCCAAATTTTGAAACTTGAGGGACTGAAACTGCCAATTGTGCAAACTTTGTTCGTTTTTCATTTGTTTTCAAACATTTTGCATCTAAAACATATAAAACACGCTTTTGGGATAATTTGTGTATTTTGATGCGTTTTTGGGTGTTTTTGGATGTTTTGGCAGTCCAGATACGGTAAAAATGATGAGTGTTTGAGCACTCATCAATCCCCCACACTAAGCTATTGCTAGTCCCTAGCAATCTTTTGAGAAAAACTTGATGGATTTTAAACTCTTTACCAAAAGCCATCACTTCTGGAGTAGCCAGGTGTAAGAACTGTGGCACACCTGATAACCGTGTGATTTTGAGCAAACCACCAGCTGTCAACGGATTTGATTAGTCTTTACCAGGAGCCGTTTGCTCCTGGACTAGCCAGCATCTTGATGGACCTAGTCAACATCTTGGTGAGCTGATTACCAATTATGGATTTTCCACTGCCTTTACCACAAGCCATAATCTTGTGGGCTAGCCAACTCATTTTGCTTATGAGGATGCGGGGGAGTTGAGGAACCATTCAATTTTTGGCAAACTGCCAGCCATCAACGGGTTTGAGATGTCTTTACCAAGAGCCGTTTGCTCCTGGACTAGCCAATCCCTTTGTCATTTAGACTTTGGCGGACTGATAACCACAAAAATTTTGGAATAAAGTGAAAAATTTTGAAAAATTTTGGCCTAAAATGGGGGTACTTGGAAAGTTTTGTGATAAAATTCGTAAGAATTTTCCCCCCCACACTAGAACTGAATATTGTCCTCAATATTCAAAGTCCCGGCTATTATACCGAATCTCTGAACGGGAAAAGCTAATATTCGATTCTAACTGTGAAAATTTTTATTTTTCACTTTATTTTATCTGTACATACAATTTTTTTTTTTTTTTTTTTTTTTTTTTGAAATCACTACCTCCCAGGCTTGTGTCAGGTTTACCACGCTAGCTAATCACTTGTGAATGATTAACTGTAATAAATTTGCCCTGACAGCCCGGGAGTTGAATGATAAAGTATATAATATACATACGAAACATGATTATTGAAATTTGAAACATATTTACTTTTGAAACGGTGGGGGATGGCCACTCCCCCACACTAGGGTGGTAGAAAGTAGAAAGAAGTCAGAAATACGGGTGAAAACCCGTATATGTTGCTAATTTTTGTTCACCGAGTCACTAGCTTGACTCGATCCCCGGATTTAATTGTCCTTGGGGAAAGTTTGGAGATCCGGGACAACCACGGATGGTATGTCCTCTCCAAAGTAGTGCTTTAGGCGATGTCCATTCACTTTGAAGTTAGGGCCGTCATTTTGTGATAACTCGACGGTGCCATAAGGATAAACCTTAACGATAGTGAATGGACCAGTCCATCGGGTCTTGAGCTTTCCCGAGAAGATCTTGAGTCTAGAGTTGAAAAGAAGGACTCGATCACCAACGTTGAAAACGCGGTTTTTGATTTTGGAGTCATGAATCTTCTTTGTCTTTTCCTTATAGATCAAAGAGTTCTCGTAAGCTTGATCACGAAGTTCATTTAATTCATTCAGTTGAACTTTCCTATGATCACCCGCAGTTTTGAGGTCGAAATTGGCATGCTTGAGAGCCCAATAGGCTTTATGCTCAAGCTCGATCGGAAGACGGCACGCTTTCCCGTACACAAGTTTATAAGGCGTACACCCAATGGGTGTTTTATACGCCGTACGGAAAGCCCAAAGTGCATCATCTAATTTATCCGACCAAGATGCACGATTTTCCCCAACGGTTCTTTCCAATATTCTCTTTATGCCTCGATTGGAAACTTCTACTTGTCCACTTGTTTGAGGGTGGTACGCAGTAGAAAGACGGTGAGTTACACCATATTTTTGCATGACTTTGTCAAATTTGTCATTACAAAAATGCGTACCACGATCACTAATTATAGCACGTGGAGTTCCAAATCGAGCAAAGAGAGCTTTCAAAAACTTCACAACTACTCGGGCATCATTTGTGGGTAAAGCTTTTGCTTCGACCCATTTTGACAAATAGTCAACTGCCACGAGTATGTATTTGTTTCCATGAGATGACGGGAATGGCCCCATAAAGTCAATGCCCCAAACGTCAAATATTTCACAAACTTGAATTGCGTTTTGTGGCATTTCATTCTTTTGTGAAATATTCCCGTGACGTTGACAAGCGTCACAGGATTTGACCAATTCATGGGCATCTTTGTAGATTGTGGGCCAAAAGAAACCGGAGTCAAACACCTTTTTGGCGGTGTAATTTGGATTGTGATGGCCCCCCGTGGGACCAGCATGGCAAGCCTTAAGAATTTCAGTGGCTTCTTGACCATATACACACCGCCGGATGACTTGATCCGCGCAAATCTTGAACAAGTAGGGGTCGTCCCAAAAGTAATGTTTGACATCTTTGAAAAATTTATTTTTTTGTTGGGACGACATCCCTTTCACAATGAAGTTACCCGCAAGATAGTTTGCAAAGTCGGCAAACCATGGGGTAATCGAGTCTCCACGAAATGAAACCACATTGAGGGTTTCGAGAGGAAATGTTTCATTTATTTCCTTTTTCTCGAAAGCATTTTGGTAAGGGTTTTCAAGATGGGAGAGATGATCAGCAGCTAGGTTCTCAGATCCTTTTTTATCACGAATGATGATATCAAATTCCTGAAGGAGGAGAACCCATCGGAGGAGTCTCGGCTTTGCATCTTGTTTTGCAAATAGATACTTCAAAGCCGAGTGATCCGTATACACTATGCTTTTTGTCAAGATCAAATATGACCGGAATTTCTCAAAGGCATACACCACAGCTAATAATTCTTTTTCAGTGGTGGTGTAATGACTTTGAGCCTCAGTCATCGTTTTGCTTGCATAGTGTATAGGCTGAAAGTGTTTAGACCTGCGTTGCCCCAAGACTGCCCCTATAGCATAATCGCTAGCATCACACATAAGTTCAAAGGGCAAGTCCCAATCGGGGGCAACAAGAATAGGTGCCTCGGTAAGCCTTTTCTTTAATGTTTCAAAGGCTTCGATGCACTCGGGGGAGAAGATAAAAGGAGCATCCTTTTCGAGGAGATGGGTCATAGGCCGGGCGATTTTAGAAAAATCTTGAATAAACCTACGGTAAAAACCGGCGTGACCCAAAAAGCTCCTAACACCTTTCACAGTCGTGGGATGAGGCAATTTTGCAATGACGTCCACTTTGGCACGATCAACCTCAATCCCGTTTTTTGAAATTTTATGGCCGAGGACAATGTCCTCTTTGACCATAAAGTGACTCTTCTCCCAATTTAGACACAACTTTGTGTCTTCACAACGTTTTAGCATATTGTCTAAATGGGAGAGGCATGTTTGAAACGAATCCCCAATGACCGAAAAATCGTCCATGAAGACCTCCATAGTTTTTCCGATCATGTCGGAAAAAATGGCCATCATACATCTTTGAAACGTGCCCGGAGCATTACATAAGCCAAATGGCATACGTTTATATGCGAAAGTTCCATAGGGGCACGTGAACGTGGTCTTTTCTTGATCTTGCGGATCAATGGGAATCTGAAAGTAACCCGAGAAACCATCGAGGAAGCAATAATACTCATTCCCCGCTAATCTCTCGAGCATCTGATCCATAAAAGGCAGAGGAAAATGATCTTTGCGGGTGACGTCATTTAACTTGCGATAGTCAATACAGACACGCCAACCCGTAACCAAACGAGTGGGAATTAACTCATTTTCCTCATTTGTGACAACGGTAATGCCACCCTTTTTTGGAACACAATGAATTGGGCTGACCCAAGGACTGTCCGAGATAGGGTAAATCAATCCGGCATCAAGAAGTTTTAAAACCTCTTGTTTGATAACCTCGTAAATTTTTAGATTCACCCTTCTTTGTTGTTGGACTGCAGGTTTGAAGTCGTCCTCCATTAAAATTTTATGAGTACAGAATTCAGGGTCAATGCCCTTGATGTCGGAGAGACGCCAAGCAATTGCTTGTTTGTGAGACTTCAAAACCTTTATGAGAGCAGCCTTTTCCTCATCACTTAAGTCTTTGGCAATTATGACGGGTAATTTATCATCACCCTCCAGAAATGCATATTCAAGATGAGGCGGCAAGTCCTTAAGTTCAACCTCAGGGAAGTCATCAGTTTTCTCAACATTTTTGACCTCCTCTTTATGAAGTTGTTTTGGTAGAACAGGAAGAGGAGAGGGATCTTCGTTTAACAATTTTTCAAGCATGAGAATATCCCTCTCGAGGTCGATCTCTTGGTTATCGACTCCATCGGGAATCGAATCACTTTTGAGAAACGCCTCCATTTCTTCTAAGATGAAGTCACTTCCCTCAAACGGAGTGAGGGAAGGATAAGAATTGGCAATAATGGGGTGAGAAGACTGAGTGAGATTTTCACTCGAAGAATCATCAATGAAACCTAAAATCTCTTGAGCATACTCCTCAGCAGCAACATCGATGACATCAATTTGATTCACCGACTCACAATCATAATTGGAGGAGTATCTCGAAGTTTGATTTAGGTTGAAGGTTATGGCTTCCGTTCCAACACGTAATGTGATCTCATGCTCAAATACATCGATAAGAGCTCGCCCAGTTCTAAGGAATCCCCGCCCAAGAATGAGAGGGACCCTTGAATCGGCATCAAAGTCAACAATCACAAAATCTGCCGGAAAATGGAACTTCCCCACTTTAACGAATACGTCCTCGGCAATGCCAATGGGACGAGAAATCGAACGATCGGAAAGCTCTAAAGTTATGCACGTGGGGGTAAGTTCGGGAAGAGAGAGTTTCTTCCACACAGAATATGGCATCAGGTTGATGCTAGCACCTAGATCGGCCAGGGCGAAGCAATCAACCATACCCGGGAAAGTACAAGGAATGAGAAATTTCCCGGGATCTCCAAGCTTTTCAGGAAGCTTTTTCAAAAGAACCGCAGAGCAGTTCTCATTCAGAGGAGTTCTTGCCATCTCAAATAATTTTTCTTTGTTACTCAACAGATTTTTGATTGTCGATGCAAACTTGGGCATCAAGAGAATAGCATCCGCGAAGCTGATGTCAAAGTGCAAATCTTGAAAGATTTGGAAGAACTTATCCATTTGGTGATTAGCTTTTTCACGGAGCTTTTGTTCACTGAGACGTGATGGATAGGGAATAGAAGTTTTGGATTTAGGGTTGTCCACTGGAGTTTCTGGTGGTTCAAAAACAACTCCAGGATTACATCTGGTTTCAGGAATAACCTGAGGTTGGACGTGTGCTGTACTTCGTGAGCTAGGATTTTGCACTTTGTCCTTTGTCACCTCAGGTTCACGATTCACTACCTTTGGAGAAGAAGAAGAGGTAGTAGGAATCGCGGGTTCATCATATGAAGCACCACTTCGTGTTGTGATCGCCTTAGCATCGCCCCTCGGGTTAGCGATCGTGTTGCTCGGTAAAGTAGTACCTGAGCCCGAGGGTCGATCATTTAAAGACTTCTTGATGTCAGAAATCTGGCTGACCAGCAACTTGTTCAACTCTTCTTGGGACTTCATGAATTGTTTCAACAACTCGTCAGATGAAGGCCCGGTTGGAACAATGGCTTGATTCGGGTTAGGAATGTTTGGAGCTCGATTGTTCGGATTGGGACCTTGATTTTGAAAATTACCCTGATTAGGGTTGTTGTTTCCATGAAAATATCCCTGATTGAAATTACCCTGACCTTGGTTCCGATTAAAGTTTCCTTGATTTTGTTGTTGGAAACCTTGATTTTGGAATCCTTGGTTTTGATTGTGAAAACCGTGGCCCTGATTGAAGTTACTTTGGTTTTGATAACCTTGGTTTTGATAACCTTGGTTAGCTCTATTTTGATTTTGGCCACGGTTTTGGACATTTTGGTTTTGATTAAAACCAGGAGGTCCAGGATAATGATGTTGAGGACGATAGCTAGGGTCCATAGGAGGGCGATATTGATTGCCTCCTTGATTTTGGGACCCCGCTAAAGCATGAGCTTCGTATGGAGTACCATCAGTAGCTGTGCAATTGTAGTAGGCATGCGGCCCACCACAAGTTACACAGACTTCCACTTTTTTAACCTCAGCAGGTGGAGGATGTTGTGGAAATGAGACTTTCTTTGTTTGGGCGAGAACCAAAGCTTGGATCGCTTCAGTGAGCTTGTCAATCTTAGCATCCGTGCTAGATTGACTCATAGAAGATGAAGTGGAAGGACCCGCATTAATTTGGGAAACAATCGGTTTGCTTCGTGTAGAGCGGACCTTAGACTTGTTTTCTATGATTTGCAAAGCTTCTTTTGTGGTTTTACTCAAAAAGTTGCCTCCCGCGGAGGCATTGAGTGAATCCTGATCAGCTTGGCTCACGCCATTGTAAAACGTATCGAGTTGCATCAACTCAGAGAAACCATGATGTGGACACTTGCGAAGTAATTCTTTGAAACGATCCCACGCTTCACCAAAAGATTCATCATATTTTTGAGTGAACTTGGTGATTTCGTTCTTAAGACTCGTGGTCTTGGAAGGTGGGAAGAATTCATTCACAAACTTTTTGACAAGATCTTCCCAAGTCTCAATAGATCGTGGAGGTTGTTTTTCAAGCCAAATCCGGGCTTGTCCCTCCAATGAGAATGGGAAGAGAAGAAGTTTTATTGCTTCACATGGGACATTCTTGTACTTGATGGTTGATGTGATTTTATTGAACCATCGAATATGAGCATGAGGATCGTCCCTCTCAAAACCGTAGAATTGACTTGAGGTTACAAGATTGAGTAACCCGGTTTTGAGCTCAAAACTATCAGCCACGATGGCTGGGACAATAATGGCATCTCCGTAACCCTCGATGGGTGCTTGGAGAAGTTCACACATGGGACGGTCTTCCGCCATGGTGACAGTGGGTGTGGCAACAGTACGGATCTCAGATCCGACTGTTGGTGCTGAACGTCGACGAGGTCTTCTAGGTTTTCGTACAAGCTCACGTAATGGGCTAGTAGACCTAGAAGAACGAGTGCGCATGCACTAAAAACTCACTCAAAACAAAATCGAGGCAAAACGACAGTGAACTTAAACCAATAATCGCAAGCAAGTGGCTTCTTTAAGAAAGGTACACCACTCACAAGGATACAAAGGCAAGTTTTTATCTTTTTGATTGGGGACTTATTATGTTCACACCCCCAGTTGGTAGGTGTTATGTCTTGGTTTGCGACGGTTTATTTTTATGTAGAATTATTATACACAAGAAAGAGACGAATGTTTTTGTGTTTTTGTGTATGGGTTTAAAAACTTTTGGAGAATATTTTTGGTATCGTTTCGTTTACAAAAATCGTTTTTCTTTAAGAATCACCTTAAAAGAAAACCAAATCAGAAAACGTTACGATCTGTTTTGTTGTTTTTAATTTTTTTTTGGTGTTTTAACACTTTAGGAAAAGTGTTAATGACTTTTTTGTATTTTGATTATGAAAATATACACAAGTGGTGGTATTTATACAGTGAGTGAGGTGAGATAACACTAATCTCAAATAACGCTAAAGAAACGCGCACACTTCTCCGGCAGCGGCGCCAAATTTTGATTGAGCCCGAACCACCTAACTTATATTAACCAAATAATGGTCAACAAAGTCAAATAGCCTAGGTCAATACTCCGGGTAATATAAGGTATCACCAGGTCGTTAAGTCCCGTTGAAGTGTGAATTGTAACTTTAGCGTATTCGTGATCGGGTAATTATTCACAGGAAAAGGTTATGATCATAATTATTTGGAATTTATTAACAAATATAGCTTAGGAAAGCTATGTGATTGATTACGGGAATTTAGATTACGGAGATTTGAGCTAAAAACTAAAAACGTACGTTTTAATTAAAAAACGTATACAGACGCACAAAACAAAAAGTACAACTGAAGGACGGGAAGGGTTAAAAGTGTAAAATTGATATTTTTACAATCCTAATAATTAAAGAAAATTTTAAGAAAAATAAAAATTATTTTTACACTATTTAATTATTTATTATTAATTAATTACTAATTATCTATTTAATACTAATTAAACTAATTAGAATTATTAAAAATACTAAAAAGACTTAGAAAATTAAGAAAATTTTTATAAATCTAATTAACCATTACAGGAATCCTAAAAAATTATAAAAAATTAATTCTAAGTATTTTAAACTAGTTAACTAATTATTATTCTATTTATTAATTAATATCTAATTAAACTATTTAAATTATGAAAACTATTAAATGAACAGTAAAAATTCTAGAAAAATTTATAAAAATATTTTAACTAAAATAAAAGCTATAAAAATTATAAAAACTAGGTTATACTATATAAAAACTAATTATGCTATTTAATTGATTAATATTAATTAAAACTAAATTAAACTAAAATTAATTAGAAATACCACTAAAAACAAAATAAAAATCTGAAAAAATTTGTAAAATTATTTTAACCTAAAATATAATTTCTAAAAATATAAAAGTGATATATTACTTAGAAATAAATTAAAAAGAAAATTAAATTGATAAATCCTATTAAATAGAAGCTATCACTATTTTTAAAATTGGTTTTTTGGATTTTTTCTTTTTCTAAACTAATAATAAACTAAAAACAATGAACTTTAACAAAAACACTTTTGTTTTAACCCAAGGAATAAGCACTTAAAGTGCTTATTATACCCACAGTTGACTTTTGTTGACTGTGGAGTATTTTAAGCTCAAATGGGAGAATGTGGGGTCCACACTGATCAAACTTGGCTTCTCTGAGTATAATGAACAATATTAAGCAACTTACAACCAACAAATTATCCTGAATAAGCCAAAAAGCTCCAATGAGCACTTGATTATTTGCTAACTTATGCAGTTTAGGGGACAAGGTTCATGGCCAATAATATGTGGGGTCCACAGGTCAAAAGGTCAAAGTAAGCTTGGAGCTTGAAAAGCTGCTAGGAGAGCTTCTCAAAAACCCCAAGACCAAAGATTAATCTCAAGTTTTGAGGTTGTTTAGGTCTTGGGAAACTACCTCAGCAGGCTGAGGTTCAATATGATACACAGTGATCAAACATGCTCCAAAGCAAACTCTTATAACCAATCACAAGCACATACCAGCTTATTTTATTTAAACAGATAGAAACAACAACAAAGTTAACAAATATCAACAACAACAACAACAAGGTTAAACCTAGGATTTAACAAGCTCAGTGCTTAATGAATCAGCAAAACAGTTCCTGAGGGGCAACTTTGAGGGGCAAACTTAAGTGATAAAATGAGAACTTTGGGCAAAACAAATAGTACATATAGCAAGACAGCCTAAGTAAGCTCCCAAAACACCAAGGTTCACAACAAAAAGTCAAACCTTGAACTAGATAGGATCCAAAGAAAAATGGGTCAATATGGTAAAAACTGGGTGCAGGGGAGCAGATGGCTCAACAGCCAACTTTGGACTTGATTTCACCCTTGCAAATGATCTTCAAAATCAAATTTTCTTTTTGATTTGAATACACAAGCTGTCAAAGAACACTAAACAACAAGATTTATCTATCTCTCATCTCTTATGAATCCTTCAATTTGCTTAGAAATCTGTACCAATTTCCCAGATGTGCAATTTGACTTTATGAAAGATTTTGCACCAATTGACTTTTATGAATTTAGATCACTTCTATTAAACTAAGATTGGTTTACTGAGACTAAATGAACCTAAACTAAGTGAATTTAACAAGATTCAAACCAAAATATGTTGATTTGGTGTCACCAAATCAAATCAGTTAACTGTACTAAAGAGTATAAGTAAATTTTGACTTTTGTTGTTCAAACTACACCTTTAATGACCAAATTAGCTTATTGTACCCTAGTGCAACTAGTGATGCTACAAACATATCAAATACACAACCAGAGTACTCGGATAAGGCTTAAACCAAACACTCCACTTTGGACTGTTTTCAAATATTTTCAAAGCTTATAACCAAATTAACCTAAGAAACTAATACACAATAACCTGCTATGCTTAGAAACATTAAAATAAACTCAAAGATACAGATACATAAGCTAAAGAGATACAGCTACAGTATAATATGGAAAACTTGAAAAATTGAGACTTACAAAATGCTATCAAGCTGCAAACATAACACCAAGGCTCAACAAACACATTCCTACACCTCCCCTGAGGTACTAAACCAGGTCCATCCTTAATTTAACCTGCTCCAATGCAACTCTTCACTTTTCAATTATTATTATTTATTTTATTTTTTTTTTCTTTTTATTATTTGATTGAACTGAGAATGCAAATGAGACTTTGAAATTTTGAAACAAGGCTTATATTAATACTGAAGGAAGTGCATTACAACTGCAAATTTGATTGCATAAAAAGTACATTACAAAATAAAATACATTGAAATTACTAAAAAAAAACTAACTATTCCACTGCATCCTTTTCTTTATATAGGGAAGAATTAGGGTTTTGGAAACCCTCTGAGTGCTTCCCACTTTCCTTCAGAACCATAGGATGAGAGAGCTTTAATCTTGACCTTTGAATTTTCTTGGCGCCAAATCCACTTTGGAGTTTTCCTCTGATAACTTGATGCCAGAAGGGAAGGTTTGTTTGTTTGTGTTTGTTTGGTGCACAAGGGGGGGAAAGAGATGGAGTGTGCAGGTGGTGAAGACTAGGGGTGATGATGGTGGTGTTTGGAGGGTAGCAGGTAGTGGGGGCTGAGGTGGAGGAGGAGGAGTTGACCGAAGTCAAAGTGGGAGGGGTAATATGGACGGGGTGAGTTATCTTTTTGTTGGTGGGCTGAAATGTGGAGTGGGCTAAGAAAAGAGATGGGCCTGGGGGTGTTATTGGATCAGATATGGTTTGGTTTTGGTTTTGGTTTAGTTTGTTTAATTTAGCAAAAACCACAAGGACCTAATTTGTAAATTGGCAAACTTTGAGGGGTGAAAATGGAAAACTGAAAATCCAAGGGGTGTCATGCCAATATTCCAAAGTTAACACAAGGAACCTTTCTTGCCAATTCGAATTTCCAAAGGACCATAAATGTTAATTTCCAAAATTTGAAATCCCGAGGACCATTTTTGCCAAATTTCCAAACTTGAGGGATCAATGTTGCAATTTCCTCAAACTCACACCAAAAGATCATTTTTGACAATTTATGATTTTCCAAGGACCCTAGATGATTTTTCATTCAAAATTATTCCACCCGGGACCAAATCTGTCAATTTCCAAAATTCCAGGGACCATTCTTGTCAATTTTAGATTTTAAGGGGTAAAAGTGTAATTTTCTCAATCTTTATCACCCAAGGACTTATTTTGATAAATTTTGACTTTTCTTTGCCTTGGGTTGACTTTTCTTTCATTTTAAACTTCCAGGGACTAGTTTTGCCAAATTTTGAAACTTGAGGGACTGAAACTGCCAATTGTGCAAACTTTGTTCGTTTTTCATTTGTTTTCAAACATTTTGCATCTAAAACATATAAAACACGCTTTTGGGATAATTTGTGTATTTTGATGCGTTTTTGGGTGTTTTTGGATGTTTTGGCAGTCCAGATACGGTAAAAATGATGAGTGTTTGAGCACTCATCAAACACTAAACTTCGTCACAATACCAAACATCATCCTAGCCACACCAATAAAATCCTGTAAACTAATTCTAACTACAAACACTCAAATCAACAAAACATCCTTACCAAGTTCGCTGCCTTTGCTAGTGTACTCACCACAGTGGATTTGGATATTCTAGAAGCATATGCACTCAGGGTGTACTCTGACAACTGTTTAGAGTAGAAACTCCAAAAAAGGTACTTGTTGTGACTTGTGAGGTATAAATGAAATTTCTAGTAATTTTATTGTTTTTCTCACTTGTTTTTGTGCTTTTCAACACAAAGTTGAACTATTTTTATTCCATTTTTTCTTGGTTTTTGTTTTTTTATGCTACTCTTTTTGTTAGTTTATACAAAGTACATACAAAGACACGTCTGATGATTTGTTTCAGGACTATTTGCCAAATGAAAAGCCTCATCAGATTTGTGGCCTTGGACTTTCAGGTATCAACTCTTACCATAGTTGAAGCTTGTAGTGTAGGTTTAGTTATACGTCTTCATTGTGCTTGCCGAAGGTGTGTGCAATGAAACCGAGACCACAGGGGGATGGCTCATACATGTAATTATAGAAAGAATACATTACCTCTCATTTGTAAGGTTAAAATCGAGGTTTTTTGACCAGGTCCTCGATTTTGCGGATTTACCGACAGCCGTAATGTAACCAATAACGTCTGCATGACAGAAACCATACATATGCAGCAATCAATATTGATGAAACTTTAGCGCAGGAATTTTTTTCAAAGGAAAGAATTGTTTACCAATCAGATTCTTTTTTTCATGTAGGTTGGATGTCCTCAAAGTCCATAAGCTGAAAGGGATGCCTAACAAAGCAATCGACGTGGGCGGTAGCTTTTTTGACTAAGGTTGGATCATTAAGCTCAATAAAATAAGTGTTATCTTTGATGATTCGGTATTCATCTTTTTTATGCACGGTAAAATATCTCATAGAAACAACATAACCTTCTTGCAACTTATCGATGAAACAATGCGATTATTACTTTTCATAGTGTAGTGCATCACAATTTCCTGCAAAAACAACATGTTGCATAAGTCATAATCTATATATGATGAAAAACATGTATTTATTTTACCTTCTCATCTGAAAGGACAAAGTCGGTACTAAGGTATCTCCCATTAATATTCTGGACATCTCATTTCCTGCTGATCATGACAACGATGGGACCTTCATCGCCTTCCTTCTTTTGGTCCAGGCTGTAGGCGCGTGCCTGACCTTTTTGATGTTTTGACATATCTTGGATCCCACGTTCTGCAAATAATCACCACAATGGGGCCTTCACCACCCTGCTTCAGCTGATCTAATGTCTGATTTCGGACTTGCTTTTTGCTTGCCTTCGACATAATCCCATGTTCTGCAAATCATCACCACAATGGGGCCTTCATCACCCCCATTAAGCTGATCTAATGTCTGATTTCGGACTTGCTTCTTGCTTGCCTTCGACATACTGTTATAGCAACGGCATATGGGAAGTGTGAATGCCTTTCATGGCCCAAAAGGCCTATTTATACAACCATAGCAAGGTTAAGATACCTGGTTTCATTCAATGCTGGGAATATGGAATGAAGGTAGTTTTTTTTATTCTTAATGTGAGATTTTTAAGCTGCCTAAGAATATGGACTGTGCAAGGAGTTATTTACTTAAAAGCATGCTTAATAAATGAGGCTTTACATATGCTTAGCCTTACCTATTCCTCCTTTGTAAATGCCAGGAACTGATAAGGACAATTAAAAGCAATGGACAATTAAAA